>CM067217.1:162254232-162916515 GCA_034190945.1 Octodonta nipae | reverse complement strand
TTTCGTGTCTCTAAATATATCGAATCAATGAATCATATAGTTAACACTATATAAATTTCTGTAGAATTCTGTAGAATTAATAAGACTTCGAAACTTTGTACATTTAAAATCCAAACATTTCAATGTCTATGTTACCTCGATGACGACATTTCCTTCATAAGACATGTTGCTATAAATATATATTTTTTCTAAATTCGTTGAATAAAGGTAAATATTACACCAATAAAAAATTCAGTTTCGAGAAGAATTTTTTTCCCTGTATAAGAAATCAATAATAATCAAACCCAGAGGTGAAACTCTTGTCGAAACCTTTGATGTTTTGAGGTTAAGATTTCGTGACCTTGATCATTACTTCAGCAGTAAATCTGGTGTGTGATAATTTTGTGGTATATCCAAAAAGTAGATGCTAGACTCAGTCAAGAATGTCAAGATATGGTCAAAAATATCAATAGTAGCCACACTGCAGTCATTCAAAGGGCACTCAAACATCCTTTAAGGGTCATATCGAAGGGAATCAGTACGAAATCTTCTTTAAGGAAAGGATAATCTATAAAAAATCTAATCAATGAATGCAGATTTAGGATGAATAGTAAAATCTTTCGTTAACTTTCATTTAACCTTGAACATTCGCTTCAAGCTTCAACGTTATTTGAAAACAAACATCTCCTTGTAGGTAGAAACATGTCAATTTATTTTAATTAATTTTTTAATGTTCGGTTGAGAAATAACACCACACTTAAAACAAAAAAGGCTGAATATTCCAAACCTCTAAACGCTTCAAATCTTAATCTGATTTCGTTGTCAATGACATTAAAATCTGAATAAAATATAAATTTGAAATTGAAAGCTTGATTTACGGAACCCTAAAATGTTTATTATAATTTACTTTGATTATTACAAACCTCGAAGGTGGTACATAATCTCTTATTAATCCTTAACTTAAATAAACACTATTTATTTGTACCCATAATATAAGCCGCAAATATGCTTAATCTGAAACTGTTCTATTCCAGACCATGAAAGTTCTACGAACACAATCTATATTTAATAAGATCCACAATCTGCTTTTTAGAAATAGCTAGACTGCAGAAGTCCTGGGAATTTTTAAATATATTATAATGTTGGTAGTCATAAATATCCTCTCCCATTGTCTCAGCTACTTTGTGTTTGACTGTGTATAAATGTTTTTGTTGCTTGCGTTGTTTTAAAACGAGTAATTAATTTTGCAGTTCGTTTTCCACCATATTGCAAATCGGAGGTTAGATGGATGTTCCAACATCTCGACATGAGCGGTGACGGTCAACTTTCGTTACAAGAACTCTACGATCTTGAGCATGATCAAAACGAAGTTTGCTTAAAACAGTTTATTCAGAAATGCGACAGCGATATGGATATGGTTCTTATTCCTTCAGAATGGTGCAAGTGTTTCCTAAAAACAGAACGACCCTGCTTGGCTGTTAAACGCAAGATCACAACAGAATATATAGGTAAGAGAACTAAGTTGAACAAATAATGTAGGTCTTAAGCGTTCTACAAGAGAGTGGGCCGCGCAATAACCGACAAACAATGGCAAAAGGGAAAAAAACTAAAAAAATATCTTTATTTCTCTACATAGTCTTCTTTGGCTCTATACACTTTATCCCATGAAAGTTCAAAAACTTTAATATGCTGCTTATAGTGAGAATCGCTGAGTTTCTCTAAACAGTTTTCATCCGCAACATACACTCGTTGATATTTTTATTCTAAAAAAATCAATGAAAATTATAACACGCTCTTCCCAAAAAAACTGACGCAATGACCTTAACTGCAAACGGACTTCTGCTTCACCTTCCTTGAAGCCGTTTCACTCAGATTATAAAACCCAACTTCATTGCTGTTAAAAATCGCTAAATACTTTCATTGGAGTTAATCACGGCACCCATCTAGCACACAGTTTTCTTATGTCAATATTGTCGATCGATATAAAATGTGCCGGCTCATTCTATTTTGGTCGACGGTCACCCAGTATCATTTTGTGAAGTTTCTTCCTTACTTGGTGGACCATCGCGAATTTCTTGTTGACAGTTCATTTGGTTAAATTCTGCCAACCCACATTTTACTGTTCCAAACGAAGAACTCCTCTATACTAGAATCTACTTCCGTCCACTTTTACTCAAGTGAAAGTGTTTTATCACATAATAATGACCAATATTTTTCACTTATTTACAATCGCTAAGAGTTGAAGACAAGGCTGATATCTCTCACCAACTTTCCTCAAATCATGTCAGCCAAACATGAAAACACGAATTGAAGGATAAAGTCACACCTCACACAATTGTGATTATGAAAATAGCATCACCTAGTATTAACGAAACTTTAATTTTTGAAAGTAGGTAACGTGCACAAAGAAAAACTATATATATAATGAGACTGAACTCTTCATAAAAAGAAGTAATCGCAAAGTATATGAGTAGATAATGAAAATTGTAGTTAATAGAGTATAATTAGCCATTGACGGAGAGATTTCAAATGTGAGCTGCCAGATAAGCTAAAAAGATTGAAATACGCCAAGATCTTGATGTCTGGAGCACAATACAAATAAAAATCTTTATTCATTAAGGAAAACTTATCATATAAACAAAACTGCTGCCATTTATTTCGTCTTTAATTGGCTAAACAATTTCTCTAGAAGCATACCAATTGTAAATTAATTCCATTCCAAAACATAAAGTATATAACATATTAAATACTATTTTATCGACATAACAAAATTTTTTTAGGAGTGTATGTTCCTGAATGTGACAACCAAGGGTACTATAAGCCGATCCAATGCCACAGTGCTGTAGGGATGTGTTGGTGTGTTGACAAACACGGCGTAGAATTTGCAAACACTCGTACCCGTGGAAAACCAGCTGTGGTAAGTTAGATATACATCATAAGATTTTTTGGGTACACCTTGTAATTTTAATACTTAATCCTCTTAAGATTATAGATAAAATATGTCCTTTACTGGTCGTATCACATCTAACATGATATTATTTTCCACACAGTCAGTGCACTTTCTGATTACTTCACAACCAGAGTTGTGAATTAGTACAGTACAGTTACCACTCTCATCAGGCTTGTTTGGTCCATTTCTAGACGTATTTGTCCCTCATTCTTTGAAATTTACTGTGATCGGGTTTGAATTCCGATAATTCGTGGAAGCGGCATTCATCCGATACTTCGGGGAATCCAAAATATTGTTCGTCTGGCGCATCAAGGTCGGCGGCTTGCTTTGTTATGTCCTCGAAGAATCTAGTCCATGAAGGAAATCTCCCGGCGGCTCTTAGACCTTCATTCAGTATTCGATGGTCATATAGTAAAGATTAGGTGTTTAACATAAATTCTAAATAGTTCTGTGAATATAAATTAAAGTAGTGGAAAGAAATTATAGTGAGTTAGATTGTGCTTTAAAATAAATCCAAGATCTAAATTGAACCCGAGTTTGAAATTAAAAACGTTACACTATGATTTTTAACTGTTTTTTGTTTATATATTCCATGTTTCTGTTAGATATTCATGTTTAAGCCGACTTTTTCCTGCACTGTTAACCTTATCTTTAATTAATGTTCGGAGTTTTTTTTTGAGAACATTGTCTATTGTCTAAAGCATTGGTAAACTTTTTTTGTGATGAAAGTGACTGTTTGTCTTATACTTCCATTTGCAATAACAGGTTTGGTGTTTTCATGCAGATGTATAGTAGATGTAAGAGAATTATATACGTGTGGACTATTTTAGCGATTATCATAACTGCCTACAGACTTTATTGAAACTTCCTTTTATTGTTATATTCTTGTGGCATACAAACTTTTCCGTTTCTTTTATAATTCCTTCGAAGTTTCCTATCTCCCTTCAATTATCTTTTTTTTTTCATTCTATTTAAGAAGTTTTCTGCAGTCATCAGGTTTGTAATTTTATCATTGTTATTTGAACTCAACTCCTCCTAAATTAGTTGCTTATTGAGCTGTTTTCCATATTCTTATGGATCTTATTTCAACCTTTGTTATTTGTTTTATCAACAACTATCTTTTCCTCTTTATGTTTATTGCATTATTGTTCTAAATGGCGTGTGGTCATAATTTATGTTAAATGAATTTAAGAATAGTACATCTTGTACCTACGATTTTTGGCTGTTTTTTTTTTTTTGAAGAAGCAGTTTGTTGTGTATAAACTGTCAATGTTTACTCTTTTATTTCTTTCATGAAGTAGTCTACATGTTCTCCCAGTACTAGAGCGTAAGTAATGTTGTCTTTGTGAATCATTACTGATATTTCGTTATTAAGTGTCGTTTTCTTCACCTGTATGTACCAACGTTACCTAATGTAATCTAATATGTGCTGTGAAGTTACAACGCGTATCTTACGAAGTTGGCTCACCGTGATTTGCTCAGTGGAAGCAGTGAAGCCAATAACGCCACTGTGAAATGTAATAAACTCGCCTCTCTAATTAGTTCCTCATCTATTGGAGAAAATGAAATGTTTAGAATATAGAAAGAAAGTGCCTCGCCAGGCGGAGTGGAAGGGGGGGAACCTCTCTTGCCGATCATTGCGATTTCAGTATACCTGAAATAAAACTTAAAATCTGCCAACCCTCCTACCTCCAAAGGCCAAAACTTACCATTTCTGGCAACGCTCTTGATAGTATGCAATATGTTCATTACTATTTTTAAGTAATATTAACTATATTTCCAAAATTTTGATATTTTAAGAAATAAGTGAGATCGAGAGTTTCCCACTATTAATCAATATGATAGTTGTTTAATAGCAATTCAGTCACATATATGTTAAAAAATCTGTTAATTCATATTTTAAGATATCTGGGAATATGACCAAAAACAAACTTTTATGATAATTTAATCAATTAAAAAGGAATTTCACATTTTGTAACACAAAGAGTGTCCCAAACTACACTGCTTAAAATTTGTGGTCATTTACTTCATTAATTAGTCTGACTGTTAACCCAGGGGTTAACCAGAAAAAGTTTCTAGGGAGGGGCAAGGGGGATCTCGTACTGATTTTACCCGAGTAGTAAAGTTTTATGTTAAATTGACTGTTGTATGGAAAACAGTGAATCTGCTGTTTAAACCCACCGACATTGCTTTCTTCCACGTTACTGGATTTAAGATTTCCTCGTTTTAATTTTAAACTGACTGACTTTGAACCCTTATTTAGATCCGCCCTTTGCGCATGAAAACGGAGCCCAACTCTAATTGATTTTGAAAGTCATTAAAGACTGTGAGTGCACCAAAACATATTAGAATCCCTATCAAACCTCTGACATTGTCAAGAAATCTCAAGGTAATAATGGTGATTATAAACTTGATCATCAGGAACTCTTGGAAACCAGTTGAGGTACACAGTTTCTCCAAATTTTATATAGGCAATCTTATGAATTTCTAGACACACTTAAACTAAAACTAAAACATAAATATGCAATATTTAATATAAATCACTCAAGACTCAACAAATAAGGAGCAATAAGAAAACTTTCTTTTGGTGTACCATTTTGTATACGTACTAAGTGACAAAGAAATCACAGCACCTAGAAGGACATGTTTAAATTTAATATTGCTTTGGTGAAACATATATGCTATAGTAAATGATTTCAATTTGAATACAAAATACTAAGGAATTTAATTTTGAATAAAGTTTGCTAATAATATGTTTTCACTTGGGTAATCTATACACTCCCTATCATTTCTTGCATTAATTCAATAAGGTTGTATATTTCTTCTTGAGGAATATTATGCCAAGCTACTTGTAATGTCTTAGAACCTCCAAAAGTTTCCTTTGTACCCATCATATCCCAAATATGTTCTATGGGGGATCTGGGCGGCCATGACAACAATATTAATTGATAACAAAAGTTTATGTGAAAAAACAGTCACCAAACGTTACCAAAGTTTATTCATTTACTCATTACTCTAGCATCTATGTTTTACCAAAAGATATATTAAATTTAAACATCTTCTTATGAATGTGTTGCGATTTCTTTGTCATTGAATATATATTTTTAATTAATATTTTATAACTTTGTCTCCTATCAACAGAAGCCCTCCTAAATAAACCAGACGACAATTCACGACAAATCTCGAACAACTCTATCGACGACGACGAAGGAGAAGACGACATCGATCAGGATATAGAAGGCAGCGCAGATCGTCCTGGAGATTACTAAGAACATATTAAGTATATCTTAACTTATACAATTTGCCATCTATACTAACCTAAACCGTATATAAATATACGTTACACCGTATAATGTATACATTATTTATATAGGTATTAGGTCTTTTAGATATTTTTTATATAAAATATAATAACTAATATGGTAGGAAATGAAAGAAGTAGCAGCGCATGAGAAATTAAAATGCAAACAATAACTTGATCAAATATGTGGTTTATTCAAAATAGGTGGCAAAGCAGCAAATACCGTAATACAGGGTTCATATAACTCATTTTAAACACCATCAGTTATTAAAAATATAAAATTCAACCCGACTTTGCATTCAAAGAAATATATTGCAATTGTTGTTACCAGAATTTACAACACAACCTGGCAAATAGCAGAATATATGAAAGAAACTGTTTTAAATATACCTAAAAATGTGATCGCCTATTTTGAGCCTAATGAAATTTTGAGTGTCCGCATCTTTTCAAGTGGCAATAGCTATTCATATGGAATTTATCCCTTGTAATGTCAATATCTATTGTGTACCTGAAGGAAAATAATAAGTACATTGTTGCTAACATCTTTTAGTCTACTTCGCATAGCATCAGAAGGCCATTTTAGCAGAGAAATTTTCATTTTTGCAAGAAATATGCATAGAAATGATGAAAATGAAGTTATTTGAAACAGCACTGCTTCACACAAGAACATTTTCACTACCATGGAAACACAAAGTAAGGTTTTAAAATTGACGATTCTTCGTATAAAATGCGCAACTTAAGGTTCGTATCTGACTTAAAAAACAGCATTGATCTTCAAAAAGTAGACTAATGTGTTTATGTTGAAATGAATGTAAGCGGTAAATTCATAATCTAGTTATATAATAGCAGAACGCGTATAAACAGAGTGGAGTCAAACCCGGAAGCACGGTCATTTTTCGCTCATTGCCCACTAATAAGGGACAACTTGAAAATCGATAACTTGTGTGATATGCAACTGTTCAGACCGGTGCTAATTATTATAAGTGAAGCAAGGTTGCTAGATTGCTGGAAGAGAAAAATCCTGAAAAATCAATAATATTCTTTTACGTATTTGGCCCAACAAAAAATAGCATGTAAGGCTTAAATTTAATAAAATTAAGTAACAATAACAAATGTCGAAATATATTGATATCGTGAGATTTACTTTAAATTATCAAATCTGGCAACACTGCGTCAAACAGTAAACATCTGTTCTCCCCTTCCTATAGTAAACCGGAAATTAGTGCTAAAAATGGCCTAATTACCCCTATAGCTTGGCAACACTCTTCTTATGCGCACTCTGTATGATAGAAGTAAAAACAATACATCTCCATCACAGCAAATAAAAAAAGAGCGTTATAAAGTATAGTTTCTGAATGATTAAGGCGGAAAAAGCTATTTTGATTATTCATTTGGGATCTCTATCTTCATACTATGTGGTGTAATATCACACAGAGAAAACCCAAATGAACCATCAAAATAATTTGAAAAGTGTCCCAACCTATTTTGTATAGAGTGATGATAACATAACTTTCGGGTAACAAACAAAAATAGCTTGAGGAATAAAATTCTACAAAAAAAACAACAAAAAAACTGAACTGTACATGCACCTCATGATTTTCGATCTACCTTTACCTCCTGTTACGAATCCGGTGTCAAAAATTGGACACGATACTATTTTTTTAACCTCAACAAACATGCGAATATATGAAATTTTGACTATTTTCCTGGGGATTACAAAAGATTTGACGTGTAGGCTAGATTCTGACACCGGATTTGTATGTACTGATGTAATAAGTGTGAGGTACCAAAAAATATACTGGAGCTAAATAGCTCAGAATAATAACAACCATCCTTGAGAACAAAAGAAACACAAACTATTTCTCAATGAATTACTTCAAGATTGATAATATGTTTGCTGCTGTAAGAGATGACCGCATAATATTAAAATATCTTCAACAGACAGTACATTTAAATAAATAAAATTGCATTATAATATATATCCCTAGAACTTTTTATGTGTCCCACAATTAATTATATATAAGTCAGGAATCTAAAAAGGCCAAAGAAATGCCATAATATAAAATTGTAAAATTGGATTTTGATGATTTTCTTCACATATTATACAAAACATTTTGATTAAATGTTATAAATAAATACATATAAATATTAAATATACTTGCATTATTTTTCATTAACCAACATTAATTACTAAAAACAACCAATCCACCTAATTTGAATAACAACATACCAACAAATTCACATTAGACCAAATCAAATTTGGTTGAAAAGAGTGTAATCATATAGCTGCTACTACCTCATAAACAAACAGATCATTATCGTACATCTAGGCCCACTCATATTAGTTGTGAAAAGTAGCTCATCCAGAAGAATGCTTGAAGTAACTGTTTGTTATTATTATTAATTTTAATATGGATTTTCAAAATAAACTTCTTCATTTATGTGATAATGACGTTTACAATTGGCGCTTGTATTAATCTGTCCTATAAGTATAATTAAAACAGACTGATTTTTTTTACTTTAATATAATTTTTAAGAGACTACATCTTGTTCCTAAAAAAATGAAGGACGTATTAAAGTTGTGGTGTGGCTTCAAATAGGAACATCTCCATTTGACATTTTTGTTTAAGTCGTTTAGCTATGTCACAACTTTTACTACACTCTGGACGCCGTAAAAAAACAATTTAAAAACTTGAGTAAAACTATACACTTAAATTGAAAATAGGCGTTGATTTAGTAATTTATTGGAAATAATTCTTAAGGCACAATCATTAAGTATGACAGTAAAGTTTAAATCAGCATATGGTACACACCTAAAAATGTTTATTGAGATAGTTTTAAATAAATGAATCACAATATATTGATGGTTACTTTCAAAATAATTTCTCCATTATTTGAAACAAAAATATTTTTTAAATTTTACTAAATTCAAACAATTACCAACCAAATTGAACTCTTTACAAATTCCAGGTAAGCTTTGTCAATCAATTTAACGCATATCTAGCACTGACAATACTGGGTGGAGACAAATGTGAAAAGAAATGGTCATCTGCGATTGTGCCTTACAGTCATTAAACATTTAAGTCTAATACTGATAATTTTTGTTGAAACAATCATTGTTGTATATGATAAATACGTCAAACGTGTAACAAACAATACATTCCATTTTGTGTTACTTAGTATGTTAATTTTAAACATTTACCATGTGTCCAGTGAGTATGGAAACAATTGAAGATATTTCAAACTAATACAAAAAATTTTTAACCACCTACAACAAATGTGATTATTTTACCCGTTGTATCAAGTTTACATAATCCTATAAAAGTAATGTTAACCCTCATATGTTTTATTTCAAATTAAAACGATAATAATATTTACTACAGATTGGCATTGTAGTGTCAGGTATTCTGATATAATTTTTTGCAATTGAAAATGAAATTACGTTAATATCTACTAAAAATTATTTATGTAATAAACTTTTCCTATACTCTTTGCACACATGGAATAATAATTTATATTTCTTTAAGGTATTTACAATTTCCATGTTTCATTTATTTCATTTAACACAACTCTCATGCTTTGCTTACAATTAATACTAAACAATAAAATTTCAGCATCAAATAACATTTTCTCTACAATAATATATTTGATAAATAAAAAGAAATAAAATGAGACTAAATATACTAATATTTACCAGATATTAAATTATTAATAGTTTAGTAGTTTTATTTTACCATTTTTTGGGGTTAACTGCAATATTAAATTATATATCTACTTGAACCACACAAAAACCTCTCTACTACTAGACATGTCTACACAATTTAATTAATCCCAACAATTTTTTCAAAAACTAATTTTAATACACATTTTTGATTAATAGACCAATCAATAGAGATTTTTTCGTGCAAAAAATACTATCAGGATACTGCCTGTGCCATCACATTAAGAATGATTTGTAGAGATATTTTGCTACCTTTTCCACTCGCACCTATGGTTTTTTACTTTATTATAAACAATTGAAACAAGAAATTGCGTTTTTTTTTCGTTGTATGTTTATAAAATGAAAAATAATTAACTAATCTCAATGGTGTCAACAGGTGAATTGTAAAGCATGGAAATACCAAAAAATGAGCGCAGGATCGATCCCATAAGATCTTTAGTAACAGAGAAAACAAAAAATACTGGAAAATTTAGCGGTTTTCTTTATATTATTATAACTCCGTCACTATCGAAGTTGTAGAACTGTGCTTGTGGGAATTGATAGTAATTGATATCGACCTTATGCGTGACTAAACCAGGCGCTATCGGTTTATTCGTTTTTGAATAATTGCTATCTGTCCACTATTCTTGCAGTGTGTCTCTATGCGACATGGATCGTCAAATATGAATTCAAAATAGAGATGTTGAAAGTAGAGGTATCATTCTACAACGCCTCTATTTTCATTTTTCATTAAATCTGTGAAATATACGAAAAATGTTAGCAAAATGACCAAAATTTGGTGAGCGTATGAATGTGTTCGAGTAGTGGGGGGAACACTGTTGTTAAGGGGAACTGATAATAATATTATTATCGATAGTAACTGTCACTCTGACAGATGGTGAAAGAATTTAATCGTTAAAAAGACTTCTATACAAGGTGATTTGTTCGATTTTATTATATCAAATGAGAACTGTTTGTTTATTATTATTAATATATTTATATGTAAATGGTTTCTCGGAAACGTTTTTGCTTTAATGTGTGGATTTTGGGTTTACGGAACATCGAAGGAGAGCGGTCATTAAAAAAATTCTTACTTGTGAGGATTTTAAATATTAAAACGATCTATGTATGTGCCTCTACTATATATTACTATACGCTTCTCCTCAACAACCGTGTTTCCCCCACTCCTTGGATACATTCATACGCTCTACCATTTTTTGTCATATTTGCTAACATTTTTCAGATATTTCACAGACATTTAGTGAAAAATGAGAATAGAGACTTTGTAGAATGATACCTCTACTTTCAACAACTTTTTTCAAAATTGAAATTTGATTATCTATGACGCATGGGAGCACAATGCAAAAATAGTGAACAGAAAACTTTATATCACAATTGTTCAAAAAGTAATAAACCGGTAGCGCCTGATTTTGGCATACATAAAATAGATGTAAATTACTATCAGTTCCTACAAGCCCAGTTGAACAGCTTCTAAAGTGACAAAGATACGATTTAAAAAAAATCCTACATTTTTCAGTAGTTTTTGTTTTCCCTGTTACTAATGATCCAATTGGATCGAGCCTGGGCTCATTTCATTGGTATTTTCATGCTTTACAATTGACCTGTTGACACCATTGAGATTAGTTTATTATTTTTGATTTTATAAACACGCTAAGAAAAAAAAACGTAATTTTCTTGCTTCAATTGTTTATAACAAAGTAAAAACCATAGTTGCGAGTGGAAAACATAGCAAAATATCGCTAAGAATCTTTGTTAATGTGATGGCACAGTCGGTATCCTGATAGTATTTTTTACACATTATCAGTTAATTTTTGCTCTATTGATTGGTCTATAATTGCAATAACTGTATGTAAAAATATTCTAAATTTGTTGATACTGCTTTGAATATATTTTGACGTTTATCAATAATTATTTTGTATTTTTTGACAATTTTTTTGGACGGTGTGTATTTGCCGTAGAGAGGTTTATGTGTTAACGAAATATTACATTTGTAATGATTATTTATTTTTGTAGTTAAGCATTTTATATAGAAGAGTTGAATGTAGAGCTATATTCATATATATTGAAGCATTTAAGTGTTAGACGGAATTGTATAATGTTTTGAAAACGTTTGGATAATTTGGGTTCATGTGATTTTTGATGTTAGTTAATATTTTTATGTCATATATGGTATGGAAGGAAGTTCTGTTGTTTCCATTTGACATTGTACATTCTAGAAGTTATAGATACACAATAATAACGTGTAAATAAAAAACATGTACTGTTTATAAAAGCTTACGTGAAAAAAAGATTTTACTTCAACCCTGTTAGTACAGCCTTTATAACATTTGTATACCGGGTGTAAATTAAAGTCTCGGGACGGCTGAATATTTGCTAAAGTCCTTCATTTCTGAAAAAAGTCAAGGTCATTCCATTAGTAACTTTGACCAAGGAATCCGATGGTGACTTTGGATTTGACTTTGAACCTCATTTTTCACGTTATTTTGAGGACAACCTCATTTTTAGGGTTCCGTATATAGAATATACGGATACCCTTTATACCCCTTATAATATCACTCAGGATTTCTGCCTTTGTCACATCTCTCTGTCTCCTAAACTACTAAACGGAAGAGGTTGAAATTTGGTATCAATGTATAGTTTGGTGACCCGATCAGGAGTACATATGGTAAAAGAAAAAAATTTTATTTTAGAGGTACTTCTGCAAGGAAAAACTAAAAAAATCGACCGTTCCTCCCTGATCAACGAAACTACTGAGCCTAAAATTTTGAATAAAATAGGAAATATAAAATATTGCCCGAACTTTACAGGAAAAATAAGGAGAAACCATTAATATTAATTTTGGGGGGCAAATTATAGAATTAAATAAAAATTTAAAAATAAAAAAAATTCAAACACATCATGTAATATATCAAATGAAAGGTCTCATTCTGAGGATCTGAGGAATAAAAAATATATTTTTTTATTTAATTTTGGGGGGCAAATTACAGAATTAAATGGAAAATATAAAATTAAAATTGTTTCTAACCCATCATGTTATATATCAAATGAAAGGGCTCATTACGACGAAAACAAATATATATTTTTTTTCATATTTTTAAATAAATTAATTAAAAGATATTAACAAAAATATAAAAAAAATTACCCAACCTCTCTCCTATCTCCGAAACCATAAGCTGGAAAATTTTGAAAAAAATGGAGGCATAGCCCCTCACCTGAACTTTACTGAAAAAATAAGGAAAACCCCTAATATTCATTTTGGGGGCAAACTATAGAATTAAATGGAAATATAAAATTTAAATTATTTGTAACCCATCATGTTATATATCAAATGAAAGGGCTCATGATTAAGAAAACAAATATATTTTTTTCATATTTTTAAAATAAATTAATTAAAAGACATTAACAAAAATATAAAAAATTTACCCATTCCCCCCCCCTATCTCCGAAACCATAAGCTGAAAAAAATGGGAGTATAGCCCCTCACCTGAACTTTACTGGAACAATAAGGAGAAATCCTTAATATTCATTTTGGGGGGCAAATTATAGAATTAAATGGAAAATAAAAATTATGATTGAATCTAACGGGTCATGTAATATATCAAATCACAGGGCTCATTATGTCGAATACAAATATATTCTTTTAATTTTTCTAAAATCAATATTATAAAATATATTAAAAAAATATTTTAAAAAAATTACCCATCCCCCCGTTATTCCCCAAACTATAAGACCTAATTTTTTTGTTTATAGGAAGAATAAAAAACCACTAATTCTATTATTTGGCCCCCAAATAATAGAATTAAACGGAAAATCAATTATTAGAAAACCCCCATAGTAATTTTAGGGACAAATTATACAATTAAATGGAAAATAAAGATTCAATTTTCAAACGCATCATGTAATATATCAGATAAAAGACACATTATGTGAATTACAAATATATAATATTTTTAAATCATTTGTTTAAAAGATATTAACAAAATATTAAACATCGACTTAATTCCCACTTTAGAAACTACACTATTTAAATTTTGAAAAATATATTTTATTGTATTTTTTAATAATTTGAATAACAGATTTAATAATTTATAATTTAAAACTTGACCTATTTTGCCCTTTATCTTCCAATCTACAGAGCCTCAAAACTCAGACAGTAGATTAAAAAGACTTCTCTGAATGTTTATTAGTAAAATAAAACTCTAATGTTAATTTTTGGGGCCAAATTAGAAAATTAAATACATATGTATTCTGATAAAAATCAAATGAATCCTGAAGCAGATAAAATTAAAAGGCTATGTGTGGAACATCAAAGTGTATATTTTTTATAAATTTAAAACGCTTCCTTTAAAAGATATAAAGGTAAATATAACAAAATGCACTTATTCCCTGCTTGTCTGAAACTGGAATATTCGAATCTTGAAGGGGTACGGAACCCAAATATGCGAGTCCAACTCGCACTTGACCAAATTATTTTAAATGAGCACCCCTATTTCTTTATCGCGAAATCGGAAAGAACCGGAAAATTTTACGTCTGTACATTTATTGAGGTAACCCCTAGACGTCAAACAGAGGTCAATTAATCACTTCTAAAATATCTCGCGAGTTCAGTGGTAAAACAAAACAAACAAAGGTCATACCCTAGGTAAGTCTTAATCCAAGGTCACCGTTGACTTCCTCGTTAAGACTTACCTAGGGTATGACCTTTGTTTTGTTTTACCACTGAATTCGCGAGATTTTTAAGAAGTCATTATTTGACCTCTATTTGACGTCTAGGGGTTACTTCGACCTCATACTTCAATACATTTCTGGACGTAAAATTCCCCGCTCTTTCCGATTCCGCGATAAAAAATAGGGGTTCTTATTTAAAACAATGAGATTGATTTCAAAATTGAGGTTCAAGAACAAATCCAAGGTCACCGTCGGATTCCTTGGTCAAAGTTACTAAAGGAATTACATTGACCTTTTCCAGAAATGAAGTAATTGTGGAAATTCTTTCATAAATATCAAACAGTGTACAGTATTGTGCAGTGGTCCATATTTGCCCCAATCAGTAAATTTGTGAGTAAATTTATAATATTACCTGGATATTTTGTGTTCATAGGTAAGTATATTACAACGCTTGATAACTTGCAAACTAAGTGGAAAATTTTAATCTTCAGTGGTACGAGCTTAGTTCTGTCTATATTCGACGGAGGTTCTTTATATACCATGGTTCTGGTAAATGAAACCATCTAGCAATCAAATAACATCTCCGCAAACGACGACAGATCTGAACTATTTCGATATGTTTTAAGCACTACTTGTTTTTAGGGGAATGTAGGGAAAAACGCTCGGACACGTCGATTTGTATTTTAAATGCACATTTTTTCAACAAAAAAATATATAGGGTATTTCCTGTGACAGTGACTAATACCAACTTTCTTATTTTAAATGCAAACCCCTGTATATTATTATTTTTGGATTCTTCAGAAAATTCTAGACATAATTCATGTACAATGTCCTACACCTATCTTCAACTGTTTCGGAAATATTAAGTGTTTTCAGATTTATTACATAAAAAGAAAATTATTTTATTTCACAAATTCGCTACATTACACTCAATACTTAATTCCCATTTAGCTTTTGATATTGAGATAGTAAGCCAAAACCATTCCTGCGTTCCTTTTTACTGAAAACAGTTTTGTTTTTTGCGTCAAAACTCATAGCCTTTTTGCATCTTGTCTGCCTGCATGACAGTGGTGACCAGTGTTAGTGCTATTGTCGTTGGAATTTCGTTAACTGTACGTAACATCAGACTAACAGAAATGCACAAAATAACAATTCTACAACTGATTGGTTATAGAGATAACACACGGACATAAATGGAAGTTTATCGCTTATTTCACGAAAATTTACCAAATTTGCCGCCTATATCCGAAGGAACAATTAGCAAAATAGAAAAGCAGTTTCGCAAGCTTGGTTTTATTACAGATAAAAAAGTAGCGACAATGCTCTTAGTGATAATACGAAATTGGATATTATGCTTGAGTTTCAAGAAAACCCACATAATTCTGGTCGAAAAGCAGCCCCACTGTTCAACCTTAGTCACACATCAATATTAAAGGAAAGTAAAATGCATCCCTATAAAATGATGCAGACTCAGGAGCTCATGGAAGACGATTTCAATAGGAGAACGTATTTTTCTGAACAAATGATGGTAAGGTTAGATAACAATGTGATCCAATTAAAAGATGTTTTGTTTTCTGATGAGAGCACATTTACACTTTACGCCAGAGATGTTGAGTAACGTTAGACTATACCAGATTAACTCGTGGCCAAAACGTTCGCGGCGAGAATTTTGAACATTTCCTACATTGACATTAATGTTTTTTTTTATTTTTATATAATTAAGAAATAATTAGTATTATTTATTAGGTTTTTGGTGTAATGTAAATAAAATATTGTTTTAATGTTAATTTTGTAATAATTCTGAAAACCGTTTAAGATAGGTGTAGGACGTTGTACATGCATTAAGTCTAGAATTTTCTGGAGAATCCAAAACATGAATAATATACTTAGGCTTGCATTTAAAATAAGAAAGTTGGTATTGGCCACTGTCACATGACACACCCTATATAATTTGTTTCCCCCTCCAAGCCCTCCTTTATTCGTTATAGAATTTATTCCATTTGGCTGTTCCACACTGTATACCATATGAAGCCAACCTAATCTCCAAAAACGTATAGGGCCCGATGATTTTCAATATTAAAATATCTTATGTATGACACACTTCATACGTTTAAGCCCTCGTAAAGTTTTTGCTGAATATGAATTGCTTGATACTTCCTATTGAAGTTTTTTTATATCATCTTTAAGAAACTTACTGGCTCTGTAAATCATCTTGTTGTTCCGTTTAATTTTACAGTACTAATAAAGGAATCCTCTGGAAATTAATTATTGAACAAAAACCGTTCCGAATAAACATGCCGACAAAAAGAAGTACTTCCCGAACGTACAATCGTTGACATAAAAAATTATAGAAAATTTCCTATCCTATTCCGGAATAAGATACACGCTAGCAGCCGGAAAAGATCGACTATAAAAAGGCTGCCATAAAGCTTTAAGATTTAAGTTCAGTAGATAGCAACATAGCGGAACACCTGAATGAAATGTGAGTTCATCGTCATTTGAAAGTAAATATTGGAAAGTATTGTGAATAATTTCCATGAAATAAAAACGATTATATTTGGTTTAGAAATAGTTTTCAACCAACGGAAACTGTAATACTATTTATTTATTTATTTATACAATAGGTCATCTTACAGGTTGTCCCTAAGGCAAACCCTTAATAAAGATGACACACAGTGACAAATAGAAAATTACAAATAGGTGAACTCGAAATAATTAATTAACAACAAAGTTCCAAACTTAACAATATCTAAAGAGAAAAACTTAAAAACTATTAAAATTATATTGTGGATCATGGTTATATATCACTGTTTACGCCTGTATTATAAAACTCTTGTAACGATCTAGTTAAATTTTTCTTAAAATTATTAAAATTGGAGGAAAAGATATCTACGTTTTAAATGACAAATTATATTATAAGCATTCATACTTCTTATTAACGGGGAGTTACCGTAGTAGTTGGTAGAATAGTAAGGAACGTAAAAATCTGTTTGTGTCTTGTTCTAGGAAAACTGCAATTAATTGGTAAATTCTTCAGACACCATTCAGAACACAACATATTGTTAATAACTTTATAAATAAAACAAATATCGGCAAATTCTCTTCTGATAAACAGTGGCTGAAGGTTGTAGAATCTAGAAGTTGTGACTATATTCATGGTAATGCCGAAACGTAAAATACCTATAATTAAGTGCTTTCACAAATTTTTTTTGTACATGTTCTAGGGATTTTATATACTTATCATACATAGGATTCCATGCCATACTGCAATATTCTAAAGAACACCTTACGTAAGAAATATACAACCGTATTGCTGTACTATGGTCTTTAAAATCTTTTGTATTTCTTAGTATATAGCCCAGGAGCCTTAAGGCTTTTTGTACCATAAATGTGGTTATCAAAGATTAACTTTTTGTCCATAATAACTCCTAAATCTTTAATTTGGGTTACTTGAGTAATAATATCATTATTGATGGTCATATCAACTAGTGGTGGATTAACTAATCTTGAAAATAGTATGCAATTGCACTTCGTTACATTCAATATTAATCTGTGGACTTCACAGAAATTAAAACACTACAAAGGTCGGCTTGCATTAATTGGTAATAATTGAAGTAATTGAAATGAAAATACTAAATAATAAGGGACCCAAATGGGACCCTTGTGGAACACCCGAATTAATAGGAGTGACTCTAGACTTTACATTGTTTAGAGCAACATACTGGGTTCTGTTGGAGATATATGAACAAATAAGATCCAGTACCATGCCATGCACACCGAAATTTATAAGTTTGGTGACCAGTGTCGGATGATGTACCTTGTCGAATGCTTTGGAAAAATCGGTGTACACAGCACATACTGATATTAAAGAAATTAACATTTGATCAAAACTGGTGCAAAGTTTCTCTTGGAAATGATTAAAAATTTAGAAAGAAAGATATTCTTTGGAAAGTCGTTATAAAAGCAATATGGATTTTGTTTTTCTTTCTTTTTCACTATGTAATATTAATTCTTGTATTTAATTTACAAAATCCGTAGGGCGAGCAGGAGACGCACTATACATTGAAGTAACTTTCACAAATTTTAAACGAAATAACAAAACATTTACAGTTTGCGAGGTACATTCTGACTTTTTGTCAAGAATATTGTCTGGTAGAATCACGAGGATATAGATAAAAACTTCTTCATTTGTTTTCCACTAGACTGATTTTAAGATTTCAAAATAAAACCATACTGTGTATTCATATAACAATAAGTTTTTAGAATATTGTAGTACAGAGCGTAAAGAAAGGCAATAATTTAGGAAACATTTATAACACTTTATTGGAAAATAAAAGCAAAAACAAAATATATAAATTTCTGTACATAAGTAAGCTTTATATACAAATACATACAACTCTTTGGTAAAATTATACAAGAAACAACAAAAAAAATCAAAATAAAGATACTTACAATAAATTAATATATTATAATAGTCACGGAAAAAAACAACTTTTACTATTTTACGATAACTTATATTCTTTATATAAATATTATTGGGAAGGTACAAATATCTTAACTGACAGCTGAAAATGTCAACATTTTGTTAATTTCCATATCAAATAATTGCACTAAAAAATAAATTTAATTCATAGCCCATTCAAATAGCAGCTTAAATAAAAAAAGTGAAACAAATCAAAGAATTTGATATAAATTAGAAGAATTTTTTTTTCATTGTCCAAGGAGAATTTAATGTAGGTAAGATGGTTAAAAGTTGAAGTTAAAAACTTATTAAATGTTATTTTATTGAATTTTGTAAGTTTCTAATGGTATAAAAATCCAACTAATATAAACTTTTTATGTTTACTACTGGTTTGTCTGGAGAATGAGCTTCTATCTCTCGATGTAGAGTTCATTTATGTTTGAGTTCATATGTGTCCTGAAAGTTGTAAAGATTTTTAAAGTGATTCTTTCAATATAAAAACTTTTTATGAACTATAAAAAAAATCAATTTCTGTGAAAACAAGGTTTGTATTTGTAGTAAAAATAATTTAAAATTCAGCTTGAAATGATTTATGAATTTCTTAATTATTTAATATTAAAGAAACATATATTTTGTATTAAATTTCATGTTTTTTTTTCAGAACTTCTAGCTAACCATTTTGTACAATCTTATTTTGAACACTTCGTAAATTTGTAAATTTCCTTTAATATTTCGAAATAAATAAAAGCCTATTTGACTGGACTACAATCAGTTTCCAACCAAGTATGGTATTTCTCAGAAAAATATTTTATATACTTCCCTTAATTTTAATCGAAAAAAAAAAAAAAAATTAACCTGGACACAAAATAAAAACAAAATTTGACATCGACAGATTTCAGCGTCGCATTTACATCTAATTATTTTATGAAAGGTTAACAATCACATTTGCCATTGACTAAATTCGAATATTATTATTATAATAATTCACAAATAGTGAGAGTGCAAAACTTACATGTTTAACGACGAACATTAAATCTAGTGCGAAAATGTATACTTTTAGTAAAAAAATATTATACGTGATTGTTCCGCAGTAGTAATTAATTTAATATTAACTAACAAATTTTATGAACTGATTATTTGCAGCTCTTGCCTTCGTTTACACAAGAACGGTTATATAAATTAAACACCTACTCATTTTGGTTTTAAATTGCGATTTTATAACTAATACCAAAACGTTACTCTTTATTGCATTATATATTACGAACAAAGCATTAAATTATATATTACATAAGATTAGATGTTTACAATCTCAGGTTTACTTTTTTTGACAAAGGCAAAAGCTTTCTTCAAATTATACAGTTCAGTGTTTTCAGTCATTTAACGATCAAAACATCAAAGGTGTTCAGAAAAAAATGCTCTCAAGTTAGGAGGCCAGCAAATCGTCTGTGGTAATACAACTCCATATTCAAAGAACAGGTAACAAAACTTCAGAACAAAGGCCGAATACACGGAAGAAAGAAAACCAACGCGACTAAGTAATAAACTTTTAATTGCAGACATAAACTGAGAAGTGCAAATGGAAACCTAACAACACTATTTTCTAAAAATCATGAAACAGTCCCCGAAAGAAATAAAAAATGGAAATATGTGCGCTTACATTAAAATTAACCAAACATATTCTAGTATAATTAGGACCAGAGGATAGCGCCAGTATAGGATAATTTCGAGCGGCACATAGACAACACAGAATACATCAGCGATGGAACCCTAATTAAGTTACATGCATTACAAATCAAGTGAGGATAACAATTCGACATAAGCAAGCCCAGACAAATATCATACCAGGACCAAATAATCCTACTGAGACCTAAATGTCAGAACCTAAAGATGTGGGATAAGCGAAATAAAAATATAATAAAGACCTCGCAATGAAAACAGAAAGTCTGAATAAATAAAGCCTTATTCCCACATAAACAACAGAACAAATAAACATCTTACAACGTCCATGACAAGAAATATCACTAATTTACAAGAAATAATCTTCATGTCAAGAGAATTACGAATGACGCAACACTGAAAACAAGAAGAAAACAGAAATGAAGCTTAAACAATTCAATATTAAGGAAAACACAAAGAAACAATATGTTGAACACTGCAAACAAAATAAAACCACAGAATCACAAGAGATGAAATAAACTAAAAGGGAACATTTATCACAGCCCCACACAGGTTTAGGAACATGTATAGTTATTATATCATAAACTAAATGATAAATTCTGGTTTCAAAAATACCAAGAAGGAAAAGAATAGAAAACCTATTTGAATATTTCAGCAACACCCAATATAAAAACACGCATCAAGAATAAGAACTACAATCAACACTTGACAAATACATGGAAATTATTGAGTGACATGAAGAACGATGCAAAAGAATCTAATCAGGTCAGAACAATCACAAGCGACTCACAGGAAAAATTCTTTAAGGATCTCAACACAGAAATGATATGTCATAAATCAAACAATATTGTCAAAAGATTGTAAGTCGAAACGTTCCAAAAAAAAGTAATTTCGTGAATTGTGGTGTTATTTCCTAAAAAGTGCCTAAACATTGACAGAAACGATGGTAAGGCTTCCTTGACTTTTACATAGTGGAGAGCAACGCTTCATTCATTATATTCACATCAACTACTCTTATAAGTGATGGGCCAGAATAAATATGTGCTGCTGCATGTAATTTTTGGTGCAGAGGTTATGAAACAACACTTAAAATTTTGGTGCTTTTTGTTGAGGAGCCACATAACAAAGTATTTTAGCAGAATTTCCTTGAAAAAAAAAAACCATCTCCAAGAGAAGGGGCATAGTTGCCGAATTTGATTTGATTTGTGTACTTACAAAAAGTAATAGAAAAATTCTGAATGTTTCAATCAATTAGCACAAGAACATCTCATGTCCATTGTATTTTTTTACAAAATTAAAAATAGATAGGTTCCATAAATTATGAGAACAGGGTTAAATCTATTTGTTATCACTAGGTGGGACACGAGTTATGTTCACCTTTTGAAGTGAATTAAGAAGCGATGTTGTTATTCGAGAGGTTTCACCTTCGTCTGGCACAAATAGGTTTAAAATTGGAGCAGGACGATTCTTCAAACAGGTCTATCATCATGTATTTTGTAGTAAATCCATCCTTAAAATGTAACTTTCCACCTGAAGTCAATAATTTTTCTGATATGGAACCGTATGCTACAGGAAAAACAAGATAGTTAACAATTTTTTTTTTGGCATAACCAATTATTTAAGCACAAGAGTGTTTTTACATGTGATACTCTTCTTAGAATATGAAACGACAAGTTTAGCTAACTCTCGAAGACTTGGTTTATGGTTTCAGAGAATAGAGAACTGTATAAAATATCAAACAAATGATGAACGAATGAGAACATAAAACCAAAATTGTTATGTGCACATCATTAGTAACCAGGTTTTATGTCATTTGGAAAGGTTAAATAATTCTGTCATAAGTTGGTGTAGGAAATTTTTTTTATCATTATTTGACACCTAGAAGATACGGAATAAAACTATAATGAATAAGACGGAGGATGGTACCATTTTGTTGTGATGTTTTCTATTTCTGTAATTAAGACCACCATCAAACAATTTTTCGTTTCCTCTGACACTGGTGGTTTGGACATTTTGTCAAAATGTGGAATATATTTTTTTAATATATCAAGTTTTCAGAAACACACAAATGAAAACTTAAGTCGGAGAAAATATTTTAGGCGTTGGTCAAGAAAATCGCACTAAACATTAAACTGTAAATCAAAACGAAATACATCATACTCCAAATCTATCTAATTACATACAACACTCCTGCTATAAAAGTTTCAAAAAATAGTTTAATTTTTCGCATGCCAAATATTTCTTAATAATTAAAAGAAAATCGCACCGAAGAAGGCTAAACCTTCTTATTCAAACTCAACCTCGATCGTTATTATTAGATCTCATTTTTTCCGAACACCCAATATTTATACTTTTACGCGCTTAAATAATGCTAGATGGTAATTTTTCATACTGCGGTACGTTATTTTGACTTGGCCTTCTCCTTGGTATCGTACCACTTATGGATACCGAGGATACTTCGGGACAACCGTAAGAAAGAAGTAACTCTACTAAATTATTGCACGTCGCTGCAGCTGTCGCATCCGAAGGAGTCTTCGCCGAAGCCATACTTGCAGCGGCCTTCGCGTACGCCAAACAAGTTCTGCCGTCCTCGTCGACGCATTTCACATCTGCATTATGCTGAAAAGAAAAGTTGTTTAATTAGTAGTTCGCTAAGCACTTCCTTCTTTATTAGACATAGTAGTAACTGTGTTTTTTTAGAGATATAGAACTTTGAAATGAAATAAAACAAGGATAATTTTTTAAATTGACATGAAATTTACTTTATTCGAAAGATAATCTTCTGGCATTATAATTTGAATATGACTTCTGGCATATTACCGCCACGGCTGGCTCGAACGTAGTCTGATCCGGAGGTCCAATTTTCGATGACCTTTTCCAACATTTGGGGCCGTATATCGGCGATAACGCGGCGAATGTTGTCCTCCAAGTGGTCAATCGTTTCGGGCTTATCGGCGTAGACTAGCGACTTCACGTATCCCCACAGAAAATAGTCAAGCGGCGTTAAATCGCACGGTTTTGGAGGCCAATTCACGGGTCCGAAACGTGAAACTATGCGGTTACCAAACGTTTCTTTCAATAAATCAATTGTGGCACGAGCTGTGTGACATGTTGCCCCGTCTTGTTGAAACAACAGCTCGTGTGCATCGTGATTGTTCAATTGATGAACGAAAAAGTTAGTAATCATGGCTCTATAGCGATCCCCCCACTGACTGTAACGTTCTGGCCAGCATCGTTTTTAAAGAAGTACGGACCAATTATTCCACCAGCCCATAAAGCACACCAAACAGACAGTTTTTCTGGATGTAACGGTGTCTCAACATGAACTTTAGGATTATTCACTCCAAATTTGGCAGTTTTGTTTATTGACGTATCCATTCAACCAAAAGTGAGCTTCATCGCTAAATAAAATTTGCTCATGAAAATCATGAACAAGCGCAATCTTGTTTTGGGCCCATTCACCGAATGTACGCCTTGCTAGGTGATCGTGTGGCTTCAATTCTTGCACGAGTTGAATTTTGTAAGCACGCAAACCAAGATCTTTCCGCAAAATCTTTCATAAAGTGGATGGACACATATCCAATTCCTGTGCACGATGGCGGACAGACTGATTCGGGTTTTCCTCTACGCTACGCTCTACAGCAACAATGGATTCTTCTGTACGCACTGTACGACATCTCTGTGGATGCGTATTACCATTTAGAGTAAACGTGGTGCGAAATGGTTGCATAGTTAATCGAATTAATTGCTCTGATGGACGATTATGTTGACCGTAAAATGGACGTAGTGCGTGATACGTATTTCGAACAGAACCATGATTTTCAAAATAAATTTGCACAATTTTGGAAGCGTTGTTCAGGCGTCGGTCTATTCATGATGAACCAAACTAAACATAAATCACTTGACAGCTGATAAGATGGCCGCCGGTTAAAAGAGTGTTGCCAACTTAAAGTTCTATACCTCTAAAAAAAACATCCTGTATGTTCCTACAGCCATTGGCAAATGTCAGGATTGTACAGGCGCGCATTACATATAATGCTATATAATGGATAATTTAGTTTGTGCCATAATTTTTCACCCTTTTACACAAATTTTTATCACCTTAATAATTTTTCACCAATAACCCACACCTAGTGGCAGCAATACTAGCTTGATACTTAATGTACAAGGTTATTTTAATTCTGCTAGCTTAGTGTTTAAGTCATCAGAAACGCTGCCATTAGGGGTGGGTGGGTTAGGAGTTGAAAATTATTAGCGTGGTAAGAAATGAAAAAATATGACATCGCCAAAATTGATTATTCAGTTCCGCTAGCTGAAGGTTTAAGCTAGCAGAATCGTTGCTATTAGGAGTGGGTTAGAGGTAAAAAATTATTAGGGTGTTAAAAAATTTGTGAAAAAATGATTTTTTTCTTGAATTCTACTGGCTTAAGATTTAAGCTAGCAGAATCGTGGGAGGGTTAGCGGTGAAAAATTATTAGGGTGTAAAAACTTGGTGAAAAATGTTGAAAAAATATGGCGTTGGCAAAATTGATTTTCTTTTTCTCTAGTTTAAGGTTTAAGCTAGTAGAATAGTCGGTTGATGAATTATCAGGGTGGTAAAATAATTGTGAAGAAATGATGAAAAAATATGCGGTTGCCGGAATTATTTTTCTTTAATTCTGCTAGCTTAAGGATAAATTGTCAGAATCGCTGCTACTAGGGACGACATAGATTGAAAAAGGGTTAAATTTAATGGTACAAGTTAAATTAGATTCCGCTCATGGGTCAAATGGCATTTTTTTAAACGGAAACCTAATCTTGAGTACAATTAGAGATATTGAAACAACTCTTGTTTTTTAATTGAACTTTAGACTATGGGAAAATTATTTAGAACTTATAAAGGGGTGAAATGGGGCAAAATAATTATTTGCAAAACTACCTTCTCAAAAATATAGGTGAAAAATTGTGAGAGGGTGAACACGGTTCTAAAAATCCTTTCGTTATCATTTCTCACCGTGGAGATCGTTTGTCGTTATCATCATCCCAGCCCCCCATAGGCATACAAAATAGTTGTCTGATTCATTCAAATCTCTCACTCACTGCAATACAATAATTTTCTTTTACGAAAACAACAGTTATATACGTTTTTGTCAATATGTACCCAAAGAATGTTGGATCATAAAAAAAAGATGAAAGATAAGAAGTTTGAATGTCATGCATTGCTTCTAATCATTTAGCGCATACTTCGAAAACAATCAACCCTTAAAATGGCAAAAATAAAAAATTATTCATGTAACTAAACATTATCGAAAAATATTCAAAATAATTGACTGAAAATTCATTTACGAGACTCATCAACGATTTTTTTTTGTTTTTTCACTCCCACACCCCCGAATTCATTCCTATAGTGAAAAAACAATAACGATAAAAGATCTCCACGGTGGGAAATGATAACGAAATGGTTTTTAGAACCGTGGTCAGGGTCCAATGAAACGCTAATATATTTATTTTATCATTTACAAACTAGTAATGTGTTGTAGAAACAGTTGAACGACGGTGAAAATCACATATTTAATACACCCGTAAGCGAAACTGTCACCAAAATACCTTGTTGAGAGTTGTTCGCATCAATTTTATTAAAAGTGTAAGGGTAAGGTATAATTGTTATCGAAGACTAATGAATTACATTAATCCCATAGGAAGTCAACATACATTAAACACAATTAAAAATGGAAGATCGACATACTGGTAGAAATATCACTGGAACTAATTTAGATATGGCTATTTGGAATTTTACACCGGATATTCGTTCGAACAATAAATGGGGAAGACCTTGCAAAGAAATGGTTTGAAATCTATATCCTATCCAGATATAAAAATAGTGATAATAAGATAAACAAACTCTATTGGCGAATCAGGGTAATAGTTTCAATGTGCAGATTGTACAGCAGGATTATAAAACATAAACTGAAAGAGGTATAAGTCAACAGAATAGACAAAGAACAAGCAGGGTTCACATAAAAAAATATGACAAAAATACTAATAGAACATTTGGCTTTTGTGAACCTCTGAAAAGCTTCCGACTTAATTCCGCGAATAAAATTTTGCTAATACATGGAAGAAATTGGAATACCACAACACCCTCATCAGAACTGTACAAAAACTATTTGTCAGCAACAGGCGGGAAAATAACCATCAACAATTTCAAAACCATTAAGGTCTTCTACATAATGAGCTATCGCATCCATATTTAGAAGAAGAAAAAATGTCAAGGTAAGGAGATATCAGTTTTAGAAATAAACAACTGTTCATATATACATTTATGAAGTAAGATAGTACCTACTCAAATCAGTGTTTATAATTAACATATACACCTTAAGAGTCAATATTTATTTTTTGAAAAATAAAAAAAATTAAAATTTCAATATTCTGCCAAATTTATACCATTTGTTGCATATGATCCTAATTAATAGTATATTATATAGATAGTCATTGAATTTAATCACAAAAATAGCATTTTTTGGCTTAATATATGTGCTAAATGTATCATTTGCAGTAGTTTTAAAAGAATATATCACTATTTATCACATTTTTAAAAAAAAATAGTGTGTTTTAAAATTAACTGAATAAAATAAATAAGGAATTTACAAAAACTATTACAAATGGCTTATTTATATAAAATTAGTTTTCATGCTATAAAGAAGCCAATAATTTATGAATATTATGTAGTCCAGACTGTAAAATTGATAGCGAGATGATTCATTTACAGCAATTTTATAAATTGGAGATACTTTCAAGAATCCATTATCATGTGCTCATGCAATAGTAAAATTTAATTACTATTTTGAATTAAATTTGCTTACTTGTTAACTTAAAGGAATACCAATATTTAAAAAGTATTTTGTTCAGCAGAATAATGAGAGAGCTAAATTATTACTTAGCCCTCAAATAATGTTGTTTATATTTATTCCTTTTATCATATCAAATATTTGGTCGAATTTCGATGTATACCTATTCAAAGTTGAAATTAATGTCAGTGATGCTGTTATAATAACAAAATTTATATGAAAAAATATTTTAATTTGGGGCCAATTCTGCGGATAAATACCATATCAATAGAGTTTTCAAATAAAAATAATTTTGTTTACAAATCAATAAGTTAGGTTCTTCCTAGCTATAAAAATATTTATTATGAACTACACTTTTTAGTAAGTTTATTTATGTGTTTGGATTACAAAATTGTAAAATTTTGATCTTAATTAATGTGAATCGTTAATTTAATTCAGTCGCTACGGCAAATGCAGCCGAAATATACTAAATAATAAATTATACTGATGAAAGAATTCTGAAAGCATTTTTTGGAGTATTTTTCTATTCACACCAAATGAATAATAAAGTTAGAGCTTTCCTCTTCTAAAACATTTTAGAATTCTGAATCTGTACACAATTTAAACAAATCAATTTTAACAGTTGCTTATAAGTAAATTAATAAACATGCTCAATTCTGATTTCTCGTTTGAGATTACTTGTAGAACAAACCTATTATTACTCAATACACGAAAAAATAAATCTTTATCAAATGCTTATTTACCCAAATCAACAGTTGGGCCACAGCAATATTTCCAATTGCACAAGCTAAATGGAGGGGCGTTCTCAAATCCCTCGGCGCTACAGTCGTATTCACCTCTTGAGGGTTAGCCCTCGCCAAGACGCAGATGATCTGCTTGATGTTCGATGCGCAAACCGCATCGATCAACTGTTGACCCAAAGGCATGGTATTGTTTGGGGCGGTAAAAATTCCTTGTTTTCATATTTCGCTCGTATCCACCTTTCCTTTTCTTCTCGACTAGTTGTGGGACCGGGTTTTTGTCTGTTATTAGTTTGGCATTCCCAAACGGAATTCGCTAACGAGTTGCCTATTGCTAGCATAACCGCCAGATTACCACTCCTACAAATAAATTATAACACATGCATCAAGCTGTCAAACAATGTTGTGTGATTCTTTTAGGTGTTGAGTCGTGGACCATCCCATTTTCCGCACATACACTAATGCGGAAAATGAGAAGGTTAAAACTCATGAAATAACACCGAAAATATAGCAACTTCTTAGCCTATCTCTCGTAAATTATATAGTACCTGCAGGTAGGGTGAAATATATTTGGGATTAATACTCAAAAATATACTTACGGCCAGTCATCTAAGTCAATAGATCGTACACGGGATATATGTGACCCCATGTTCCTATGAATGCCAGAACATTCGATACACATTAGCACTCCCAAATTCAAGCTGGCCCAGTTGGGATCTACAATTAAGAAATAATACACAATAATAAAATTAACTTTTCACGAACTAATACAAAAACCAAATTTCCAAAATCAAGAAACTTACTTGGAGCATCACAATCCACACAAGAAGTATTTCCAGGTACCTTCATTTTAATAGCTTGTATAATTGACGCTTCGGCGGGATTATTTTTCGCTTTCGAAGTCTCATTTGACTGGAGAGAATTTAGAATCTGCTGTTCAATTGCAGAAACCTAGAAGAAAATAATTGTCAAGTTATGTCGTTTTAAGTATTTTTAAAGCAATTGTTAATGAACTAAAAAATTGTATATTTTCAACTAAATAAGTTCCTTTTATAGAGTCTTATGTTTTCCTTTATCCTCAACGATTGCCTACATATTCATGGATTAGTTCGAAGAACAGGCACTGAAGAGATATGACAGGCAACCCGAGCTCAGGCTCAGGTATATTGACGATACTTTAATTGGTACATGGAGAGAGAGAAGTACAGATATTCCTGCTCCATGTATTTCATCCATTAAATTCACTGTGGAGATGGAAGAGAGTAAATGGTTACTTCTTGTCGTGAATTGACAGAGGACTAGATCGAAATCCGGACAACAAGCTGCAGATAAACGATGTGATCTATTCTACACCTTCAACCATTCCACAGCAATCAAAAATGGAATTTTAAAAACAAATATTATTAGGGCCAAAAACAATTGACGAGTTCGACAAACCTTTAAGGCAGGAAGAAAACACTAGTATAGCTACTCTTCTATTATCTGTCAGAAAATCTTGAGCGATTTTCGCCACGCACTAGCAGGCGCGACTAGACTGATCCATATAAGAGGTGATGTGACCCAGGGAACATAACCAGTGGCGTATGATTTTTTTCGTGTACAAATACGACGAACCTTGTGAATATTCTATTATTCACCGATAGATTCACAACTGTCGAAATGTTGTGATTAAATACATTCAATACTCTTAACAAACGAGTTGTTTTCAGACGTCGAATAAAATATGTTTGGTTCCACTGAATTAATTATGTTAAAAAATAATACTGTCACATGTTTCTTATTACTTAGGAGTGTAACGACACCGATGTACCCTAGATTATATCTACGAATATTTATTTTAATGGAAGTATATTTAATTAATTTACATAATAAAGAAATTGTACAAATATATGTTTTTATGATTCTTTCCGATTTTAGCTTATCTATGTTTATAGGTTTCCGATAAATGAAACGAGTTCTACTTCAAATGAAACATTTCTACTCCAAATGAAACGAGTTCTGATTCAAATTATAGTTATTAAGAAAATAAAGTAATTTGCCACAAACCCATTCGTCCCTTTCTTCTGAGCTCGCAGCGTCAAAATGCCATTGCTTGTTGTCCAAAGATACTATGTAGAACTCATTAGCATCGTTATCTGCAAACAAAATGTATACAATAATGTTAAAGCCATTAAAAAATAATTTAGCATACCATCATATCCATCTGAATTTTTCACGCTGCTACTTTTCACTCTGCGATGTCGCTTTTTTAAGTGAGGAGTTTCAGTCTTATTTATAATTTCTCCGTTCAAGAATGAGTTGCTACTTGACAGTACAACACCTTCGTCTCCACTAAGTTGTGGCTGTTTTGCACTCGGATCTTTTACTGCTTCAAAGGCGCTCAGCAGAAATTTTCTGTGGGTCTCTTGTCTTTACCTAAATATACAAACAGTGACATAAGCAAACAACATTAAATTTTCTTATTATCAATTTATGAATTTTATGCGGTTTCTGTGAAATATACGGCTTAAGCAACAGTAGCAATGTCTGATTAGTGAGTCTCTTTCAGGGCATAAGCATTCTGCACAATATTCCAAATCATTCACTAAAAACAGTGGTAATCCCCTATTTGACGTATCCTGAAACGACATACGTTCCAAACACCACGAAACGACAAATTTTTGACGTATTATGGATGCGAAGTTGCCATATCAATAGAAAATTCTTATACGCTCTGATTAAGTTTGAAAAAAAAGAACTAGACAGGAACAATGAAACTGTAAACGCACTGCAGACTTGTTCAGTATTAAATATTAATTTCTTAAAGATGTATTGAGGTCGATACATAGCATATGAAATCTAAAAATAGTGAAAGTTCATTAAAGAACGTGAAAACATATCAGTGTTTTCAAACAGAACCCTTAAGAATGATCAACGCATCTAAACGACTATATAGAACAAGTTGTGAAGTATAAAATTTTGATGGAAGGTAAGAAATTGATTATAAAATTATTAAATTGTAAATATTATTACATTTTCCGTACAAGAATTAATAAAATAATACGCCACTATCTGCATACAAAGATGCCATCAGAAATGATAAAACGCCCCAATTTCCGATAAGATCTTCCAAATGTTTTAATTTGGTATATGATAAATTAATAAAGTAGGTTTTTACAATTTTGGGATTTATAACTGTCATTTAGTGTTGATGAATATATTTTATAAATTGTCTTGTGACCATGTATTGGTAAGGTTAGGAAACACAAATTTAAATAAGGTTTTTTTGTCATATGTTCTCTATTTTGCAAACACTAAAACTCTCACTCTAAATTGTATGCAATAAATGTCTAGATTTGCAATCTTTTATTGTTATCTCAGGATACGCCAAATAGAGGATTACCAAAACGGTAATGCTGTCTTGCTTCCTGTCATGTGATTTTTTGTATTTTTTAATATAAGGTATTATTTTAAAAATATTTATTTTTGACACTAACAGTTCTCAACATATTTTCAAAAATATCTGATTCCTTCCACGTTAAAAGATAGGATACTACGTTTACCTTCTACTCTTTATACCCCCGAACCGCTCTATATACGCCCACAGGTACTCTGGTACTTTGGCTTCAAACGCAGTTTTCACCGATGCCAAAAAATGACCCGAACACTTTTAAAGCTTCATGATCATCGCAAGGCAGGCTATCGTTTAAGTTAAGCAAGTAGGTTAATACTTGGTAATACTTTTACAAATATAAAAAAGTCAACATATTTTCAAATTTGTGATTAATTTTATAGGGTATTTTAATTTGTAATTTTTTAGAGCAAACGAAATTTAAGTTGTATTTTTTAAATTCGTTCCATGTTAAATGACAGAAGACTGCATTTACCTCCTACTTCTTATGTGATATCCCCGAACCCTCAAATACGCCCACGGCTACGTTGCTGCTATAGTTGCAAGTAGAATTGCACTTTTTTCGGTAACCAATTAAGTACAGTGGCGGATCCAGGGGGTGGAGGGGCGGATCCCCACTCTCCCCTGTCTGTAGGTTTAAACAAAGATCAAGTATTTTTAATGAAATACACAGAAAATAAAATGTATATACAACTATGATGGGCACGTACGAGATCCGTATATGAATAAAGAAATTTGAGCAACTAAATTGTTAAACAGCCAGATTTTGAAAAACTTACCAGAAAGCGAGAGCCCCACTAAGCCTTCATTGATAGTATTGTGACAATGCGTGCCAGCCACTGTGATGATCGATTTGGATCCTCTCGGTTTCTGTCCTGGTACTTTAACAGTGACGTATTGCAAGGAAATTTCTTTACCGTGAACGTCATCCATGTAATCGTGTAAACTCGGGTGATAAGTGAGTCGACCATCGTCGCACAAAGTGACATATTTCTTCTTCCATTCTTTGTTAAGTGCTTTACTGCTTCTTTTGTACAAATAACCTGTAAGAAAATTATAGTAACAATTACCAATAGAATCTTATAATAACGGTGCTTTACTAATTTCGAATTAAGTGTGTAACCTCATTATAAGTCGCTATTTATCGTGATTAAAGAAATTAATTAACAAAAAACAAATTCAAGTTACTCTCGACATTGTGCCAGGGTAAAAAGTCCTTTAAACAGGGGAAAGATGTGGCATTTTGTAATGTTTATGGCGTAGGGTACAGGGTAGGTACTCTTCTATGGTAAAGGATATGCCTACTTCAGGTAGGCGATTTGCCCAGCTCAAGGCCTTCGACACCTTCCTAAATCCCAATATCCGGAAATAACCCAAACTTGTTTCGTCCATAATTAAATAATGCTATATTTCACATCAAAACTCACCATATACCTGACAAGTACAGTGTTTTAAATGTCTAAAATGACACTCATGTAAAAAAATAACGAAGAAAAAAACCAAGATCCCGGCCTGACCACAGTAGCAGACGGAAAATCAAGCAATAAGGCAAGCTCACACTCACCAGGCTGGAACAAGTTACAAAAAAAATGACAATGGTAATTGTAAATATACAAATTTTGAAAGGTGAAGTGAATCTCTATAAATCAGAAGAATGGGACATCATCGGACTACAGGAAATAAACACGTAACTGAGAAGAATGTATAACACCTAAAATATTATGAAGACACAGACTACGAAAGAGAATGCGGTGTAGGTTTTTTTAAATAATAAAACAATGCATAAGAAATTTGACAATAAATCAAAGAGTAGCTTTGATAATTATTACAAAGATAACACTCACATTCAAGTAATGAGACACTACAATTCGAAATAGTGAAAATTAAAAAACACAAATATAGAGAAATTAAGCTATGATGAAATAAAAAAGAGAAGCTTTGTTCCTGGAATTTCTAGCCAACAACTTGTCTATACGAAATGGACTCCTTCTTCAAAACAGAAAAGAATATGAACATGGATTAGTCTAAACCTAAAGATAAAACAAAAAGGCAAATAGTACAAGATGCAACAAACTTAAAATTAAGAAAAATTGAAATTGTTATTGATTAATTAATTTATAGTTGTTAGATTTGACCCTAACCACATTCAATGTCAAATTTAATTGTCAAACACAATAAATTGTATTTCTCAGCGAGTATTACAGTGATTGATAAAGATTCCATGCTTAGTCACAACAGATAAGTATATACAATATACAAGACAAGTATTTGTACACTGGAAGACTTTCTGTATAGGATAACCAGTAATCCAGGTAATTTTTTAGAAATTGCCCATACTACACTTTGTCTCCATTACACATTTAAAATACTTATTTGTTACAAAAAGATGTGATGAGAGAAATTTCCAATGAATAAACAGAATAACCTTATATTTATTCGCTATAAATAGTGAGACGATGCTATACAGAGCAAAAAATCGATAGATACAAAAAGAAAAGAAGGGGTTGTTGAGAATCAAATAACAGAGATTGAGATACAGAGATGCATGACAATTATAACCTTTTTTAACATTTTTTGAAAAATATTTAACATGTTTCCCGTTTTTTAGGACTTTTCCAAGAAAACTTAATGAATATTATAATCATAAATTGTTAAACAAACATAGTAGTTATTTTTACCATATAAATTCTGCACATTACTTTCAACATTGAAACTTCATGATATTTTTTGTTTATTAGCACAAAACCTCAAAACATTTGCATAATTTATCTTGATAGAAATAACTACTGGGTGTATATAATAATTTAGATTTTGGTAATCATCAAGTTCTGTGGAAAAAGTCCTAAAAGGTGAAACATATATGTGACTTAGGAACATCGAACGAATTATTAAAATAATAGCATTGCATGGAATAAAGCAGGCATATGTCCAGAAAGGAAAAAAAAGCTGAACATGTATAGTAAATAGAAGAAATTGTTATTGATAATACAAGTTTATAGTCAGTTCTTAACATAACATAACTTCTCCTCATACTTGCTGTTAACATGTGACTGATATTAAAACATGACTATTCTTTTACAAAAGATTCAATACGAAAGAAAAAAACAAATGGAAGATTTACAGAAATTTAAGAAAGTTATTTTATGGTACATATTTAAGGATATGAATCAAATACATAAATAATTGTTGGAGAATACATTCTCTTGTGGGAAGCGCTATGGATAAGGTTCCCGAAACAATATATTGCTATAAAATTTATCTACGCCGTCCCTGACTAAAGCAACGTAAAACATTATTCATTCCGATAAGACATCAATCATTGGGATAATAAAAAAGGAACAGGAATTTTCGAATGGGGCAAAAAACTGCTGGTCTCGACGCTGTGCGAACAAACCAGATCGACCAGAAAATTCTATGTAGGATATATAAAGCAATACAGAATTTCTAACTTAGTACAGCCTGCATATTATGATTTCGATATGAATTGTATTCAGAATCAGCTGTTGTAAATATTTGACTTTTACGTATAAATACAAGTTCTAGAAAATTAAGTTTATATTTGTTTTTAAAATTAATTAAATTTGAACCCATGGAGTTTATTGCAATATATTAAATATATTGTCTTGCATAATTCAAAATTCTATTCAAAATTCTATTCTATTTATCTATATTCAAAATTCTATTCTATTTATTTATGTTCCCACCAATGTAATGTGATGTTTAACTTTAACTTATATGGTTAACTTTAACTTATTAATTTAATCTAGTGTTAAGAGCTTACTATTATTATTCTTTCTATTTCGCTATATTCCTTATTTTCTTGTTATTATTATTATTTATATATATTTAAATGTGTATAAATGTGGATACCAGGCCAGTGTACAGGTTTTTTTACCTTCAACTGGATACAGCTTTGGCTGTATTACTTTAATAAATTAATATGTAACTATGTATCTGGGTGTCAATAAATAAAAAAAATCATATAAAAGAATGACATCTCCAAGAGAGTATGAGAAATCATTATGTTTTAAGACTAAAAAAAGTAAAAACGGTCCAGAAGGACAACCTGCTAATATACGTTGTTACCACTTTTACATATAATACTTGATCTCGTGACTGTTGGATTTTTATATATGAAAGAAAAATTTCTTAAAATTAATGAGAGTATATTTGCACGTCCACAAATCAGGCAGAATAAAATATTTAATCTGTAAAACTCAGATTTACATGAAGAAGCTTTTATGACAGACATCAAAATGTCTTGGAAATCACAAATCAAAATGTATTGCAATGCAGTTATATTTTTCTCGTAAATCCTTAATTTTTCAAAAAACTTGAACAGATCAAAAAATTAGTACATGAATTGTGACAGTTCTAGAAAAAAATCTCTTAAGGGCTGATTGTTTTTTTTACAAACATACTTCAATGTAGAAAATGTCAAAAAGTGTAGATTTGCTGACAGATGATGTTCAGTAAATATGTTTAGCTTATACTAAAGAGAAAAAAGACAAATTGTTGCGACTTATGGGGGATGTAACATTGTGGGGAAGCTTTTCTTAAAAAAAATGTGAAATTTTTTTTGGCGTTATTTACAGACATCTTTATAAATCAATTTTTATTGGGAAAACAATAGTTTTGAAATGGTCAATAGATATTTACCCTGCTTAAGAGGAATGGCCCTGCCGCTCCCGATGTCGCTTCCGTTCTTCAACTTATCGTCACCTTTCTTCGAGGGTGTGAATAAATTCGATTTTCTTCTGCTTTTCCTCGAGGTTGTCGGAGTCGAATTTGGCGTCGGCAGATCTTTGTTGTTATCCTTGACGCTTATCTGGGGATTTTGTAAATTATCTAGTGAATGTGGTGCAGAAATTTTCGTTATGTTGTTGTTTTCCGTTTGAACGACCAGATTTTGAGACGAACAGTGACTGTTTATGGTTGAAGTCGAGGAAGTCCACTTCTCATCGGTGGATTTGTATATGGGATCCTTGTCGTTCTCTTTGTGGAGATGCTGATTCGATTTGAAGGCGTGCACTTGCCGGATTCCAATAGCTGAGAATTCATAGGATCCTGAAATTATCATTTAGTTAATAATTTTTCTTCCAAGAAATAAAAGGAGAAACAAAAATATCGTAAATTATTTTACCAATAAGGTAATAAAATTTTAATAATTGTACTTTATCACATTGCAGTTGTTTAAATTGTTCATATATTTATGTAAAAGTAAGATGTAAAATACAACTTGTGAAATTTTATGTTAAACAGCGATGACACTTTCATTCAATTTGTAAGTTCTTTATTTAGTTGAGTTAAACTAATATTTAATTTTCACACAATTTGTCTTTCTGATTACAACGTTTAATTTGAAACTATTTGACGTTAAATACTTGTTCGCTTATAAGTTGTTAAATGTTATTTTTTTTATTCTTCATAATATTCACTTATAATCAAGACCTCACGGGAAAGTGCTCGAGCCTTAAGAATTAAACAAATCAGGAAGCTGAAACTGGATTCGAATCTCATCCAAACCACGGTTTTTAATTAAAAATATAAATGGTGACACACTTCAGAGGTGCGCTAAGTCTCTAGAAAATGGCATAATTTGGGAGAAAGAGATCCATTGTTCATTGTCATTAAAGTAGCCTGGTAAAGGACGCCTCAGGACTCAAAATCATGTAAAATAGCAAACTGAACACAATAGTACCCCAGATGGGTGAACGACACCGGGGATCCGCTTTGAATCAAGGATTCTCGATAAGTAAAAAATTCGACAACACTAGATGTAAGAACATATAACTGGCAAACCCTGTCAAACTTAGCTAAATTGTAGAATTATAATAAGAGGCAGTAAAAACAAATGGGATATCAACAAGTTTGGAGAAAAAACGAAGATCTAACATGTTAACATTTGAACAGGCAACCTCGTGTACCACCAAAGAACACCAAGCCTCATCTATAAGACGTGGTTCAATAAAATAATTGGAATTTCCGTACATCGGATTCAGATGATAGTCGAACAAGATCACGCTTGGAGGAGGAGAAACTACAACAACGAAGCCAGAACTAGAAAGTTCAGAAAGAAAAGGGTTGCCACAGAAAAAAATTTCGGTCGTGTTGTAAGACTTAAATTAATCTAAAAAAGTTATGAGACATATATTTATGTGTGTGTGTAAAGTAAATAGGATCTATCGTGATTGTTTTTTCCCCTTATATTACGACGAATCTCACGCATGTGTGGACTGTTTTACTACTTAGTTAGTTAGTTTTTGGACTAACAGCAATATTGCATATCTTTTTCGTCTTAAGATGCCCTGAATATATGCGTTGTCGACTATTTCCAAGTGAGATTTCTTTCTATGACGTCTTAGTACAGCTTAACCAGGAAATTTGCTCACTTACGCCTGTTCTATCTTCAAAATGTCATTGAAGAATCCACCGAGAGATCTTCTATTTCACTCCTCACAACATATGACTGAGACAGTTCTTTTAATTAAACAGTTTTGTTTCCACATTTTCCCTTAAACATTATACATATATATCATCATCATTAGCTATGTTAAATCATTATTTCATTTTGTTGTCTCCCTTACATATTCATTTCTCATTTCTTTGCATGCGGTTTTGATCTTAGTTTTTTGGGACTGTCAGTTATCTTCATGATGTCTCATCTTTTTGAGTCGTCTTACTATGTGTCCTGCCCACTGCCATTTCCAGGATTTACCTTGTATTCAATTCATATTCACTCTATTCCCTTTTTGTTTTCCCTAGTTGTTCCAATGAAGCATTCCTTGGGGTTTCAGTACTCTTTGAGGACATGCATTCTAGACTTGAGGATTATTGAGTTTATTCTAGTAGTAGAGCGTGATGTATCTATTAAATGACCCAAATATTATAATCTCAAACTTTCCAGAGTTGTACAATTAATTGTGATAGTTGAGTGTCAACTAGTTCGTTGTACATTATCTTGGTTTTCTTGATATTTAATTTTATAATTATGCCATTGTAAAACTGTCAAAAAGCCCAATCAATTTTATATTTTATTACAATTCGGATTATTCCATCCATACCGAGATTAGATTCAGATCTTAAAAAGTTTGAATTTTTAAATATACAGTTTTTGTTCTGTGTGGCGTTACTCTAAAAAAAGGATTACACAAGTAGAAAATACCACATATAAACTTCACAAAAGAATTATTTTTAAAAGAGCAAAGTTCTAGATACTAATCCCTACTGATGGAATAAAGAAATAATGAATATTGATCTCTACAAAAACTCGTGTGTGCTTTATGGCAAAAATAAGTTAAAACATAAAAAAACAATATCCCATAATAATGCGGGAGCAAAGATACAAATATTTATCTTACTTAAGTGTTGTAACGTGCTATTAAACCATCTATTAGTTATACTATCCCTCTATTCATATATAGTTCTAATACAATATAAATATGTATATTATCAAAACAGGTCTAAAAATATTATCTGTGTGATAAGATAATTGTGAAACGCCCACTTGCTTTCGATAACATCATCCGCAACAGGACACGGATGTACTGAATATCATAGATAACAATTGAAAAAATATTTTGGTTTCGGTACAGCCTCCTGTACCTTCCTCAGGGTTTTTCATTTTCATCTTGTTGTTGAGTAACTAGAATAGAATATTTTAATAAACCATTGCGTTAAGTCCTCTGTCAGAATCTATTTCGACAAAAATAATGAATATTGAACGTGGAATAATTTATTTTCAGAGTGTCATCTCTATGCTAGATCTCTTATTTATTTAAAAGAATTACATAAATATTTTCATTTAATTTTTAAGGAAGAACATTGAAGTCAAATATTGTTTTTAAGTTCAAATAAATATATGTTTCTATCAGGTACAGCCCGTTTAGAACAGACACATTTTACATTATTCCTCAATGAGGAAGTCACTCAAGTTGACCATCCACATCGGTGAAGTGTAAATAAGATATGGAATAGTCTGGTCCTTACTTCTTTGAAGATACTGTTAATGGAAAAAATACTTGCAATTAATTAGAGACGAACTTCCAGTCTTACGTGAACCCGATGTTTTGAATAATTTTTGTAAAATTTATCTTAAGTAATTTCTGAATGATTGTTGAGGAGGCCTTTAATTAATTGATCTGTAGATGGGTATTTCTCTCCTCACTTTTTCCCTGAAACTGTAACTGAAATTTAACAGTGGTACACTTTATGTTCTGGTACAGTTGCCAGGAATACTGGTTGTCTCTACATAAATTCTTCCAAGCAGATCTTCTGAGAAAAAGAAATGGCTACAACATGATCAGCCAGTATGCCTGGCACTGTTTATGCAATATTGGTTGATCATATTGTAGATGTGGATGATTCTTAAATAACTGTGATTTTTTATGTCTAGTACTTTATTCATTATTCAACATGATTTTTTTATCAGAAAATTATAAATATGATATTTTACATTGTATATTAAAGAATAAATATTCATGGATCATGAAATAACTTACAGAAATATACCCAAAATGTCAGTAAGGTGGCATGTCAGATTTTCTTTTATCAAACTAAATGTAAAAGTTTCTATAGAGTCGTCTATTAATCTAAAGTTTAGCTTTCATAACTAATATCTATTGTATAATTCATCAAATTATGCTGCAATTATACCCCAATATTTATTGGTAGAATGGAATAATAGATTTAACTAATGTTAAACTTTGTTTTATTCTAAGACTATTATAATATATAATTATTTGAAATTCTACTACTGTTAATAAATTTTAAAGATTGTTAAAATCAAGAAAGCAAATACCGTAAATTATCAAGATCCTATAATTTTTCATATGTTTAATTATTTTAAGATTTTATAGGCAAGTATATTTTGGTGTCCGTACAGTGGCCTTGAAATTTCTATTTTTTGTTCTAGTTTCTTTTCTATTGAAGTTGTATTAGAACTACGTTACAGCCTTAATAATTTTGAGCATAATAAAACACCATTTAAAAAAAATGAATCACCCATGCCTGTTTCTCCCATAATACCTGTAAGGGAGAATTCTTGTAGAGACAACCAGTAATCCGGGCAAGTTTTTGGATTCGCCCTATTACACTTCGTTCCAGTTTTAAATATCAGACACTTATACGTTGTAGGATAATACTGAGGAGAGAAATACCCATGTACAGGCAAAATAAAATTTATCTTGACTTAACTGCATTTATCTGATAGGGAGAATCATTTATTGCAATTTAGAAGCATCTTACATGTTTCCCCTTTTCTATCTTCTGGGTTAAAAGTATAAGTACTTGTTTGAAATCACATTTAACCTATAAATAAACTTGACTCTAAAGTCATGGTGAAGGTCACAGTATGACGTAAAATTTTTCGTTTATTTATTGGGTGTAAAATTATGGGTCGTTGTTTGAAAAGAACAACGTGATCTTAAAATGACCATTATCATGGTTACCATCGGGTTTCTCCATCGAACTGCTTTCATATCGGCCAAATGGTTGAAAATTAAATCAACATACCTTAAGTACTAAACCGCCATGATTGTACATGGAAATATGCTGTTGTCCCAGCTGCGAGTATCCATTGTTACCTTGGGATATCTGCCTTTGAAGAGATATCGAATTGTAATGGTTATTCGGTGTTGACGGTCTTGAACTTGTTGGTGTTGAACACAAAGTAGACGATGACATTCGCTGTTGGACGATTTTCTGACAAGCTAAACGAAAAACAAACATTAATATTTGTAATTGACAAGAGAACGCTAATCATATACAAATAAATAACACGATTTGTTCACCAAATATTTGATGTAGAATCTTATTAACAAACTTACCATCTTGGAATACCCGTTCAACATTGAGCCCATACGTTGCGCAGGTCTCATAATAGGTACACCTTTTCAAGTCACTTGCCAATTTTCTAGCTCTTGAGTCATCTATCACACGAGGATTGTTTTCACTTATAGCATCTAAAAACAACATTCAGTATAATATGTTTATTATCAATTACGTAATCCACTACCTTGAGTTCCGACTAATATAAGCGGTATCTCAGCTGAATTCCTATAGTGTGCCATTTTGGCGTAATAATTTTGAATGGCATTGAAGGACGATTCGTTTTCAAGGCTGAACACAAAAATGACGGCATCAACCCAAGCAGTGAACTGAAACAAAAATACAAAATTAAAATAAAAATCTCTATAAATCAAAAATAAAATTTAATGATAATTCAACAGGTATCATAAGCTAACGTTTACAACAGACTTTCATAAGTTATACAATTTCTCAAACATTTTCAATGAACTGCTGAGGGCTTTCTCCCCGAGGTTTACGTTTTGATATAGCCTTGAGAACTGATCCTTAACTATCCCCAAGGTCACATGATCGCTAGCTCAGGGGTGCCGTAATAATGCTGAAAATTTAAGCCATAGATGCGAATGGCCCGTGGAGAAGTTGCAACCAATTTCTGAAATGGGTTTCAATATTATGATTACTGGAAACCTCATTCACGTCAAGGTTAAATGTTGTTCGTGCAATAAATGGAAATAGTGTTAGATCATCACCTGAAGGTACCTATAATATCATTTTAAGTTAAAATTTCATTAGTGTCATAAATTAAAATTGATTTTCCTGTAATTTCCGTAGAAATTCTAAAAATTAAATGTCGACCATTTATTTCTACGGATCAAATTTTTAGCTCTTTATATTTCTTAGCTCAAACGTCGTCGTTGAAGTCAAATCTTGGACACCTCGAAATTCTTCATTCAACTTCTTATAACGTTTATCTTTAAAATCCAAAGTTCCCCATATTTTTAGCGGATACTGGTCTACAACCAAAGGAACTGTAACATTTTTTTAGAGTCTACTCGCACAAATCGGTCAACGTTTCGTTCCGCCAAATCCGTCAAGAATCAGTCACAAAAAATATCGTTTTTTAAAGTTAAATGGCCCTGTCTACAATAACACTTTTTTTATTTGTTATTTGAAAGTGATTTTGAAATACTAAAAAATTTTGTTTTATTGTTGACCAATTTTGTAAATAAGTGATCTGTGTGAATACTCTTATCGATTATTGAGCAATTTTTTTGGGAATAATACCACAAATTGTTAGTTCGAACTAAAAAATTCGAAAGATCCTTAGATTTTACTGATACCCTATGTATATAAATTCTCTTAGATTAGTTTTGTTGTCAATCATTTAATGTCAAAATCTGAATTTCTTAATTTGTCAACATGGACATGAAAAACGGGGTCTAGTTTAGACCCTGAAACGTTTGGACTATTTGAATTATACAGACTTTCAAGTAATTTGTGGTGTTATTCCCAAAAAATCTTAAAAATGCCAATCTAGGGTTGAACTTTATGACTTTAATAGACGACCTGGGTCAAAAATAATGACACAATGGAGAAAAACCTATAAACGGCAAAAATTACCGGAATATGTGAAAACTGTGAATGTAGAGTTCTAAATTATAACTGAAAATTGTCGTGCTAGCAAAAAGTATCAGTGATTAGAGAATGTAATACGGGAGGCTGCATTTGAAAGTGCAGCAGAGGCCGAAGTGGACAAATCACACCAAGAAAATGATTGGTCCTGTGAAGCAATAAAAGAACATGAGAGATGGCTATGCAAAAGTGACCTCAAAAATAGAAAAACATACGTATAACCAGGCTGAACCTAAAAAGTACGCGAATAAAGAAAAAAAAAACGAAATGCGGTTTAAAGTAGTAAAGATGTAGAAAATTCAATTGGTGCAGGTAGTAGTATCAAAGAAAGCTTGGAACGTAGTATCATTTAGGCTAAGTATGCAAGAAACATGCAATTTGTCGTCAATTAAAACAGGCGAACGGGAAAATTATGTGTACGAGGTACTTCCCAAAAACAGGGACTAGCACAAGCGGAGAATAGCGAACTTCATTAAGGATTTAAGGATATAACAACTAAATAAATTTGAAAGAGTATAAACGTTATAAAAAAACAATAAGTTTCCTGGATCAAGTCATGGTCTATTACCAGTTATAGAGGTGCTAGCAGAAGTAATAATGTATGGGTACATGGAAGAACTGAAATGACATAGAAATGGACCTATGCATGGCCCACATCAGTGTGTATGTGAAAGAAACAGAACAAATGTAAAAAACCCAGGTGCACAAGTGTGACGAATTCAGTTATCAGGTTGTACTATCCGTTTGAATAGTAAAGGCAAGAATTGAAGAAAAATAATAAGACATTGAGCCGATAGATCGTGCAGAAATAATGTTAAAACTTATTTTTATTCCATTATAGCTTTATAAAACGTCAGTAATTAAATTTAAAAATGTAATATGAGCAAAGTTCCAAACGAGTAAACAATTATTTATTACATGGATGTTAGCTGCCTCCAAAATGTGTTTATGCCGTGCAGTTATGGACAAAGAAATGTGGAAAAATACAAATATAAATTAACAATACAAATAACGTAAGCTATATGACTCATAAGTTAGAAAAATTCAACAAGTGAGGGGGTTGGAAATAAAATTTTGATAAGACACAATATCTCGCTGACAGTGTAGAAGCTGGAAATTTAAATATTATTTCAAATGTCAAAAAATGAGAATTTCGATATATAGTGTGTGTTTTGAGTAAAGTCCAGAATTTTGAAAATGACATAAGGAACAAAGGAATTCAAGGTGACACTAAGAGTAGAGTATAAAGAGCCACTATAGAGGGTACAAATGTATTCAGAATCAAGGAAATAAATTAAATAAACGAACGCAAACCGTAAGCATTATTTACCCAAAATAAAATCAAAAAGAATTATGGAAGACCACAGAATAGATGACCAATTAATCAGGAATTCGTCAAAGGTGCCGAAATATGGGTTTATGAGGCAGGCAATTCCAAGAGAAAGATATCCAGTATAGAAAAATTTCTACCTTTCCTAGAGTATTTATTTCAGATATATTCGCATTTTTTCCAATTCGAATAAGGCCTTTATCATATTTTAATAAGATTTAATTGCCTAGATGACTATATGAAAACCTTCATATATTTATTTGCAACTGAATAATATTTCTGGATATTATTAATCAGAAATTTACAATTAATAACTACTTAGTGAACTTTCCGACCTTTGTAAAAGTATCGATTATGCCATCTTAGTTTTTATTTGATATTAAGATTTCATTTAAGGATAACACTCCAGTGTTGAAACATTTGATTGCATTTTCTCAAATATACACTGTGTAAAAATAATATATGTCAATATTATCGTTTATTACCAACAACTGAAAATTAAACAACGTCAAAGATTCAAGTACAAATAAAGTGTGATACCAATTCCTTTAATTTTCAGTGAGTAATAGACGTATATTTTTCCATAATTGAAGTCCATATCATAAATTTGAAAAGTCATTATAATTAACTGTACAACTCTTTTGTGCTAATACAATGTATAACTGATTCTTAAATGTCGTGTTATCTTTTTGAAGCAATTCCACACGATAATACATACACGCTAAAAATATGACTCCATGGGAATAACAAATTCCTTGCAATACTAATAATGCATGCAGTGTGTCGCGATCATGTCATTTATGTGCTGCAAAGACGTGTTATGCCAGAGCTGGAAAAAAATAGGAAGGAAAGCGGTGGGTAGTGGGTAGTTGCTCGGGAGAAACGTAATTTCCGTTGAATGTTAAAACAGGAAGGTTCAGTAAAAAACTAAATGATTATTACTAATTGTTTACTAATAATATAAGCCAATGATGAAAAAACTTTGTCGTCAATAAATGTACTTAATTTCTGTGTTGTGTGGTGTGTTGATTCAAAAAAAGTAATAAAAAGTCATATTTTAATATTAAAAATATATATTATCAAAATGAAAAAAAAAATGATTCAAATGTTAATAGGTTGGCAATAAATTCTACTGTTAGACGATCGGCAATAAAATCAATGTTATTAGGTCACTAGATCTGATAAACAGCTTTCTTTCGGTTAATATTAACTCATATTGCAGTGTTTAACCTATGTGCTTTTAATTCACACTCTAAGTATGGCTAATAGTGGTTGTCAAAACACATTTTATTATATATGTGGTCACTGTGTAGTTAAAAAACGTCAAACTTGTGAAAAGGAACATTTATTGGAGTAGAAATTGGTAATCAAACATATGTTGTGTTGTATAAAAAAGACTAAAATGCTTTTAAATTTGCAGTACCCATTCAAATGATTGTCACTTTTGTAGCATCGATGAATCTGCATCATCATCATTTAGCTGATCGTCTCTATTTCTGAACGAAACCCTAGCTTAACTCTAGCTATTTCTTTCTATTTTGTGTCACTTGGATCCAATTTCCAGCCACTCTTTTTATACCAACTGTCCACCGATTAGGATGCCGCCCTCTACTTCTATAGGACTCATGTCTTCGTCTCCACCCACAACTTTAAAGTCCACTCCTTGCACAACCGTCTTGACGTTTTTCCTAAGAACTTGTGTGATGAGAGTGAAGAGCGGGGCGAACGATTCCATCAGGACATACAAGAGATGGACAAACGATACCAGGGACGTCTAAGTGTTTATTGGGAAATAACACCACACTTTAAAGGAAATAGCTGTTCTGTATATATATATATATATATGTACGTTTGGAATATACAGCAATTTAATTAAAAAAAAACATAAAGTTCTGAAGATCTCCCTTTCAAATTCTTCCAATTTGAAAGGAACTTTATGATTATATGATCTTTAGAAATTTCTGTGCTACCCTGTATATTACAAATAAAATTCTCTTAGTTACGTCAAAAATCAAATAATAAACATTGTCAAATATTTAAATTTACATCTTGGAATTGTACCTTTTTAATCCGTAGTTTCTTAGCCATTGACAACGGGGTCTGATCTAGACCCCGATACGTTTGGAATATACAGCAATTTCCTTAAAAAAATGGAATATACAGCAATTTCCTTTAAAGTGTGGTGTTATTTCCCAATAAACACTTAGACATTGAAAAAGATGCCACAAGTATCCTTCAGAAAACAACCAGATACCAGGGACGTTTGAATATCAACATGATGAATGATTGATTACAGTTGGTCCCTTCACAGTGTACAATAAAATGCACCACACTAGAGAAAAAGTTTTACTAGAAAGTTTGTTTCAGAGAAAACGGAAAGAAATGCAAACAATATTCCCATTGTAGTAATTTAATATTATCGTAAGTAAAAATTATAACAAAAAAATAGTCTTAAATATTTATATATGAAATTTTTCTAGTTTTGATTATGTGATTTTTGAAAGAATTATGGGTAATAACCAAATACGGTTTCAGCACCCAAAAATATATACGATTTAGTTACATTGGTTTAAAAAGTTTTTACACACATTTTTTGTTGGCCTGTGTAATAAAACCAATTTACATATTTTTATAATTTTAAGTCAGAGTAATTAGTGCAGGACATAGTGGCGCATTTGTTTGCAAAATTGTTTTAATTCATAATTAAAAAAAAATTCTGGAGGTCTTTTTGATTATAAAAGTCTAAGATGACACTTGATATCTTTTGACGGTATTGTTTAAACAACGAAGAACGATATAGCTTAGAAAAAATGCATTTTATGCAATTAATTATTTTTTTGTTTTATATTCTTTACAATATTTCGAATGAAAAAAGTCCTCACACCCATCATCGTACCTCCTACCGATTAATTGTTATGAATTTTTTCAAATTGGAAATCGTCGAAATTCCTAATTTTCTTGAATTAAATAATATACCTTAAAAATTGAAATGCTTTTATTTTTATTTTTTTATCAAAAATTTCAACTATATTAAACAAAATATCCTAAAGATTTTAAAAATTTCGTTTAGTTCTATGTTTTTTTACATTATAACAATATGCTTCCTACGAGGAGTATCTCCCTCTCACCTCGATGTATAAGATGAGTAAGAGAAAGGCAGGCGCGGTATTTCAACGGTAATACGTTACAAAAAATAACATTACTGTTTCTCATTTATTAATATAAAATTTTTCAGTATATTATATGAGAAACGGTAATGTTATTTTTTACGTATTACCGCTGAAAAACCGCTAAAAAGTTTTACAAGTGCGTCGTCTGCCTTTCTCTTACTACATCGAGATGAGAGTGAGATAAAGATACTCCTCTCTCATGTGCGTAGGAAGCATATTGTTATAATGTAAAAAAACATAGTACTAAATAAAAATGTTAAAATCTGTTTAGGCTATTTTGTTTAATATAGTTGAAATTTTTGAAAAAAAAATTATAGCATTTCAATTTTTAAGGTATATTATTTAATTCAAGAAAAATAGGAATTTTGGGCGATTTCCAATTTAAAAAAATTCATAAAAATTAATCGGTTGGAGATACGATGATGGGTGTGAGGACTTTTTTCATTCGAAATATTGTAGAGAATATAAAAACAATAATTAATTGCAAAAATGCATTTTTTCTAGGCTATATAGTTTTTAGTTGTTTAAACAATACCGTCAAAATATATCAAGTGTCATCTTATACTTTTATAATCAAGAAGCCCTCCCGGACATTTAAAAAAAAATATATGAATTAAAACAATTTTGCAAACGAATGCGCCGTTATGCTCTGGTCTAAATCTTCATTTGTTAAAAAAATAAATTGTATTTCGGGAATGAAATGAACTGAAATGTTTTTTTAATTGAATGCCCCTTCCTGAAAAACGTTAAATTTCTTTAGTTACTTCGATTTCATTCTCCATCATTTTCGTCACGATTTTAAACGAATTCGTGACGAGATAAACCAGTTACGTAAAAACTTTTTGATTTCGGTTATTGTTGCAAATGGTTCATAGGTCTGCTAGTGTTTATGATACATTTTTTAAATATGCTTCAGATTCTGGAAGAAATTTTACTAAATTTCTTACTTAATTGAAATTTTTCGCAATTGAGATTTGGTATGGTGTAATGTTTCGATAAATCACAAAGTTGTACATTTTTCGCCAAAATCAGATTCAGATTCACCATTAGACTTTTTTAACAAACGAGAAACAATTGTTTCTTTCATTTAAGGTAGTAATACTCTATAAATATGAATTCAGACAAAATAAAATAAAATGTACCAGATACTGAATACTCGAATGAAGTTCAATTTGAAGCGAACAGAGACGAGGACAAAATATAGATTATTCTTCTAGTTTAAAGTGTTTTTTCTTGCTTAAGCTTATAAATGTCAGTTAAAGGCTATTCACGCATATTGCAGCCAATGTTAGAACTTAACTTAACTGAATCTTGTAGGCTTATGCTAGTGCTATGACTTAATACTTAAAGCAATAAATTGTTTTATTCACTATGTCTATTACTGCATTCTCCAGTGACGAGCAGAAAAAAGATTGGATATTCTTCCAGTTTAAACTGTTTTTTTTACATTAAGCTTATAAGATCAGTTAATGGTTATTGAAACATTTTGCTCTTAAGCCAGTATCTATAGCTGAATTTTATAAGCTTGTGCTAGTGCCACAAAATAATACTTCAAGTAATAACCTATGGTTTATTTACTGTGCGTTATAACTTGAATTTTGGGCCCCTTTATAGGAAATAACTAAATTTACTTTTCTGACTTAACCATTAATGCTAAAAGGAGAACTAAACATATACAGGTAGTCAAAGAACGTAATATCCTACTTCTTACATATGTGTAATAAAAAAAAATTAAAAGGGGACAACAAATAATACGCACAAACCCCTACAACTTATTTTTTTGGATCTTTTATGACCGATCTTGCACAAAAAATGCTACTTATAATTTCAATTATTATCGCTATTTATAATTTGGTTTACAATTGCTACTTATATAATTTGGTTTATAATTGGTATTCGTAATTTAGTTTACAATTGCTACTTATAATTTGGTTTATAAGCGCTATTTATAATTTGGTTTAAAATTGTTTCTAAAGTAAAGAAAACTGGGTTTCTGGTTATTGTTGCATGAGTTATGCTATGAAAGAAAACGCAGTGGCGTAGGTACAATTTTATCATGGGGGATATGTGTCATGGAGTGAAACCTACTGTAGGCCATTTTTTCGTATATAACTTTTTGATATAATACATCACGCCGTATGTACGCCACTGAGAAAACATATTAGGGACTTTGAGTTTTGTGCAATTGGTATTTTAACATTTTCTTCTAACTAATTCTACCTCTCATATTACAACCAGGAATTCACGTTTCATAAATTCTACCATTTGAATAATTAAATATAGCATTCGCTTTTATCGAAAATAATTAACAAAATTTATTCGCCATTTCAATCTATTTATATGCTACAACTATGAGTTTCACATTTAGAAAGAGCAATAAAATTGGCACACATGTGGAAAGTTTTACACTCGCAGACAGTTTATTTTTTTCTCAATGTTATATGTTCATTTCGAATTGCCTAATTAAATTAGCAATCACATATGATGCTATTTTAAAATATTTACATTACGTCTATCAAACTGCAAATGTAGAGAGTACAGATTCGCTTCCTGAATAATTTATTGTGATTTGTTTTAATGGTCGTTTATGCTATTTATTGATTACATCATTTTGAGACAAGTATTCCTAAGACTGAAGCCTTAGTATTTGTAGTTTGAACCTTTACACCTGAATATGATAATCTAAAAGACGAGATTAACCATAACAATTTTTTTTCTTTCTTAGTTTCGTCAACTTAGGTTTAAATCAATTTATATTTTTTTCCTGTATAGTGATATTATAAACTAGCCTGGACAAATTAATTTATAAATCACATTTATATTAATAATAATAACAAATAATTGAAATACACAGGGTAATTAATTATTGTACTATATTTAATGAAAATTTAAATTTATAAAGAAGTCGATTATTAGTGTTACATAATATAGACGGAGATAATACAAAGATCTTGTATGAAAGAGGAAATTTTAAAAAAGGGAAAACTTAAAGATGCCAACCGTATGTAGGTAAACAACGCGGTATGTTTGACCTGAATTTGGAATGGAAAAATCTACTGCTGGAAGAGCAAAAAACGTAGTATAACGTGATCACTATCCGCCAAATTGGCACTGTTCTTGTCAAACAAGAAAATTAGTATCAAACCGAGAATTTAAGTATAAACCCCCAGCAAAAACAAGCAGGGATTGATAACGACTTCCAATTTGAAGTTGAAACGTATCCAAACAGGGACGTACCCCCCTTTTGGTTTAGGAAGAGGCAAATTAGAAAAAAAAATGTCCTAGAGCGGGGCAATTCGGCAAAAAAATTGTCCAAGAGAGAGGAGCAAATCAGAAAATTTGTTGGTCAAGGGGGGGACAAGTCAGCAAATTTATGGGAAGCTTTAATGGCTGGCGGTAGATTTTTCAGGTCCAGAGGGCCGGGGGGGGGGGGCAGCAATTTTACAACACTTTGTTCCCCATTTACAAAAAAAAATATAGCAAATTAATCATACCAAGTCTCAAATTGTATGTCTTGCTAATGCATTCCAGAAAGCATTTGAATCATTCCTTTAAAAAGTAAATTATAGTTTAGAGAATCGAAAAATATGTTGTGAAATTTAGAATATACCATTTATTAAAGCAACATTTTAGGGTTCCGTATACTCAGACGAACACGCATATACAATCCATCAGTCACAGCCAATTTTCTCCGAATCTACTGAACAGAAATGGTTGAAATTTGGTATCAATGCATAGTAGACCCAAGCAGGAGTACATGTCGTTAATGAAGAAATTTTGATACGGAGCGAAACGTCTCGGGGGAAATTTTACAAAAATTTATCTCTGAAACTATTGGCCTAACATTTTGAGAAACACAAATCTCATTTTTCACATTAAAAACATTCTTTGAAATATTTTAACAAAAGTGTACAAAAATTCGTCCTTTATCGCCGAAACTATAAGAAGTAAAATTTTGAAAAAAATATGGCCTCACTCATTGGCGGATCCAAGGATGGAGGTAAGGGGCTCATAGAATTTAAAAAATTGAAATTTACAGGCAAAGTAAAGAAAACCATTTTAATTTCGGGGCGCGAAATTATGGATTTAATTGAAAAATAAAAATGAATTAAATATTTTCAAGCGCATCATGTAAAACTGAGCGGTTTGGTTACGAGAAATAATTTGTTTAAGAGACATTAAGAAAAAATACTCAATTCAAGCCATTCCCTCCTTTATCTCCGAACTATTGAACCTAAGAATATAGAGCTTCACTTAAAATTTACATGAAAAGTAAAGCATAAATAATATTAATCTGCGGGTAAAATTAATGTAAGCGCATCCGTGATGTATCAAATAGAAGGGATTACCATAGAAAGTACAAATATATTTTATTTGTATTTTTAAGATAATTTGATAAATGGATAAAAAAAATATTATTTAAAATTTGATCCATTTTCCCCTTTATCTCCAAAACTACTGAGCCCAAAATTCAGAAAATAATATACAGTGCCTAAATAAGAGTTTATTGGTAAAATAAAGCGAAAATTCTAATCATAATTTTGGGGGCCAAATTAGAAAATTACATAAATATATTTATAAAAATCAGGCACATCATGTCTCAAATCTAACCAAAGGGTTCGTTCGGAGAAATAAAAGTGTACATTTTTTATAAATTTAAAACGCATAGTTGAAAAGATATTAAAGAAAATATAAGAAAATCCACGCTTTCCCTGCTCGTCTGAAAATTAGAAAAAAATATTTTGAGATTTACCTACATTACAACAAATCTCAAAGGTGGTATGCAACCCTTGGTATGCAAGTCCAACTCGCACCTGACTATATTATATATAAAAATATATTAGGATTCATAATTCATCCCTACCTAGAACTAAAAACTCCTTTCATCCGAGAATTAACTTATGTCAGAAAAATTACCTACAGCCTGCACTATGAGCCCTTAGTCAAATTTTTACTAGCAGTACAAAGAATTAAAAACATTCTGCACTTGTGACTGAATTGTAGAAAGATAAATTCGATTTTCAGGAAAAACGAATGATTTTCAATGTCGTTTTGCAGACTTCCCGCTTTATCGTCACATTACAAAATCATGTCGTGATGATATTAACGAGAGATCAACGACATTTCAACACCTACTGTCATCGATGTGCGTTGTTATTGCAATTTGTGGGTCGACAATGAATATTACAATGTTGAATCTCAATTAGAAAAAAAAAGTTATCTGTAATCTCTCACCCACGATTAATGGCGCCTCTGGCTATTTATGGTGTGCGAATTTCCGACGGAAACTTCTACATATATATATATATAAAACATGTTAGCATTATGTCGAACCTTCAATTATTTTATGATAATTCCGAAACTTGTGCAAGGTTTTTGTAATGATATGTTAATTTATATTATATTCTGGTACGTAATAATGTTTACATCACAATAGATTCTAGATTTAGTTCGCACACATTGTATGGATTAGTTTGAACATTCTTGCCGTTTTTTAAATAATAAACAAACAACTGAATTGGCCTTGCAAGGATTTTTAAATATAAATAAATTAAACATAAAACAAAAACTGATGTCAAAAAACACAAATTTGAATTAACGAAAAAGTAAAAATAATATTTTCTCGTAACATTTAAACAATTATTTTGAAAGCGGTGCAAAGTAGAGAAATAAAAATATACTCACATAATTCATTTGTTTGCTGTTTAACGTGATACCGACTTCAAATTAAGTATGTAATTGTTGCTTTTTCGTAAAAAAAACATTTATTTTACAATTGTTAGTGATATAATGACATATTGCCAAAAATATGGTATTTTCCTTTTAAACAACCTCGTTTACTACTGAATAAAGGGACAAATTGGTTTTGGGTTTCAGGCAATGAAGTTTTTCTATGTAGAATACATTATTCTAATTATTAATACGTAATAATAAAGTTTTGTTAATAATTCTAATTTAAGTGGGCACAATTTATATGCAGACAAATTGAAAACCTTATCTTTCTTGAACTCCGTTAATTTTCAATCATTTTAATTAAATTTCAATTAGATTAATTTAATACTCCCCTTCGCCAAATCTTATCCAAAAATCATTTTATGCCGAAATACAAAATTAGTTATTTTACATTTTTTAGTGATATAGAGTCTCTGACAATCGGCCCAATTAAAAAAATATCCCCATTAACACACCCTAGGAAGTTTTCGTGCGGGAGGTTTTTTTCTGCAAATTTTCTATAACTCCGATTATGTAAGTTTAGAAAAAAATAAAAAATTGTTAAAGGATTTAAATTTTTAAATGGGTTTGAAAGTGTCAGGCATCACTAAACATGAAAACGGGCAGCTAATAATGGAACACTATATTTGGCCCCCTTTGAAAGGAGAGAGCTGGATTGAAAAATTATACCGCAACCTTCTTGCGTCAGTTTAAATCAATCTCCATGCCTTATAAATCCAAGACAAATTGAAGTGTGTTTTGCAAAATATATCTAAATTAATAAATTAGATTTTTTCTCTTATCCGACAGTATAGTTCTTGAGCCTATAAGCGTAACATCATAAACTATATTTTGAGGAAAGTTACTGATCCAATTTATCAGTTTTTCCGGCTTTACTCGGAAAAATATTCTCCAAATATTATAAATGCTCATTGAGTAGAATTTCTGATTCCTTACAACTTTTTTCACTGATAACATATTACTAAGCCTTCGCCACTTTTGATAATATAAACAAAACAAAAAGATGTCCATATTTTTGTGGGTTTTTATTATTTAAATAATTCACTCCTCCATCTTAATTAGTTATTCCCTATTAAACTGTCAGTTAAATGATGTTATGAGCAAATTGCTGTATATTTTGTGATCCAAAATGCTGATATTTTGCTCTATAGAATGGAGTAAATTTTGTATCTGTTGTTGAATTAATTAATGAATTTAAGTACACTTTCGTTTGATAGGAAACTTAAAGAATTCGTGACAAAGAACTGTGCCGCTCTAAAAAAAATAATCGCGCAGTCTTGCTTGTTGGGATGTGCTCTTAAACCCTACCTAAACTGCATAATTTATTCACAAATAATAAAGGCAAATCTCTGTTATATTGCTAATAAAAAATATATTGTAATATAGTTAGTTACCTTCTCGTTAAATAATTTTCAGGTTTATATCAATTCGGAGATTATAGGTCAAATTGTTGTTATTGTCAAAATTATTTTTCCTAATGACACAACACAATGCTTGGCCTTAGGTGTAATGAATTATGTATTCTTATAATTGTAATTTTATTTATGATATTAGATAATAATTACATAAAAATAACTAAACAAATCCAATAAATGCTTGGGTTACAATTGTTTTGAAATTTGTATTATGTTGTTTGTATAAAAATGTATAAAATTTTTGCCCAACCGAATAATGTATATATAAATAGGCAAAGACAAAACGATTAAGTACCATTTTCTACTCTGTCTCTCAACCGATTTTCTTCATTTTTGTTTTGTTAAGTACCTACTGACGACCTTCAGTGCTGAATACTAACATTAATTTATAATATTGGTTCATTCATTAAATAAAATAGGTATAATAAAAATTCATTATTTACGTCCATACTGTCAACGCCAAACAACTAACAGTGCCGCCGCCGTCAGACGGTCAAAACTCAAAACATTGAGTAATTATATTTGGAGGGAGCGATCGTTAGATGCTGTTATATTCTTAGAGCATGTACTTCTGGAAGTGGTATACAAGCGTTGTTAGTGTTTAGTGGTAAAATAGTCAATGTAGTAGATCAGTGTTGATTTTTCGGACGCGTTGCAGTAACTTTCATATTAAATATTCTGTTTTTAATTTAGATTTAATTATTTGATTAATATGTTATTATCACAACCTTCCCGAAGGTGTTCTGTAAAAAATTGTCAGACAACGGACAATAGAGAATGTATTAAATATTTAAGTTCTCCTACGGTTGTTGGTCCTCTCTTTTCTTTAGTATTCCTGAACTTTATTGAAACCGCAAATGACGAAAACTTTTACGTTGCAAAGATATTTCGAATACCGATATTTGATTACATTTTTTTTTTTATTGCAATAGATTTGTCAATATCAGTGAATAATTTTGGTGAATACATCTACTTCTCCGATTTGTCCACAACTCTGTTTCTTGTAAAATTATATTTTTTACTATTTCATGAAATAGGGTCGAGTTTCGATCACTGGGCGACTACTAGTTGTATTAAAATTTCGTTGTATAATTTTGTACGCCGACGTTTATTTTTTGGAAATACATAATAACTAAATGAATAAAATAAAAAACTAAAGTTAACGTCTAGCGGATTTTCCAGGATATAAATGTTATTTTAGGAAAATTATTATAGGGCAAATATACAGGAAATGTAAATATCTATTTTACGTGAATTAATAACGGAGTAGTTAATAATTATGTGTAGAATGATTAATGTAGATTTAGTCTTCTTCTAATGACAGTGAAAAGTCAGGGGGAACCAGTTAAATTAAGACTTTAAATCATATTTTTTATTAGTAAATAATGTACTAGAAGTTAACGTATACACAGATTTTTGCTTCTACCTTTTTTAGTTACTCCAGTTTTGGCATTCCGTTATATTTAACATTTTGTCACATAACTTGCTGCAACATCAATTTAAATTACTGAGAATACAACAATTTTTTTAATAAAATAATTTCTTTTAGATTTAAACTTCAAAATCTTTGCATAAAATAGATTTTACAAGGGTGGCACCAGTTGAAATGGGTCACACTGTATATTCATAAATAAATGGTTGTATTAAATGAAATGAAAAGTTTGTAGAGCAAATATACCTGTGAAATTCTTTTATAAATATTCTTATAAATAAATGTCACGAAACATATTTAGTGAAAAAATATTAAAAAAGCATTTATGTAATGAAAGATGTGAAGCAGACGAAAAAAAACATTAAAATGGCAGTAGAATAAATGTTCAAACCTGTAGCTCAGGGGGGCCGCCCTCATCTCTTATTAGAAGCAAATAACTTTGATTGTCTACGAGGATTTCTTTTTTGAACCGGCCACCTTCAGGCGATTCTTCTTGCATATAAGAACCGGTAAGGTAACGATGTACTAGAGCTGATTTACCCGATGATAGCGAACCGACAATTCCAAGGCGCAGATCCGGGACAGAGCGAGACAGGGTCCATTCTTGCGAATTGACGAAAGAATCTGAAAATAAAAACTTTTTTAATATAAAAAGAAACAAAAAAACGTTATTTAGTTATTTATATGTGTCAGTCAACACCCATTTATGAATAACTTTCATTGTAGGTATAAAACTCTGATAACAATATTCGGTTCAAACTTTGTTATAAGCATAAATAAATATATTGTTTCTCTACGACCATGAAGTCAAACAAACACTTTTTATTGTTATTTTTACGGCGAAAAGTCAAACCTATAGAAAAATTTGCTTGTTCATATAAAAAATTTAAAACATATATAAAAGGTGTTGGAATTAAGAAAACATGAAAATGTTCCAAAGGAAGTATACCTTCATTATTTTACAGATACCTCGTCAAGTTAAAACTGATATTTTTATCTCGAAATTTTTTTTTAAATTCATATTTTTCACATTTAAGTTTTTTAGATTTATTTGCATTTTAAGACGTTTTCGAGGCTTTATGACATTTTTCACATTTTATACATTCCTGACAGTTGACACTTGACATTTTAGGTTAGAGCTACACTTTCTCATTTCTGATATTTTTGGAATTTTTGATGTTAGATAATTTGCAATATGTGACATTTTAGGTTTTCTTGATGTTTTTGTTGTTTATTTTGGCATATGTGATGTCTAAAAACAACAAACACTTGGTTACATTTTAACTTTCTTATTTCTTTAAATTTGATATGTTTCACTAAGTCTGCCTTCATCAGAAATTGGAAATACACAATCTTTTTATGAAGAATAACTTTTTCTCAAAATATTATTCATAAGAAACTTTTCTATTTCATTCCAACTTATGAAGACATACAGTATATTGGTACCAATTGAAAAACCTCTATCCCTCGAAGCTTCCTTGGACTTCCACCGTCTCACAACGGTTCAATGAAAAATCATCATCAACACACTCATCCATAGAGCAAAAAATATCTGCAGCACACAACAAGTCCTCAAAGAAGAGCAAGTGAAACTTAGATAAGACCTTTTGGCGAAGAAATATCCGGAAAGTATTTGAAAAACTGGACAAACCACCTAGGCAGGAAGAAGAAACCACGATAGCAACTCTAGTATTCCATTTACTAAAGGCTTCAAAAGCAACAACACCTTAAGGAGCTTGATTACAAGAACGAAGCCCGACACTCCAGCTATACCAAATAACTGTATATACAGCATACCTTGTTAATATGGTAGTGACAACCTTTACATTGGAGAGACAAAGCGACCTCTGGACACCAGGGATAAGGAACACGGTATAGCTACTCAAAGGACGGAGGTAACAAAGTCTGGGCCAGCTAATCATGCATGGACCGAACACCATAATATTACCACACATTATTATTACCACAGTAATTCACAAGGAAGAGCACTAGTATCAAAGAAAATTTATAGAAACGGCATATATAATCTCGAAAGAGAATATAATCAGCCAGGCCAGTGTCCAAATTAAAAACATCTGGAGAGCCCTTCATGGGCCACTGCCGCGACGCCTCACCGACAACCAACCCCCAAGTACGACGACGCTGATTGGACCGTATAAGACCCAATACCTATAAATACGAGGGATAATCTGAATTTCCCATCATTCACCTTATGAAGAGGAGGTGAAGGAGACTTCAAGGAATGAAAAATCTTGAAGTCGACTGACATTTATTTTGATTTAATTTAATTCCAATCTAGTTTCAAATTATTACCCTCCCAATTCTGAACAGACATTTCCTTTTTTATATACTATCGCCTCCACCAAAGATTCATATATATATATATATATATATATATATATATATATATATAAGTGTTTGAAGATTTTCTAAAAATCCACTTCGGTATCCCCCTTAACAGAATCCAGTTTAAACAACCCAAATTCCTTGAGTCGATTAATCGTTCAACACACAAAAAGTCATATATACAGGCGAATTGAGAACATCCTTGATAACAAAATTTTTAGTAACCTCAATTGTTTCGGTTATCTGAGGTCCTCTTATATTAATTTCACAATATGGCTGAAATTTAAATTCAGATAATAAACAACTTAATTATTATTCGTTACGTTAAACAAAGTGAAAATATAAAGAAAACAATCTACGTTTCATGCTGTGTTTTCCATTTTTTTTTCTTAATCAGCTCTCATGTCATTAATATTCAAATTGTTTTTACGCAAACTTCCAAGCAATGCAAATTGCTATGAACAACCAACAGACGCGTAATCGAATAAATTATAGAGCTCTAGCCCTGGCAAAATATTTACCCCTCGACTTACCCTTACGCCTCTTGTACGTAGTAGCTCTTATTTCCTGGAAAATGGCACGTAATTGAGTTTAGCTGTCCGACGACGACGGCGAGGGGTTGAAGGAAAAAGAAGAAAAGGGTGAATAATGTAAATGCACGAGAGCCGGCCGTTCTGTGGAAGATTAATCGTTATGGAATCGCCTAGTAATTTGCGAGGATGAAATCCGACAGTTTACTACTTAAAAGTTAATCGATAGATTACGTTTAGACACTTATTTATAATAAAAAATTAACTACTTTGATTGGAAAACTTTGCTAGATTAGCTTGCAAATAAGACCATCAATTTAATGTGTCAAAATCTATCGTTTTTTTTATTTTAAAAAGATGTTTAGTGAATTATTTTAAGTAATTAGAAAGTAGTCTATAAAAGAAGGCATACATTATCAGCCATTAATTCTCCGGCTGATACATATATAGCAACACCGCTAACAGATCCATATTTCTGGATTATACCAACTTTCATACGATACCTGACAGAATTTTGTGATATTACGAAAATTGGTCGACAGGTTACAGGGGTTTTAAAAACTTGTTTTGTGATTTTCAAATCAATGATTAAAAAAATTAGTTTAACTGTAGCTTTAATAATGGTGGCAAGGATAACCGATTTATAAAAAATTGTGACAGTCCTAAATCTCACATTTAAAGTCTGCTTCCCACCAAATCTGCTGCAGACTGTTATTTCCAACAAATGTTTTAGCAAATTATTGTTTGGTGAGACCACCAAAGTATTTAATTTGACCAGAATTTCAAAAATAATGACGTGTTATTGTGTGGCTGTTCGCATAAATGCAATGGAATAAAATGGAACATAATGTATTATTTGTTGCACTGTTGCTAAATATGCAAGTTTTACCACTGAGAATCATGTAACAATATGTTAGGGTTATTGTTCAGTTGAGGGATGCACTGGACACTGAGTTCAATGAAGTGAATACAGGGTGTTTTTAAAATAGAGTTCCAAACTTGTGCTGTGTATAGAACTCATTAAAATAAGCCAAAATTACTCTATTAACAAGTGCTCTAGAACGCACCCTTAAGAAGTTATATGCCTTTAAAAGAGCTGTTTTTTTCCTGTCACCACTTTTACTAATTAAACACTGCAAAGTTCAATTGACAGTTTATAAATAACTTAAATTGCTAAGTGTTGTGGCAACGTCAGTCTTTTATTTGCCACGGTAAACGATTTTTGTAATTGTTGGCCTAATAACTTAAACTGAATTTACTCGTAAAACCATTGGAAATATCAATTTGGACAAACATAATATTTTTGACGTAAAATTGTTAAGATTTTTTTTAAAATTGTACAAAATTGAAATAATAAAAAAAAAACGGGCCGAAAACCTCCTAATACGGGCTGAAAACCCCTTTCACAAACCTAAATAGAACGCTTATGATTTTAATTTCGAAAAAAGTAGTAGCACATGTCATTTAACGTAAAAAGTTATGTAATACCCAAACATTTTTTTTCTATTTATTTTCGACCATTTTATCAATAACAGAAAAAACAGTTATTATAAGAATGATGATCATAATCGCCCCATAAAAAAACAAAGTTGAGAAAATCACAATAAACAACAGAATAGATAAATATATTTTTATTTTTTTATATTGCTGTATCATTCAAAAACTTAACAGTGTCTTGAACCAAATTAAAATATCTAGCCTAAGAAATATATTATTTACTTTATTTTCATAGAAAAATCCCCCCCACTTCAGATAAAAAAAATATGCAAATATTTTCTTATACATTTACTTTAAACTAAAATAATAGGTAGGTATATTAACCTTTAGTATATAATAAAAATAGATTTGGAATTTAAAAATAGATTTCAAATTAATTGCCCAAAAAAAAAACGCGAAAATATTATAAAACTGTCATTCGGTTAATTTTCATTTCCCGCACGTTAGCGTGAAACGAAAAATAGCAAATAGGCTATTGGGATGATCCGCCTGCTCAATTTTCGCACTCCATTTAATACGAAAAACTGTTACAAACCATATAACATCAGCGGGTACTTATTTGTAAAATGAAAAAAAAAAACCGAAAAGCATCATAGTCCATCGATATAGGCCGGCTACGGTTATAATTGACTACTGTAAAATATACATAGTTTGGATAAAATTGGAATAAAGCTTTTAAGTCAATATTATGTTTGAAATTTTCACATATTCCGTTTTTGTTCCATTAAGAAACTTTCTGCAACCTGAACTAAAGAAAAGTCTATTTTTGACATTCTATTTGTTTATAAAAAATCTTTCTGGCATGGTGCACTTAAATATATTAATTATACATATTATGTGGAACCAATTTTACAAAAAAAAACAGATATATTCTTCATTTTACATGAAATTTTCCTTTCCTTCGGACTCATGGTATTTAGTTCATCGATTATCTTCAGAAAGATAAAATTTGAGCGAACATTATATGTTTAACCAAAGCAACGCTCCTTGTCACAAGTCAATGATGATTAAACTGAATGATTACACTTCGAATTGCATCCTCACCCATAGTATTATCCAGATCTAGCCCCTAGCGTCTGTCGTTTTGCAAACAGCAAAACGATGCTCCAGGAAAAGAAACTTGAGTAATGGAGCAGTAAAGGCAGACCAGAGTACAAACAACTAGTTTTACAAAAAAAAAATAAAGGAACGATGAAATAAATGCATTACTCTTGATGAATCAAGTCCAAATTCTAAAAAATATATATATTTTTAACAATTTTCTAGAATAAAGATAAAACATGAATAATTGACTAAAATTCAACAATTTTTATCGATGCGTTTTTTTTAATAAAAAAAAACAGCAGAAAATCGGTAACAATTTAGTTTTTTACCTTTTACACAAAATCAACCCGAGAAACCGTGTTTGCTACTATGGGCAATGTTGTAGAGAACTAAAAAACCTACAAACTGAGCTACTAAACATGCAACCTCGTTAATCGGTTCTTTAGGTAATGCAACCTATGCTCGAAATTACAAAAAAATTAATTGTTAATATTTTTTTTATCTTGTAGTTAAAACATTCTTATTTTTTCTGAATTCTTTGGGAATAAATACCGCATAAACTTATAGTGGTTATTCCCAAAGAACTCAGAAAAAATAAAAACCAGAGATGCCACAATTATCATTCAGAAAACTCCTAAAACATTCTTATTAACTGAAAGGGTTGATTTTCGAATTCCCAATTGATGGTCTAAAAATAAATATTGTAGCCCCAGTAGTTTTTGCAAAATTTCAGTCAAATTCGCTTTTTTCTTAAGAATATAGCTCTTTAAAAAAAAGTTCTTTAAAGAGCTATATAAATGGCAAGTAGAAGAGTTGATCTAGGGACTCCTCATCTCAGTTTTTAAAAATTTAAAGTACACATACATATAATATTTGCAAATGTTTGGCCATTCGGAAGTGGGGATCCCTCCATAAGAGAAATAGCTAAGGGGTACCTATAAAACTTAATAAATAATCACATTGCAAATTGTAATTTTATGCAGTCACGTATTCATATTTCTAACCTAATATGAATTTATGTAGTAAAATTAGCAGTAGGGAATACCAAAACTCCATGTAGACCCAGACGATAATGATTGAGCAATCATTTTTAATATTCAAAAGGCGTAAGGTGTTTTAAAAAAAATTCGGTCCGTAAATGATTTAATAAAATATTCAAACTTGTATACGTAAAGAAATTTGGCTTGTCATTAATTAGTTCTAAAGTTATGATATATATTTTACTATTATATAAATATGAAAGGTTGATATAAATTGTAATACCTAATTGAAAAAATGTTGATGTTAATCTTCAATTAGTTAACAATGTAAGTTTTATATTGTTCAATTCAGAAAAGAAAATAAGAAATTTTCTATTAATAAATAGTATTAGATGAGAGGCCAAACTTCTTTTCATGGATCACTCCCGAATGGCCAAACATTTTCAATTATTATAGGTATTTATACTTTTTTTGGAAAACTGAGATGAGGACTCTCCAGTTCAACTCTGCTACTTTCCAACAATGGTTAATTGATAATGATAGGGTCATCAGGTGAGGTAATGCCCTTTAATTTTTTTTTCCATAGGTTTGACTGAAATTATGCAAAAACTACGGGGACTACAATATTTATGTTTAGAACATAAACTGGACATGAGGAGATCTACCTTTTCAGTTATTAAGAATGTTTTAACTTTAAATTAATATATATATATATATATATATATATATATATATATATATAACGATTTTTTTTTTAATTTCGAGTAAAGCTTGCATTATCTAAAGAATCAATTAACGAAGCTGAGCGTGTTGTAGCTCATTTTGTAGGTTTTCATTTCTCTACAACATTGCCGATATGAATGTGGTTTCTCGGGTAGATTTTGTGTAAAAGCTAAAAAACTGAATTGTTACCGATTTTTTGAAGTTTTTGTTAAAAAACAAAAACGCATCGATAACAATGTTGAATTTTATGTTTTATGTTTTAGTCATGTTTTATCATTAGAATACATTGATATTAGTTTTGTTCTACTATTAATACTAAGGTAGGTACTAAGTAGGGACTCCATTTCAGGATTGTACTGGCCCACTTTTCATCCTTATCTTTTGCGATTTCGATAACATCTTTTATTTCTGTTATTGTTTTATTCTGTTCTTTGCTCTGTGATTTTCAAGTGTTTTCATCATTTTTCTGAAAATTGATCATTACTGATACAAGAATTAGCCTTTTTATCAATCTTTATTAGATTTGAACAAATTTTATTCGTACTTCAAGGTGATTTCAGCATTTATCTGAAGATTAAAGGGTGATAGAACAATTTTCATGAAGGATGGTCAAATAACTTGGGATACCATTATGGGGTTATTTAATGTTTTAATGTTCGTTTTAAAAACGTTTAACCCACATTAAACAGAATTTATTCCAATATTTATTTTTGATATTGTATTTTTTTCTATAACAGTGAAATTGTTTTATTTTTAAATTAACTCTCTTCGAATAAGAAAAAGAGTTCGGAAAATTTGGTTTAGTTGCAGGTGTAGAAGGACTAAAGTACTTGAACGTCACAAAACGACAAATGGGAATTACATATAATGATTGCGACTGTTTTCGGTTTGTGTCGTGATGTAAAATCAGTAAATACGAGACATATTCGCACCGCGAAAGCTTCTAACGTAGCGTGGAAATCTTTACAATGGGTTTATGAAAGTTCTCGTTTAACCAGACAGTACATTACATAGTGTACGGAATTTTCCTTTTATGGTGTGTTGTCGGTTATTTACCAGCTACAAAAATTGGTATACACAATTCTAATTCAAATACACAGAAAATTGAAATATCTTAAATTTTCAACAAATATTTATAATTTCCACCATAAAATATTGGGTTCAGAATGTAGAAATGGATGAGAAAAAAACCTTGGGTGAGGTAATAGCGATCCCCGTGCCGTCTATATCAACATGTTTAACAGATTTTCCAATTATCCAGTTACGCTGTTTAAAAGTGAAGAAAACTTCATTTATTTTTTTCATCAAACACTACCTGCAACACCGTATATTTTCAGATTCCGAGTTGACAAATGTTAAATATACTACAAAGTATCAAATTCCAATAAACACACAGACAGCTAGGCACCTTGAAAATAAAGTTCATTAAAGTAAATTGACTTCAGGAGTGATGGGGTTCGTACAGTAAATTCCTCAAAACAAGAACCATATGGGAAACGTAAACACAAAGTTTAACGACCTTACTGGAATCATCACCACTACTTATCGACAACGTCTATGTTATATCGATATTTCAATAACTATATTTAATACATATACCAGGCACAATTAGAAATGAAAAATCTGTTCATTTTGAAACATTTATTAATAGACTATCAACAGGTGACAGATTTTTTTTCTGTTACCTCGAAGGGAGTTAAAAAGTGTGTTGGGGCTAACATCGGAAAAACTCGTCTTACATTTACAGCAAAAAGATGTCTTGCTCCGATTTTCTTGCCTCTGTCATGTTGATTAAATGAATCTATGATGCAACCATGCAAGAAAATGAGATAGGTATTACTGTCGCCTGTGGTCAAAAGGTTCAGTTAAGGACATAATCCTGCAAGAAAACTTTTTTCTCTCTTCTGCCAAGTTGATATCGAGAGTAGTCCACAAAAAAATTGGCATAAGGTTTGCGAAAATAAAATTAAGGACAAGGATCCTTCAAATTTCCACAATATTTTCCATTCCTTAATCTTACTTGGCCATTCGAAAACGGTTGGTCAATTTTTTTGTAGACTACTCTCGATATCAACTATCATTCTTTCGCTTGGTAGAAGAGAAAAAATCATCGGCTTATCGTATTTTGATTCTTGTTTGTATCATAGAATTAATTTATAAATGGCAAAGGCGAGAAAATCGGAGTAGAACATCTTTTTTTTTTGGAAATCGAGTTTATCCAGTTAGCCCCACGGTTCTCTATCGAATTTCAACAGTAACACACTTTTCAACCCCCTTCGAGGCAGAAGCGAAAAAATGGTAGACCGAAATCTGTCCCCAGCTGACGGTATATTAGTATCAAACGAGGTATAAGATGAGGAGATAATCTTTCACAAGAAGTATTCACGAATGATTTAAAGAATGGATTCATACGAAGCTCAAACCTGGACTCTTACGGAACAATCTAAGAATGATACACCGCATTGGAGCGCCAAATGTTGGTCATAATACCTAAAAACACCTGGATACGAAAAATAACTGTATGGGGAAAAAATCCAGGAAATGTTCCCTAATGTAATGGACAATTGAAATATGCCCTAAATATCTTACATGAAATGCTTATGTGTCTTTATCATAGGTATCCAATTCAAGAAGAAAATGCACCAGAAGAACAGAATGTGGCATACATCAACTCAATTTGTAAGATGATGAATTAGATAAATGAAATTTTGGTTGATTTTGACCCGCAGTCAATAAAAGTTGCAGAACCCTGCGTTAGAACTACGTACGACATATATAAAAATGCAAAAAATAATTATAAAAATACAGAAAACTAGAGGATGTACTAACAAAATGGGGTCTGAAAAGCAATATATAGATATCAGGAAAACATTAGACCATAAAAAAGGAAACACTTATGAGGATGTACAGAATAGATTGACACAGGGAGGACGATGTATTCAAATGCTCAATAATGGTTAGAGTTGCTGGCAAATGAACTACACGGATAGAGGAAAGGTGTAAGCAGTTGAAATGAATTACATATGGCGCTCATGTAGAATATCAAGACTTGAATATCTACAAAACGACACGCGACGCTATACGACATCGAGCAAAGAAGGAAGACCCAGTAATAGAGCAAACTGAGACACGTCAGTTAATTTGGGATGGACATTGGACATGTTATGCGGATAAATGAACGATAGCCAAAAAATGTACTGAAATATGTGCCTAGGAATGGAAGAAAAAAAAGAACACCAACGACGACATGGAATAATACGTTGAAAAATAAATACGTCCCTGAGAGGTAGCAGATGAATGCTGGAACAGAAAGACTCACTCCTCAAGTAAGTTCATGAATATATGACTCTAAAAAGGGGTCAAATTGAAATCATTTTGGTTGCACAGTCAGTATGTCTAATATCTAAAATCTATCTATAATGCGATTAATATCCTTCAAAAGTGTTTTTATTCAAATTTATGTTCACTTAAAATAGGACCAAAGTGAAACATGATTATTTCAGCATATTGCATATTGTCGTTTGAAAAATATATTAAAATATCTTTATTTAAATCACTGAAAATTAAATAACTTTAATTTCAAAACTATTGAGTGAACTTTGTCAAGATATAACTGACACAAATAGTATCCAAACTTTATAGTTTGTCCTGGTATGAATAATAATCATAGTACCACATGTCCTCGCTCAACGCTGCCTTTTGTTTTTGTTTTTCTGTATGCGGAAACTATCGATACCGCAAAAAGAACGTGTCGAAACTAGTGTGAAATCTGGTCGATGTGAAGCGTGTCGATTTGAAATATTTCTCACACCACGCACTGTGAATAATCAAAACTTTATGTGAAAATTATAAAATATAATTATTAAACAATGAGAAAAACAAAGGGCGTCAACCTTTCGGTGTTTCATAACTATTTTAAACATTTTGTTGAATGTATTTTTTAAAGGAGTACGTAATGAGGACAATCATTTGTGCAGCTATTTAAACGGCTCATTTAGCAACAGGGCCAAGATTTTTTTGTCATTGTGAAAAAAATTTTCTACACCTAATGGATTAAGTAATGAGGCACCACGATCAAAAAATGCAATTTATTTTTAAAATGCAGAATCTTAACATCTTAACTGTGACAGACCTGAAACAAATTCATTCTGCTTTTTATTCCTCCAAAATTAAAAATGACAAGAATCTTTAATGCTAAAATACACACAAGCTGTCCTTATTTTTCTGTGCATTTTTGCCAGATTTACTGTTCCCAATCACCCCACAATTATGAAAATAAGTGAGAAAATTAATAATAGAACAAAATCAACACCAATGTGTATATTTTTTAGTTTTTTAATAACAAAACTACTAAAGATCATGAAAATTTAGTTGGTTGTCCACCATGTTTGTTAGTAGAAGCAGTGTGCTGTCGAGAATTGTAAAACGTATAAAATCTAATATTATTAAACGAGCAAACTTTGTATATGTACGTATAAAGGTCTAGCCTTTTCCAAAAACGGCAGTACACATTTTGATTAAATTGTCGCATTTAGGTGTTTGTATATTGTAAAATTTTAATTACTAGTACTAGGAAATCCAGTGTTCCAGCAGATGTGTTTGTCCACACGCTTAAGTATATTGTGCAATGAAAAAATAACTTTATTTTTCTGTACGTAAATCGGACAAAATATGGGTGATTCTTAAATAACTGCGATTTTTGATGTCTAGTACTGTATTTATTATTGAACATGATTTTTTTTGATCAGAAAATTATAAATATGATAAATTTGATAGTATTTTACCGTCGACATTGTATATTAAAGCATAAGTATTCATAGATCATGAATAATTTACAGAAATATACCCAGAATGTCAGTACCGTGGCTTGTCTGATTTTCATTTTCCAAACTAAATGTAAAAATTTCGATAGAGTCGTCTTATAATCTAAAGATTATCTTTTATAACTAAAATCTATTGTATAATTCATCAAATTATGCTGCAATTATACCCCAATATTAATTGGTAGAAAGGAATAATAGATTTAACTAATGTTAAACTTTGTTTTATTCTAAGACTATTATAAAAATTGTTATTTTAATTCTACTGTTAATAAATTTTGAAACTTATTAAAATCAAAAAAGAAAATACCGTAAATGTCTGTCTATGATGATCAAAATGTTAAAATTTCTCTTTTTTAAATTATTTTAAGAATTTAAAGAGATTTATTAGGCAAGTATTTTGAATATTTCATTTTGGTGTCAGTACTATGGCCGTGATATTTCTAATTTTTGTTGTAGTTTCTTTTCTATTGAAGTAGTAGTAGAACTACGTTACAGGCTAATTTTGAGCATATTAAAAGACCAATACCACCCAGAACACAAGTTTTAAAGCAATTTTGATTTTAAAAAATGTTTATTTGTAAAAATCACAGTTATCTAAGAATCACCCAATAAGCAAAACGAAAAACGTTACTAATTGTTTATTAAATTAATAAGAAAAGAGATTTATATCTGAGAAATATTTCCCATAACATTCTGAGAAACAAAATGGTTTCTGTGCAGGTCAATAAACAATTGATAGTATACTCTGTCCCAAATAAGATAGAAGAAAACCTTAAGATCACAAGAAGTACTGGTACATTTGAAGAAAGCACCGTCTCTACTTCAAAACTAAGATGTTCTAAAAAAATAACATACATGTAACACTAGTCATTAGATATCATTAAAGAATTATATAGCGGCAGCAGGTTTAAAGCATGAAATAAAGTAACAGATGAGTTCACGACAACAAAAGGATTAAGACGTTCATTGTATGTCCTCAATTTTATTTAATATAAATGTGGATGAAGCTTTAAGGATATAAAAGTGAAAGCGTAGAGGTATGAGGATGCCTATTGAGGATACAACTCTGTATACCATATGTGCATGATTAAGTTGTAATTTCGCATGATAAAGAGACCTAGAATATATGTCTAGAAATCTCATGGACGAATACAGAGTCTGGTTTACAAGTTAATACCAAGAAGATATTCATAGGAAGAGACGTCCCACCTGAGGACTTTAATCTAAAAGAAAAAATAGAAGCTTTAAGAAATGTATCTCTCTAGGACTAAATCAATCAATCAGTGGGACTGAGACAGATTAAAGAAAGGAAAAACGGGACACTGAACTTAGTTTTATAGCATAAGAGCATCAGAAGAGAAATAAAAAAAGAATATAAACTATATTAAGACCGGTAATAATGTATGGTTTGGAAGTTTGGCAAATATGGCAGAAGCAATGAAGAATTTGTATATGGTTGCAATGGAGTTTTAGAGAAGAACAGCAAGAAGTTCTGTACTCCAACATATAAAAAAAATGGAAATTAAGGAGACCATGGAAGTAGAAAGAACGTTAGTAGATGATATAGGAAAGTAACAACTCATATGGTATAAACATGTGAGACGAATGGGTGGAGAACGTCTCCCTAAATTAATCTTAGAATGGCCAAAACAATGTCACATAGAAATTATTAGCTAAAAACCGACATTAAGTTCCATTCCGCTAATTTCTTGTTACAGAATTTAAACAAAACACGATTTTTATCCGAATTTTTTATAAGATGAGGTTTCCAAAATACTTTAACTAATTTGTAAAATCATGTTATTTTATGATCAAATTAGAATGCCCCAACTCCACACGAGGTAGACATATTGGTGTTTTATTTGAATGTAATATTGTTAAAAATTTTAAAAAAATTCTTAGAACCCGATCGCAGCGCCACCCACTCGGTACAATAGTAAAGCTAAACCCTTCTAGGGACACATTCAAGCGGAAACCAAAAGTTAAATCAAAATCGGTTCAACCTTCGGGAGTTACAAAAAGTCCTACAAATCGATTGCATCGCCCCCTACGGGGTCAAATTGTAAATCCAACCCAGTCAGGCACATAAAAAATTTCATCAAAATCGGTCCAAGGGTTTAGGAGTTAACTACTGATAGTTCGTTGGTGCGATATCATTCTTTGACCCCCATATCGTCAAAATCAACTCATTCAAGAAGAATGTTTTAGTTTTTAAATACTAAAACATTTTTCTTGAATGGGGGTGGGGGGCTACCATACCATATAACTCCCATGGGATGTGGAAATTGATTATGAAGTTATAATGGCACGTCCGGACAAACCAGGCTTACTTTTATAATATAGATACTTTAATTTGATTCTAGCGCATCCACCAAATATCAGTTGTAATTAGTTGAAAGAAATGTAAATTAATTAGGTTTTATTAACTTCAAAAAAGGAAAGGTTCTCAATTAGGATGAAATTCTTTTTTTACTCTACATACAGGACTCTGGAAACTTCAATTTTATAATTTTTCAATGTACAGCAGGAATAATAATACTAGATGAATTAATATTCCTCGCAAAAACAGCACCAGAAGATATTTTGTACAGCGTGTTCTATTACCAAAATTAAAATAAAAAACAATCGATATATTACCATTGTCTCAAACTTTATTTAATTTATTTATAAAATTGTAAAGAGATTTTTAACAATATTAATGTTAATTAATACTTCACATAAAGTCTAACAAAATAACATTAACACCCCGTATATGGCAAAAAGTGAAAGCCTAGAAATTCTTATCTTTAAGTAAAAATAATTCCTTTGAAGGTGAAATGAAAAGTATTCGTATGTACAAGTACGTACGTATTTAGAGATAATCATGATGAATTGCCCATAAGAGTAGATAATTTTAAAGGAAATAGTTAAGTGTAGATTAAAAGCGCGATTAGACAATAATTACTGTATTCGTTGTGTTACAAATGAGTTTCTGAAATGTGCTTGTTAGCAACGGGATAAATAAAAATTCAATGGCACTATCGAAAGTAATGGAAAGTAGGATGTTCAATACCGAAACGTGTTTTAGTGTCAATAATATGTTGTTTCGGTAGTTCCTAAATAATAGTATTTTAACTTCTTAAGTAGGTGTACAGGGTTGAGCGTGACACCCTATATTAACTCCGGGGGTACAGTCGTCTCTGATGTAAAGAGCAAAAATCGGGGATATCGACATTTGACCCTTACCAAACTGCACTGAGGCAGCGTGGTAAGATATGCCTTATAGCCCCTATAAAATCCAAAAAAATATTCTTCATTTTCTCAATCCTTCGAGCCTACTCTTCCCACAAAAAGATCTTTCTGTTCCCTCAAGATCTTAAGTGTATCTGATCAGCTATTCAGCTTTTAGATTTTTAAATATATTTCTTCATGTTTTTAGTTATTCAAGGCCAATTCTTCAACTTTAGTCTTGCGTTCCCGATAAAAACTGTCAAAAATATGTTCTTCTCAGTTCTTCGAGCCAGTTTCTCAATTCTTCAGTCCTACAACGATTCTTCTTCTTCTTTATTTCAGTTAGTCAAAAAGACAATCTGACTTATCTTCAATTCAAGCCAGACAAATTTGAAATTGTAACAACAAAGAACTTAATGTAGACAGCGAATGTTTCAGTCATCTGAAATTTGGTATTTATATAGATTTGCCTATTTATACAGACTTTCATTACGAATAGTTTGCTTAGGCATCACTTTTTCTCAACATCTACAGTTTTTCCATAGATAATTGATAAATTTATCCGAAAAATGTTTTTTTTTTAACTTTGCACTTAATAAATAAATGATGCACCACTTTTTGAGAAGCTAGAAAGTGAGAGGACTACTGCATACAGTCTAGCCTAAACTGTTTTTCTGTAAAATACAACAACATACTACCCATTTAATATCAATACTTTACTTTAGTAAACTCAAAGTGAATGGCTGAAAGTCAATGTCAAAGTTATCTGATGACAAGGAGAACAACAGAACAGTAATTTATGGTCTGATTTATGGTATCAGAAACATTAACTGGAATCAGATATATTACAGCGATAAAGTGATTTGAATTCTTTACGACAATTTGGCATTTGTTTGTCACATTTTTTTATTGCAAATAAATAATATAAAGAATGATAGAATTTTTCCGGTAGATATAATTCAATTAAAAATTTTTATTTTCAAAACATTTCAAGATCTTTAAGAATGATTCGACATTTATTTTTTTGAGTAGTAACAACAAATGCTATAACCTCAATAACAATATGTATACAGTTAGAAAATTTAGTAAAATAATCAACTTTTTGACCAAGAAGAAGGAACACCAAGCAGAGAAGTTTAGAATGTTAGGGAAAAAACAATCGAAAGATGAGAATTTATTTATAGACATTTTACATATACAAAACCAATCAGATAAGGTTTTAAAAATTAAAACCATAAAGCTTTGTTATTTCACATAATATTTAGCAGTAAATTCTCTTAGTTAGATTAGTTTTATTGACAAACATTTAATGTCAAATTGTGAATTAGTACATTTATCATTGCAAATCTTTTAGTTTTTAATTTCCTTATTTACTTGTGTTAATTTTTATTACCATTGAAAACGGGGTCTCATTTAGACCCTGAAACGTTTGGACTATATGACTTTCCAGCAATTGAGGTGTTATTACCAAAAAATTAGAAAAATACAAACCAGAGATGCCACAATTATCTTTCAGAAAACAAAAAATATATTGTTCTCATTAAAATTTCTATTCACAGTAATGTTCCCCTCACAATTTTGCCCCGAACCGAAATTCATTTGCATTAAGAGTAAACATTTGTCAGAATCACCTTGTAATTGTAAACATTTACTTCCTTGATAACACTTTTAAAGGGAATTTTATAAAGAATTAATCTTATACAAGAAAATGCTTTTCGTTCTTTATCGCCAATCTGTCGCATCGTCTTTCCGGATTGTTGGCAGAAGATAATTCCTTGGGATCTTATCATCTTTGTTGGAGAAAACGGATATTATGACATACTTGGTTGTTACAATTAAAAATAACTAGCTGTAACGACGTTCTTCTCTTGCTTTGAACTCGAGTACTTGTATTCTCCTCCAATCGACAGAGTGGTTTTAAGTGGTGGAATATACTTTGATGATTTGAAAATGTGACACATTCTCGCTTTTGTAACTTACAAGTACCACGGATAAAAAATATGATGGCCTACTTTTTTCAATACAATCAGAAGATGAAACATAATTTTTAATTAATGGGTCAAGGAGTTAGTTAGGTTTCAATTCTAACTAACGATTCATTTCTTGTATGAATTGATACCTGTCACGTAGCATGTAAAAAATTGGAATTACATTTTGTAGTAATGTATGTTTGAAATTGATTCTTTTGGACGGAACGTAATTGATGGGCTCTCTGTTAAGACATTTTCTCTGATATTTATTTTTACATAATTTAATTAATGAAAACTGTACTTTAAGGGTATCCACTACTAATGTCCAAAAAAAAATCCCTCTGGCCTTTTTTTCACTTCCTTGTTAAATTATATATTTTTTAACAAAAAATAAAGTTTAAATATATAAACATATGTTTTATATTTAACAGTATTTTTTGCCATTTTCCCCCGAATGATTTCTAAAATTCTAATTTGTAGAAAGTTTTTAACATAATAAAGTATGACACTTCGAGATTACTATACTGAAACAAATCAAGTTAATCCTATTACAACAAGAAAGTAATAATCTAGTAATGGTAAAAAATGCACAACGTAGTTAATTTCTGAAAAAAAAAACTATCTGGAAGTAATCTAATAATCTCTCAAACTAGGTATGTCACAATGTAGTGCATTCGAATAGTGCGTGTTTTTAATAATTTATATTTAGATGTCACACATGTGACAAAATAGCACATGCTTTTTTGAATGCAGCACCATCTGTGCAAAACAGCAAAACCCTACCTAAGATTAAACCATTATAAGCTACGAGTACAATATCGCATGAGCAGTACAGATAATAATATTTTTTATGTGAAATAATAATATAGAACCGTAAAACAGTGTTTATGGTAAATTCCAAAAAAGGAAGCTAAAAACAATCTAGAAAAGTTACTATCACCGCCTCGAAAATAATAACATAAATAGATTAAAAAAAACACTTAAAAAAAATATCTAAAAGCATGAAAATTTTTTTGCTACAACAATTAAAGACTTTTTGTAAAGTTGGTGCCAAGCTAAAGTGAAACTATTTTGGGAAGTACATTTATAAGTTGTACTCACTCCGCAACTTCTCTGTTCAAATGGGCACCGACTTCAGAAAAAGTATTTAATTGTTGCAGCAAAAAAACATTTCATGCTTTTTAGTTAATTTTTTTTATGTCGGTTGTTTTTAGGGTTCCGTATATACAATATACGGATACCCTTAAACTCCGGATTCATGCCTGTGTCACATCACAGCCATTTTCTCCTAAACTACTGGACGGAAGAGGTTGAAATTTGGTATGAAGGTATAGTTTGGTGACCCGATCAGGAGTACATATCGTAAAAGAAAAAAAATGATTTTAGGGGTACATCTGGAGGGAAAAACTAAAAAAATCGACCGTTCCCCCCTGATCCCCGTAACTACTGAGCCTAAAATTTTGAAAAAATAGGAAATATAGAACGTTGCCCGAACTTTACAGGAAAAATAAGGAGAAACCATTAAGATTAATTTTGGGGGGCCAAATTATAGAATTAAATAAAAATTTAAAAATAAAAAAATTCAAACTCACCATGTAATATATCAAATGAACGGTCTCATTCTGAGGAACACAAATATATTTTTTTCATATTTAAAAAAAAATTATTTAAAAAGATATATTATCTCCGAAACGTAAAGTTTTGAAAAAAAAATAGATTTATAGGTTCTGACCTGAAGTTTACTGGAAAAATAAGGAGAAACATCTACTTTTAATTTTGGGGGGCAAATTATAGAATAAAATGGAAAATATAAAATTAAAATTGTTTCTAACCCATCATGTTACATATCAAATGAAAGGGCTCATTACGACGAAAACAAATATATTTTTTTCATATTTTTAAAATAAATTAATTAAAAGATATTAACAAAAATATTTAAAAAATTACCCATCCCCCCCCCCTATCTCCGAAACCATAAGTTGGAAAATTTTTAAAAAACAATGGTTATATGAACTTTTCTTCTTATTATTGAATAATGAGTTTTCAGTTGACCGTTAGCTCAGGTTTATTGAAACAGCCTAATTACAATTTTGACAATAATCCACAAGCCGCCACTGCAAATGAATGTGCTGAAACGAGCTGATTATTTGTCAAGATCTGTGAAAATTTAGCATCTCATCTAAAGTGTGCCTCAATATATATGAACTAATGGAGGCCCTTAGCAAATAAATAATAATTAGGTTATGTTAATATCAAATTACAATTTTCACTTGAATTTGTTCCCTCGAAAACATCCTAGTATAATACCTAAAGTATCCACTGGGTACGCTGGAGTCGATTCAGCTCTTCCTGCCATGACTTGCACAAAACGAATAGTTTGAAAAAAAAGCATTAAAAAAATGTAATTTTAGCACCTCATTCTTTAAGAAACTGACTTGTTTTAGCAATGGTTAACCTTTGTATTAGCCAACTATTTTCACCTCAATATTATTCATTTTAAATGTTTTCTTATTAATTATAAACAAAATACGCCATTGAATTTCCTTGCCATTATGAAATATGAACTTTCTTAAAAATGAGACGTGTTAACCAATCGATTTCTGTAGATAGAAACCCCCAAAAGCATAAATATATTCACATATATTAACAGACATTTAATACAGTAATGGATTATTCATCAACTGACCTCCAGGCCTTTTTTATCTTCATAATTAGACTGTTTTTGAGGTCTTTTTTAAATAAATATTTATAGAGCATTTCAAAATTGTTGTTTAAAGGACTATTTATAAAAGTTATAAGATGTACCAAGAAAAACAAAAGTATCTGTTCTATTAGTGAAAGAGAATTTTAATGATTAAAAAATTCATTGACATAGTTCATTAACACAGCTGATTTCAGGAGGACCTTCGGCTTTGGTGTGCAACCAAACATACTAGCCACTAGACGTAATGAACGCATGCGCGCATTCAAACTTGTTTACAAGTAATATTGAGACATTTAAAAAGAATAATATGAAAATGAGAATATGATAAAATAAAATAATTTCTTAATCAATGGGGTGTTAAAATGCGATTTTTTATACAGAATTTAAAAATATATATTGTAAAAAAATTAAAAGTGAACTACTTAACCAACAAATTACTGGACCTTCCCTGACTTAACATAAACCTATCGTTTAAAGTCATTACCACTTCACAATCCCTTAGATTAGGTGTAATGTTTGCACAGGCCATTAGTATTTATAATCTAAATAATAATATGTAGTAAGATATTTATCTCTGATGGCAAAATACGAGTGTTGGCTGAAAAGTAATGCACACTTGCTCATAACGGACGAACAAAATATCATACGGATGCGCGCGCATGATCATTCGATAGCCATAACCTTTCCCTCCATACACTCCAAGTTTCGTTCCTGTTGGTTGAACGGTTGCGTGTTCATTCGTGTTAAAATAGATTCGTTTCTTCAGCCTAGATAACCAATACACAGCGGTTGCGTACCTGCGCACAAGAAAAATAGCGTTCCAACAAAACAATAACCGTTTAGTAAATGGTTCGGTTTCGTGTTCCAAGTGATTCGGTGATTGTTTCGCAACCAGTTAATGTATGGTAATTTCGATAACCGGCATCAGGGAAGAATCGATGGTGCAGCCATGCGCATTAATGAGGCGGTTTGGTTGCCGACTGGTACATGGATCGAGTTGCGAAATAAACGGTTCATGTTCCGATGCATTAACCAATTGCCGATCAGCGTTTACAGCCTGTTTATGGAGCTGAGACGGGAGACGGTTGACAGAAGTACTGTGAATCGGTGGGCCATAAAAAGCAGGAATTCCGAGCCGGGTACGTTGAATATTTCCGACCAACAAGGCAGTGGACGACCAATTTCTGCCAGTGATGATGAGCATCGTTCTCACGTCCACAATTTCAGTCAAAGTCATCGCAGAATCACTCAACAATATTAGGAATATCAAAACAAAGAGTAGGTAGGCTTCATTATTCAAAACTTGGGCTATCGAACTTTGTTCAAGCTGCGTAACGCGTATGCTTACAGATGAAAATAAACGTCAACGTAAAGAATAAGAATACTCTCTTCGAGGTGTCATTCCTTTGTACGCAAGACAATATATATTATAAATAAATATAATATATATTGTTTCTGGTCGGGAACCTTCATCAGTTGCGCTTCCCACAATTGAATGTCCTCTCGAACACTTCTTTATGCATTTGATGCATTTCGTTAAATTTGAAGACGCGAGATGTAAGACCGACATCTAGGATTTTCGAGAGAATCAGTACATAGAGGTTCCGAATCTGGAGCCGTTCCGTGTAATTCCTGTTCTCTCTCAACTCCTAGGACAGAATGTCAAGATAAAATTTTTCAGGTCAATAAATACAATATATATTATATTTATTTATAATATATATTGTCTTGCGTACACAGGAATGACACCTCGAAGAGAGTATTCAATATCTCTGACAGGTGAAGTAACCTGAAAAATTTTATCTTGACATTCTGTCCTAGGAGTTGAGAGAGAACAGGAATTACACGGAACGGCTCCAGATTCGGAACCTTTATGTACTGATTCTCTCGAAAATCCTAGATGTCGGTCTTACATCTCGCGTCTTCAAATGTAAAGAATAAGCTTGTGAACAACTTTTGGAACGTTATTGATGCGAAGGAGACGAATTTCTTTTAAAAATGGACCTTAAGGAAAACAGATACGCTAATAATTAAGGCCGCTGTAAGCAGTTGCATAGGAAAACAACAATTCTTTAGGAACGGATTTGAAAAAGGGTCAGCGTTGGGGGCCTGTGTTGAGCAAGATGGTGACTGTGAGGAAAAATAAATGTCATTTTAAAGCTACAGAATTCTTATTTAATTCTTTTCTTAAATTTTGTAGATATTTCATGTCATCCTCGAGTTATGAGCAAGTCGAGCCGAGCCTCATACAATCAAAAAAATCTATATTAATTTCAACGAACTAGCATAAATTGCATTAGTAAACCACAATATTTATACAAAAAGAAATATCGTTCGTGCTTTTGCGACACATTTGTAATCCGATCTGACCGCAACACCAGAACAGTAACTTAAAACCACTTTTATTATACTCAGAAGAGATTTATTACATTTATGAATAAAATTGATTATTAAATTGAATGGAATACCAACTTTACAGTTTCTATAATGTTTCGTTTTGTTTGTTGACAGCGGACAAGTTTGAATTTATTTGTAAATGTCGCAATAAAACCCACATGGCAAAATATCATGAAAGTATGACAAATCGCATTATGAGTTACAAAAATAACATCAAAGCGTTATAATTTAAATAGAATTATAATTTAAAATTAAAGATATTTGATAATACATAATCTTTTAAACTAACAACTGTAGGAGGGTTGCCTTTTAAGTTCTTGCAAATGACCACAAGTAGTGACAGCTTAAAAATTGACCGACTTGTTTGTTTCAAGTGAATATTTAATTCGTATCTACAGTATTGGCCGATTTTTGGATATTTGTAAAATCTATTAACTCTTTAAAAAGAAAATTGACAATAGGGACCCAAACTTTGAAAAGGAAACAATGAAAAGTTACTGCTGATGCAGGGCTAATTTTATATTTATAAAAAGCTAAAGTTAATCGGCGACAATAACTATTCTGTTTCTCGTAAAACTTTACAAAATTAAGGCCTTTGTTTAGGTTTTCCTGAAAGCCATGAGTGATGCCCTATATTCCGTGATTCACCAAAGTTTATGTTGAGTAGTTTCGAAGGTAAGGTTGATAGAACTGGTCGAATTCAGTATATATTCTATATACTATAATATTGATACAACATTAACGTTTTAAAACTTTTTTTTTTCGAAATTCATTGCAACAACAAAACCATCTTTCCGACTAAGGCTAAGGCCAGGCTGGCGGGATTGCCAGCCGAAACGCGGCGTGAAATCCCGCCATTCTGGCCGTAGTCTTAGACTGCTGACGATAAAGTATACACATACTTGCTAGAGTTTTTGTATCAAGTAAAGAAGTGCTTATAGGAAGGCGACAGATGCTCCGAAAAGTACGCCAAAGAGCAATGGATATACAAGCGGGTCCTTTAGACGCAAGATAGGAGTTGATGTTTCTGTATAGTATAGTTTTATAGTGGTGAAGTATTCTCATTATGAATTTGTGAAGTAAAGGAGATTTATTTATAATTGGTGATTATAGCCTGTTTTTAACCCACGAACTTCTTAACAATATACCAGCTTTCAAATTATGTAATTTAAAATATGATAACGAACACATTCATTTTCTACGTAAATGTGAATGTAAATGAAAAATCCCAAAACAGATCAATTTTTAAATATAAAATTACACTTTTTGAATAAAATTATTCACCTGTCCCTTCAACCCTCTAGGGGTAATAACTACCCCTAACAAAGTTTTAAATGAGAACAGGTAATGTATGATACTGCGTTAAAAAGGGTTTTCAATTCTCTATTCAGCAACAGGGGCGGATCCAGAGGGGGCGAGGGGGTAATCGCCCCACCGAGAACCTCAAGGTCAGTAAACTTGACACTAAATCCTGATAATTCTTACATTCAAGAGCTTAAAAAATAATAATTTCTGTGTGGTTAAAGCGAAGATCGACTTTTTTTAAATCTAATGTCAAGAAATACAATGTATCCACAGCCATAGAGAAGTCCACCCCTACTTAGGTCAATTTCGTACGAAATCGCCCTCTTTGATGCTTGAGATCGCTCCCTATGAAGCTGGTCTCTGAATCTGCACCTGTTCAGCAATATAGGGCTTTTTGTTTTTTGGTCGTGTAAACTCAAGAAAAATGTAATTTTATTTTAAAAAAACACGTTGTTGTTAAATACATGACATAATTTACTTGTGTATTAGTTATCTTGTTTGCCAAAAACGTAAAATCGGATCTTTCTTAAAATGCATTTAAATATATATTTTAGTTCGATAGACGTAGTTCAACTTTTGGTTATTAATGGATGATTCTACACATTAATTTATTTTTATAAATGAGTCTGAAGCCCAAAGAATTGAGATATTATTATTAATTGGAAGTATCTGAAGTATGAAGTAAGCAGAATATTTAATGAGACTGACTGTCACATTTCCCAGTCAACGATGGGTAGAATAGAACAAAAATTCCCTAAATTTGGAACTGTCTATCTATGTTCTTCCCAAATATGGGAGATCAAAATTGAAAGAAAAATAAATTTTGATAAATCGCATATGTTGAGGAAAACCCATAAAAACCTACAAAAGAAGTATTGAGAATTTTGAAAATAGAGAAATACAATTAAACTGGTTCAGGAATTAAATGAAGATGATCCTCGGTTTTCACTTCCACTGGCGCCTGCCTAGAAACGTGATGTAGTTCAGAAATTGAACTTATTACGATACATTTTGTCCATTTTCCTGGTGACGAGCAAAATCCCGCTCTATATCTCCTACTATAAGGTTTATTCCTCATCTGCCAGCTCTAACGACGAGTACCATGCAAACTTTATGCAACAAATAATTTCTAAGATAAAAGAAAAACAATTGATTCAAAATGTTTTACTTTAGAATTAATATTTGTTTTTTTTTTCTATATATAAATAGGCAAAGACAAAACGATTAGGTACCATTTTCTACTCTGTCTCTCAACCGATTTTCTTCATTTTTGTTTTGTTAAGTACCTACTGACGACCTTCAGTGCAGAATGCTAATATTAATTTATAATATTGATTCATTCATGAAATAAAATATAATAAAAATTCAATATTTATGTCCATACTGTCAACACCAAACAACTGTCAGTGCCGCCGCCGTCAGACGCTCAAAACTCAAAGCTTGAGTAATCATATTTAGAGGGAGCGATCGTTAGATGCTTTTATACTTTTAGAGCATGCACTTCTGGAAGTGGCATACAAGCGTTGTTAGTGTTTAATGGTAAAATAGTCAATGTAGTAGATCAGTATTGATTTTTCGGACGCGTTGCAGTAACTTTCTATAGTTGCAGTAACTTTCATATTAAATATTTTATTTTTAATGTGAATTTAATTATTTGATTAATATATTATTATCACAACCTTCCCGAAAGTGTTGTGTAAAAAATTGTCAGACAGCGGACAATATATTGAATAATTAAGTTCTCCTAGGGTTGTTGGTCTTTTTTTTTCTTTGATATTCCTGAACTTGATTGAAACCGCAAATGACGAAAACTTTTAGGTTGCAAAGAACAATCTTCCAATTATTATATCGAATATTTTTCCAGGAGCGGTTCCAGCCAAAAATTTAAGGGGTCATTCATTTGTCAAAAATATTTCGAAAACCGATATTTGATTAATTTTTTTTATTGCAATAAATGTGTCAATATGAGTGAACAATTTTGGTCATTACATCTACTTCTCTGATTTCTCCACAACTCTGTTTCTTATAAAATTATACTTTTTATTATTTCATGAAATAGGGTCGAATTTCGACCACTGGGCGACCACTAGTTTTAGTAAAATAATAATATTTCATTGAATTGATTATGTTTGTAATTTAATTTTATGGGAGATTAACAATAGTACTGTAGTTTAAAATTGCCAAAGAGTTTACTTGATAGTATAATTTTATAAATAATGTTTAAATTTCAAGAAAAATCAAGGTTTAGTTTTGCGACTACTTCGTGTATAAATTGCCAAAAATATGGTGGGGTCATTAATAACATCGCTGTAAATGTCAATAAGTTATAGATTAAACTATTGCCATGCTATATCAACAAAAGATTATTAACAAATATATTTTTAAATTTCCATAATTTTTCAACATATCCCAGTTTAAGTAAGGCATTAAAAAGTATTTTGACCCATAAAGTAATTTTAGTTCCTTTTTGAAGTGTGTGCTTATTTTCAAATATATAAATTATTACCCACTCTAGCAGTAGAAACCTTCATAAAAATCCTTAGATACCAGCTTCAAAGTTGAAAGTTTGGTTACATGTAACTTTTTTTATTTTGATAACTAATAAAATAGATTGTACTATTTTTTGTGTCTTCCCCAATTTTTGTAGTCTTAAAACGAGCGACCCTCGCATTCTACCTTCGCGACATTCATGCCTGTGTGGTCCGTTACTTTCATCATAATAGGCAGAGGTTTTTAATCTTGCATAAACTGTTTTAAACAGATTTTGCAAATGTCAAGTTACTATAATGGTATTCTGTTGTATGAATATTTCGTCATTTTCGATTGTTTCTGTCTATCAAAAGATCGATAAAACATCGATTCGGTATACTAAATTGATTTTCGATTATCTATTGTAGAACATTTTTATCGCTTATCTAAACGTTTTATACGATTCCCAATTGTTAAAATATTCAGGACAATGAATATTTCGGACAGTTTGTATTAAGTGTGAAAGGGTATGTTACAAAGCCTGTGAGTAGAATAAAAATTTCTGCTCTGTTTTTGTAATACCATGGCAGAGTTATTAAACTGTTTTTTTTTGTAACAATTATTACTGCCATGAGAAAATTCTCAAGACCACTTGGGTTTTATGAAAATAGATTCTTAACACAAAAAAAACCAAAAATGCCAGTAAACAGCGCCACAGCGCGCATTTTACGTAAAGCAATTTTATTTAAGTAGTGGACTCTCGTTACTGTTAGGCGTTTATTTCGTGTTGAATACGATTTATATGACTTAAATCAGTGTCCAAGTGCAGTTTTAATTAAGAAATGGGTACCCACATAAGATTCAGTTAGTGCAAGAATTGAAGCCTAATGATTTAAATTTACGCAAATTGTAAGTGGAAACAATGTTGGAACGCTTTCGTAACTTCGACAACATCTTGTTTTCCGACGAAGTCCATTTCCACCTCAATGGACATGTTAACAAAAGAACTGCAGATATTGGAGCAGCGAAACTCCCAAAACTAAACATCAAAGACCATTGCATTCACCTAAGGTAAATGTATGGGCAGCAATTTCAGCAAAATGAATAATTGGACCCTATTTCTTTGAGGGTTTTCGCGACTGTACGATCACTGTTAACTCTACTGTGTACGTGAGAATGTTACGAGAGTTTTTGGCGCCACAACTAGAGGAATTTGTTGGTTAAAATCGGAACACGTGGTTTCAGCAAGATTCTAATGAGGCACTGCCGGTCGTTAAAGAGATGTTCCCCGAAAAAGTGATTTCTCGAGGAGGCAACATTCCGTGGCCACCCGGGAGTCCTGATTTGAGCCAGCCGATTTCTTTTTATGGGGATACCTTAAGCACCGCGTGTACACTCTTAAGCCAACTTCATTATTTCAATTGAAGGCAAGGATCAGGGAAGAGATGTCAGCGATTTCTCGGTCTTTATGCAGACGAGTACTCGAAAATTTCCGTTCTCGTTTAGAAGAGTGCCGAAGTCGCGACGGAGGTCATTTAAATGATGTTATTTTTAAAAAATAAATTCCTGTTAATTAGCTATCTCGGTAATAAATTGTTTTTAAAGTATGTCTTATTGATTTTTTTGTATATTTTTGAAAAATTATTATTAACTAATTCATGGCCCACCCTGTATTTACAGCGACATTACTTTATCGACGAATGAAATAAAATTAACACAATACATTAAACAAACAACTCAAACGGATTTTGAATGAGCAATTTATCCTAATGAACTCACCGAAAATTACCACAGCTTCATATGTAGTTTCGAAAAGAGTCCAGCATGGTTAATCCCAAACTCAAAGTTGAAACTTATAGTCCATACGGACAAACCAGCTGAAGCTACGAGCAGATCCAGAAATGAGTGAGAGAAGGGGGGGGGCGAAATCGTAATAAATTTATCCATTTACCTGAGTAGATAGCCCTCCTCCGGGTCCCCCAGCTACCCCCTCATGCATCAGCTAACTATTTACATTAAGTTTCAACATTTTTGAAATTTTCTGAACAACAATGTTGACTTCGAAATATATGAGTATTACAATATGGACTACCTGAATGTTTTGAATATGAACTAGTAGTCAAGATTATGGTCATTTATGTTTAATTTTTATGTTTCAGGATAGAATCTCATACAAAAGAGAAGACCAGACAAATGCAATGACAGATGCAAATAAAGCTCAACAGAAAAGAAAGCACTCAAAACATATCAAGTAACTATACTTACAACGTTTCTCAAAAATTAAAGGCCAGTCATATTACTAAATATAAATTTGCTCTAGCAAGCTTGGACATAAGATCCTAACCTAATGAGACGTTTTAACAGACAAAAGGTTGATACATTTTATGACTTGTTGGAGAGCGCCATGAATCAATTTGAATATCTTCGTCAGCAGAACATGAACCAATAATCACTTGTGTAATATGTATGATTACAGCAATGATAATAATCCCGAGAAAAGGAGACAAACCATTACTGATGGAACATTTTCCAGCACGTGAAACCTACTGCTACATTCTCGGCTATTCATAAAATCCAATAAACAAGCACTTGGTTAACCCTACTCAAGCTGGCTGAAATGTTGTTCAAGATGAATACTTTATTTATTGAAGAAGGTCTTCCATGAGTAGAATCGTCTAAAGATCAACCTGGCGACAACTCCTTACCTGAGGCAGGAACTATTGAAGATATGGAATTTAAAGCGCCGACAGAAATCACCATGTCCCGCAAATCAAAGAGTCAAGTACCACCAATGATGAAGTAATTGGTGGCCTCTCCACATCATCTAGAACATGTTTGTCATCAAAGATGTGGCAGCTCATAACTACCATCTTTTAAAGTAAACAGCAACAGAGGAAGAATGCCCACCAGATTTGTGATTTTGACATTTTTCACCTTAGAAGCAAAATCATCAATAAAAAGGAAGGATGAAACATATTTAAAAACATCAAAAATAAATCCTGAAAGATGTGATAAATTCTTAAATGATAAATGATTGTGTTGGATTTTTGAATATGCATGATCATGGAGAAAAATGGATCCAATGAGCACCTTTAGGGCGAGGGGCTCATAAAGAGTGTACCTACTAAGCTCTAATAACTGAGTTTATTTTAAGTTAAAGTACTATATTTTTTTATTATTTGGAACCAAATTGATGATTATAATTATATTTTAAAATATTGATTACTATGTTGATACTTTAAATTTTCTAAATAATTTTTTATACCAAATAAAAATCTGTTTAACTGTTTAACATAAATAAGGCTGATTACATTTTAAAATAATATCTTATCTGCACGCGTGAATATGATGCCTGTTTAATTTTTTTGAATAGAATTTAGGATATAAAAGTTTCTAATACCAACAAATTGAACATTGTGTTAATTTAAAATTTAGTGCTTTGTACCACACCCTGTATAAACAAACAGTAAACAAATTTGCACCGAGAATATAAATCATTAGCTGACTGAATAATAGATGTACCGGCAATTTGTAATTTAATCGGGTATTTCTGTACCGTTATCGGAAGCTGCTAAATATTCACAACCTGTCGATCAGAATAAGTGATACCGTACCTTTTGTAGGTCATACAGGTACGTTAGCTACGCCCTTTTCCAGCTAAAACCCCAAAATATACAAGAGAAAATAATTATTACCTAAAAAATAGGCTTACCTTCTATACAGACTACGTGATCCCGAATCTGCTGGGCTATAATTCCGTCAGGTACAAGATCTATAAGGTCGTAAATAGCATATATTGAAGGATGAACACTTTCGAATCTTTGAATCTCTTGTCGTATTGCCATCGAATTATTCACGAAAGGCTGCAGATGCACTCGCGAATTCATTTTTGCAACATAACACAAACGTATCTGTTGAATTTCGATCAAAACTGTGCAGGTTGAATCAAAATATTGACAAATTCGATTTTACAAAAACATCGGGTCACTTTTTCCGCCTGAAACACAACGTTTCTCGCTTGATATCACAAATTTAATGGATTTCTAAGTCACTAGCACCAAAACACGAACTGTAAACTGTGACGATGTATTAAATGGATCCATTGCTATTATTTAACAATAAAAGAAATAAAGACTAGGTTAGGTTTACGGCTGATGTCGAATGTCGAGCGATCAATGCAATGTTGCCGGCGTGCTCACGGCTTGGGTATTTAAATATTTAGGAGACTGTGACATGACGATCGCGGGTGACAAGGCCGAGTCCATATACAGGGTAATACGTAAAAGCGAATGCCATTATGTTACGTGACATTACATCAAATAATATTTTTTGTTGTTATGGATATGATAATTTTAAGATATTCTAATGTTTTCTTACATATTTTGAAACAATAAAATGAAAACAAATAATATATTTTTTCAAAACGGAAAAGAAGAGCTTTAAACGATTCATACGTACGATAAATATCTTAAAATATTTCACTGAAATATTTTTGTCCATCACAGAAAATGAATTATTTCGTGACGTTTTTGTCTCGGATATAATAAATATTACAAAGAAATGTGTAAATTTTCCAAAGAAATGTTTTAAGGTAGGTATTTTAACTTTATTTTGAATACTCGAAACCAAGGCCGTAACCAAGTTTTTATCGGTTGGATTTTCGGGGGGAGGATGGAGTGGAACACACCAGAACCCTCTCGAACCAACGAGGTCATTCGTGAATGTTTAATAGTTAATAAACTATCGAAATTATTACGAGTGCCATCTGTTAATCCGCTAAGTTGTACAGGAGGCCCTTTTAAGCTCCAAATGTCAAATTAAAACACATGATCCTTGGAAGTTGCTGGAATAACCAGTTTGGTCTTAAGGCTGGAGACCCCTGATCTAACATTCCTGTAATTATTTTCAATGTAGAGTTATCTAGTCATAAACATTTTCCGGTATATTACTGTGGGAGAGTGAGTTTTAATACGACAATGTGGCAGAAAATATGGGACAAATGACCCTAAATTAGAAGCAGACTTAGAAAAGTTAATGAGTCTATAAAGTAGCGCATACTGGAGACTGAACTCATTAATTTTGATCCGGTTTTAAAAGTCCAATTCTCTACATAAGTCCATAAGAACTTTGTATACTTTTCTAAGAGACTGGTAGTATTTGCTATTTCCCTGATTAATCAATTGATCCAAATTTTTGCATTTCCTAATCTCTCAAATAACGGAGGAAACTGTCTAAGGGCTGCTTTAAAAGCATTATTAACACAGGAGTAATAACCAACTGCTTATCAACGACACTCATCGTGAAGGCTATTTAAAACCTATCAAAAACTACAAGAAACTTCAATCAGATGTGGTGCCTTTATATCTGTCTTTTCACATTTTTTTAATGGAAACTTAATATTTCCATGAAAAATGGAAATATTAATGTACCTTTTTTTAAATAGAAACACCTTAAGGGAAAATTATTTAGAATGTCGGCAGGTGGAATTATTATTTTTCTTTTGTTAATGGTATAATCCCAAAGAAAAATATAGATGCTGATATACACATTTTCCTTGAATTGTAGAGTAATCAATACAGATTAAGGAAATATTTATCAGCATGCCATCCTCCCCTAATTTTGGGGTAAAAATGTGCAACAAGAAGGTGGAAATATGTAAAACTTCCAAAAATATTGTATAGGGTTTTTTGGGCACTGAACACGTACTAAAAAACACTTTGTCACTATTCCCTAGCCTGGGAATTGTTCATCATTAGTAGCCCTCATTCTAGGACTGAAAATAAGGGGTGAGAGGGTGAAAACACGAAAAATCGTTCAGGCCCAATCGTCAATCATTTTTGAATGATCACATTTGATGACGATCTGGATTCGTGTTAAGTAATAACTATTTTTTGCAAAGAAGGAAAGTAACTAAACATGCACGATTCTATCAACATTTCTACGAAAACAAATGAAATACTTAATTGAGAATTAAATTGCATTTATATCAAAATTGCACAAAAAAAAAGAAAACCCTATTACACCAGTCAATAGCGATTTTTAAGTTTAAGTTTAGCCATCACGTAAATAGTAGTTTATAAGACATACCTGACATAATTTTAACAGCAAACTCGTAGAACTAAATTATTTGAGCTTTAAAAACCCCAAAAAATTAGGGTATTTTCGTTTTTTGGTTATAGTGTGAAATGATCTGTTCATAATGCCGTCAATAGAAAAATTGTAGAGAATCAGAATTTTCAAAATGAATATAAATCTTGATCGCTTGATTTTTCATAAAGAATAGCTGGAAAAACTGATATAAAGAAAATGATTTAAAAACAATCATAACTTGATTGTAATAACAGCTGGAACCTTAATCTGCCTCGTAATGATAGCTTATAACATTGAGATTAATAACGCTGAAGATCGATGTTGTATGATAAGTATATCGGGCAGAATTACAATTTAAATAATTTGTAGAAATATTTTGCAAAACGTAACGTATTAACAACGAAACTTCGATAGCGATATGCAAAATATCTTAAAAAATAAAATGCACTTCACTTGATATATTTTGGATTTTTGTCATAGTGCTGTTAAATATATTCACACTGCCTTTAAAAACTGGCTTAAATGATGGACCCTTATTTCTCCTCCGATGTCTTCACAGTGGCGCATCCAGTCAGTGGAAAAAACTAATATAATTAATATCAGTTAACTGTATACATGTAACCATTAACTTAAAAACCAATGGAAAATACCCTAATATGGGCATGTAATAATTATGTAAATAAAAACGTAATAAACTACACCCACCTCAAGAAAATTCTAGATCCGTCCGTGTGCCTTGACAGCTATTGTCAGTGCACCGCTGTCTGGCTGTGGAATATTCATACAATTAATGCAATATTTACCATTATTTTAAACCAATTTCTCGGCATTATAGCGAACATCCAAGATAGAGAAATTGAAGTGGAATTTGTGAACTATCAAAATATCTTTAACATTTACCGGTCGGACTAGGCTGGTTAATACGGTGGGATCTGCAAAATATCTGTCTAAATTATTTAAATTCCAAATTCAAAAACTACTTATTTAATAGTATCCAAACTGAGCCCATATAAACTCAACATCATAAACTATCGTTCTAACGATGATTAATATTCCAGTATTAGTTCCCAGAAAGTTATAAATTTTTTTTAAAAAATCCACTTTTGACCAGTATAAAGCATAAAGGCTTTTTTAGAAGGATTTCTAATTCTCTATAACTTTTCTGTAGACGGCATAACGATTCCTTCACTACATTTTATTATATTAGCAAAAACAAAAAAAAAACAAAAAAAATCGTATTTCTGTGGGTTTTTATTATTTAAATAGTTTACTTCTACGAGTTGCTGTTGAATTTATTGTATGAAAATGAGTTCAATTATCGATGATTTTGAAAACAATGAATAAAACAATTGCTATAGTCATTACCATCGTTAAAATGGTAAAATTTTGGACTAAAGAGTGTTAAGCAAAAATTAAAAAAATAACTAAACCTTTAATAAAAAGATTAAATATAATTTTCTGCAAATTCACTAGCAGAATTTATCATCGATTTTTTTTATATTTTCACACTCAAACCCCACTTTTCAACCCTATAGTTATAATAAAGATAATGATACTCACAGTGGGGAATGATGAATGATATAATTTCTTGGTATGGTGTAAGGAGTCTACGAAAACTTCTTACATCATTTTTCGAAAAATTTTTACGGTTTCACCCTCTCACTTAATATTTACCGTGATTCAAAATCCTTCCAGGCAAATCATATATATATATATATATTCAGAAAGAATTGTTCAGAATAATAAAATATGCTGCATTTAGATAAATTAATAAAGAAAATTAAATACAGTTCAACAATTTCAACAATAGATTAACATATATAAATGTATTACGATAATGTGTGTAGTTTCCCCATAAATAATATTTAATCGAGAAAATAATCCGGATTATCCATAAGATGTCACAACTTAAACATAAAAATCTGAAAATCTGTACAGTCTGACAACATCGCCAAACACCTTCAAACACGGTGGTGCAGAATTGATGGATAAACAAAAGAGAAAGCTCGCACCGTAAGTAAGAAAGAGAGAAAGCATGTAATCGAACATCAACATGTAACCAGAAATAAAGTCTATATGAGAGTACTTAAACGGGTTTACATCGGTTGGAATTCTTTTATGATCATTTGTGGTGAAATAGAAAGTACACAATACCTTGGCTTCTTTCTCTTTAAACTACAAAAAGGCACTGATTACATCTAGTGATTTCTTACTCCGTAATAAATGCAGATTTTTTCAAATTAAATCATTATGAATTTGTAAAGGATTCTCATGAGTCACGAGTGTTAAGTAAGGCACTGCAATTCATTTGAATACAGAAGAAAATTTACATAATTTATTTTTTATTATATTTCCACCAATTTGTATTGTTATTGTAGAATGTCATGTTTACTTTTGGTTGAACACGAAGCGAATTATATGTCACTTAAATGGTGAAAACGTTATATACTATTTTATTATAAAATTGTAAATAAACTTTGATAAAGTATGCAGTTTATTAAATCTATTTTTTGACCTACATATTATAAGCATATATCATCAGCAAGGGCGTACCCAGCTTTTGGTCTAGGGAGGGGCAAATTTGGAAAAAAATGTCCTAGAGGAGGGCAAATCGGAAAAAAAAATTGTCCTAGAAAGAGGGACAATTCAGAAATTTTTTGTTCCAGGGGTGGGGCAAGACAGCAAATTTATGGGAAGGTTTAATGTCTGACGGCAGGTTTTCCAGGTCCAGGGTGGGGCAGCTGCCCCCCCCTCGGTACTCCCATGATCATCAGCAATCTTTGATTCATTTATGGACATAGGCCTCCCTTCTTTGTTATTTGTTTCTATCTGTTGCACGGGGAATTTATTGAACTGTTCGTCCATGGTTGGGGCACGTTCATGGCAGGGGACGTTCATGACTTCAGACAACATAGCTTCCAGGGATTTCACCTGAACTTTTGCCCTATAACTCGTCCACAACTAGATTAGCAATTTCACGACTGTGCTGGTCCAAGTGTCATACCTAACATTTGGCGCTCAGTTGCTCTTTGTGCCACTTTTGTTTAAGTTCCTCATGTCAGAACGGGTAGATTGTGTTTTTATTTTTTCAATGCTCTACTTAACTCTCCAATCGTAAGCCTGCTGAATCTCTTTCTGTAAATTTCAGTTTTTAATTGACTTCCAAAAAGGAGGAGGTTATGAATTCGTCGCCATCTTATTTATGTATACTCAGTAATTATTCATAAATGGCTTGGGTAAGTTTGATGATTTAAACGGCATTGTGTTATTGAATATTACAGAAGGGAACCATATAATTTTATATAACGTAAAATTTACGGTTTTCCAGAAAATCAGAAAAAAATATTAATTAAGGGACTACACTTCAGTGAGTTTCAAAGAATCTAGACTGTTTTCTCTAAACCGGCTCAATCTACTAATTTTAAATTGTATTCTACAAAGAGATGTTCCCGCTTGATTCCGTATAATTTTCTATAACGTAAAACATACCATTTTTCTGAAATTCGGAAAAATATGTACGAAAAACGATAAACATCAATGTAAATGTCAAATTTTCATCATAAATATCTAGCATAAATGTCAAGATATGTCATGAAAATATATCGTACAGGGTGTTTGTAGTAGTGAAATGACCTAAAATATTCTATTACTGTATCGAAAAGAAAAATTGTTACGTGAGCGATCTTTTCTATACGGTATACGGTCGATATTGGGTGGTACATAAGCAGTTGTATATATAGGATCGTTGATATATAAGGTCTAATAGAATTACAGTTGTACAGAGTGGTTCAAAAATGTTGTATTGGGTGACACATAAGTATTTGCGTATACAAGGTGGTTTAATAATAAGAATGGAGTAAAACTATAGTTAAATAAGCATGTGCAGTACGGTATTGGAGCTATAGGGCGGAGGGTTAAAAAAATGTTAAAAGCAGTTGCATATACAGGATGGTTGAAATATAAGGTGGAGAAGAATTATAGTTATACAGGGTGGTTAAAAAAATGTTATATATTGTGGAACATAATTAGTTGCTTATAAATATCGGGCGAAGTAAAATTATAGGTATACCGGGTGATTTAAACAATAGAAAATAGAAAGTCAATAGGGTGGAGAGGATTAATACTTATACAGGGAGGGTACAACATTGGGTGGAGTTGTATTATAGTTGTATAGGGTGGTTCAGAATTATTATAGACAAAAAATTTATATTGGGAGACAATACACACAAACATATACAGGGTGGTTCAAATATAGGATGAATTAGAGTTATACGTAGCCCAAATAATAAAACTTTGACCATGAATATATGTATGCTCGAAGAATAAAACAAATAAAAAAGCCAAAAAATATATGGAAAATATAGAAACAAAAAACAAATTTGAGAGAGTGGGAGAAAGAGAGCGAGAAGGAAAAAGAGAGAGAAAAGGGGGGAGAATAATAATCTAAAATAATCAAAAGAATTGTATCTTAACTCAGATAAAAACAGAATATATTTCAGAAAATAGTGATTGATTGCACACGGTTTTTATTTTAAGCCAATTGAAGTCGGTTCTTTTTTAAATGTAAATTATTTTATTCGCTCTGCGAAGTTTTAAGTGTACTATATCTTAAACATATTATTGTGTAGTTTTTTGTTTTAATTTTTCTAAGGATCTACGAATTTTATTTTTGGTGAGTTCATTTTTAGGCTGATTTCATATTTACCATCTCTATTTTTCCAGCTCTTTTAACACTAACTGCAATTTTTGAGGAAAATATTGTTTAGAAAAACGTGGCGTATTACGTTTACAGGATCATGTGCTCATCTCAACCCTTTGGCCACATGCGACATTTATGCCTATCGTATTTCGATTCATGGTTTCACCATAGAATTCATTTAGTTAAAAGGGCAGAGGCGAGAAAAAGACATATTTTTTTCGAAAAATGGAAAACGAGTTTTTCCGATATTAGCCATGCAGTTCTCTCGCAAATGTTGCCTATTCAACAACAACACACTTATCTATCCTCTTCGAAGAAGAAGCGAGAAAATGGGGGACAAAAATCTGTCACCACCTGACAGTCTAGGTCTTACATAAAGGATATTCCCAATAGAAACAGAACTCTATAGGCAAGAGAGAGATAAAACCAGAAAATGATGATGCATCACCCACTTAGTCTATGATTAATTTCTTAAAAAAATGAACATTTAATTCGGGTTCTAACACCAAGTTAATAATGGGACCTTTCTGGCTAAAAGCATGGCCATATTTAAAGAGCACAAGAGTTGTCACTTCCACTATAAAAAAACCATTCCTCCCTAAAAATTAATTTCACAAACTGTAAAAAACCAAAAAAATTGCGGAGAAGAAAGCAAATATACCCAACCGATTATGTTTTCGACCTTATACGTTAGTAAAGTATCTTTGACACGATAATTTTGGGACTTTTCGTGATTGATTTTTGGTACTCTGGTTCTGTCCAAGCCGAAATTTATATTGGCCGTTTATTAGAATGAAGATTATTTATCTAATAAAATGGAACGAAAAACATTGAACCGAATGTGCTATGTAATTGATTGTGGAAACACACCAAGGAAAAATAAAAAATCACAATTTTACCGTTTTCCTGGATTTCCATACCAATTTGAGATGAAGAAAAATGGATTGCAGCAGTTCGACATCATTGGTAAATAAATTTAATTTCCATTTTTTTATTCATTATTGAAGATATAAAATGTATCTTAATTGTTGTTTTATTAACAAAAATAAGGTTTAATATTTATCGACCAAATTGTCAATTACAATCAAGGGTAATTAAATTTAATTTCTACGTTAATAGTCATTAAATACTAAATACATAAAATTTGTCATACTTGTTGTTCTGTTAACAAAAATATATTCAATAATCCTGGGAATCAAAAAAGTTAGTAATGTAAATACTTTTCTTTCAGAATTTTCAAGATTTTTATCTTGATCTATCTTCAGTGAAATCTATGAATAAATTGTATATAACCAATAATGTTAATTTGTTTTTCTTTTCTTTATTTACTTACTATTTTCTTTCTGTTACTATTTTCAACCTTAACTGCGGCTTTATCAATCTTGTAATCGTAATATTTCAACCAGTGAACAAGTATGAAGATTTTCCAATTTTTATATATTGTATATTGAAATATAGTTGAGTTGTATTGTAACTTTTTTTATGTTCATTATTAAATTCTTCTCCACATCAAAATGACCACTACAAATCAATTTGTTTCTCGATGAGAAACTTCTCTAATTAAAAAGTTGGTTGATAAATATTAAGCTTTATTTTTGTTAATAAAACAACAATTAAAATAAATTTTATGTATTCTATAATGACTAAATATGCCTTTTTTAATGAAATACACATTTATTTAACCGTGACGTCGAACTGATACAATTTATTTTTCTTCATCTTATCATTGATATGGAAATCCAGGAAAACGGTAAAATTTTAATATTCGATTTTTCCTTGGTCTGTTTTCACTATTAACTACACAGCACCTTCGGTTCGTTTTTTTCTTTCCATTTTATGGAATAATTAATCTGTATTCAAATACACTGCTTCGACAGAACCAGAGTTTCAAAACTAAAACACGAGATAGCGCAAATGTCACGTGTCAAAGATACTTTACTCGCGTATTCAACTCACCGTTCTCGAAATTTTAATTAACAAACTTCAAAAAATGTCACTTTTTCCATATGTACGCCAGGTTTGTCAAAAATATGAATTTTGCATAAAAAGTGAAATATATATTTTTTAGATAAAAATCGAGTTCAATAACATACAAAACTAATTTGCTAATTGTTAAGTCGGTGGCAAGTTATACATAAAATAAATAATTTGCACTGACTTCAAAATAAGTATTTATTGTGGCAGAAAAAAAAAAGATTTCTTGTTTCTCTGTTAAGATAATTTTGTATTTTTTTAAATATATTTAGTACGAGTTCAATTTATGTATTAATTATCTATAGCTTATCTTTTAAGTATTGGATTAGACAGTTTGCTTTTAATTTTTTAAAACTATTTTTTTTTTCGCTAATTTAAGTTCATAAGGGTACTTTAGCCACAATAAAGCTTTCAGAGAGTTCGACATGTTGTAGTTGTTTGATAATGTGGTGAATAAAAATTTGCGCCAACACGATCATATCTGAAGTAGGCTTAAATCTATTCAACGACAAAGGTAGAAAAAAAAAAAAATAAATCGTATTTAAGAATTAAGGAATTAGTTCTTCAACATTGTAATGGTAACTAATTCGTAATTTGTTGTTGCATTAATAATTGTTGACAAATAAGTTTATTATTATATAAGCAATTGAGATCAATCGTTTAAATCTAAACTCAAATGTTGTCTTACTTTACCAGGTCTCAAATTTTAATAGAAACTATGAACTGAGATTTGACTGCAATTCTCTATATATAGACGATAACTTTCTAAATCTAGCTCCATTCTTATAAGCACTCAATTTGATTAATACTACTGCAGAATATAAGGAGGCGCTGCATTGTATGAGGTAGTTATGTGCACAAAGACATATTCATCAATTTTTGAAAATATTGTTGAGAAATTCGTTGGTTCAAACAATTCATTTACTCCAAAAATAAATCTTTATACGTCGACCTATTAATAGCTATCGCAATAGTAATCGTCTTTTTTAAACATTAATTTTGCGTTCAGTTAAATTGTTTTTTCTCACCAATTTATTTATTTTGTGAGGCTGTTTTTGCTATAGATGATTATTTTGAGAAATTTCCTTGTTAGTGGCTTAAAAAATTAAACGTAGTAATCAAGTATCCAGAGAAAAAAATACCATAAAATACATCGAATATTTTATGAAACTTTTTTATCTACTTCTAGATGAGAAGAGTGAATGGATTTTTTTTTCAGTATGAACCAGCATTTATCTATCATTACGTTAGTGCACTGACTCCAAAATTTGGCAATTCTACTGAAAGCTTCTTGTGGGTGATAGGTTAGGAGGCTGCCCAAACTAGAGCAATTTTGTAGCTACGCCCTTAGCGGGGCCTCAAGGTAAGCTACGGATGAAAACGATATAAATGCAAGTTGGTATCTAGGCTAAATCCTGAATTTCCCTGTTTAGAGAAAAATAAATGAAAATTATAATACTTAGTTGTTACTTATTACCATCGGTAAAAATAATATTGTAGAAACGGAAATGTAACAAAATTTGAAGGCTAGATCCTGTTAGAAGAGCGTCATTTGTTGACATATTAAAGTCATCAAACACTACATGAAGATTAGGGTTTTTACTATTATCACTATTATAAAACAAAGTACCTCGATAAACTTAAAAACTGTCGACCGGATTTTCATATGGTTGTCACAAAAGGGCGGAGTGATTCAAGAGACAAGTTTATGTGTAGAATTCGTTGACATTTTGAGTAACTTGGTTGAAATATATATATATATATATATATATATATATATATATATATATATATGTCGAGAAGTGTTGAAGATGTCAGAAAAAATCAAGCCGACTGACAGCTTTCATCGAAAATGTTGCCTAATTCCTTTTGAGATATAACAGTTGATGGAACTGTTCCTCTTTTATAAAGGGTATTTTAATAAGAGTACAAGATTTTAAGGTTGAATAAAATATGATTTTCTATAACAAGGTATTGCAAAATTTATTGACTTATATTGTATACATTTAGGATTAATGTATGATACAAAATTTTCTTTGTTATGGCCTTCTATGCTTCATTGTTCAGAGGCATGTTGGTTGTTAAATCATAATCCCCTGGGGGTGACGGCCAATTCTGGCCACAAAACTGGGAAATGACACGACAAGAAGCAAACTCGTGCAAGACAGTTAATGTTTTATGAGCGGTTTGATAGGTGGCACAGTCCTGCTGAAACCACATATCGTCAAGAGGTATAAGCTTCAACTGAGGCAGAAAACTGCGTTATCTTTGCACGATAACGTTCGCCTTTCACCGTTCATGCATTACCTTCCTCATCTTCAAAGAATTACAGTTCAGACCACAATGCACATCAGTCACATGTCTTGAGTGTATTACTTTTTGATTAATTCATAGGTGGCTGGCGCTAATCAAATGTACCTACAAGGCAAGTAAACAGGAACTCCCTAATCGCATGAATAATGAATCAATCAATAATAACACTGCTGATGATATAGTGGGAAAGTGCTTCTGCACACAATTGTATAAAAATTGGAGCTTGATCAGAAGACTTGATCGAATCTCAGCTAAGTCAAAGTTTTTTCAATTAATAAATAAATTGTGACACTATATCGGGGGGTACAGTCGTCTCTATGATGTAAATGGCAAAAATCAGTGATATCAACATTTGCCCCTTACCAATCGGCACTGAGGCAGGTATGCCTCATATCTCCTGCAAAATTCTAAAGATATTCTTTATTTTCTCAATCCTTCGAGACATTTCTCCACACAAAAAAGACCTTAAGCGATCTCCGATCAGCTATCAGCTCTTCAGTTCCCGAAAATATATTCTTCTTCTCAGTCCTTCGAGCCAGTTCTTCAATTCTTCAGTGCTTCTTCTTCTTCATTTCAGTTAGTCAAAAAGACTATCTTTAATTCTCTTCAATATAGTCCTTCAGCCTTTGTCAAAGATCTTAAGCTCTTCTTCTTCGTTTCTTCTCAAGATCTTAAGTTCTCCATTTTTACAGCTTTTCAAGTTACTCTTCAATCTTACAATTTTTCAGGGCTACAGCATGAAAAATCGGTTGAATAGTTGCATATGATGATGATATATAAAGATTTGTCATCAGTATGATAAAAAGAAGAAAGCAGCCTTAAGTAACCATGAAACAAGAAAAAATAATAATACAAAAACACAAAAAAACCTTGCAACAGAGTAATTTACAAAAGAGAGAGTCACAAAAACAAAATTGCTTTCAACCGACAAAAAAGATATGAATAAACTAAGTAAAATTTTCACTTCTATTATATAAATAGACCTACACCAATGGATACTAATACATACGGACCTGAAAGCACACTGCACTGTATGGGGTACACACAAACAGAAAAAGCTCAATATAATATCATTGTACAAGTCCCTGATGTATAACCCACACTTAAAACCGAAACAAATTTGAATTTTGCAAGTAAACAATTTGTAAATTCTGGAATCAGCCAACAGATGTATTAAAAACAACAAACAGGTCAATTTGGATTAGTTTTTTATCGTTCTTTGAACATACCCACATCCTTTGTCGTTAGTTTAGTTTGCTGTCAAGTGTTACAAATTGTAACTGCACAATTACTTACGATGTAGGCAAGTTTTATTTTAATTTCATAAATTCTTAAATTATAAATAGGTTTAACGGTTTTAGAATAGGTCTGAAAAACGCCAAAAACTTGGCCGAAAGGTCATCAATAAAACATGTAAATGAACATGATTTTACCATTTTAAACGACCCAAAATCAAAATAAATTCATTCCTAAAAATGGTATGAAAAAAAACTTTATACAAAACTTGTTGGGCCGATCTTTTGGTGCGATTAATTTTGACCTTGAAGTTCATTTTCAAGGTGATTTGAAGGTTGTTGTTTTTTAATTGGAACCCCTGTTTTTGACAGTAGGCGAGCGGGAAATTTTACTTCTTTAATGACATTAATAAATTTATTGTGACATTCAAATTAATTCAAGGATAAAAGCTCTAAAAAGCTAGAAATATCGCATCCCAGTAACTGGAAAAAAATATTTTGAAACAAATTTTCTTGTTTTCAGGATAAATCATTTTCTTATGACATGCAATAATTATTACTGGCGCCAATAAGGTATTTAGCATAGCATAACAGATGAAAACAAACCCTGTACACTTGTCCTAACAAAAATATTCATCATCATTCTAATTTTTTTCATTATTAGACTTTGACGTGTCCTTGGAAAGGTCAGATAAACAAAAACAGCTGAAATACCAACTATAACGAGAAATTTTTCGCTTTTTTAAAGCCGTGTCACAACCTTGAAAAACATTCTCAAGGTCAATCTTTTCGAAAACTTCTGCATAGTGAGATGCGACATTTAACACTCGGGGGGCTTTCTCATTGTTATTTAGTGGCAAAAATCGCGATTTGGAGGTATATATTAAAATGGTCCACCCGGTATATATAAGTATGCAAGTTTATGTAACATTTAACCAAATTAGTTTCATAATGTTAGCTTGCGAATTAATCTCCAAGACTCCTCCTCAATCATTGTTTTACGAATTATATTATTATAAAAATGTTGGACATAAAAACAAAATAATCATGTATATATGTATATACATATTTTTTTATTAATTCTTATTATTAAAATCACATCTTTCACTATAGCTAAATATATACAATATGCAATTGAATACTATATGATATTATAAAACAGATTTACTATCTGTCATATAAAACTAGAAAAAAGTATTAGATATCTCACTATGAATAACAATGAGAAATTCAATGTAAAAATTTACAGGGTGATACACTAGACATCCTTTTTTAAATATATAATATATTAAAAAAAAACAACTGCAAAATGAAATTTTTGGTTTTCTGAAAGTATAATTCAGGTACGGTAAATATAATATTCTTCAACAGATTTCACAAAATTTAACACGATATAATTAGGAACAACAATAGAGCAGTCAATGTAGAAAAATGAAAACAAAATGTAAACTGTTTAAATTGGAAAATTGATGCACAAATAGGAGGATATTCTAGTAATTATATTTTTTCAAATAAGGATCATTATCACTTCAAATAATCAATTCTATTTAGTTGTACATATATGCACCAAGATTCACCCTAAAACATTTTTTTCGAATGCCTTTTCTAGTCCCCAAACATCGACTGATCTATCAAATATAAATTTTTAAACAGCATTCGGAAGTTCCGGAATCAAAGAAGCGAAAAACGTCGCGAAAAAGGTCCAAATGACCATTAGCCTCGATGGTGCCTGTTCTTCTTCGGCAGGTTGACCCTCTTGAGGAGCATTATTCAAATTGTTATTGTTTAGATTCCTGAAGAAACCGACTTGATAAAGATACAGACCTATGCCGAGTAAAAGAACGAAAATGAACCTCAAGGGGCTCGAGTAAAAGTACACGACGCTGAAAAGTACCATGGCTCTACTTAACATGTAGAAGACGTCTAACCAGTCGCGTTCTTGATTGTTTTCCGGATCCCTTTGCACGCCGGCATTTTGTGGGGCTGCTGCTTGCCTGTTCTGTTCAGGCTGTGGAGGTGCTGGAGCTGCAGTTTCTGGGTTTGGGACGACAGGTTGAGGTGGTATTCCGTTATAAGAATTTGCGGCTCTGAAACAACAAAAACATTTATGTAAGACTCATCAAATGACTGTTAAAAGGAATCTAAAAAATGTTGTATTCTGAAGCTTATATGTGACATCTTCAAGTTTCTTTATATGATTTGATTGGGAAATAACACCATACTTGAGAAAACAATCTGTATATTCCAAAATATCCAATCATTTCAGTCTAAAGGTCATATATAATAATCAACCTACTTTCAAGTTTGAAGAACTTGCAAGACTTGTCTTCAGAATTTATATGTGGCGCTCTTAGGGATAACTTTGTGGTAAGATAGTGCTTTCGCCAAAATTCGATTAAAGAGATCTATCTATCTGTTGATTAAATCAACTGCCTACTCTTCGACAAGTTTGGTGTTGATTCTCAACATTTGTTTTGTGTTCAATTCTGTTTAACTCTTTATTAATGAATTTGGTTGGGTAATTTCTTCCAGGAAGAACAATTTTAATCATTTTTTTTCCTTAATTAATTTTCAGAACAGTTGGTCTTTGATCTATCACATTGTGATTTAATCTTTCTTTACTGTCTATGGGTGATTTATATAAACCTCTGCTTCAAATGAAGATTCCTTTTTGTTATTAATATGTCTAGGAAAGGTACATAGACATTTTGTTCAGTATCTAATTTAAATTTTAACATTTGTTCTTTGCTATTTAAACGTTTTAATAATTCCTGTGTACTCTTCAAGATTGCGTTCCCAATAACGAAAATATTGTCAATATAACTCCACCAGACTAAAGCTTTATCTTTGCCAAAATTATGTTTCCATAAATATGTTACTTAATGACTGAGACAAGAACTCAAAATCTTATTGGTTAAAATCATTGTTTAACTGAAAGTATTTTGGTTTGATACAAGATATTAGTAGTTTAACTGTTGGTGTAATTGATAACTGAGTATGTTGATGTAGAGTCCATTTCCAATAGTTGTTTAACCACAGAAAGTATTTCAGAGAAATATTATTGTAAGGGTTTACTTTGTCAAAAGTTGAGAATGCAAAGATATTTTTGTATTGTATCTGCACTGTTTTTTAGACGCCATTTTGAAAGTTCAAAACATGGGGAGTTTATAGAATTGACATTTCTTAAAGGAGTACTGAGTCTGTCAATATTTAGCCACATAAATGTGTTTTTGTACAGTATGAAGAAATTGCTTTGCATTCTTGTTATATAAACAGTATATTTTGTTTTCCACTGAACTTGTTGCATGTGTGGTTAGTTTAGTGTATTGTCCTTGGTTTATTATATTTTGAGTTTTCTCATCATACTTAATTAGTTTTATTTAAAATTACTGTTGCATTTGCTCTGTCAGCGGGTAATTTTTTTTTAAATTTAAGAGTACTTCACTTTTAGTTTATTTTTAATATTTACAGGATTGCATCACTGGAATTAATTTGTTTGTATCTTGCTCTGTACAACTAATGACATTAAACTTTGGAACTTTTTTGGAGCAACTGCAAAGTTATGTCCAATTTGTAGTAATGAAATTTCAGTAGCATTTAGCTGTTTACGTGAAAGGTTTATAACAGTTTTTCTTACAGACATCTCTTTGAATATGCAGTTTATAATATAAGTAAAGTTAAGGTAGATTTGATTAGAAGTGAATGAGTACTTTGTGATTTACATCTCATGTGAAACTGCATGGATACAATCGATACTGTTGTCAAGATTCAACAAAAGCCCGCAATCGAATTTTACAGATAAAAATGTGGTAAAAGTACAGTTGAATTTTATGGAAACACATAATAAGTCTAACTTCACTGCAACTGGACACATTTTATTAGTTATGATTCAGTTAAAAGATTCAACTACTGTTCCCTCTCACATACCAACAGAAAATATGTGAATGAAGAGAAATTTCAAAATTAGTTGAGAACAGAGCAGAAATAATTTACTCAAATGTATGGCATATTCAAAGAACCGTTCAACCCCCAAAAAGGAACCTAACCATAGACGATACCAAGGCTTTGAAACAACTTTGGTTCAACAAGGACATCATCATGCTGTAATAATAATCCTACTCTAGTTTTAAGTGCTTTCACTACACAAACCACATAGGATAAAAAAGAATGTCCCACAATAAGCGATTTAAAGAGGAGAATCATTGAAAGAGAGTAGATCTTAAGATCAATAGGATGATCAGTCAATTGTATCACTAACACAAAAACTACCTAAATAATTATTCCAACATCAACCATTTGCACAGACATTTGGACACTAACAAGTGACAAATTCCACACATGTCACTGAAATGTTGACCAAAATTGTTTTGCATCTTGTAAACTTTGACATGTCTTTTTTCTTCAACACTCTTAATGACAATGCCATGGATATTATAGTAGAAAAATGCAAACCACCTCAACACATTGTAGACTTACCACCAGTGCAATGTCTCTTGAAGAACCCTTTATTTGCAAATGAACAATTTACATTCAATTGCAATAATCCCAATAGTAAGAAAAATTATGTCAGAACAATAATAAGTAATAAGTGGTAAATTATTACAACTAGTATGGAGCAGAAAACAATTATCAAGTAACTAATAGAATTAAGAATTATGTTTTTGTAAGTGCAGATGTTGATATGAATTTGGAGTTGGGAAATTACATGTTGGGATTAGATATCTTTAAGTGCTTATGTAATAAGTAATAAATACCACTGACCTTTGACTGGAAATAGAATTATTTTGTTGTTAATGAATCATTAAATTTAAGAATATCCTATTCACCAAATTTGGTAAGCTTAGACCTGTACACAATTTATCTGAGGAAAGGACTTTTACTAGATATATAAAGGAAAATGCTTAATATAGACTGAACACTAGCCAAGGTTCTGAGGAAAACCCAGCACAGATAAGATAATAATATACTGATGCTAAAAGTACAGCGAGAATTATTGAACAGACAAACACCAGGAAATGCTGTTTTTTGAAGGATGATTGTGAAATATTTTTTCATTGTTTAAGTACTTTCTGGGAAATAACATCACAAGTCACGAAATTTCTGTATATTTTCAAAGGTTACGGAGTTTAGGTCAGACACAGTTGTCAATGGCAAGGAAACTATGAAAAAAGTAATAGATATTGTCAAACATTTCAATTTTACATTTTGGAGTTGTGCGTTTTTTCATAGTTTCTTTGCTATTGACAACAGAGTCTGACCTAAACGTTTGGAAATACACGGAAATTTTGTTTCTTGTGGTGTCATTTTCCAGAAAGTGCCTAAACACAAGGAAATGTGTATTACCACTGGAAATTAACTTGGACTATGGCTATTTATACCATTTATAAATGAGTTGTCACAGATGTTGAGGCAATATGAAAGTACTGTTATGTACTAAACAATGAACTAGTGATTACAGTACATGGATAAAAAGAATTTTTGGGTTAAAAATTAGCTGAAACAAAGAAAAATGCTCCCTTTGATGGTGCTTATATTGGAATAGATCACTATTACTAATATATTTTAATAATCTGATGGGAGCAGAAACTACTAGGAGGATTTTTGAAATAATTACTTCATTTTTATAGAAAAGTGTATTAAGTCCTAAGTAATCTGAGTTTTACTTGAATAAACTGCCCACACAGACACATTCAAGGAGAAGGCTGCCTACTGCATATAGATAGTGTATACAACTTATAAGGACTTAACTGTACAATCTGATTTACATTAGCAATTCAGATAAATGTTCTTTTGTTTTTGTCAGTGTAAATATTTGAAAATACATATTATAAATATTTATTTCACTCAACAACTTTAAGGTACAATTAAAAGGCAATTAGGAAGCAAGGCAAATATTAAAAATTTCTCTGCCACAATATATTTAGAATTCAAATTACAATTATTTGTCTGTTACAGAAAAATGGTGAGGACAGAAAATGTCAATGAACACATAGAATAAAAAGTTGATTCTTGTACATCCCCTTTGTGATTTTTTTATGTCCCCTTACAGTGGCATAGATGAAGTTATGAATGGATATGGGCCTAGAGAGAAAAGATTAGAAGAAATTGAGGCCAAATCACAAAGGTATCATCCACATATTGTAACCATAAACTGGGCTTAAGACTTGCTGTTCTTAGTGCCAACTCCTCAAAGTCCTCCATAAAAAGGTTTGCTATTACTGGTGAGAGTGGTGATCCCACTGGAGCTCCTTTCACTTGTTTGTATCGTTGATTCTTGTAAACAAAATAAGTGTTCTTCAGAAAGTGTCTTGTTAAGTCTACAAGGTGTTGAGATGGTTTGTATTTTTCTATTATAGCTTTGTTGAAAATAGTATACATATATTCCCATAAAAATTATGCAGTTTTTACAATATAATGGATAAATAGGAAACAGCTGCATTGTTGAAATGGACGGCAATGTACATATATGATATGTTTAACTTTGCGAATACTAAGAAAGAATTCTTTGCAGAATACATAGGATATTGAATTCATTCTAAGAAACTACAGGGAATTTTCTGAGTCAGACATTTCTGATCATAAAGTTCCATGTCAAGTATCAATCAATTGAATGAAAGTAGCAGCAATTTCTGATTTTAGTATTGTCATCTCAATGTAGGTGACCAATTGGTTTTTGATCATAAGCCAGCATGTTATGATCATACACTAATGAATATGGGAAAAATGGAACTGAAAAACTGACCTTACTTGCAGATTGGAGCGTTTTAAAGTACTCAAATAAGTTTAGTAGACTATCATTTCTTTAGGGCCAAATAATGTTTCCTATATTAAATATGTAAATTATTTTTGTTTCATCCATTTTATTTTATTATTAATTTTCATTCCATATTTTTGTGCTATCTGTTGGAGAGCAAATATGAACAGTGATAATGATTTTTTTTACATTGTCTCAATACATAAATAAGTCATTGACAGACAAGTTTACAGTTGGTTATGTGCATGATTAAACTCAGTCAGTCAACTTTTGATAGTTGTCTGCATTTCCATAGAGAAAGTAGTATAACTACAACAAATAAAACTCATCTGCCAATGCAATTAATTATTTTTATCAAAATATAATTTGTCCCAATCTAAATTTTGTTTATAGGTCTCTTTGTAAAAGCCAGCTGCTGATAATTCCCTAGGTTCATTTGATTTATGGATAATTTTTCAAATTATTGGAATTTTTGGCAACTGGCCTGTTCAAAAAATCTTATACCTTCTAGTTGTCAAATATATATATTCATTGTATTTTACTAACAATCAGATTTCAAGAAATGGCTCAAACAGGCCCCAAAATGGTGTTAAAAAAAGTCATACTTTTGGGCAGTGTAGTACAGTCAAAGTGGTGGACTTACAATATTTTAAATTAACATAATCACTCTGGTAAAATAGTTACCAATAGCTGACATATTGTTGTTTGCATGGGCATACTGAGGGGGGGGGCACCTGCCCTCCCCCAGACCTAAAAAATATGCCATGAGCCATTAAAGCTTCCCATAAAATTGCTGCCGCCCTGGACCAAAAAATTTCTGATTTGACCCTCTTTCTAGGACAATTTTTTTTTCAATTTGCCCCTGCTAATTCTGCCCCTCCCTAATCAAAAACTGGGTACACTCTTGGTTGTTTTTTATGGATATTTATTAGTTCAACACTTTGGACTTAGAATGATATTTCCCTCTTATACTTAAGCTTGTATTTATGAATATTAATATTAACTTTAGTGATCAGCAGATAATTTGTTTGTCAAATTGGTGTATTCGTTGTAAGGTCTTAAGGACTCCCATAAATATAAATGGCACCCCTATATAAGGGTTATGTAGTTGATGACCCTACAACAGTACAATGTCCTCGAACATTAAAATATTTAATATTTATTTGAAAAATCTGCTTGGAATCAATTTAATTTAGACTGACCTTAAAAATGAATAATATTTATTACTTTTAAGTTGTCTGTATAAGGTCATGCTATAATAACTTAATAAAAATTAACTACTAAACCAAATAACAAGCCATATGTCTGATAATTAAAATACTTCCACCTTTAATTAGAACAATTTAAAATGACAGAGTAATAATGAGTTGTGACATCATCAATGAATTATTCATATTTGGAATGATGACACAGATTTTAATCTTGCAATATAAAACACAAACAACAAAAACAGGAAAAGTGGACACTTACAGGTGCATATACTGTGTTATATACTGGAAATATGCCTGTTGCATTAAAGCCAATTGTACAGCATACTGATTGGGGTCGACTACATTGAAAGATCTATTGAAATTTTCCCAATTAACATTTGGTGGCACTATATTTGGCTGAGGTAGTCCTGTTGATGATTGTCCATGACTACTTGCTTCTGCTTGAGAGCCATTATTTATATTATTTGTCCTATCAGTTACTTTCGGCTTTTGATCTGATGTTGCGTCTACACTTTTTGTGAAATTTGGTGAGCAAACCAGATGTACTGTATGTGTTTCCTGACCCTCATATTGTCGCAAGATGTCTTTTAAAGTTAAAGAATCGCTAAGCAACTGGCCTGAATAAATAAGTTTCTGCTCATGTTTTGGCTAAAAATGAAATACATATTCTAGACTTGTGGGAAATAAAAATATGTTATTACTTACAGGTTTACTAGGATACACTTCAGATAAATGCTGCTTTAATTTTTGTATTGTCCACGATAACTCACATTGCACAGTCTGATCTTCAATTTGTTGATTGGGGGCCTTCACAACTAGTGTCACAGGGAGTGTATTCATTTTTCTCACAACTTTTTATTCGTGTGATTTTCTGATAAGGATCGAACGTAAAACAACACTTATGAATTTTTTTCGACAGTTTTGATTCTTTGTTAAATAATAATCTAGTTTATTTGGAGAATATTGTAGATTATCAACATCATACAATTTTATTTATGCTAGTAGATTGTCTGTTCGTTTCTGATTGGTTAGTTGTGAAATGGCGATATGTCAAACTTCACAATTGGTTACGAGCGGCACGTCAAGGTTTTTAAGAGGTACGATAATGAACATATTGCAGCAATTTTTATACAGGATGGATGAGTTACATGTAAAATGTAAATATCGCAAAGAAGGGGTAATATGCTATTTCTCACAATTTGAATTAACGAATATAAATATAATAATTTAATAAAGCTAAAAAATAATAAATATAATACGAAACATTGTACCAAACTAATAATAATACCTACCATTAGTTGTCTTAAACAAATTTAGGAGCTGGTTTAGTCTATAAGTTCTAATATTATTATTTTTATGTTTTACGTATTATTTGAGCATGGTCGTTAATAGGATTTTCGTCAAACGACATGTGACTATTGGTACCGTGTCCTGACAACTACTATGAAGGGGATAAGGGACACTCCCTCTGGTTATAGAATGTTTACGTTAAGTCTAGTAAACAAACACGTATTGGTAATGAAAACTCTATAGGTACTCTAAATAATCTTCTTTGTTTTCTTTATATTTTTCTTTTACTTTATTACGAAGCCAACGCATTATTTGTGAGATTTTCTGTTTTTTGTTAATTTTTCTTTGCTAGAGATTTCCGTTATTTCGTTGTTTTTTATTCCTTTCGCTAGTCTCTTGGTAAAGAGAGAGTCATTTCCCACGTCGACTGAAGTTGATCCTCTCTTGCCTAAAATTTGGGAGGGAAGTAGTTTTCTATTCGTAGTCAATAATCGATCTTTATCTACGGGTGTTTTCAAATCTATATTTGTATTGATCTTTATTTCGTTGGTGCTGCAGAAGTCTGATATTATATCTCCTTTTTCATTTCTGACGTCTTCATTAAATCGTTGTTAATTGCTGGTATATCATTATCCATTCTGACATTGAAGTCTCCCAAGATGCATCATTTACTGGCACTTGGTTTACTTTATGTTTCATAGAAGATTTGTCTGGTGTTTACGTCTTTGTTATTTTCAGGTGCATAACTTTTAATTGCATTTAGGGATTTGTTACATTTTAATGTTCACATGGGCAATTCGATCCAAAATATATTTACAGTCATCAAACTGTTGACTGAGTCTGTTCTTTACTTAGCGTATATACCTTCTTGAGGTAGCCTGCAATGCTCAAATATCTTGCCAAGACTATAAAGAAAAGACAATAGAGAGGGTAACAGGCTATTTCAGTTTGTGAGTGGAAACAGCCAATGAACTAAATGCTGGACGTATTTCACTGAAAGCAGCTCCCAATCGAGTGAAATAGCCTCTTGCTCTATCTATTGTCCTCTCTTTTTAGTCTTAGCACGCTGTTTGTGCATTGCATGCTACCTCCAGAAGTACAAATCTATGTTTCTGTAGCAGTGTGGCGCCGGCTTACTACTAATTACCTGTTCTCTAATGCTCATAGAATTGATATTTTAGCTACCTACTGGAAGGATTTTTTTGATTATGTAAATTTCTATTTCCATGTCATGCGTTTGTCTTCGTTGAAAAATCATTCCTATTCATCGGGTACAACCATATTTGTCAGAACGATTGTAAGTTGTAAGTCTTTGAGTAGGGTACCTAACTTGGTTAAAAAAATTCTCACCTACTTTATCCGGGGTTGGGACAGGTAACGAGAATATAATTTTTTTTTATATTCATCAAATCAAAGATTTTTAAAGTATTTTAACAAAACTCATTACAAAATTTGAAAAACAACGAATAATACTTTACTACTACTTTATCTTTTAGATAGTAGAAAGAGATATGAGATATTTCGTAAGAAGTTTTTGCTAGTATCTGCCACTTCCAAGAACTTCTACTCTTTTTCGAAATTCCTTTCTTTTTTTTATTTTGAATGTTATTGAAAGAGAGAGAGAGAGAGAGATAGAGAGAGTCAGAGATACCCAATAACTATTCTTCACTTCCACCGACCTTTTTTATTGTAGGTCAAGATAGCGATACAAGTCAACCGAAAATATCAAAAAAATACACCAGCCCTATTTGATAATAATATAAATAATAAAAGATCTGCAAATCTATGAATAATAAATGTACTTTCATAATAAATAAATATTGTGTAGGGTTAAAAATATTCATCAAAATTCTCAATTTTTCAATATAAAATATTTCTTGTGTTTATGTTAGTTTTAATACTGAGCCAAAACCAAATACCATTAAACTGCAACAACTAAACTTTTGCACTGTACGAGGAAGTCGGAAATCCTGCGCAGTTTGGGAATGAAAGTCGACAGATAACTGATACTTATAACATAAGAATTTACTAGGTTCCTGACATATAGCTTTGCTATTTCAGTTGTCTATTAGTAACAAGATTTAGATGTTACTACATAATATACAGAGTGTAGGCTAAATGCCTATTGGTTCCGCCATTAATTGCTGTGATTTCCGATTTACTATAGGAAGGGGAGAATAGAAGTTTAGTGTTTGCCGCGCAGCTGCCAGATCTGACGATTTAAAGTTAATAAATTCTGCATTTTGGTAGTCTTAGTTAAATTATATTAGATTGAGTACGAAAAAATACAAAGCACCTAAACTGTAAAATAGTGGCAACATAAGCAAAAAAGATGAACTTACATTTATTTCTAAAAATTGCTGGAATAGCATTTAGTTTTAATTATTTACTGGCATCCTGCGTAAGTTTTCATATTTCGTTTATAACAATATATGACATTTGCAATTTTAATTACATTTTATAGAATGATTGTTGAATTTATGAACCAGAAGTTATACAATTTAGTTCAGAAAGTTTGTTTCACAAAGATCAGCATGTTGGCTTGGATCCTGTTTCTATCCTGCATTTTCCCGCATTGCAAGATTTTGGCAATCTTTTGCAATGCAAGCGACTTTTTAAATTTATTTATCCGCATTACTCATAAACAAAAGCGAGTTATAGCTATAACCAGGAGAATGGGTAAAGGAATATCATTGATTTTTCACTTCAAGCAATCTGACAACCTTACTTTGGAGCTTAGTTCTCCGCACCGGTCTACTCGGTTGCATAACACACAACGCTGCGTGTATTCGATTTTATAGTTGATCCTTATTAGTGGAAAATGACGTTGCACCACTTCTCTAATACGCCTCTCTGCATATCAGTATAACGCTTTAACTCCCATATACCAATATACTGCTATCGCCTATAAGTGGAAGAGTCACCGACAAAGAGAGACAGCCGACTAATAGACCATATATCGTTTTACTGTACATGACCCGTTGTGCGCAAGCGTTGCGACTCTGTTGAAGAGGAGGTAAATGTGATGGGAAACCACTAACCTCAGGCCAAACAGATAGAGGACATAACCGCAGCGACAGAAGTGAAAAATTACGCATTTTCGAACATGCATATAAGACACGAAGTACAGTAAAACGACATAAACATTTATATGTTTGCACCCTGATGTTTGCGCTTTTCTCTAGACTCCGCTAGCACTATATTAGTATTAAGTATAACTGTTTCTCCGATAATATTATCTATGGTTTTGTAAAATTTATGAGGCACTATTTTGTTAGCAGTCTTTTGATCATTGAGTATAGTTTTTATTACCAGTCATTAGAAACGTTTTGAGTATATGAAATTTAACAAATTACACATCTATTATTATCTTTAATAATGTACCACTTTGTATATAAATCTTGGTGAGTTTTATTTATTTAATATATAGTGCACGCCCCTGGTTTCGATTGCTAACTTCTCGAACGTAGCTGCATGTCGCGTGTTCTTTTTTATTTTATCTTTACTCTCTGTCTGTAACAAGTCATCATCGTGTTTAACTTCGAGTTTCATAACAATCTTATATAATCAGCAGTAGGAATATTAAAGGGGAATAAGCTTTCTATTTCGCAAAAAAATGGTGAATTTTATTTTGTAATTAAATTCTGTTGTTGAAGCAATATTGTGGTCAAGAAATTCAAGGTCTCAGTTATATATATTAATTCGAAATTAGAATAAAAATATTGGTCCAGTGGGTCAAGTATTTTAGGCAATTTGCTTTGCTATTATTAGAACCAGTGCTTCATGTAGTTCTTCACCGTTATTTGGATGTTTTCACCCTTTATATTAAGAAAGTTGAACAATATAAAATATATTAAACATTAAAGCTAAACGAAAGGAGTGACAAGAAGAAGAAAGAGATAAATAAAAATTATCTACTGAAATTAACAAGACCAAAATATAATAATCCAAAAATAAACCAAAAATCTATCGACTTTCATTGTTGTTTTAACGGTTATGAGTTCCATTTTGGTAGGAAATAGGGTTCATCCTAAGGATATAATAATAAATAAATAAATTAAAGAAATAAAAAAAATATATCGATTTTCATTAATATCTTTTTCACGTTCATTAATTCAAACATGCTACGAAATACGGTTCATTCTAAAAATAAATGAAAATTTGTTTTAAAAGATTTCGAACAACCACTGCACATATTTTATTAAAACGTGAAGACAAAAAATTGCAGAGACTTGCTTATAATTCTTAATTAACGTTTTTTGTTTCATATGTTAAAGCCTAAGAAACCAAATAGAAAAATCCACTGAGTTTATAATTTAATATATAGTGCTGATTTATTCGAAGTCTCTAGAGAATGTGCATACTTATTTTCATCATCAGCTGTTTATTCGAATAAATTGTTCTTATGGCAAAGACTAATTTTGAGATTTTGCTTTAGAGGCCTAAAAAATAAAACGTTATATAAGAAATCATTTAGTCAAGTCCGAGTAGACTCGCATACTAAGTTTTCCCAGTTTCCATACCTTCTAATTTTTTTAGAATGTAGGTAATTCATAATATATATTTTTCTAATTTTCCAGGGAATGAGTGTGTTTGCTTATATTTTTAAATGGATAGTAAATATACACATTTATTTATCACAACGATCCTTTCCATGTCATCTGTTACGTGATGCGTTTGATTTTTGTTAGTATTTTTTAACAAATTAATATAAAAATATGAAAAAAAATCTATTTATAATCCTGATAATGAGCCCATTAATTAGATACATTACACGATGAATTTGAAAAAAAAATCTATTATTTGACTTCCAAAATTCATTTCCTTATTTTTTGTGTAAAATTCAAATGAGGGCCTATATTGCTAAATTCTTTCCAACATTTTAGATCTTAGAGTTAAATAAGTTTTAAACAAATTATTTTAAAAATACGAAAAAAATATTTGAATTCTGCATAATTTCTTTCATTGGATATATGAGACGAAAAAAAAACTTTTTTCATTTAAATCAATATTTGCCTCCCTAAGGTAATATTAGGGGTAAAAAGCGTGGGGTGCTTGAAATATGAAATGCACCCCACTCTTTTTAATCTGAATCGAATTATTCTGTTAACTTAAATTTTATTGTATTTTTATTTTGAGGTAATTAATCATAAATCATGATTGATTGTTCGACTTTCTACTGCTGTAATATAAACTGTTCATAATTAAAAAATATTTTCTACTTTTTAGTTCGGTTTGCTATTAAAGCGTGTTTTTTAGGATTTTCTGAATGATATTTGCGGCATATTTTTCAATGTTTAAGTACTTCTTGGGAACACCACAAGTTAAGAAAATTGGTAGATATTTCAAATTGAAAGGAACTTTATGATTATATGATCTTTATAAATTTCTGTGCTGTATATTACAAATAAAATTCTAAAAATCAAATAATAGATATTGTCAAATATTTTAATTTTACATCTTAGTTGAGCCTTTTTTATTCATAGTTTCTTGACCACTGACCTAGACCCCGAAACGTTTTGAATATACAGCAATTTTCTTAACTTGTGGTGTTATTTCCCAAGAAGTACTTAAACGTGTTTTTTAGTTTTTTTAAACTATAATCATCTATATTTAATTTAGAAGGGGGGGGGCTAAATAAAGAGTGTTCCTTGCAGTACTTTATGACAAATGACAACCAAACTAATTGCTTTGCCCATGAAGCTGACCGTATACCTCCGTAATACTAATAAGTATATGGCACGCACATGTACAGTTACTTGTTTACAAAATTCAGTTTATTTTATAATCTTCATCAATTTTAATTTAAATTTACTCAAAAGAAGAAATATGTTTTAGTTTGAAAAGTTATTAAATATAATAAGTTAATTTCGGGTGTGGATTGTAGTGATAAGCGTTGCCATTGTATGTGAAACGGTGGATGTTCCAAAGCAAAAATTATGGTATTAGACTGAGACATCTATTTCTAAACCCCATGGAAGCTCCAAATAAGTGTAGTTTTGTCTAGTGATGTAAAGTATTGATAGAATTTGAATGGCCGGAAGTCTCACGTGGCTGCCATAGTAGATGCACATAGTTAAACGATTTATACCAATAGGAATCAAGTTACGATTTTCAAAATAAAATGATGGATGATAATTGATTTTCAAACAAAATTCATAGGTTTCAATAATATTTTTTGCAATCTAAAACTGGTAGCTGGTCAATAAGAACCACACTAGGTTCAAGATCAGTTTCGCCTGTGCAACAGGCATCTTAAGAAGAAGAAGTTCAGGCTCACAGTACTCTGATTTTTAAAATTGTCATTCTACAAATACGCTCGTATAGGAATCTTATTGAAAGACAAATTGGTTCGGTAATACACGACCTTCAGAGAGAGAGGAGTTTCATGATTGTTTTGAGCTGAAATTTTATTCTAACAAAGCCAATAATATACATTTTAGGGAAAATGAAATAAAACCATATTTCACTTAGTTACAACTTTATTTTTCATCTAGTAAAAAGAATATTTTCTATATGTATATATAATAAAAAAGCTGCGTTCAAATAATATCTTATTGTCAAAGCCATATATACTAAGTTCTCGTCATAAGACTATCGCTTATAACTTACAAGTTAAGATTTTTTACTTACAAGTTAGGAGGACATTTCAAAATGCAATTAATTTCCTAAAGAGTTTGGAGATATTGTTATAATACCTAAGAAACAAAAACATATTCTTTATGAATCTAATATTTTACAGTAGCTTTAAAAAAGCTATTGGTATTGATTTTACTAGCCTTCTTGCTCAAAACGTTATTTGTATTAAACCAGATTTAGATAACTTAAACTTATACAGAAGAAACATTTTATAAATGATTTTATCGCGGCTATTAAATGAAATATGCCTATTTATAGGATCTTTCTAAGTTGAGTTAGACTTCTATAAAGAGGCAAAAATCCTGCGGGTCATAAGAGATGATCCAGAATACTTGTTAAAGTGCACCAGGAAGAACATATTTAAAATACACTGCAATTTCGGTTAATAGAAAATTCATATCTTATATTCATCATCATCATCATCATTACTATACACTGCTGTTTAAAAGCCCTTCTAATATTTTGCCATCTTATTCAATCTTGAGAAACAAGTACACTATTTTCCTTTTTTTGGGCGGTCGATATATCAATCTAAAAAAAAAATTCGACTATACAGTGAAAATAGTCATGAATGGAGACCAAGTTAGAAACAACTTTTTGCTCTTAAACTTAGTTCAAGGAATCAGACCTATTGCCTACACAGGTATCCATTATTTCATCGGCCTCACTGTACTACTTCTTCCTTTACATTTATAATTTTAACTAGTAGACGATTCAGAAGTAATCCACCCAGAAGGAATAATTTTTTGAACTTGATTTTTTTGGCAACAGAGTGACTGTATTTAAAACATCGTTTGATAGCAATCTCAACATTTTATTTCGAGTTCGAAGATATCAACATTTTTTCCATGTTAGAGATCTTGACAGGGGTAGAATTGTTGCCTACCGAGAAGTTGGTTTGTTCTAACGCGACATTGGCAGTTCGGGTTAATTGAACTGCAGTGATAGTAATGCTTGTGTGTCGTAGGTGGACAGAAGAATGTAGAGGAACACGAAGAAGACCAATAGATCAACCGGCGCGTATTACTGAGTCAAGATAGACGCTTCAGAAAACTAGCTTTGTGAGACCGTTTTGCTACTACTACTTGACCTGTAGTCGTTGATTAATGGTTTGAAGAAGAAGATAGATCTGTCGGTGACTTTGGTTTTGTGTCTCATCCAATCATTACGATGTTGGTCACTTAGTGACATACCCAAGATCAATCTTTTCGTTGTTATTCGATGAGTAAAGGGCCCCACACATTACCAATATTCTAGTGGTTTTTCATCTCGGCGATGAAGAAACACGTCATGCCAAAATCTCCTCCTGTCATCACACACATACATCGGTTTTGACTGAGAGGTCCTGTCGATCTTGAAGTATAAACAGTTCAAACCGACAATAATCGACGACGGGTTGGCGTCTTTTGGCACGACGTGTTTCATCGCCACGATGAAAACCGACGGGCATCAACATAATGTGTGGGGCTCTTTATATGCTGTATGAGGGTCCACATTTGTGGTCCATTTGTATGGACATGTATGGTTATTTTTAAATATGTGAGAGTCTTCCTAAGGCAGCCCATCCTAATCATCTTCTTCTTTCAATTTCACGGTCTCCGTTTCGCTTAACAGTTACTATCTCTTGTCCTAAGTATAGATATTTTTGAACGTTTTCTCTGTGTTCCCCATTTATTGAAATAATTATCTTTTCCGAGTTCATTATTTTTGGTTTTATCTAGATTTATCTCTAGTCCTATATAGCTCGACTCATTTTCTAATTCTAGTAACATTCGTGTAAGATTTTCCACTTTTTCGGCGATTAAGACCACATCATCGGTGAATTTTAAGTTGGAGAGCCTTTCTCACATTTGTCCAGTTCAATTTCTTGAAGGCTCATTCTAGGGTGAACGGTTTGGGAGATATTATATCACCTTGTCTTATTCCTCTGCAGATAGGTATCTTATTTGAATCTTCATGAGGCCTAAGTTTGGCGGTGGTTTTTGATATATGCTTTTAGTGGATTTTTGTATCTGTGGTCTATAGGTGCGTTATCTAGTTTGTCCATTATTGGCCAATGTTCCACGAAGTCGAATGTCTTTTCGTCTACAAATGCCATGTACACAAGATGCTTATATTCTATTGATTTCTCCATAAGTATTCTCATTGTGAGTAGAGGGTCAATTGTACTATATTTTTTCTGAAATTCCACCCTTACGACAGGTTGTAAATAATTTACAGATTTGCGATAGCAGTCTTATAGGGTGACTCTTTTTGTAATAGCTGCGTTGTGTGTTGTCATTCCCTTATCTAACATTTTGCTGTGGCCACCACGTTCATCGGTTTTGAGTCCCATCGAACATGGAATTATTATGCTTGGCTAAAGATACCACAAGCAAACATCGACCGTCTCATTTTTTCGATGCCTACACGTTTTTATTTTCGGATTGAATGTTATTACAATTTTTTTCAATTCATGTGAATTTTTTTTCAACTCTACTGGTTCTAAATAAGCTCTTGATGACGTTTATAGAGATCAACAAACAGAAGAGTTAAAAAGTAACTAAATAGCGGTGGACAGTACCTAACCTTGTTCATAAAGTTCATAAGTTGCTATATAGTTTCCGAGTATTCTTTATCCACGTAGTTGATCACCAGAATCGTTGGTAAAATATAAAGTGTTTGCTCTCAGCAGGTCTGGTTGCATTTTTCTAGTATGCGTCTGCTTACTTTTCTGATTGGTCAGCTCAGTGGTGCGGTGTTTAGTACAATTTGTTACAAATGTTTAGATTGTATAGCCTTTTCACGATTACAACTTTTGTTGAGACCAGACTTGATTTCTCGTATTTTATATTTACCAGAACTCTCGTGTTTTCAAAATCAATTCGGTGTGACATTTTGATGCCCTGTTATGCAATTGCTTGAGTACACAAGAGTACCTACTGGAAAATGTAGAACACTCGAAATCAAGACTGGTCTCAAAACCAGTTGGAACCGCGGGTAGGCTTCACAGTCTAAAGATTCTTGGAAAATTGCGTTAAACACCGCATAGCACAACCTTAACCTGGGATCTGTAAAATGAAGAAACGTGGTTATATTATTTCGAAAAATATCGCCTGAATCCCAAAATCTTCTTCTTTTTATTACCTAATTAAGAAATTAATTGTTCTCATTGCAAACCAGATGTATAGATTTTGTAATATTTCCGATATTGTTCGATAAATCTCTTTAAAAATTTTGTTTTTAGGAAAATAAATTGCATGGAAAAATGCCCTTTTAAGATACGAAGCAATCTGGGCAACTATTATCAAATGAATTTTTTTTCAATAATCATTTGTCTAATATTTACCCTAAAGTTCTCACAAAAATCATCCTAAATTCTAAAAGGGGTATTCAATTAGTGCCTTATGGCCAAATTAATTTCAGTTATCCTTAGACTATAGCGCCTAATATAAATATATGTATAGTTGTTGGTATAGATTCGATAATCCTTCATAAAACAATTATTTCATAAGTATAATTTCAATAACTGTCTTTGCAACAATTTGCTAAACGCCCATCGGCATAATCGCTGATATAATACTGTCTAAAAATTACATCGTTCAAAATAATTTGTTCCGTTAAATAAAACCCGTTTTTCCAAAAGATTAAGTTATTATCATCGCCTTTTCGCACTTCAAATATCTTTGTGTCAGTTCCGGGAAATTTTTAGAACTAATTTTGCTCCATCATTTGTTTGTCTTTCCTTTTCTTTCCGATGACCTTTCAAATTACGAAGGAAGCAAATTTTAACGCCACGTCAATTTTAATTAAGTGTTTGTCACTTCTCTATTATGTACTCGAATCTACATAAAGGTGTCTACAACGGCGAAAGATTGCATAGTTTCTGGAAAACTCGTAAATTCGTTTCAACTCAATATCGGAAACGATTTTCAATCTTAATATAGGTAATTAATATTATGATTTGAACTGTTGTCGTAAAGAATTTATTGTCAAGGTAAATTATCGGGCTATTGTGTATGGTATTTGTTGGTTTTAATAATTTATCGTTTTTGTACCAGCGAAGTAGCGTTCCAGACGTTCACTGAACTTTCAGTATGTGATTGTTTATTTTAGAAGTTAGGGTATACAATGCAAACAATATAAGGGACTATTCTATAGTCCTTATTGGGACTAATAAATATTGATTATAAAGTATAAATAAAATTAGAAGAAAATTGCTTATGATGTCATGAAGAGCTTATTTCTAAACTTACTTAACGACCATGTTTTGTGTTGGTGACATTCATGTGTGTTTCGGTGTTCGTTATCATATTTGATGCGATCTGGTTTTCTATTAGACATAAAAAAATGGAAATTTCCATGCACATTTATATAGAATTAAAGTGGGGGGAAACTTCTTTATGTGAATGTGGAAAATTTAAAGATACCAATCATATAATCTCGATGACATAGAAAAACACTGCCACAGCAGAACAGTCGAGACCTGTCAAGAGAAAAGAATGAAGAAATGAGAATGGCAGGTTCTACATTACCGAAACGATCTCGTATGTCGACAGAAAAGGACGTCATGAGACTCTACTGGAAGTTTAAGTATCTCTGTTTCTTGTAGTGGTTAGTACCGTTTGGACAACAAAGCATAGTATAATATTATCCTGTAGCTGTAAGAATTTCTTAGCCAAACGTTCGATCTTGTTACATGAACAGTAATTTTGGGAATAAAATTTTTAACATTTATCATATTGTTTAAAAAAAAAAATTAAAAACTGCACACTTAAGCTATAATCTTCTTTTCTCCACCACATTAGTTTAAGGTTATATTGATCCATCCGGGGTTGGCAAAAAGCTCTGTCAATGCATTTGTTCTAAATTCTCTTCTTGTCGGTCTCCATTCTACTATATTTGTTTTTTCCAGCTTCGTTCCTACTTCAGTCTTGTAGAATGTATCTCGCTATGTTTTTAGTATTTTCATCTCTGTCGTCGGATAATATTTTTTGTACATTTATTGTCGATTCAAGTTACTTATAGAGTAGGACCTCTACCTGATATAACCGACGCCGTTGGCCATATCTGGCTTTCCACAGGTTTTAAATATTTTAATCTTTATCTGTTTACTTATTGTCTTGGACTCCAAATAACATCTCTTAGCCCTTTTCTGCCTGCCTTGCTAAATTGAGTCTTTACTTCACCTCATCTGTTCTGATTTGCATGTAGTTGTATTCCTAGGGGACGGACGGGCAAGAAGGAGAGGACGGGCATGAAGAATACCTACTCTAGTTCACCGCTTGTTTAATAGAAAGAGACAAGTATTGTTTTACTAGACGCGTCACACATAAGCGGCTACCGGACAGTGTGCGCCGTGACTGCGCGAGTAATAAACAAGTTTTTACAAGCACGGAAAGGATTTTCCTTAAAAAATTGTGATAAAACAGCCGTAAGTACAATCAGTTTGTTTTATTGTGTTCAGGGCTATCCCTATTTTACTATTTTTAAGTTAGTTTGTTGTAATTTGAGGTGTAAGTAACATTGTCATCTTAAGTTTTCGTCTCACGGTTTTTATTTGAAATTTAGGTTTTGTCGAAATATACCTGACGGGCAAGACGGAGCCGGGTAAAAAGAATAGTGTCCGTCTTGCCCTTCTTCTTTAATATTAATCGATTATTTAGATGTGTGTTTTCATTTATGTTAATAAAGAATAATATTTGTTGCAGATGGTGTATAAGTATAAGCGGAAGACGGACCGGGCCAGTTGGTCCGAAGAAAATTTGGCGAAGGCAATTGAAGAAGTCAAACTGACTTCAAAATTAAGTGCAAGTAAGAAGTATGGAATTCCATATGCAACATTACATAGACATATTAAGAGTGGTTCTACTCAAAAGAAATTGGGCCGGTTTGAGACTGTTTTTACGCTGGAGGAGGAAGAAGAACTCTTGAAGTATGTTCAAAAGATGGTCAGTTTATTCTACGGCGTCACGCGGAGCGAGTTTCTGCAAATTGCTGGAGAGTTTGCTGAAAAGAAAGGAAAATCTGGAGTTTTTTCCGGAAATATAGCTGGAAAGGGGTGGTTCAAAAATTTCAGGCTTCGCCATCCAACACTGTCTTTGAGATCACCTGAACTCACATCTATTGCTCGAGTCAGAGGGTTTAATCGCGAAGCTGTTAATAGATTTTATTCTTTGTTGGAAGAAGTCGAAAAAAATACAATTTCGCACCGGATATGATTTTTAACATGGATGAAACTGGAGTGAGGACTTCTTCAACAAGACCACCTAAAGTTCTGTCAACTTATGGAAAAAAGCAGGTTGGAATAGTTTCCAGCAACGAAAAAGGAGTCTTAACGACTGTAGTTTGTTGCTGCAGTGCATCGGGAACATTTATTCCACCATTTTTCATTTTCAAGAGGAAAAGGCTCAATCCGAGACTCTTAGACGGTGCTCCACCTGGTGCTGAAGCAACGACCACCGACAGTGGATGGATTAACTCTCAGAAGTATCTGGATTGGTTGCATATTTTTGTGCAAAAAGTACGTCCCAATCATGATCACAAAGCACTTTTGATCCTAGACGGTCATGAATCACATAAAAGTTACGAAGCACTTGATTTTGCCACAAAAAATAATGTCATATTTTTGACTATTCCTCCTCATACGTCTCACAAATTACAACCTTTGGACGTTGCAGTATACGGACCAATAAAAAAATACTTCGAGATCGAAGTCAACACTTTCCAAAAACAACACCCAGGAAGAATTATTAGCCAGTATGACATTGCAAAAATCTTCTCTGGGGCGTATTTGAAAGGAGCTACACCTGGAAACGCAATCAGTGGATTCCGTGCCAGCGGTATCTATCCATTCGATAGTCACATTATTGGTGATGAACATTTTGCGGCGTCTGAAGTTTATCAGGGGAATGCTCCAAACATCATATCCGAAACAAATACCATTAGTCCTAATAGAGGAGATCAGCACAATATACCAGTAAATAACAACGCAATAGAGAATGATACATCATCATCAGCCAATCGCCGTCCAACACCGGATACAGACTCCATCCAAGGTGTGCCACGTAACCCTGTTCCCGGATCTCCGCAGCCAGTCGCTTCCGTCAATGAAAAAATAAATGAAAACACACACAATATTCAGCAAGATTCTAATATTTTGCAAGAAATTCGCCCCATACCCATTGAGGTAAAAAAGAGAAATGTGCCAAGGCGCAAACAACAAAGATCAGAAATATTAACGAGTACACCTATAAAGATGGTACAAAAAGAAAACATGATGCTGCTGCAGCGAAAAGAAAGTTTCCTTCGATTCCCCTGGTTCATCAAAAGTTAAAAAAAGGAAGACACGGGCTAAAACAAGTCTATCGAAAGGCAAAGAAAATAAAAAAAGAGACTTCTTTTGCACTGTATGCAAAGAACAATATATACATCCCCCGATCGAAGATTGGATACAGTGTGATGTTTGTCGAGAATGGACCCATGAAGCCTGCTCGTCGTATTCTGGAAGAGGGTCTTATTTCTGTGATGATTGCTTTGATTAGTTTACATTATTCGTTTTGCCCGACTGGTGTATTCATTTTGCCCGCTATGGGTGGGCAAAACGGATAATGGGCCAAATTTAAAAAAAAGGGTATTACATTAAAGACGATGTTTTTTTTATTACTTTTTAAGTTTCAAATCATAATTTAGTTACCAAAGATTGTAACCAGAATAGTCAATTACATGTGTGATTTCGATAAATATTTTTTTCTGATTTTTTAAATTAACATGTCCTTCTTGCCCGTCCGTCCCCTAGGTGGTGGGTTTAGATGCCTGCTACATAATTGGTGTTCTATATAATAAATTTGCATCTTATTGCTCCATTTGCGATAATAATTGATTTTAATAATTTGGTGGAATGCATATATCTCTAAATCTATCTGACTTTCCGCTAAAATGAGTGCATTATCGGCAAAATAGAATATTCTACTTTCTCCCGTTGTTAGTTTTTATCCACAGATTGCTGCCTTGACTTCGGTTATAATTTAGTCCATTACTGAACCGAATAGTGGGTGACTTAGGAAGTCTCCTTGTCTAATCGTAATTAATGCTTTGATGATTGTTTTTAGTTGCCAGTTTTTCGATAGGTAAGTAATTTTAATACGTTTCAGTCCTTTTATTGTTTCTATATTTTTTGGCTTGTATTTTTTTTGAACTTGTTAAAAAATGAACTTGTTAAAAAAATGAACGATGAAGCCTGCTGACCCATTTTCTTCTCCATCACCAACTGATGGCTATGAATACGTTTTTCAAAAATGCAGAACATCGAAAGTGGACAGATGGTAGAACAAAGAGCGAATTCGACTTTATTATCACAGATGGAAATCAAATAGTCACAAATGTAACCGTACTAAACAAACTATCAGTAGGGAGTGACCACTGTATGGTGAAATCAAATATATTACTGAACCTGAACACGGAACGAAATAATCTTGTGAAAAGAAACAGCACTAAGCAGTGGAGAATTGTAAAGATGTCGAAAAATACCAACAAACGATAGAAGAAAATTTGAAAGACATCGGTACAAGTAATCTCGAGGACCTAAACAGAAGCAGTGTTGCGATAAACGCCGCTAAGAAGAAACACTGCTTGAAATAAACAGAAAATGAAGATACGCTTTCTATAAATACGAAAAATCTGATAAAATAGAGAAGAAAATTACTAGAAAAACATCCACAACATAAAGAGAGGATAAGACAACTGAATAAAGATATAACAAAAGCCGTAACGACTGACATTAGAAACTACAATAATAAATGGGTTACACAAGTTATGGAAAAGATTAAAAACAACGTACAACGAAATAAATTAAGTAGGGCCAGAGCAATTCACAAGGAACAACACTGGTACAAAAGACAATTTATAGAGATAGCATATATAATCTCGAACGAAAATATAATTAGCGAGCCCAGCCTCCAAGTTAAAAATATTTGGGGAGCTCTTCTTCGGCCCTGCCGTTACGCATCCCTGGCAACCAACCGCCAGGTACGACGATGCTGATTGAACCGGATAAGACCCAATGACCATGATTGGCGACGTAAGACGTAAGCCTATAATATAAATACTGGGGATAATCTGAATTTCCTATTATTCACCTGATGACGATACACAGCTATTGAAACGTTGTGAGATCAACCACTTCAAGACGATGGAAGTCCAAGGAAACTTCGAGGAAATTAAGTAGGGGATAATAAATAACCATATTAGAAAATGAGAAAGGTCAAACAACAAGCAATAGAGGAGAAATATTGAAGCTTGCCGAGGACTTTTACACCAAATTATATAGAAACTCGAGTCAAGCAAAACATCAGAAACAATACTCACATACAAGTTGGACAATAGATGGCCGAAGAGAATACTAGAATGGCGTCCCAGAGACGAAGCACACACAAACAGGAGACGGCCTCCGACTCGATGGACTGACGATTTAAAAGAATATCTTTAAGCTGGAGTGAAGATGCCCAAAACCCAGCAAGCTGCTATATGTTGATGATGAATATTATTTTATAGAAAATCCTCGAAAGCTCCATGAACTATATACTCAACTGCTCTTTCAATGAATTGCCTAATGTCGCTCAGAGTTGATCTATTGTTTGTGAATTCCATGTTTTATTGAAGTATTGATTCTCTCGCAGATGAGAGAGGTTAGTATTGCAAGTGCATTAGGTGTGTCCTAAACTGCCGTTAGTAAACTGAAGATTAGATACACGAAGACAGACAATGTCGGTAGTGCTTGCAGTGGAAGACTAAGTTCTACTACTAGAAAACAAAACCGCTTCGGTACCATCAAGGCACGTAGGAATGTCAACCGAACAGCTTCGACGATTGGTGGTGATTTAAGAAGAGTTAGCAGAGTTCTACCGAACCTTTATAAATCGTCTGGACAAACTCGGTTGCAATATTGACTGGAAGAATATTGTGTTTACAGATGAGCCTAGAGTATGCCTTCTCAGCGAGTTCAATTCGGTCACAATTTTGGATGACAGTGCTTGGCTACATAGAATCATAAATGTGCTTGACTGAATTCATTATAATTAATGGTTTAAGATTACCACCATGATCACTTGCCCTTGATCCAAATGTATATGGAGCAGACCAAGACATACAAATCGGGGCTCATTGAGGTTTTCGGTTCTCAATTGTTTTCTGTAACAAATAAGTATTTGAAAGTTATATTGGAACAAAGTGTAGTAGGGGCAATTACGGAAAGTCTTCCACACAGATATCTTGGGCGATAGAAACCTCTACAATATGATCAACCAGTCTTCCTTGTATGAATATGTGGATTGCATAGGATGTATATTTATCTGTTGTGTAGAAGTTTCAACTATAAGTCTGGAATCGTCAATCACTGTAAGTTTTTGTTATCCATTATTTGTTGGTTGTTCGCTGGTTAAGGACTTACTTTGTAAAATCGAGTCCGGTTAAACTGTTGTCACGGATTTAGTACTTTATCAAAGTTGGGGTTTGGAATCTTCACAAACCTCGCTGTGGTTCGAATTACACATAATTGATTTTGCTATAAAATAACAAGTAAACCAGGGCTGAATCCTTAGGAAGTGGTAAAAAGTGAAACAATAAATAATAGTAAGATGAAATCCATTGGAAAAGGAAGAGAATACAACAAAAATGAAAGGAAAAATAATTTACGGGCGATCTGCGGTCTGGAGGAGGTGGGGTTTCAAGGGTAAAAAACTACAAGTCCTATGGACAAATAATTAACTGATACTACAATTGCAATTTCCACAAATTACGTTTTTTGAAAACTGTCCGACGCGTTTCGACTAATGTCTCTGTCAAGGAACTAGACTAGTCTAGTTCCTTGACAAAGACATTAGAAATTGCAATTGTAGTATCAGTTAATTATTATAATGAATTTGCAACAAGTATCGGCCGAATCAATTCAGCCTATGGACAAAGTTAAATAGCAAAGTTGTAGGTAATAAAAAGATGTACAACGTTTGGGTTTGTAATTTTTCACATAACCTGAAAATTTATGTGAAAAATTCAAAAAACCTAGTTTTTGGTTTTTTATTTTTAACTTTTACAAAAAAAAATTTCAAGAAATGTGGTGAAAACTTAAATTTTTATGTCCCAAACATACTGTAATTTTTGATTTATTTTTTCACCTTATTTTGACTTAATATCGAAATATTTTCTTTTTGAAAAAAAGTCGGTGGACTTTTTGTTCGTTCAAATCTCTGCTTGTAGGACTTGTAGTTTTCCAATGGGTTTCATCCTACTATTATTTTTTTTGGTTTCAAAAATTATCGACCTGGTCTAAAGTCTGAAATATAGCTTGATAGGGATATTTTTTCATTGCATGGCATATTCAGCACAACATATCAGTTTTCACTTTTTGGCACCTTCAATTCATTAAATCGATAACAAAAATGATATCCATTGTTAATAATTGCCTATAGCATTTCACAAAAGTGCTAATATCAAAGGACTATTGCAGGATTAACATACAACTGATGGACAACGAGCCCAGCCATGGAACTGAAAAAATAATTAAAAACGAACTAGAAGGGAGATGCCCAATAAATAAATAACTGAGAGCCTTCTCAAAAATCATTTCATTATACTTACTTTTTTTATTATATATTCACGAGTAATTTTCGAGTTTCCATTACTAACTCAAAAAAGTTGAAGAAATGTAGAGTTAACAACATATATCAAGTAAAAAGAGTAAAATATCAGCAGTTATGCGTTGGTATTTGCAAAGACATTTGGAAGCCCATAAGGTTAAAACTTAGTTTAATTCAATAATAGGTAACTGAAAATATTTGTCCGTAAGTATAAACAAGCTATTTTGCGTGGTATTGTTAGAACTTGTACAAGTATATAAATTCTAAATGCTAAATTTGTTTTTTTTTTGTTTTTTTCAGTGAAAATCACACAATACAAATGTTGAGCTTTGGTAGTTAGTTCTACGATATTGTGCATTTTTCGTGCTATGGGTTTAATTGCCATTTTAGATTGTCAATATTAATTTGGTTGTTGGATGGTATGATATATATAATATTTAACATAAGAATATCGATTACTTACGACCCTGACATGATTATTTTTCAGTTTAGATATGTAATTAGATATGCTCTATATACATTATAATAAAGTATACGGTTTAAGTGGAATTTGTTGAATAGCAAATAAATTCGTTTTATCAAGCGAAGTTGAAATGAAAATGAATTTCTACCGAAATAGTAGCTGGGACCGAAATTTCTTCGTAAGGCAAATCATTTTTTCATACAGTTTTGTTCAGTTTAGCTAGTTTGAATAAGTGTGTCCATAGAATCAGTTATTTGAAAATTTTATAGTTTAGTTGCTTAAAAAATTAACGGAGTAGTGTAGTCAACTGACACTCTCGATTACTTTTATTGCTCCCGAAGGCTATCTCAGAGCTTACGAATGTAATTTCGGTTTCGGCTGGAGTTTTCCCAAAATCTAAACTCCAGTTTAGTACGGATGGACGCTAATTACCCAGACCAACCATGAAAAAACTTTTCAATAATTTCAAATATATCCTGAGTATTTCGGTGTATTGATTCCGAAAAACACAAATTAGTCGTACAACCCACCAATTTCTGACATTTGACATGGTTGGATGTTGTGTAGAGATTTAAAACAAAAAAGATTTACAAAATCTCCGTGATTTATATGTTAGTGGGACAGCAGACCAGGGAATTAACATCAAGAAGATTCTTCTACGACCATTACACATAAAATCGGGCTTTATGAAACAATTTGTAGAAGCTTTGCCTAAAGATGATGATTTAAATATTTGGGTATACCATTTCCTAATTTATCAGAAGCTAAATTGAAAGAAAGGATTTTCGTTGGACCTGATGTTCGTATATGAGTCCAACTTCGAAGCAATGGTGAATAAAAAGGAGTCTTGGATAACATTTAAAGAAGAAGTGACTAAGTTTTTGGGTACTGTGAAAGTGCCGAACTATAAAATTATCGTAGCTAACATGTCAAAAACATTTAAAACTATTGGTTGTCTGATGAGTTTTAAAGTCCACTTCTTGCAGTGCCATCTTGATTTTTTTCCTGAAAACATAGGTGATGTGAGTGCAGACCAAGGGGAACGGTTTCATTAGGAAATAAAAGAGATGGAGAAACGATACCAGGGACGGTGGAATATCAAGATGATAGGTGTTTATTGTTGTCACTTCACAGAAAACAACAAAACTTTACAGAGAAAAGAAAGAGGAAATACCGAAAAATGAGCATGTAATATTCACATTTTAGTAATTAAATATTATTGTAAGAGAAAATTGTAACTAAATGAAAGAAATTCGATCCTTCAAAATTTCCTTATTTTTTATATATATAATTGATGGCATACAGTAAAGATATGTAAGATGTATAAGAGAATAAAACTGCTATCAAATACGGTTTTAGCACCCACAAAATACATAAGTTTTCACCAAGATTTTTTTGTTTGCCTTTGTTATTTTTATCTAGAATATGCCACCCAAGATTTATTTTGTTGGTAGATATACCTAAATCCTTCTATTTATTTAAGATTTCTTTACGTATAATTTTGTCCATATTCAATGTCTTCGTCTTCCTAAAAAAAACTCTGACACAAGCTTACCATTGATATTGTTTATGATTTCTTTACTTGAGATTTTTGTAGATTCAGTGTGTTTTCTCTTGAGGTAATAGACACGTTTATTTATTACCTACTTAGTTGTTCAAGGTTAAATTATCTTTGAAAATTAGTCCAATTTTTCAGTGCAAATATATTTATGCAAATACCCTTGCTGATCAAAGTACATGTTTTTTTATTCATAGTTTCGAAAACAATAGAATATGAAATTGCAAACAGGCAAATCATAGTATTATTTTATTAAATTTTTAATTGTGTTGAAAATTCTATTTTTATATTTTTATAAACCAGGTGAGCAGCTGCGCGTATGTGTCATGTGTGTCTCTACAACAATAACAAAAAAAAGTCATTCTGATAAGCTTGTAAAATTTATTTATATTAAAATAATTAACGTTTGTATGGATTGTGTTTAAGTACCTACTTCTAATCGGTAAACACTTAATTCATTGACAATCAGCAAGAGGGAGCTAAAGCATACAAAGGTTATTGATGGTCAAATACCCACCAGATATAGAAGTTTTTAGTGAACCTCTATGTATGTAACCTTTCAAATATCGGTATCAAAACTATACATTGGAACATAAAATATTGATATGTATCTTCCATTGAAATACTTTTAACACGTACGTTTTGATAATTCACAATATCGTAGAACTTAATTAAGAACTGTAATTGGACATTTTATATTTGCTATACACTATATTCTAGGTACCTTAGATGATTATCTTTAGCTAAAGCTTTCTATGTAGCACCTAAATGTTGAGTTTTTCAATAAATATGATCACTCTAAATCTTTGAATTGATTCTATTTTTTTTTTGATTAATTGAGTATACTAATACGAAGGACCCCCAAAAATTATAGCTCGCAACAAATTTTTCAAGAATCATTAAACGTATCGGGGAAGCAGTCTGCTACTAATTGTAAGATTATTGTTTAATGTATAAAGGAATAGTTTAAAATCTGCAATACTTTTACAAATATATAATACAGGTTTAATAAAAAAAGGGAAACATTACCCGGATATTTTCTTTCTCATTGTAATAATACGTTATAATTATGCTTTATTATTTTAAAACCCATAGTATTTAATTTGAGGAATATTTTGAAAAAAGTGACCGTATACTTTTCAAATTATTCCAGATCAATAAATTGGAAGCTGTGTAAAATATATAATACAAAAAGTGTTATGTATTGCTGAGAGTATTATTTTGGTTTATATAAGGTTTACATACATCTTTGAAACATACCAAACTTACTGTTTTCATAGAAACCGGATATTGTTTTATTGTTGGATGGTTGTTTTTCTGGTTTTCGCTTAATATACAAATTATGACAGCGCCATTTTGGCAAAAAAAACATTATAACCATAAGGGGGGAAATAACACACTGGAACACCAGTACGTAAACTTTCTAACCAAAAGATACAAAAAGAAACTGTTTAGTTCTTGTTGATTTTAGTCGCTACTTGGGCTATGCAGAAACAATAACCAATGACTTAATATTGAGGAATCGACAAATACTAATTATCTGATGCGGTACCACGACATACAGCTGCCCCCATCGTAATACAGTACAATATGATCATCTACCCAAAACAGATATATTGTTGACGTGAAAGTCTACGCAGAAGACGCTTTAACTTTCGGTAGTTAAATTGGGTCATTTTGCCGAGACCCTGGATTACTTCATGAATGAATTAACATTTGTTTCCGGGCATTATGGGCGCTTTGTAGAATGCGTGAAGGATATTCTCAGAAAGTCAATCGCCAATCCATCACAGGTATAAGTGTTCGGGGAATAATGTTGATGTATCAGCAGATATTGTGGCGCTTATAAATGATACAGACGCAGTAAAATACAATTATGTACTTGGTACAGACGTAACCCTGAAAGTCTACGCAGATATTAGCCTTCAAATGATTATTTTTCAGAAGACCCTTTCGGCAGGCAAACTGGACTGGAGTTGATAAGGCTCTGGCTGGATGAATAAGATCATGCCCCTGATGCACCGCTTGAAATAAAATATGTATAATATAATACCCCCCAAAGAAAAACAAACATGCATTTATAATAAACTGGTAGATAAAACAAAACTTTTCCTACAGTCTTTATTTTAGTCATTTACTTACCATGCACAGTTTTGTAATTTTGAAATAACATTTTGAGGATTTAATATGTACATATTATTAAAATGAGATCTCATAGAATTGGGGTAGTGGCAATAATGCTGAATACTCTATGTACTGATATAAAATAGGTTTAAACATGTAACGCAGTTTTAATAAACTGCTGAATGTAATGGATTAGGAGGGCAATACAAAGTAACTTTTTTTACTTTAAAAACTACTCAATAAAGACCATATAAAATAAGTTGCAACCAATTTAGTAACAAAGAAAGAAATTACATCAAAAAAGGAGACAATATACGTAGTTTTGTTTTGAAAGTAGGTTTGGTAGGTTAACAAACTTATTGTCATTCCTACAACTCTTAGCAACCCCCCACTTTTTTTTGATAGTAAACATAATGACCGTAGTAGCTTACTTGAACATACGATTCAGCTCACTATACATGCACCTCTAATTTTTTATCAAACCTGTTACATGAGACACATCAGAAATTTAATAACAAAAATTTTTGGTGTTTTAAAACTGATTACAGGCAGATTGTAGATTCTGATATGAAGTTAAGAGAATCCAAGAAATACAATTCTTTCCTTTATAACATTTTTTAGAAACATTTAGACAAATATGTCTTATACTAATGCTATATTGTACTCCGTGTAATGAAAAATAGGACATCTTGTAATAACATCTTTTGACGCGATGTGGGTAGAAATGTAATTGTTTTCACTTTTAGTAAGCTACGGTAAAGTTAGGAAGTTTGAAAGACTGGCGGTTATATCATTTTGTAATTCAAAGTTGTCCCTTTGAATCTTCGTTCACCAAAAATATGAAAACTGGTAATTTAGATACTGATTTGTGCTTGTTCTAATTATGTTTTGGTTAACGGAGTTAATATCAATATTGTTTCTGTTTAGAAGCGTAATACATTCCATTTTATGTTTTTTTGGGCAATAACCCCACAATAAAAATAAAACGACGTATATTGCAGGAATACCAAATGTTTCAAAGTCTATTCTGACTTCGTTGTCAATGGCTTTATATTTATTGATGTAGATTGCAAAATGAAAATTTGATTTATGACATTTAAAATTGACATTAGAAAATTTGTTGTTTTTAGATATACAGGTGGCACAAAATATTCTAAAGATCATGAATTATAGTTAATCAGCTTTCAAATTAGAAGAATTTGAAAGAGTTGTCTTTAGAATTTATAAGTGGCGTTCCTAGGTACGACTTTGTTAAAAGATAGCGCATTCGCCAAAAATGCGATCAAAGAATTCTATTGTTTCAGTGATCCCATTAACGTCATAAGGGAAAACCTAGGAAAAACCTTATGGACTATCCCCATATTGGGTTGTTCAAAAGGAGGTTACCATTAATAATTTCTTCCTTAATTGTCGGTAACCAGATACGATTAAATTCTATAGAAGTAGAAGCGATACAATCGTCTTCATTTAAAAGAATTAAGGCAAACTCTTTTATTTTTCGTTTTGTGTTATGTTGTTCTTTGTGAAGTATAGTTGAATTGTCAAATTGTATTTTATGGCCTAGGTCCCAAGCTTGTTCACAAATTTTTGATTTTTCAAATTGTCGTTTCGTTATGTAATTCTTGTGTTCATTTATTCGTACGTTTAATGGTCTCGATGTTTCTCCAATATAAAATTTATTGCATTCGCAAGGAATCTTATATATGCAATTTTTTGAGTTCTGGGTTTTGTTTGTTGGTTTTGTTTTCGATATTAAAGATTTCAGTGTATTTCTTGTTTGGACTGTTGTTTTAACATTAAATCTGTTGCCCACTCTTTTCAATCTTTCTGACAGACCCTGTATATATGGTATAGTTGTAACTGTAATGTTGTTGTCTTGAGTTGTAGTAGTGTTAAGAGAAGATCTGGGTTGATTCGGAAGGTTTGTTTCTGTTCAAGTCTGTTTAACTCTTTGTTGATAAATTTTGTAGGGTAATTGTTTCCAGTGAGCACATTTTTTATAGTTATTTTTTCTTCGTTGAATTTATTATCATCAGAACAGTTGGTCTTTGCTCTATCATATAATGACTTAATGACACCTTTCTTTACTGTATTCGAATGATTTGAATTGAAATTTAGGTATCTGTTTGTATGAGTTGGTTTTCTATAAACTTCTGTTTCGAATGAAGATTCTGTTTTTGTTATTAATATGTCTAGGAAAGAGAGTTTGTTATTTTGTTCAATCTCTAGGGTAAATTTGATAGTTGGCTCTTTGTTATTTATGTCATTTAATAATTTATCTAGTTCTTTAAGATTGTGTTCCCATTTTGTATATTCATTGGGTTTTCTCTCCTCCAATTTTTTTCCTGTAACAGATAAGTATTTAAAAATTGTATATGTAGAACAAGTGTAGTAAGGCAATTTCGTAAAATTGCCCGGATTACTGGCTGTCTGTACAGAGATTCTTCCTCACAGTTTTTCTGAGAGAAAGAGATGTCTATAAAATGATCAACCAGTATTCCTGTATATAAGTGATGTATTGTATATTGTGTAATACTTATCTGTGAATGGAGACGTTTCAACGCCGAGTCTGGAGTCGTTGTCAATCGTTTAGTGTTGTTTTCGAGGTTTTTTCTAAAAATTTTCGCTTTGATCTTAAATTTGTTGTTTGTCAATAAATTTGACACTGACAATTTAATAATAATACATGTTTCTTTATCCGTGATTGTGATGGTTGGGAATTGGTCGGAAGGTCACTTTTTAAGCAAATTTTGGGGTTATATATGTTATAGAATCTTCACTTTGTTCTATATGCTATGTTTGTTTGCTAAAGTTTTCTCTATTTTTATGTCTATTAATTCTGTGTTTCTTTTGGTTTTAGCCCTAAATTGTTCATTAATGTCAATTATTGTTTTGATTCTTTTGAGAGCATGTTTTCTGACTAAATGTGATGAAATTTGAAAACACTATATCTTTAAATTTCTTGTTTGGAGAATCAACAAATAACTGACCTTTTAGAGATACTGTGGAAGTGGTCGTGTTTATAGTGGTTGACTGTTTTGTTGAGTTTCATTAACAATTTTTTGTTGTTGTTCTGATAAGTAGGTATATAATACTCTCTGTTGAATGCAGGCTCATAATCCTTTTCCTGCACAATAAGGCTGGTCGATTATACTCGACTAATTTCTCAGCTATGAATTATATGACCAAACAGTTTCCTGGAAGATCTGAAACTCCTATATCTTGCTGTTTATCCACCAAAAAGTTGTGTTATTAATTTATTTGTATCGTGATATTTAATTTTAAATCATTAGAGAGTAGATTTTCACCCCTATATTGTCAGGGTAACGTTTTTGTCTCAATTATTAAACATCAGATGGTTTTTTTGATAAAGTTAGTTTTATTAGATTCTCTCTGTAGTATTTCCGCAATGCTTTCTCCGGTCTTAAGTTTTTGAAGGGTTGGCTCCCTATTATTTTTTTATCTTTGAATGGCAATTAAAGGTGCGTCCGCTTTTTTGATATAGGTCTGTTAGGCAGTTGATTCAAGTGTCATTGTCTTGTGGCTATTCATCAATTCAATTCATTTGATTACTTTCTCCAATTTCTGATTAATCTCCATATCTGCTTCTAGGGTTAGAGTAATCTGCCGTCATTCCTTTAAGACTGTCCTCTAATATATACTTTTGGTTTCTTTGGACCAAGGCGTATTTCTTTCGGAACTCCAGAATCCTGGATGCTACAACTTCGGTGTGCTTCTATGATATTTTTCTTCAATTTTTATTGAATTCTCGTTGATTTTCTTCGCTAATCGAACTTAGTGTAATCCTCCGAAAGGCGTGTTTATTATAGATAGTCTGCACTTTCCTTTCCGCGATTTTCTTCATACTTAGATTTTGCTTTTTTATTTTCACGAGTAGTAAATTATGATTATTTTATGTTGTGTGCATTAAGAGTTCAAATATCTAGTATTTTGTTGTGAGTGGTTGTGTTTGTTTTTCCCTATATAGTCCATCATTAGGGTGTTACTAATTTTCAAAGAATTTTTATAAAGTGTTTTGTGGCTAAACTTCGTGTCTTTAAAAGTTCTTAAAAAGAAGGTACTTGGACGATGTGTCCTTCTCATTGCCGCAAAACACAATAAGTAAAAAAACATAAAAAATTTACAAGTCATTAAGAATAATATCGAAGTGATAATGTTGAGAATCATTACTCGGGCAATAACCTGAACATAACTACAGATATAACATAGGAAAAAGGCACCTAATAGGAACTATTCCTGTATTAAAATTAAATTTGGCCACCTGACTATAATGACAGATAAACAGTGGACAATAAGAATTATAAAATAAAGACCAAGAACCAAAACTATACAGAGGACAGCAGCCTACAAAATGGAGGGATGATGTAAAGAGACTCGCTGGAAGTTGGATTCCAGTTGCTGAACATCTGAAATCAGTAGACAGGACATCCTACTGATGTAATGATTAAAGTTTTAAGTTAGGTTAAAGAGGTGGCATCTAGTTTATAGAGGTGCAACTTGTGTATTAAAACTTTATGACAAATTTGCCATGACAAGGAAAAAAAGGTGGGACGATCATTGCCATAAATAGGAAAAATCAAGGCTTATGCCGGCAACCAGACATGACTGAAATCTACGCTGCAGTCGTTTTCAATTAACAGAATTAAGGCAATATTTAAGTGACAAGGAAAAACAAAGGTGTCAATGGAAGTTTAATGTTTTTGGGGCTTTGTAATGTCATTACCAAATAGTAAGTTATAACGGAAAATCAACTAGAGAAGCCAAACGTGCAAACGTTACAGCCTGTTAGTTTAGGGGTATTGCCTCCAAATTTATAGATCTTTTTCTTTACATTTTTTATTGCACCTCAAATTTATACATTTAATGAGAACGAAAACTTTATCGAGGCTTAAGCTTAATGTTAAAGATTTTGATAACTTGGAGTGTGGTGGCAAAAAAATAGAGTACAGCGTGTAGTATCATTATGAAAACTCCTAAATTATTTCAAGTTATAATATCTAAATACAGCGATAAGGGCATAGTAATTAATTTTCGAGTTTGGTAACATTGGGGACATACTAAAGCTTGATAGAGTATTTTTTTCGGCTTTTGGTTTTTGGTTTTTTCTAGTTATCAGACATAGTTCAGTTTCTGGCTGTTTGTAGATGCTGAAAGGTTGTAGTAGTATTGTAGTCTGAAATGGTCTATTAGGTCGACAGTGGAATTAACTTATCTTGTTAGAACCCTACAATCTCCAAAATACTTTTTTTGTAGAAAAAAAAGGAGTGGTTACATCGTATTTTAGAGAAAAAGAGTGAAAATTCGTATTTTATGGCTATTATTGTGGTATGAACAAGGATTTAAAAATAGTAAATAAAGCAATTGAATGGAGGCTGGTAAAAGGCAGCACGACTTTAAGTTTAAAAGTCACTCGCTATACCATTGACGTCATTTTCTGTTTTCTCTGCAAATGTCAAAGTTCTGTTACCATTACAAAAATAGAAGAGTAGCACTCACTAGAGGCAAGAAATGAAAATGTAAGAGAACAAGCACTAGTTGACGCTAAAAAATATGTCATTTAATGTAAAAGTACAACATATGAAAAAATTCAAGAGTTCTATTTTCACCTAGAGTGTAAATGTATGATCCTAAACAGGTACCTGCGTTCAAATTGTTGTTCTCTGGTTATGTTTATATTTTTCCTTCAAAGAACTGTACATTTAATACTAAAAAAATAAGGTTATTACAATGTGTCCATATTTTTCATTAAATTGAGTACACAATATAACCAATAAATTATTTGATTATTCAAATTCTTTTTGGATAAATCACACATAAAGTAATACACACATTTATTGTCTGGTAAGGGCATCTCGAAAATTTGTGCGATATGATTTTATACCCCAACACCTCATAGACAAATCATTATTTATACAAATGTTGAGTAATATCACATTTTACAATTAAATCCCATAAAACGGTGAAATGCCCTGTATATACAATTCTGTATTTATTGTCGACACACTTTTAAAATCTCAATAATATCAAACATCTATTTGGCTAGATAATATTGAAGCATGTATACTTATTAGGCAGTTCAACTTTTATACAAAATATAATTTTTATTATTGTCTTATAGACACTGATTGTTCAAATACTCTGAATAGATTTTTTGAACTCCAACAATAAATTTGAACATTTTACATATATTATTGATAAAATATATCTATATATAATTTGTCAATCATATATTGGGCCCATTACTGTTGCGTAAACAACTATAACCTCCAAACAAATTACAAATTTTGTGGTTATTCACAAAAGTTGATGAACAACAATGCCTAAAACAACTGAAGTAATACCTGAAGATAAATTGTACCACAATCAGAAACAACCCAGCGGATACGGAGTGAAAAAACAACGGAATTCAGAAGTAATTAGAAAGTGGAAATTGTGTTAATCCCTACAGTTTAGGTCTGAAACGAATAAGCTTTTCTTGTCCTGGTTGGCGAGGTTGAGCAGTTAAATACAGATGTTTAATCGCAAAACATGTTTTTTTAATTAATATAATATTGCGCATATAAATTCTGAACAAATGAGTACCTACACTCAACACTTTCGTTAAACATTAAGCTCTGCAAGTTTCACTGCGACACTAACGAAAGAGTTTCAGAATTTCAGAGTCTAAATAGAGTTTCGTGTCTGAACCCATCTACTCCCCAATTTTCACTATATGACTCAGTTAACAAGGGAAGTCTTGTGATTTGGTGGCTGTGATTCGTTTTTGGTGAGGTGCTTTAATCTGACTATCGTTGTTTTCTAGGAATTGAGGGATATGATAATCCTGCTTACCTCGAAACTGATGCTATATGATGAAGTGAGATAGCTGCACCTGGACTTTTTTGCGTTCTGGCATTGAGTTTCATATATTCGATGATTAATGCATTTGTTTTGTGGACCTCTGACATGGTCTTCCATGGTTATTTTTTTCCTTCAAGGGTATTGTTAGGTCTGCTATTGTTTGGTTGGTATGGAAAACTGTCTTTATTTGATAACAGTTTAGAACAAGTACTATTTTGTGTGTGTGTCCGTTGTTCATCTGTTTCTAAGAGAGTTGGTATATTCACAATATGTGGCGACTGTTGAATTGTACCCATTGTAAACGTCAGATTATAGATTTTTGTCTAAGAATATGTTGAAGAGTATCTAGCTCGTTTGGACTATTGTCACGATTTGTGAGTCGGATAGATCTAAGAGATACAGTATTAATGATAAAATTCAATTGGTTCATGATGTGAATGGGCATTTGGTATCGATATGGATGGGTATGTAAATGACAATTTATTTTTGTTATTTTGATTATGAGGGCATCACGAGAAGACTGAGCTCTATTTCCATAGTAAACTGGATATTTGGATGTATTTTATTGGTATATGATAAAAAGGAGTATAGTAAATTGCTGCTGTGAGACTAGAGATAAAAGTGTTATCAACAAGGGACAGTTTTAGGGTTAACTAGTATACGGGTTGGATTCTGATATGTTTCAAGAAAGTGTTGTCAGATAGTTAAGAAAGGTGTGAAACCATCGGGGTTTCACGAACTTGTTTGTATAAACCTTTCGTTTTGAAACTTCCCGTGTAGGTATATCATACTCATCTGACAAGACATAATGGCTAAACCAGGACCCATAATATCTTCCAGTATTAAGAAAAAAGCTCAAGCTCTCAAATTATTTCCGAATTGAGCTGTTTCCATTCACGAGGTTATAAAGCTTTTGCATGAGTTTTGTCTATTAAATTGGAATTGAAATTAAGGTGAAATTTGGTACGTTTTCTCTTGAAGCTGTTGATTAGCGATTTCAAAAAAAAAACCTTTAAATACAGTTATGAGTTAATGTTCATCGAAAAGGTTATGTGTTGTTCAGATTTTCCAGCTCTAAACTTTTATATGAGCAATGATAATGCTAATTTAAAAACATGTTTTCGATTCGTAAGTCTGCACGCAATGGCTAACACCGCATTACCAGAATAGTTATTTATATCAGAAACAAACCGAAGTAGATTAAAACATATGTTTTCCCAATTTTTTCTGAACTAAACCTCCCTACCACATGGTGAAACATATTTTTTACGTTTGTAATTTACAACAATTGACAAAAAACTTTTGTAAAATTACAATCTCAATTCTGAAACAAGTTAATGAATATTATTGTCAAATTTAATATTTTTAATTATTAAATATATATTTTTCGTTTCCCAAAATGTTTAGTCTAATGAGATTTATTGAAAGTTTAAATAAAGACTAACTAAAATTATGGTTTTGAATATTTTAAAGGATAACGTTAGAAACAAAATTTTCAGTTTTCTCCATATACATGCATTTTTTTTTATTGTGAGAATATCCTTAAATAAAAACATATTTAGTAAAGCAATGAAAGTCAACGTAAAAGAATGAGAAATTAGTTAATATGACAAACCATGTACAAAGATAGAATTTAAAATACCAACATATAATTCAAATGGAAACAAAATGAAAGAGTAAAAAATTATCAAATTATCACCATAGGATGGCAATGTATAACGCTAAACCTTCCAGCCAAGGGCTTAGCAAAACAAAAAAATATTTTTCTAACAAATATTGTTGGTCTACATGTACCAAAACAAATTTGTAGTAATATCAATAAAAAATTATTTATTTACCATTTTTCGAACAAGTTTTTCCGTCAAAAATTGGAGCTTTTTAAGATTTTGTAAAGTTTATTGGATAACTTTTTTTTTAAATCCTCTAATCTCACAAGATACATGTTTAATTTCATATAATGGAGGCAAATAATGAGATTAAACAGTTGACAGTTTGGTCAATTAAATCTTTTCACGGTATAGTGATGTCTAGCACCCTGTGTTTTGGTTTTTCTTGTGCAAGCCCGTAGCCAGCGGGGGGTCTGGGGGTTCAACCCACCCAAATTTTGAAAATTTGTGTTTCAAGATTAAATTTTAACCAATTAATCAACTGTTTCGTAAGAATAAATTTTATATTTATAGATTTTTATATATTCTGGAAATATATGTATACAAATATTTTGCAGTACTAATCACCATCACCATCACCAATAAAAAAATTATCCAACCCCCCCGATAAATATGTACAACCCACCTTTAAAAAATTTTCTGGCTACGGCCTTGTTCTTATATACCTTCTTCAGAAAATGTAAGAGGTAACCTACATGGTTATATTTATATTCATTTTCACTGTAAAAAATAGTTTCTATTATTTACTTAAGAACAAATCACAAACACAAATAGGGGAATACTGTCTAATATTATTGAAAAAAAACTTAATAACAAAATAGGCTTTTCAACAGATACTAATTCTTAAAGAGCAGCCAGAAACCAGGCATCACACGTCATTTTTGATGATTTAACAGAAGCGTAGGCGAGTATCACATTACATAAATTATAGGGACACTAATGGATACAAAATATTGATTACATAACATTAGTGGCACAATATATCTATAAATAATCAAATTAGAATTCTAAAGTTAGCGGAAATATATCACAACCTTAAAATAATTGCCACAGGACTGTTACATCTCACCTATTTGGTCAAGATATGCATTAAAAGTATATTTTACAAAATTATTCGCATATTGTTTTCAAATGTGTTAGGCCATAAAATTACATGATTTTAATCGCAAAAGCTATTCAATCTTTCTACCTGTGGTCAACTTGTCTTAGAAATTTTTTCAGGAAAATTAGCCTAGACAAATATGAAATGTTTTATTCTTTAATACTTAAATCTTGTTAGTCTACTTTGACTAAATGTGATCTTTCATACATTTTATACTAAAATAATATATTTTTTCCCACTCTTAAATATAATTATCCAAGAGTCCCAAGTCATAATTATAATGAATAATATAAAAAAATACTCATCATAACCTTGCTGGTATATTTGCAAGTAACTTAGGTAGATCCTCTTGTAGAAAATGCAGGGGCGGGTCCAGACCCGTGCTTCCAGGGGGAGATTTAATGATTCAGGGGAGGGGGGAGCGATCCTGTACTAAATTTATCTAAATATTCTTTTAAATCTGGATATTTTGGACTGTTACATTAAAAATAGCCGTTCTGATGTTTAAACCTACAGAAGTTACCTTCTCCTAGCCTCTTGGAGTTAAGATTACCTTGTTTTAATATTATATTTACTAACCTGGATACGCCTATAGGTAATATTGCCCATCAAAACATTCAGAGAAAAATAATGGCTTGTTTGATGTTTACTAATAACTTCTGTCCAAATGTTAACCAAAAATTGCCCTAGGAAATGACATTTCGCTGTGGGATGGGTATGTCACAAATGAGTAAATTATGAATAGCATTTTGAGACACTTTTACTTCGTGTTTTGAAAAAAATTGTGACTCAAATTCAGGATTTTCACAAGCTGTGTGTGTTGGAAGTAATGCCTGTATTCTAAAAAATTCGCACGCATTTTTCTGGATGTCCTCTTGTTCTCACACATCTTCTATCTACCAAAGTACTTTTACGGAAACTACTAGTAAGCGATGAATATTCTGGCGAAATATTAGGACATTTTGTTAAAATTTTTTTTAAGTTTTTGGTGTTTTTTTGGTGACGTCGTCATCAGATAATTCTTATTTATTTATTATTACTGAAATACTGCAATTTTGACCACCAATGACAGTGTCAACATTTCGTTAAATTTGAAGACGCGAGATGTAAGACCGACATCTAGGATTTTCGAGAGAATCAGCACACAGAGGTTCCGAATCTGGAGCCTTCCGTGTGACATCTGTCACGATAAGGGAGAACAGCAATTATACGGAACGGCTCCAGATTCGGAACCTCTGTGTGCTGATTCTCTCGAAAATCCTAGATGTCGGTCTTACATCTCGCGTCTTCAAATTTAACGAAATGTTTCAAATACATAAGGAAGTGTTCGAGAGAACATTCAATTGTGGGAAGCGCAACTGATGAAGGTTCCCTGACCAGAAACAATGTATATTATATATAATATATATTGTCTAGCTTACAAAGGAATGACACCTCGAAGAGAGTGTTCAATTTGTTTTATGACATATTATATTCGGCTTTACTGTTAATTGGCTCAATTTAACCTGTTTTAGTCCAAAACAAAACGTCTGAGACTCTTTTCCACTCCAAGCGCCTACTGCTGCGAGAACAGCCTCCGTGATGCGAATTTTAACGGAAAATAATGTTACCTACACACCAAAATTTATTTATACTTCAACATCAAGGATAAATAGATGAACCAGGATATTTTCATCGTTAATGGCGTTGTATCAGCCTAAAAGTTGCCGTGGTGGTTCGCTAAAATATCGAAATCTTATAGTTTAAAAACGCAAAATTAATGGGAAAGAGTTATCTAACTTTTTTGAAATATAAATTTGAGAAACAAATGGTGAAAATTGAATAGGACGACATATCAGTACACGGTAGCCATCTCGTTCGTTAGATTTTACACCTTTAGACTTTTTGTTGTGGGAGTACCTATATAAAGTTAAAAGAGTATAAGAGCACTGCTGAAATATTCTAATGGTTTTGCGGTCCACGGTAAGGAGATTTTTGACTGGACAATAAATATATTGAATGAGAGGGCGGACATATAGAAACAGATATGTGATTTTTATTGATTGTACTTTTTGTTTAATTTTTTAATTCCTTTTCGTATGAAAAATGTAATAATTGTTATTCTTTCTTCCCAACGAGTTCTTTAACGTTCTCTTATAAAATCCGCATTTCAGCAAATTAAGTTAATTTGAAGTGTTTGAGCCTACAGTATAGTACCTAGTATATTAAGTATTTTTGATCGAGACTGTTGTTTGAAATAAAGGCAAACTTATTCTACACATTTCTGGTATACTTTTCATAAAACTCTTACTGTTGGTTTATCCGAAACACATAAATATATTGTACAGAGTACATTTTTTTCCAGCTAGCCGTGATAGCTTTAATAAATTTTGATCTAAAACATACCTGGTACAATGATAAAAAACCTCAACAGTAAATTAGGTTTTTCACATACATGGTTTGAATTATTAACGTACCTACGATTTAATTAAACATAGATAAACACCTCTGTAAAGTGTAAAAGGCTAACTCACTCAAAGAAAATAACCAAAACGGTCTGATTTTGTTTAAAAACCGAAAACTATTAGCTTAGTATGAAATATTAATGCAAAATGGAATGGTAAACTATGATCACGCTCTAGGCATGTCTTTTGATTCTAAACTCCTTTTCATCATCAAGTTGCTTTGTCTAGCCTGTATTTGTTTGAACTGCAACCATTCTAACGATATCTAAAATATGATATACTCCAACTTTTGACGGTATTTCCATTCTAAGACGACTATAAATAAATAGAATCCCATATGTTGCATACTTAGTGAACCACATCCTATAGTTACTGATTATTGTTTGTTATTTAATATAAAATTTATAAATTCCATAATCTTGTGTAATAGCAAAAAACGGAATACTCTTTAAAAGCATATTGATATGTCCTTTATGATAAAATCAGCTGGCAAATATCTTCTAATTCGAAAATGATAAGGGATTCAAAATTTCTAGTAAAGCTTTACATTTTATATAAATACTGATATTCACCATGCCTTATTAATTTCGAAATTGGTAGCAACATAACTATCGAGTTCTTTAGGGAAATTATATGTAAGAAAAATTGCTCAATTATGTATGCTAAATTTTTGAAATGGCACCAAAATATAGAAAACTGAAAAACTTCATTCCATCAACATTAAAAAATATTATTTCAATAAACTTTCAGAAAATTTCATTAGGGTAAAATATTCATGACTCTAAATTACACAATATTCTTTCACACCTTCGATACAAAAATTTACAATTAAATATTATTGTCACATTAAAGTATGTATCATAAAACTTATTGTCATGATTTGTATATTCTGTTTAGGCCACTAATAACAAGCCTAGCATCCTTAAATAAATACAAATAAGGGTAAAAATTGACTCAATAGGGGTTTTAGAAATTTACACATTAAATTCGTGCAAACATCTCATCAACACCACCGCCCAGGTGGCGTAAAATCAACAATACCTTTCGACTACACTCACAGACACTCTGGGTGTCTGTTGTGAGGCGTAAGGTCACCTATTTGTATTTATTTCCGTCAAATCCTTTCCTTTAGTTTCTGGAAGACAACAAACTATAAAGCACAATCCGCATACAGATATTAAAGCGTACAACCAAAAGGCTCCGTGTAAACCAAAAAGTTCTTGAAAATCGACGAAAGTTTTAACCCCAGTGAAAGCACACAGATAGCTAAAACTTGTCGCTAGAGCTGTACCAAGTCCTCGTTGTTCGAGTGAAAACAATTCACTCACCAAGAGCCAAGATATTGGACTAATGCCAAGAGAAAAAGCTACAGTGAAAATAAGCACACATAGCAGAGGAATCCAGTCCAAATTTGGTACGTTTTTGGGGTTTGCTTCTGCGTAATAAGCAAACGAGCCAAAACCAGCCAGAGCTGTCGTCATCAGAACGCTGGAAGCTATGAGAAGTGGAAGCCTTCCAGCTGAGTCAACTAACAAGCCCGACAGTAATGAGGACAAAAGTTGAACAACAGCTACAGCTATTGCAGCGCTATGAGGATTAGTACCACCAAAGGTTTCTTTAAAAACACTTACCATGTAAAAATTAATGGCATTGGCTCCTGAAAATCGTTGGAAAAACATTAAGCCGCAAGCTATCAAAGCTGGAGTTCGGAGAATTTCGTACAGCACTTTAGGATTTGTTGGAGCAGGACGTGTAGAAACGTGTGCTTGCAGCGTAGCTAGTTCTAACTGTACATCTACAGTATTACCTCTGAGCCATGTTAAAGCTTTCTCGGCTTCGCAAATGTGACCTTGGAGCACTAGCCATCCGGGACTTTCTGGGATTCGTAGCAAGGCGAAACACATCGCAGCTGGTGCCAGGGATATGAGACTCGCCAACTGTCTCCAGTCCAACGAAGCACCGGCAGTGAAGGCTACCAGAACTCCAGCGTGGCCGGAAATTTTCAGCAAAGCACTGAGACCTCCGCGAATTGATGGAGCAGCTATTTCACTAACATAAATTTGAGCGGATAATTGCACGATGGCAACGAGAAAACCACCGAGGAAAGCTGCGAAGCACATCACTTCTACACTCACAGCGAACACTGTGATTATCCAGCAAATGGAAAGGGGTATTCCGGAAAATATTAGGGCTCTTCTGCGTCCCCATCGAACGGCTACGCCACCAAACATACCTCCGAACAGGGCTCCTAGCAGCGATAATGAAGCTAACCAAGAAGCTTGCTGGCCGCTAATGGAAAATGCGTCAGCTTCTCGTTGTTGTAGAGAGGCAATTGCCGGAGAGCTGTAACCCTTACCTAGACCAGCAGCTAGTGGGCCCAAGGAAACAGCTAAGGAGGCCATCACCTGTCCGAAGTATTCGGGTTTTCCGGTGACTAATACTTGTCCTCTCGGCCCAGCCAACTAAAAGACAAATATAATTATTGTGGTGAATAATTTAACTAGAATAACAATTCTGACTCACCGGGTTTGTGTACACGCTACGAAGCATAATAACGGGTTAAAAGTTTTTAGCTTCGCTACATCTCGCGCTGCCTTGCGGATTTATGAAGTTTTTCCAACGTGCTTTATTTCGAGAAAGCCTCAGTCGAGAGTGCAAGTGTGTGTAGCCGGTGAAGTTTCACTGGCATGTCTGCTATTTGCTCGTTTTCCACAGCACTGCGAAATGGGGTAGGTTGTGCGCATCCCCAGGACCGGAGTTGCAGATTACGGGGGTTGGCAATTGATTTGTCATACGTACGTAAGGACTGAGGGCTTCACTACGGATTCACATATTGAATATTCAGAAATTCGATAACTGAAGGTTTTGTGAGTTTACACAAAACGTTCGTCAAAGTGATGTATTGTAAGGTCGTTAATGGGGGAAAATTTTCTCCTGTGGAAGACTGTAGATAGCTGTGTGTGCACATTCGCCTGATGCGGCATAATGTGTCGAAATATATGGCTTTGCCGTTTAGAAAATGTTATGCAAAATTTTCAGTGTTCATTAAGTTTTTATGGATACAATTTCCGAGAGCATTTAATGTGAAAGTAATAGTTAAAGTGTTATTGAAAATTTTACTCTCATTGTTGTTTATGTAAATTTCCAGAATGTCATTATTTTTGGATGAATTAATGAATCATAACCTTGAAAAAGTTTTGTCAATTGATGTTTATTCATATCAACATTATTTGGTAATTAATGTTAATTACGCTTATTAATAAATATTCAAATATTTACAGGGTACAGGAAAACATATAGACATTTTGAGAAATCTGAATATTCAGAAAAATAAAAGATAAATTTATTAATTTCCAAGATTGTTTACTAAATCTTATTTGTGGTATTTTCTGAATGGTTTTGTTGGGAAATAATACCACATAGTGGAAAAAAAGCTATAAGTTTATTCAAAAGATCTCAGTCAGTAAAAGACTTTGAAAAGTTTGGATTTAATGAATATACCTACGACGTTTCTTACTCAATCTGGTATTATTTCCCTAGAATACCATTAGCAGAAAATCCAGGGTAATCTTAAGATGATATGCCCAAATTATTTACTATCAACCATTTATTTGGTTTATAGTACTGGTACTTATCACGATTTTTATACACTTTTTAACTCAAAACAATATACTGTTTCTATGATGGACTTTAATGTCAAAAGAATGTTTAGAAATTTGTTATAGCACAATATTTAAGCGTGAAAATAATATACCACATTTAGGAGTTTTAGGGAATCACGCCACCTGAGTGTCCTAGTGTGCTGATTGGTTTTACAAGGATGGGCAACTCGGCAGGTTTTCGGTAGAGAGGAGGGCATCATATATTTTTGTTAATATATATAGAAATGTAAGTAGATTATATTTCCTGGTTTTAAAAGTGCAGGAGAGTGGAACTATAGAGGAGATGCGGGACAAGTAGGTTTACTTGATTGATGATGACATAGAGGAAGCCATTTCTTAGTTCCTATTAAAAATAGCAAGCTACAAAACAAGAGCTGCTTTTCATATTGTGTCTTATTTAAATCAATGTATGTGTAAAATAATGTATACCGCGGAAGAACAGTGAATTTAATGGTAGGTTTGTTGAATTTAATCACTAAAACAAATGTAATCTTTATTTCAGCGCTTATTAAATCCTATGCTACATTGTACCTAAGAAAATATCAGATATATATCAGAAATAATATTCCAGTATAGGTGAAAATTTAAACACGGTGATTGGTGGGATACACAGCAAGGATGCAGACGAAAAAATGGGATAGATGATGCAAAAACTTGGAGGCCAAGTGTTCTCCAAAAGCAGCAAATTTACTGATTTTCTGACAAATTAACTCATGTTCTAACTTGTGTAAATTGTAGAAGGGAATTGATTTTAAGAGCAGTTGTCCTTGGTAGTTAAAAAATATGAAGAACTAATTCTAAATGATAATGAACAACTCCTACTATGCGAAAACTTTTCACTTACAATTCAGAACAGATTTTTTCCTCACAAGAAAATACACCAGTAGAGGTGGAATCAATCAACAAAAAATTAAGTATTACAATTGACTACATTATTCAATCATAAAAGATCAAAATTTAAACAACTTATGTTAGAATCTACAGAGAACCGGAACGCAGATCCGATCACTTCATGGTACTAGGTTTAGTAATGCTAAATTACAAATATAGCAAAGATCAAGAAAATATTGATAATATAAGGAACTTTGAAACCATTAGATTCAACTTATAAAGCGTAAAACATGTTTTTGGTGAAATTCCTATATAAAAAACAATTAGCTAGAAAACTGTAACAACCCTTAGAGGGAAATGTCGTAGTGAGATATGCAAGGGTACATAAATGGTGGACAATGGAGTAGAAATTTTATTTGAGAAAGACAATGTGAAGAGCTAGACAGGTATACAGGGGAGAACAAAAATATCAGAAACTTGGAAAATGGTCAACAAATTAAGAAGAAAAAAAAACAGATTTTTGCACATTGCATATTAAAGACAAAAAAATCAAATTCGATTATAGCGAATTATCGGAGCGATAATAATGAAAAGGAAATATCACTTATGCACTGAAATTTCTCTAAAATATTATAGTGGAACAATTCTCTAAACGATTTTTTTTTCTTTATTACACGAATGCAACAATGTTTAAGGAATTTGCAGGATTGCGGTCAACCTAGATGAAGAGAAATTAAGAGAACAGTTTGTCACCCAAAGATTGGTCATTGGCTTCAGATACAAAAAAGCATTCCTTTGGGTTCTGGAGACTAATGCCAATATGAATATGCCCATGTCTAAGAATGAGAGCAGGTCTTTCGTTGTGGAGACACAAGGCTCTTTAAAAGTGGTTGTAGATTTAGGCTGCTAGAACTGCCAAATGACTCGACATCCAGAAAGAACCAATGTAATGCTCATCGTCCATGCCTCAGGGCAATCATTAGATGGAGATTTTGCGAACACAATGACAATTTAGTCGACTAAAAGGCAAAGACAGCTACATCATGTACTATACTGGTTCTGCTGTATTCATGATCATACCTAGAGGTTTGATGACATTCGACATCAAGCAAATCGACAACGGTCAGCTCTGAAGCATAATTGGACAATAGAAAGATCTGTAGAGATACGTCTTTATAAGTGAAAGGTACAAACGGCTACAGAATGGAGTGATGTGTATTTGAGTCTAAAAGATTCAACCATGAATCAAGCCATCCAGAGATGAATGGGAGTCACACACATTTAGTTCAGAATCTAGAGAATGACTAAAGTTGTTACTGGCTTTACGTACCCAGTTGTTGAACATATAGCTTAAATGAATCGATTTCTGGACATGCAATATTGGATTCTGTCTGACCTGTAAGTACAGCCTAGAACGAAAAAGGAATTGTAGGGAAATTGAGTAAAGATAGAGTGAGAATAGTAGTGATCTATGGCAATCATTTCTGCTAGGAGGATAACCTTCTAAGGAAATTATCTATGGTGCAGGTGCAGACAGACTACGGTAAAGGCTGAAGATTTTTCAGATCTTGTCTATTAGTATCAAAGGGTGGGGGATGTACGTTCTGACATCATTTTAATTTTTTTCGGTAAAACCTTTGTAGGCTTATTAAATATATGAAACTTCGGAAATTATCGGTGAGGCCACAAGTTTCACAGACACTGAATTTTATTACGTTATTTAATTTTTGCAATAAGTTAAATTTTTCATTGTTTGATGAAAATGCTCGTTTTTGTCAAATCAGTGTTAATAGTGTCATTCACTAAATTATAATTAGCACTCTACATGTTAGCGATTGTATTTCTCCTTCAAAAACTCTCTAGAACAAGAAAATTGTAACGCATTATGTGATGACAGTGGGCATGCCACTGACCGACAGAAATTCAAACGATTGACGAACACTGAACCAAGTACGGAATGAATTGTAATATTTGGAATATATCAAGTACTTCTCAATATAATAAGATTAGCGTAATAGACACAATTACTGTTTTTTTTTAAGAAATTAAGAAGAAATGGCAACTAATTTATCACAAATTTACATTTTTTATAATAATTTGGATCCTCAGTAATATTAAACCTGTTTTAAAAAAGCTGGCAATTAAATTTTCAGATTACTGGCATTTCACAAAATTATTTTGGAACTATAGTATTAGAATCAAATGTGTTATTGCAATTGTCTATTCGTAAAAAGTAGTCAGTTCTTTAATATAATGTTATAAATTTTCTGTGGGTTCAAAAACAATTTACCCCGAAAATAATCATCTTTATTTGCACACTAAGAATTCACAATCAGAGTTACACTACTTTTCACAGACAAATACTTACGTCGAATATTACAACGATGAGTCAATCCACTACTGTCATGCATATGATAGGTAACTTGCCCTCGAAAGGAATGACATTTTCTGTACCTTTTTTATGGGTAATCCTAAAGACGTTTTTTTGCTAAACGTTTTATTTGTTCGGTGAATTAGTTTTTATTGCCACGGTAACAATATGCATAACTTATCACAATTTGCTTAAATAGCCAGACTTACGGTTTCTTAAAAAAAAGAATATTATTTCATAATTCACTGTGGGGTTATATATTTAATTCCCCTCGTATCACTGTAGAAGAAAGTAAAATTAGCGCCTAATATTGTAGAAGAGTTGTTGGTACAAGCGCGTGAGCTGATCCTGATAAATCTCTTAATCAATATAGCGTATTTCTCGGACGAGGGAAACTTTGGGAAAACAATTTTCCACTGGAAAGTTCGAGCTCGAAAAGTTACTTGCTATTCCGGTCTCTTTCTAGAGGGATCACTTTATGTTCCTGTGTAATAGAAGATGTGACTGCATACGATTTTGATATATAGTTTTAAAAGCTGACATGCTATTAACTTGGGAGTCTGGAGAAAAATTAGGTTGAGAGATTGAAAAAAAAAAGAAAATTAATGTTTTTTTGGGAGTGAAAGTATAATTTAACTTATTTCAAAATGGTTGAATTGAAATTTATGAATTTTGTAATAAGAAGAAAAAATTTATTTATTATAATACTAGCACATGCACTATAGCTCACTATATCGGTAAAAAAGTTTTTGACGAATTTCAAAATAACAGTAACAGCTATGTTCTTGAAAAAAACATGGGATTGCTTCGGGGTCGTCCCCGTTCTGTTGAAATCGGTGAATAAAAGGGACCACCTTGGAATATTCCTTAAAAGTTTCAAAACTGTTTGAACCAACCACATTTACTAAATCATTTCCGGGAACCATAAAGCATTGAGTAAGTAAAATAATATAGTTCTATTATTAAAATATATTTAAAGCAACTAAATATAATATTACTGGAAGAGTGGATCGAACATGAACTATGGTTCGACGAAACAAAACCAGATGTAAAGTATTTGCAAACACGGATACCAAGGTATAGATCCAGTAAATATGACAGAAAAGGAAAATTAATGAAAAAAAACAAAGAACAGAAAAGAGCTTGTCCATTTGGTATTAACTTTATTTATTTATTTATCAGAATGTTTACAATACTTATACATTAGGTGTAATATAATAAACCCTGCAGAGGTAAACTCAGTTACCTGTTCGCATGTCTGATAATCTTAACACTAACCTTAATGATAATTTCCTATAAAATCTTATTACTAATATCCTACAAATTTAGTGTTGTTGAAATATGTAATACTAATATATACTTTAAAGAATTAGAACTTATATCGATTTCTCCCTATATAATTTACTATCCTGCTATTTGAAATTTTAAATATTAGCCAAGATCCATGGTTTTATTTTCTTTTTGACAGTGTTAAGGTTTTTTAGAGTTTTCAAATCATTTGGTAGGCTGTTGAAAACATTAATAGCTTTAACATAACTATTTTTACTGCTTATAGTTTTATTTCTTTTTGGAATCATAATACTTCTATTTCTTGTAGAACTGTTGGATTTTATAAATTTATTTTTAAGTATTTAAGAGACTCAAAAGCAAAGATTTGTTTCAGATTTCGTGTTTTTTTTTTCGATAAAAGTTTGTTTTTTATATATAATTTTCAGGAGTTTATTTTGTAAACGTTGTTAAAACTTGTTTAGTTGAATAAATCCCTCCCCAAGCTATGTTACCATAGCAGATAATACTATGGAAAAGTGCTTAGTATAACATTATCAGCGAGTCTCTCAACATAATTTTGACCATTTTCCGAAATATAAAGACTAAGTATTTTGTTTTATTAATTAAATATTCAACATGCGTGTCCCATCTCATTCTATAGTCAAAACAAATTCCTAAGTATTTACAACTTTCTACCCTTCTTATTTTTTGGGTATTTATCTTAATATTTATATGAAGCGGGGAACACTATTGCAGTAGTTTCCGAATGTCATGAAAACCGTTTTATCAACATTTAGAGACAATTTGTTTAAGGCAAGCCATTTATTTATCAAATTAAGGTAGTAATTCATTTGCCTTTCGACCGCATTCCATGTTTTTCCTGTTGATATCACAGCCGTATCATCAGCAAAAGATAATATAATACCCTCTGGTATATCAACTAGTAGGTCATTTATATATAAAATAAATAGTAGAGGATCCAAGTTGGTACCTTGTGGAACACCTGTTTTAATTTCACTGAAACCACTTACAGAGTCATTTATTTTTACTCGCTGATATCTACTTGTCAAGTAGCTTGAAATGAGTTTGAACGCACTTCCTCTAATTCCATATCTGTATAATTTATCTAATAATATTGAATGGTTAACAGTATCAAAAGCTTTGGCTAGGTCAAGAAATGTAATAGCAATAGGTTCACTTTTATCAAGTTTTTCATAAATTGTATTAGTACCTAATAAAATTTAGAGCATCTTTTGTACCAGTATTTTTCATGAAGCCATATTGCATTTTTGATAAGATTTTATTCTTTTTAATGAAATCGAGTAGTCTGTGGTAGATAATTTTTTAAAAATTTTTTGCTAGGTTTGATATCAAGGATATTGGTCTATAATTTGCGATATTGTCCTTATTATTAGCCTTATAGATTGGTATAACATCAGCTAGTTTGAGTGCCCCAGGCCAAATTGCTTTCTGTATACTTAAATTTATGATGTGAGCAAGTGGTAGTGCTATATGTCTAGATAACACTATTACAGTTTTTGCATCTATTATTATCAACTAGACCATTTTTTAATTTCAAATTTCCTATAATATTTGTTACTTCATAATAGTTTGTGGATGCTAAAAAACAGTATTGGTGATTGTTGTGGGTAATTTAAGGTCCTCATTTTGTGGAATTTTGATTTCTTTGCTAAGCCTAGATCCAACATTACAAAAATATGAATTCATGGTATTTGCTATTTCATCTAGATCTTTAATTTTACGTTTGTTTTCATCATATATGTAGGCAACGTTGTTATGTTTTTTACTACTTTTACCAAGCTTTTGGTTGACATATTTCCATAATTTTTTGGTAGCATTGCTATTTTTTATAATTTGTTTACGATCATACATTAACATAGCTTCATTTATTATTTTGACTAATAATTTAACATAGTTTTTGTATGTGACTTTTATTATTTCATTCTTATATATCAGGTAAAGTGACTCTTTTGTTTTGCAAGAATTTACAATTCCAGTAGTATTCCAGTTGTTTTTTGGTGTAGATTTGTAATTAATTTTTGATTTATCTCTATTATATGTAGTTAATTCAATACAATTCTTTATCATGCCTATAAGTTCATTAGTAGCAGTATTGGGATTATCCATTGACATTATTGATGACCAGTTTACATTTTCTGCGAGTTTTCCAAGTTTGGTATAGTTTATGCGATTAAAAGGTTTATTAGGTGAGGCCTTAACAATTTTGTCCAATGAAACGAACAGTGGAAAATGGCCAGTAAAAGACATTGTATGTTTGAAAGTTGTAGTTGCAAGTGAATTAGTTTTGATAAAAATATTGTCAATACATGCTCCTATATTACAATCATCTATTGATGGTCTTGTGATGGTTTGGAAGCCTGGATAAAAACCTTTTTCAATTAAACTGTTTAGATGTTCTTGGCTAATATTGTCCAGTTTCATTAGATCTATATTAAAGTCACCAATTATAAGGTGATTTTTATATTTTTTCATATTTTGAAGAAAACTTTTTAAATTTGTAATGAACTCAGTTTTAGAGAGTTCGTCCGATCTATATAATGATGAAACAATTAATTTATTTGTATCATCAATTTGAATAATACAATTAAGAATACAAAGCTGGCCAACATTTATAATCTCTGTAGTTTCATTAACTTCATCCCTTATATACATCACACCTACTCTTATTATAATAAATTTTGTATCGAGATAAAGCAAAGTGCATGTAATGATCAAGTATGTGAGTTTCAGCACAAATAACAATTAATGGCTTAGTCTCTAAACTCTTAATAAATACTTGTAATTTATTATAATTAGCATTTAAGATTCGAATATTTACATAAGCAATAAATTCATTGTGCGATGTAATATACTTATTGAGAGTATCGAGATTGTTAAATTCTTTTTCTTTTTGTACAAATTTTGCTAAATTTTTTTCTATTAGGTCTATATTTTGCTCCATGAATTTAATAAAATAATAAAAGGTATAAACTATTTACGTTGATTGGCTTCTCTATTACTTCTTGTTTGTATATTTGTTGGCCTTGGTAAACTAGGAGGTTTTCTATGAGTTACCTGTTTTACATGGTTTCTTCCATCGTCTTCACCTATACACTTTGCCTTCATCTTGGTTGACATATGAGGACCAATATATTTTGGTAATACTGGTTGGACAGGGTAGTCAGTATTGGGAATATATACAGAAACTTTCGTTTTAAGTATTTCACATTCTTGGACGTCACTAGCTGTATGATTCACATTATAATTTGTACCGTATTTTTGGTTTGCATATATACAGTTCGCGCATGCTTTAATTATCTGATGGCTCTCATCTGAGCTGTGGTCACCAGCACATAGAATACATTTTGGCTTGTTATTACATTTTTTCCTGCTGTGATTATATCTTGCACACTGTAGACATAGCGACATATTTATGACATCAAACGCTCTAACCCACTGGTATCCAATGTATATGTTATATTTATTATTCACAACATGAGTATAGAGATCAGCTGTAAGTTCAACTATTGCTCCTTGGGTACGATTTGCACCATTAAACGTATGTAATACACTACATTTGGTATTATATTTATAGAAGTTTCTATATAAGTTGAACTCGTAAATTATGGTGTTACACCTATTTAATATGGATGGAAAAATATTGATATCCCAGGTGAATGGAGACTCGCTAAAGTTATTTCATTGTTCAGAAAACGCCAACGGAATAAAACAGAGAATTATAGGGGAATTAGTCTTCTAAATGCCGCTTATAAACTGTATAGTAAAATTGCTAACCAGAGGCTACAAACTATTTCAGACGTTTACTTTTGGAAGAACAACCGGCTTTCGTAAAGAAAGGTCCTGTATTGACGATGTCTTTAATTTAAAGCAGTAGCACGCCACTAGATGGAGAATAGTAAAGGTGTCCATTATGGACAATTTATTAAGAAAGTCTCAGTTTACTAACTAACTAACGGTTAGGTTAGGTCCTTTCCAATCTAATATAATGAGATGACACATCTTTTTTGCTCGCACAGCGCATCTGTGTCAGCTGATACTTTAGAAGTGGCTATGTGCAGAAAGCATATAAGATGGCTGTCTGATAAAGATGATCTCGTTTTTGATTTATTATGTTTCATTCGTGAAAATATCTTTTTGCAATTATATGTGCTACCAAATAAGGAAATTTGTTGAAGAGATAATTTATAAGAGTTGGGTATTGGTTAGAGCTAATATACTTTTTGTAATATTCAATCAGTCCGTTCGAAAGGAACACGTCATAGGATGATCCAAGGGGGGGCTCAAAGTTAGTAAAATTAATATTAAAATGAGGTAATCTTAACGCCAAGATCCCAGAAAAAGTTCTATGGGTTTAAACCACACAACGACCATTTCGAATGTAATTTCTAATATGGGTTTAAAATTATATTTTGGAAAATTTAGTACAGGATCGCCTCCTATTGAAGCTCAAATCGTGTACCTACGACGGACACCAACATGTGAACACTATTGGCCGAGCGCGCGCGCCTTTGGTTTGTACCGAAAAACCGACAACGTTCCGTAGTGCGGCAAGTGGTCGCGAGTGATCGCAAGTTGTAACAAGCTGCGCCAAATGAGTTCTATACACGTTGGAGGTTGACTTACCTCGGCCAATGAGCCGAGCGACGGCAAGACAATGCAAATATACTGTCTACACCTTAGTATTGGCGTTCACTCGGCGACGCTCGGCCAACGTATATTGCAGGCTTTAGATTAGACTGTTACATGTTTACGACTTAAATAATACTTATATATATATATATATATATATATATATATTATAATAGAAAAGCCCCACGTTTGGTCGACAATTTATAATAAACTGTAATAATTTACAATGTATTAATTTTCAAATATGTGATTACCTCAGGGTCTTTTTTGCTTGGGTTCAAAATTGTAGATCTTATATAAATAAATGAATTTTATACTTATCTTATAAGTCTCTCTTTCTTCTTCGTTACACTATCACTTTTTTTTTTTAAATTTTGAAATTATATTTTACACTTTATTCTTTTTAAAATTTTTAAATGACTCAGAAATAATTTTAAATTCTCAATCAAATTACAATTTATTTATAATGATTGTCCACAATACAATTCTGATATATAATATTGCCTTTACAACAAAATAAATTTCCTGGTTACTTAAATATTATTAAATTTCTATCAATTTGTTACAAAAAATTCAATCCTCTAAACACAAATATTCATTATACTAAATTTAAACAAAACCTTTATTTCTATCACTGATCGATTTTAGATTTCAATAATCTGTTTATTAAATAATGTTTCAAAAACTCACAGTTGTCTGGCTTGAAATCCCCTTTTCCTTAGTTTTAGTTTGAGTATACTGCTTCCTGATTTCTGTTTTGGTTTATAAACTAAATTCTGCTGCTTAATTGATTTGTTTACTGCTGCACCAATACTTTTATTATTCCAACAACATTGACTTTATCTCTCCATTCAAGGATTTCAAATAATTGCTTTTATGGAATATTCAATTTCTTAATTTCAAATTGATGATTCAAAACTTCAAAAATTTAACTTCAAACTTAATTTCTTGTCAAAAATTGACATGGAACACTTATTTCAATGATATCACAGATCATTTACCTTGTTGTCATGGAAACGTGATTTTACAGGAACGAAATTTTGAACTGCTCTCGTCGACGCTTGGAAAACAAAGAGAACTTTTTAATGTCAGATTTCCTATTTATTTAATAAATTTTGCCACCTGCTATTTCCATTTCCGCTTTAATTTATTTTATTAATTTCCAAATATGTTCGTTCTAAATCATATGCAAAAATCTAAACAAATTTTAATTTGAATTTCAATACCGTTTACTCTCCTAAATTTTATCTAAATCACTTATTTCATGTTTTCAAAATTTTTGATTTGACACTTGTAACTTGCTGGTCACCAGTCATTTAACAGGTACTTTAAAAAAAATTGGATTTTACTGAAATTAAGACTTTATATCTTTTGAACTATTGAATTTTAATAAACTATGCTCTAAGCTCTTTCTAACGGTGTAAATCTCTTTAGTGTTCCATCATTCCTTCCGATTTTTAACGGTATTTATAATTCTGACATTTCAATTCTCTATTTATTTAACAAATTTATGTATTTAAAAATTAATTTTGATCTAAATGTGTTATATTCAGTGCTCTCATGGCCTAATATGTGATCTAAACTTGTTTTACAAGCTCTACTGTGATTTTCATAAGTGAATTTAACCTCTATGATGTTTGACCTAAATGTGACTTCCTGCCTAGATTTTCTCATGTAAGTATCCAAATTCTACTACACTCTGCATGATAGATTATCTAACTTTATATGCCACCTTTTATCCTTTCAACAATTTGCTTTTGAAACATTCTTTTTACATAGTTTATATTTTTAGGTTAACTTTAACTTTGATTCCTGCAATTTCCTTTCTGTTATTAGATATATATGAATGATATTTACATTTCCCCAATCATTTACTTATTCAGATTATTAAACTTTTGTATTATTTCATGTCGGTTTTAAATCCATTACAATATATATATATATATATATATATATATATATATATATATATGAATTTTAAAGATTTTATTTCATAAAATGTTTTTAATTTATTGTAAATAAAAGTGCTACAGATGGCCATGAATATAAGTGTTGCCAGATCTACCTATTTAACGTGAACCTTAAGGTGTGTACATAATTTCAATATTTTTTATTCTTAGTCAAGTTATATGAAACTTACTGATGGCACTACAATTGAATCCATGGAGGAAGGCCATACTTACAAATACCTTGAAAAAAAAGCAGGCTCAACGAATTGATCACTCCACGATGAAAAAATACCTAACAACAGAATTTTATAGAAGGGTAAGACGACTGCTGAAGACCAAACTTAACAGTAAAAATCTGTTTCAGGCTTTTAACATATACTCGTATTCAGTGCTCAGTTACTCTTTCGGTATAGTTAACTGGTGCAAGACTGACATTGAACAATTACAACAGAAAGTTCGAGTACAACTAACAAAAGCTCAAAATCACCATCCAAAGAGCTGTGTCGAACGTACAATATTGTCCCGGTGTGAAGGAGGAAGAGGATTGGCAGATATAGGCAAGTTACGTGATCAACGAATTTCTAATTTGCGTAATCATTTCCAGAAACTCGTGGAATTTTCTGATCTACACAGAGTCATATGTTAGGTTGATGACTCAACAAGTCTGCGACTGACAGAACAACAAATTGAAATATATATAAGAAACTGCTCAAATTGAAAGAGAAGCCCCTTCTTGAAAGATCTAAATGACGTCAACCAAGATTATGTCGACAGTTCAGCATCGAACTACTGTTTGATTTCTGGTCATATGTCTCCTGAAACGGAAGGCTTTATAATGGCAATCCAAGATCAAATAATTCCAACTAAGAACTATCTAAAGTACATCGTTATCAACAACGACAGATGCAGATATGGTTGCCAAACATTTGAATATATCCAGCATATCACTAGAGGTTGCCAAGCATTCGCTGCAACTGAATACAAAGAACGACACGAAGCTGTGGTAAAAATACTGAACCAGGGACTAGCGCTGAAACAGTCGGTAAGAACACTCTACTAAATAATTTGAAATACCTCGGTCTGGACGAACATCTTTACCAACTGATGCAAAAAGCCGTCCTGTTAAGAACAGACTTCATCTGTCTAGCCAGGGCACAGAGCTCTTTGATATGCGGCAAAGGCTGTTACTTTTAAGTGGGGATGTTTGACATTAGCAGTGCAACATGGTTTTAGGTTACTATTTACACAATTTCCCAATAAACGCCGATTATTATTATCGTGGGTTCTATTTAAATAGCCTAAAAAGGGTCAAAACTCAGAGTTTATATATCTCCTAAGCAGTTGGCGGCAGTTTACTTTTATAAGTTTGACATTAGCAGTATGGACGCAATTAACCACACTAAGAGTAGCTATAAAAAAAACAAAAATAAAGAACATCGGTTCCGTTTTGTCTTTGCCTGTCTATATATATACTAACTAATATTCACTCTTCCGTTGATTCTGAAATAAGCTCTTCACAATAACTAACTAACTCTCCGTTGCTGGGCCGCTCCTTTTAAAATCCGCATCGAATTCTTCTAGCAAAATCGAGTGTCAACGTTACGGTTGTCGAGTTATTTTAAGATTAAGTTTCTGTCCTCCCAGCGATTGATGTCGTATTGAAATGAAATGTTTTACGTTACTCGCCAGGGACGGAATGGATAATTTATAACAATATAGATATAGTTATTATATTCACGTAAACTTATTAGTTTTTAAAAATGCTTAGAATTTAAAATAAGCTCTAGATATTGGTAATGGTTAATTTAGGCAAATAAAAGTCATAAATATTGAAAAAATATCAATTTTTTAGGTAAAATCCTTTTCAAACACATACCTATTCCAGGTTTAGTAAATATTAGCAGACACGCATCAAAAATATATGACGTAATTTACGGATGTTTCCAAATGATATTCTCAATTCAGCTACATTTATTTTGGAACCAAAGGACGTTTCTGGCAACCCAGATTATTTGTATGTAGCGATGCTGACGGACAACATTATCGACCGTCAACTATACAACCCCCTCGATGCGGTCCAGACCAGCCCGTACGCACAAACAAAATCGTTCAAGGTCCTGGAAAGTTACCCATCGAAAAATAGAATAACAGGCGATTGGTAAACGTCCATGGTAACGGAACATGTTTTTACATGATGCAAGTTTCTTGTTGTACTTTTTGATAGGTTTCGAACAGCCTTCACGATGATTGGCGTTGAAAAGCAGTTCGTTATTACTCCTGCCTTAATAACGGCTTTCAAGTTTGCAGCCCTTTAACGGATTCTCTCATTATTTGCGAGGTTTGGAAATGCAAAAAAATGGGAAAAAGTAATTTGAAGTTGTATGGTTTTTTCTAGTTGATACCTTTCAATTTGTTGTTGTCTGGTTAGTAAATAATACATAATAGAGCTTCTCAGAAAGGTATACAAATTGTATATCGAGTAATGCAGACTGAGAAAATTATTTACTACAATAAATTATAGTATGCAAGTGTATGTGAGAAAACGATCATTTGTAAAGAATTGGAAAGATAATATCTGATAATAAGCTCCAGAGTGCGCTATAGATTTATTAACTCGTCTGAGCATGTTGTCCCCAATTAATATATGCCGGTTTAAAAAATTTTATATAGCAATGAAAAATTTCTGAATTGCAATCTGTGAATCTTACATCAAAAGAGAGTTGTACATACATCCATACAGGCCATACTATAGATTCGTTAGATTAGGGACCTCCAAACTTTCCAACCTTAAGGCCATACTAATTACTGCAGTAAAGTTCAAGGGCCAGAACCGTTATAATTTTCCAGACATCTGCAGGGTCAAAAGAGGAAGTAGTAGCCTGTCTGTACAGTTTACAACTATTAGCTCCTAACAGATGGCGATAGCAGTCCTCTCGAAAGTGCAGTAACATTCACGAAAAATCTCGTTTGTTCGAGAAAGTTCTGGTGTATTCCATAGACTTCGAGACGGCAGCAAATAAAATATAGAAAACCGATAGCAAGTCAGTCCGCTCGCCACAGATTCAACTTAAAATAAAAATCACTTTTCAAATCTCCATCCATTTCTAAATAAATTACCTCACTTGACTTTATTCAATCCAAAACACGGTTTTCGTTTAAAAAAAGGTAGGGCAATATGGGATCGATAACGCTGCAGTCCAAAAGATCATTCGGACACTTGTTCTTCTAATCACTCATCACCCAAATTTCGAGTTGTCGAAAATCGATCTATAAAGCCAATTGAACTTCATAACTTCATCTGTGCCACTTCGACATTCGGTGCCTACTCTTCTTCGATTTAGGGTATTATCAAAGCACACTTGACAACATCTTATAACAAGAGTTAGATTTCTGTTCATGAGGTTAGTGATTTCTCGAAATGAAAAATCCGACCTCTTTCAAATTCACATTCGGCGTACACGTACTCTAGGCATTTTAACATTGATAAACATCGATTTTGGATACTATTAAACCATCGAAATTGTTATTGTTGGTTGAGTTTACATTCGTGCGATTGAACCGACAGAAGGAGTCAGTTGTATTAGTCATTACTTGTAAACAGTGAATTATTTGTTTATTTTAGTTAAAAATAAAAACATTGAAAGTGTGCACATTTGTGATTTGAACCCACGAAAGCTATTGCAATTTGGTGTTAGAAGTGTAGGATTAAATGAAGTTAATTAAAGTGATTTATGGCTAAACCTCGAAGTATGGCAGAAATGGACGAGACTATACAGTCCAGCAAGTTCATCTTAGACACCGACTCCAGCAACAGACATTTGGGGGGCCGTCCTATTCCAGGTGCAAGATGGGGAAGAGAGGGTGATCGAGTACAGCCGAGGATTCTCTCGCAAAGGAATTATTGTGTCACCAGAAAAGTACTTCTTGCAATAATAAGGGCTGTAGACCATTTCCGCCATTATCTTTATAGTCGTCATTTCTTAATCGAACTGGCCAGGTGGATTGATAAATTGCAACAATACGATTTCAACACCGAGCCGGCCGTTTTGCATAAAAATGCCGATGCCTTGCCAAGAGGGATTCCAACTGAGAGACAAGAGCTGGCTGTACAACCCCGAGAGGACCAAAGGTAAATTTCCAAAGTTCACCCCAGCCTGGGATGGTCCATACGAGTTAGTCAAGAGAATCAATGACGTTGTTTAACGTATTTTCCGGAATCCAAGAGCTGAGGTGAAGGTGGTTTATTTGGATCGACTCGCTCTCTACCATGGAGAGAATGAATCCGATCCGAAAATTAAAGGGGGCAGTGTTATAAAATTTAATCTACGCCGCTAAAGAGAAAAATTAAGAAACCTTCTAAATTAATCGTTTAGATAAAAACAACGTAAATATCAATTGTTCAACACAAGACTGACTGGAAATTTTGACAAGGTTCCTGAAGAACACTTCGATAACAAAGAAATAACCATCGAAATTCGGGAATATTCCACGCTAATTATGAAAGACGAGGATCGTACAAGTTGGGAGTTAGTTAGTTAGTTGGTTGAGTTTACATTAGTGAGATTGAACCGACAAAAGAAGTCAGTTGTAAACAGTGAGGTATGTGTTTATTTTAGTTAAAAATAAAAACATTGAAAGTGAATGTACATATTTGTGAATTGACCCTCGGAATCTATTGTAATATTAATTGACGAAAAAACAATCGCCAAACGTTACCAAATTTTAAAAAAAAAAAACAAACCCTATTAAATGCCACCTAAGTGACTTCGTTTTCGCTGTATAGTGAGTGGTCATTTGTTGGAAAGGCATTGTATGCCGAACAGTAATCTTTTGCTTGCTTTTTATGTATGCTCAGTGATTATTCAAAGAACGACTTGTGCAAATTTGATGATTTAAATGGCTTTGTATTAAGGAATATTACAGAAAGGTATCATATAATTTTCTATGACGTCAGATTTACGGTTTTCCAGAAAATCAGAAAAAAATAGCAATTAAGGAACGAGATTTCAGTGAATCTCAATAAATCTATAGTGTTTTCTCGAAAATGGCTAAACCAATTTGCATATTTTAAATTGTTCTACAAAGAAATGTTCTGTATTGATTTCGTTCAACATAAATGTAAATTATTTTGTCTATTCATGGGTTTTCTCTCCTCCAAATTTTTTCCTGTAACAGATAAGTATTTAAAAATTGTATATGTAGAACAAAGTGTAGTAAGGCAATTTCGTAAAATTGCCCGGATTACTGGCTGCCTGTACAGAGATTCTTCCTCACAGTTTTTCTGAGAGAAAGAGATGTCTATAAAATGATCAACCAGTATTCCTGTATATATTATATACTACACTTTGTTCTACATATACAATTTTTAAATACTTATCTGTTACAGGAAAAAATTTGGAGGAGAGAAAACCCATGAATAGACAAAATAATTCAAGACCTCCTCAACAATCTTTTCGAAATTACTTATAAATGTAAATGTCAAATTTTCATCATAAATATCTAGTTTAAATGTCAAGATATGCCATGAAAGTATATCGTACAGGGTGTTTGTAATGTTTTACATTTTGATTCGTTTGGAGTTAAGTTAGGGGGCTTATAGTCGTGTGAAATGACAGAAAACATTCCGTTAGTTCATAAAAACGGAAATTTGTTATGTCGGCGAACTCTAATACGGTTGTAGGTGTGCGCATGCGTGCATGTGATATTAGGTGGTAGGTACATAGCAGTTGTATACATAGGATGGCTGAAATATAAGTTGGAATACAATTAGTTATACAGGGTGGTTCTCAAAATATTGTATTGGGTGATACATAAGTAGTTGCGTATACAAGGTGGTCGAAATAAGAGTGAAGTAAACACGTATAGAGAGAATAATTACAGTATACAAAAGGCTTTAAAGACTGGATCATAATACACTAACTAAAAATTAAATCACGGTAATATTAAAAAATGAAGCTCTATCAATGCAGTAATGTTTATTTGAGTTATCGGAGGGCGGAGAGTCTTTTTATCAGCTTAAATGTTAGAGGCAGGGTGTTTGTAACGGTATATTTCAGTCAGGAAATGGTACAAAATTGAAATATTTTTTTTAGGTGAGGATGGGTATACGTGGATGTGTATAGCACCAGGCAATTGCGCATAAGTTGGGCAAGTACAGTGGTTAAAAATCTTAAAATAAATGTGATTGATATTGGATGGTACATAAGCAGTGCTTGAAACAAGGTTGTTAAAAAAGTGTTGTAGTTGCAAGGTGGTTAAAAAATGTTATATTAATGTGAAACATAAGTAGTTGCGTATACTTGGCATATTGGGCGAAGTGAAAATTATAGGTATACAGGGTGATTTAAACAATAGATAAATAGCAACAATCAAAGAGTGGAGAGGATTAATACTTATACAGGGCGGTTGCAACATCGTGTAGAATTGAATTATAGTTGTACAGGGTGTGAGAAAATGATTGACAAATAATTTATATTGGGTGACCAATATATAGAAACATATACAGGGTGGTTGTAATATAGGATGAATTAGACGTACACTTATAGAAAGTGGGCCAATTATTTTAATTTATATTTAAAATGTAGTGCTTCCTTCTGACATTAACAAAATAAAAGGCTATCACAGCATGGCAAGACAAATGCAAAAAGAATTTTTACTATGCTAAACATCAATACAGCAATATGATATTTAACAAGTTAAAATATTATAAACGTCATAGATAATATTTTTTAAAGGCCAAAATAGAATTAGACTTTTGGAGGATGCTGTAAATTTTGCAATTTGAGCATGCTTTCAGAAATAGGTGGAATGGAAAGATCTAAAGTCTATATTTGTACCCGGTATATAAGTTGGTGACATTACAATTAATTTAAATGTTGATAAATCCATAAATAAAATAATTCATATTTGAAAAAAAAATAAGTTTTTAAGATTGACATTGCCATAATTTCTAGAAAAGTGAAAGAACTTAAACTTACTGAGCGTCGAGTCGTTTGATATCGCGGCACAAAAATGTCTTACTTAATACATCTGACTTTACATCAGTTAGCTTTGTTGCATGAAGTGTTTATGATGATTAATTTCATTCAGTAGTTAATTGTGACTCACCCACATTACGAAATGTTTGCGAAGATTTAAAAAAATATTTCATTAACAAAGTACGTGTTTAGTTAGCAGGTTACCAGACAATTGTATTAATTTGCAAACAATGGTATAATGTCAGTTGTTGTTCAGTGCTGAACTTCTGAACTGCATATTTCGTAGGTATGCCGTTTTTTTTAACATGTGCGTATCTCAATATCTTATATTCAATCTATTTTCTAAAAATGAATATTGAAGCAAGGGCAGATTCAGAAAATAGTTTCATGGGGGCAGCTCTTGCGGGCTATTGATTGTATTAAAATTATTCGTTCCCAGATTTAATATCATAAGAATTCTTCTTTATTGTTTCAAAGTGACTGACAATAGGCAATATCATACCAACGGTAAGGAGCGTTTCACTGTAGCGTTGGTGATTTATACAAAATCTTATACAATTAATACGTTAAGAAGAAAACGCACTACACCTTTTTAGATTATTATTTTAAATGGTCAACTACATTTAAAGAATGTTTATTGCTTTAACCCAATCCGAAAAACAATGGTGAATGTGGCATATTACTAATGCCAGAATAATTTGCTAATTGAAGGTTCTTCACCTACATAAAAACAAAATTTATTATTTCAACCCCTTCCGAAAAACCATGGCTATTTTGGCATAAGACTTATGTTACATCAGCTATAAAAGATAAAATAATATAGTCAAGTGCGAGTTGGACTCGCATACTAAGGGTTCCATACCACCTTTAACATTTGAAACAATCTAGTTAACTCAAAGTATATATTTTTCTAATATTCCAGTATCAGGCCAACAGGGAAAGGGTGCAGATTCTTATATTTACCTTGCTATCTTTTAAAGTAAGCGTTTTAAATTTTTAAAATATATACACTTTATTTAATTTTATAATTTGGCGTCCATTATTTAATTAATATTTGACATTAGGGTTTTATTTTACACTTTCAGTAAAGCCCTATATAATCTATTATCTGAATTTTAGGCACAGTATATTGGAAAAAAAAGGGGAAATGGGTCAAGTTTTAAATAATAAATTATTAAATCTTTTAAACAAATAATTTAAAAAATACAAATAAAATATATTTTTCAGAATTTTAAATCATGTAGATCTGAGATGAAGATGAGGGGAATAAGTCCATGTTTAATATTTTGGTTAACATCTTTTAAACAAATTATTTTAAAATATGAAAAATATATATTTTTATTTTTCATAATGAGGCCTTTAGTTTCATATATTACATGGTGTGTTGGTGGAAAAATAATTTGTTAATTTGCATTTAATTCTATACATTGCCCTCTGAAATTAATTTTTGGGGTTTTCTACCAGAAGCTCTTTACCCTTAATTATTTTCAAAATTTTAGGTAGTAGAGTTACGGAAATTAAGGAAATAATGAGATTTTTTTTTGTTAATATCTTGTAAACAATTAATTTTAAAAATTTGAAAAAATACATTTGTATTCCTCATAATGAGCCCTTTCATTTGGTGACTGCATGATGCGTTTGAAAACGTTATTTCTTTTATTTATTTTCTGTTTGATTTAATAATTTGCCCCCCAAAATTAACATTACGGCTATCTCCTTATTTTTGTGTAAAGTTCAAGTAAGGCCATATAAGCCTACTTTTTTCAAAATTTTAGGTCTTATAGTTTCGGAAGTAAAGCAGGGGAATGCGTTTTTTAAATACTTTTGTTAATATCTTTTAAACAGTTTATTTTAAAAATATGAAAATTCATTTGTATTCCTTATAATAAGCCCTTTCATTTGATGTATTACAGGATGTGTTTAATTTTTTTTTTGATTACCGTTTAATTCTATAACCTCCTCTCTCCCAAATTAATATAAAATACGTAATGCCATATAATAATTTTTTTCAAAATTTTAGGTGTTATAATTTCGGAAATAAAGGGGGGAATGTGAAATTATCTACATATTTTTGGTTAATAACTTTTACACAATTTATTTTAAAAATATGAAAAGTATATTTGTATTCGTCGTCATGAGCCCTTTGATTTGATATATTACAGGATGCGCTAGAAATAATTCAAATTTTAAATTCTTCATTTAATTATATAATTTGCCCACAAAAACTATTTTTTCAGTTCAAGTGAGACCCTATATCTTTTTTTAAACGTTTTGCATCATATAGTTTCGTAGATAAGATTCCTTACGTCTTATAGTTTCGGAGATAAGCGTGGGGAATGGGTAATTTTGTGTATATTTTTGTTAATGTCTTTCAAACTAATTATTTTTAAAATATGAAAAATTCTATAATTTGCTATCTAAAATTAAAATTGATGGTTATATATTCCCTATTTTTTAAAATTCTAGTTTTCGTAGTTTCGGAGATAAGGCGGAAACAGTAGATTTTTACTCCTAAAATCACAATTTCTTCCTTTGCGATATGTACTCCTGTTCTGGTCACCAAACTATAAACTGATATGAAATTTCAATGTTTTCCGTCCAGTAGTTTAGGACAAAATTGCTGTGATGTGAAAGAGAATGAAATCCGGAGTTATATTATACGGGTTTCCATATTATGCATATACGGAACGCAAACAAATTAAGAAAGAAAGATTTTTGAGTTTTATTTATTAAAAATATTCATGTTAATAATGTACTAAAAACTAAAAAATAATTCGGTAGGTCCTAGGTTCCACTCATCACACCACTCTCCTCATCAATCTAGGGTATTAATCAGCCAAAAAAATAAAATCGTTAGGCAAAAGGTAACCTGAGTAAATATGTAGGTAAATAACATTTATAATGATAAGCGGTGGAGTTGATAGAAATTTCAGGCGACTAACGATTTTATTTTATTGTCTGATTAATGCCCTATGAGTTTTTAGCTTTTAGTACACTTTTAACATCAATATTGTCTTAAGTTTAAATACAAAACCGACTCAAGGCAATGTATGTCTGGCCTTCTTTAAAAAATGTCGAGCCTAAATATACAACTGCCTTGCATTTTGTGGACAGTGGAAGCCCATGACAAAATTAAAGGCAACATCCTTCTTGTAAGCGTCCCATAATTGAATTTTGCTGCAAATTGTATGGATTTTTTAAAATTCCTATACGGGTAATCCCATTTACATAAAATACCAAAAACAAAAAAAAAATAGTGTAAATAACATTAAATCTAAAAAAACATCTAAACCTAAAGTTGACATGTCTAACATTGGACGCAACTTTTAAAAACAATACAAAATACAGAATAAAATATAGTTAATTAAAATTATAATTAAAATACATGTTGTTGCGAAGAAAAGATAACACATTAAAACAAAACAAACGGTAGCATTAAATATTATAATATAACGAGCGCTTGATTACATTGACGCAGTTATAAAACACATCAATATAAAAAACATCAATATGTGAGGAGTACTGATTGGCTGTACGCATTAACCTAGTGATTTCTGAACAAAATCCATAGTTAGTTCTATGAAATGAAACATGGAAGAGTTCTGAAGAACGAGTTCTCAGTGTCGTATTCAAGGAAATTCTGTCTAGTAAGGAAGGGCAGTCAAGTTCACCTGACAACAACTTGTATAGAAAACAAATATCAGCTATGTTACGCCGATTGTAAATGCATTTGTAATAAAATATCACTATATTGATAATTGTCCCTGCTCAAACCCATTTTAAATGCTACTATACGAAGAAATTTATTTTGAGCTATATGTGTGTTATAGTGGGGGTACCATATGATACAACAGTACTCCAGAATAGATTGTACTAGTGAACAATATAGTAAACGAATCGTATTATGAGAAAATGTTTTAGATGAACGATTGATAAAACCCAAAACCTTGTAACTCTTGGAAACAACTAGATCAATGTATCTACGAAAAGTCAGAGAATTATCGAAAAAGACACCAAGGTCAGGAATTTCACTTACTCTCTGTATCGTTTGTGAATTAATAGTGTATGAAATGATTATAGGTTGTGAAATTTTTGAAAAAGTAATAATAAAACATTTATTGATATTCAGGTCAAGATCATTGTTAATACACTAGGCAAATAAAGAGTTTAAATCGGAATGTAGTAACATAGCATCATTGCAAGTTGCAATTTCTTTAAACAGTTTGAAATTATCAGCATACATTAAGATATTACAATGATTAATAATTTTGCCAATATCATTAATAAATAAATTAAAAAGAAATGGTCCCGCGTGAGAGCCCTGTGGAACTCCCGAAGACACACTTGTAATCCTGGAAATAATACCCCCCCCCTTTAACATAATGATATCGATCTGAGAGATAACACTTTGTCCACTCTAAAAGTTGCCCATAAAATCCTAGAGCATGAAGTTTGGCCAAAAGTATTTAATGGTTAACCCTATCAAACGCTTTAGCGAAATCAATTTAAGGGAATAAGGTGTACGCCGCCTCTTGCATAGTCGATCCGAACTGATGGTATGACGAAACTGAGGCCGATAGGTCAATACTGGACAATTCTTGTCGCATCAACTAGCTGGTCGTGCGCTTTTATTTGATAAATTCGACCACCTTTGTTTTGAAACAAATTGAAAACAGTAGTGTGGTGGACATTTACTTTGCTAATTAGTGTGGTAGACCCTTCAAATAGGTCGTTGGTAGGGGTCGACCCCCACAGAGGTCCAATAGAGGAGTAATATGAAAGAAAATGCGCCCGAGTCTTGAGGGGATAAAGCCCATTTTTTTCCACCCTAATGCCACACAGTCCTCAACCCGATACAAAATCTTTACTTGGGTGGGAGATCCATGCTTGTATCAACGCTCTTTCATTTAATACTCATAACGAAGGGGAGTGAAAAAATATATACTAAATTCGCCATTTTGTTGGCGGTCATATTGGATTTTCTTCTTTTTCATAGTGAACTTTATTCTTCTATTCTAATTCTTTCATTTGATACCTATATTGAAGGGCTGTGAAAAATATTTCCTTAATCCGACATTTTGTTGACGGCCATATTGGATTTTATTTTTTTTGTAGTGAACTTTATTCTTCTATTCTAGCCCTTTCATTTGATACCCATATTGAGTTAATTGTGAAAAACTATATAATTCGACATTTTGTAGTGGCGGCCATCTTGGATTTACAATGATAAAAAATGTATTAAATTGTATTGTATTGAACTACATGTGTGCGCCAAATATCAGATCAATTCGTCGACAGGAAGGGTGTTATTTAGAGTACCCGATATCAAATTTTATAACAAAATGTTGAAAATCTTTTTTTGTCAATTTGTTAGGCAAAAGTGAAGCAACCATTGAGATTGAATTAAAAAACTTAGAACAATCAATTGAGCATAGAATAACTTTATATAAATTGTAAATTTTCAAAAAAAAAACAAATATCATAATATATACGGCACCTCAAACAACAACTAAATTGTGAACACTTCACATGAGAAAAGATTAAAATACGTCTGAATGGATTCAGTTACAATGTATTAAAACTACTTATGAAATATAATTTAAACAATCGGAAATACTAGACAGTTATTGTATTCAGAATTTTTCATACATAAACATGATATTCTAGTTCTAAGAATGAATTTATAAAAGACGAGATGTTTAGTTCATTTTTTCAGTAATTAATGTGGGTTATTGATTATACTTTCAAAGTATGCTTGCTGACGAAGATGAAATAGTTATTTCTGGAATTGCTGGTCGATTACCAGAATGTGAGAATATTGATGAATTTATGACAGCCCTACTCAATGGGACTGATTTAGTAACAGAAAATGACAGAAGATTCAAGCCAGGTATGTTTCTTAAGTCACACTTTAGATACATTTAAAATGTGTCTAATCCAAACCAACGATTACAATTGGCGCCCTGATGTACCCCAATAAGTTTTGTTATATAGGTACGGTGTTTCAGTAAAGATTTAAAGTCTCGTTTGCTAATAAAATGTCAGTTACTGGAGATTTTTTGCCCTAAAATGTTGTTCCAAAGCAGTTAGTAAGTCAACCCATATAATATTTTGCATTAGAAATTTATAATTCGTCTCATTTATTCATTTTAATTTGATTAAACATGATTGATTCAATATACAACTTTTTTATATTTACACTGTTTCTCATAAAATTTTTTCAAAAAATTAAAATAAATTTGTAAAGTTTACAGAGAATTAGAAGAATACTCTCTTCGAGGTGTCATCCCTACGCAAGACAATATATATATATATATATATATATATATATATATATATATATATATATATATATATATGTTATACGACTATTGACCCAGATTATTACTATGAGATACGTATGTAGTCTTGGGATGTAGAGGTCAGGTGCAAATTAAAACAATTTAATCATTAGATTACAACGTTTCGGGGTTTAATATTACTTAATAATTTACCCCTTCATCAGGTAATGTGATTGTATGCCTTTTCACACCGTGGAGTTTACAGATTCTATTACTATTTGTCATTTAAACATCAAACTGCTCTAGAAATTCTTATCCTGATTAAAATATAAAATACTACAAAATACCTTAAACATTTTTGCTAGTCATGTTGACAACTGACTGAGATTTTGTAGTATATAGTATTTTATATTTTAATCAGGATAAGAATTTCTAGAGCAGTTTGATGTTTAAATGACAAATAGTAATAGAATCTGTAAACTCCACGGTGTGAAAAGGCATACAATCACATTACCTGATGAAGGGGTAAATTATTAAGTAATATTAAACCCCGAAACGTTGTAATCTAATGATTAAATTGTTTTAATTTGCACCTGACCTCTACATCCCAAGACTACATATATATATATATAATGTTTGTGTATACTGTTTCACGGATGGAAATATGTGGTTGATGATTTATTCCGGTGTACATCCGTTCGTCTGTACTCGTTTGAAAAATCACTTGACGTTTCGCCAAAATTATATTTGGCTTTCTCAAAAGATACTAAGTAACTAAAGAATTTCTGGTTCTTGATCTCAATTTATACCTGCCCTGTGAGCCCTCATTAGTACTTAATCTCTCAGGTACTTTATCTTGTTTATTAGGTTGGGTTAACTGATGGTCAATTAAAGTGCAATTGCGGTGTTTATGGCTTTTGTCGGTAATTTGGGTAATCGGATTATTTGGGTTTATTGCTGGTTTTGTTGTATTGTTATTTTGATATGGGATTACTGCTTTCCAAAATGGCTATTTTATGCCCTATTTCTTGTTCGTGTCTGAATACAAGAATGAACAATAATGTATTAATCGTTTTGTCGTTATATGTTTGTCCATCTGTCAGCCTAGTTTCTTCGAAACTATTTGATGAACAATATTGAGATTCGATACGAATATAGACTGCGGTGATCCAATCACGAACACATAACGTAAATGACCGAATTCTGACTTAAAAGGAACCTTTAGGGGTTAAACTTATTTTGAATATTTATTTGGGACTTTCACTTCTCACAATGCTTTCTAAAAAATACAGATAAGTTAAGTAATTGAAAATCAAGGTGTATGTAAGAGCAGTTTGTGGAAACTGCCCCGAACATTAGTTGCCTTCTTGTAGTAAAACACTCTCTCGCAGGATTACCTGTGAGAAAGAGGTCTACCGATTTGTTTACTACTTTTCCTATATAATATTGTTATAAATTCCGTGGGTTCAACTTTATTAATTTTAAAAACTGACAGTCACTTCACTTTCTAGAACTTTTATTTACACGTAAACATCAACAATTTCCAACAGCTGATTCTGATATAATTTACATCGAAATCATAACAACAAATAAGCTGAACGCTCTAAACTCACTGACTCCCCATACTCAAATAAAAATCGGCTCATACAGCCTAAGTTGACTTTCCTGCTCGTTATAGATTTTATTGCCCATTGTCGAGATTGATAGTTCTTGCTCATTTTCAAGACTCTAGAAATTGATGTTTTTATGTTCTTTGGAATGAATACTGATTTACGTTGCTTTCGCCAGGGACGGAGTGGATACATTTTATAACACTGACCTCCCTTTGTTTCTGATCGGGCCGATCAGAATTAAAGGGAGGCTCTCCATGGTAGGGAGCGAATCGATCTAAATGGACAACCTTCAACTTAGCTCTGGGGTTTCGACGGATTCGGTAGACGACGTCATTAATCCGGTTGGCCATCTCGTATGGACCAACCCAGGCGGGTGTAAGCTTTGGAGATTTACCCTTGCTCAGTTGGAGGTTGTACAGCCAGACTTTGTCCCTCTCTTGGAACCCGACTGAATTAGCCTTGAGGTCATATCGCGTCTTCATCCGGTTACTGGTGGGCAACATCTGCGTTCGGGCTAATTCGTGTATTGCCAGTATGTGATGTTGGAACTGGTTGGTATAATCGTTGATGGATTGGGAAGGTTCTTCGGGGGAGCCAAGAGCCAAATCCCAGGGTAATCGCAGCTCTTTTCCGAATAGGACCCTGGCTGGAGTCAGGCCTGTACTATTATGTAATATTTCATGTGTTCGTTTATTTTTGCCTCTTGAACTCGAATCCATAGTTAGTTTTGCTCCATCACCATTTAGTTTTCAGCAAATCGCTGACAACCTTCAGAAAATAGCTAAAGACCTTCAGGGGGTGAGACGAGCGATGGAGCAAAACTGACTATGGATTCGATTTCCAGAGACAAAAATACATGGATGACCGACCATATGTCACATGTAAAGTTTCCATAATTTTTTTGTGGAGGGGCTGGCGCACCAGTTAAAAAAAATATGTGTAATACACGCAACGAACTTTAACACATTTACATATTATGTGCACACGTGTATAATATTTTTAAAAACGTATTGGCACGGCAAATACCGTGCGTAAGTCGATACTGAATGCGACTGATGCGTCATTTTCTCATGTAGCAGTCGTTGATCGAGTATAGCAGCAACAATTCTCGTCATATTTAAATAAATTAACACAAAACAATGTTAAGGTATACGTAAAAACTTTCCATTTGAATTACTCTATTTATTGATGAAAACTGCATTAAAATCTGTTGCGTAGTTTAAAAAATAGTACATTGTGAAATAGTCAAATGGAATAAATTCGAGAATGAATAATGGAGGGCTTGAAGGGAAAAACGCTTCTACACGTCGAAAAATTATATAGGGTGTGTCATGTGACAGTTGCGATTATCAACTTTCTTATTTTAAGCACAATCCCTGTATATTATTTATTTTTTTGATTCTCTAGAAAATTCTAGACATAATTCATGCACAATGTCCTACACCTATTTCGGAAATATTAAGTGTTTTCAGATTTATTACAAAAATTAACATTAAAAAAAGAAAATTAATTTATTTCACAAATTTGCTAAATTACACTCAATAGGTAATTCCCATTTAGCTCTTGATATTGAGATAGTAAGTGAAACCATTTCTGCGTTTCTTTTTACTGATATGAAAAAAAAAACAGTTTTGTATATTTTCGTCAAAAATCAACCTTAGCATCTTGTTGTCTGCTTGCATGACAGTGGTGATCAGTGTCAGTGCTATTATCGTTTGAATTGCGTTTGGTTTGATTGGTTATGGAAATAACACGAACATAAATGGAAGTTTCTCGCTTATTTCACGAAAATTTTCCAAATTTGCCGCCTGTATCCCAAGGAATATTAGCAAAATAGAAAACCAGTTTCGCCAGCTGGGTCACGTAAGACAGATAAAAAAGTAGCTGCCAACGCTCTAAGTGATAATACGAAATTGGATATTATGCTTGAGTTTCAAGAAAATCCACATAATTGTGGTCGAAAAAGAGCCCCACTGTTGACTCAGGAGCTCATGGTACTCTGTGAACAAATGATGGTAAGGTTAGATAACAATGTGATCCAATTAGAAGATGTTTTGTTTTCTGATGAGAGCACTTTTACACTTCAGGGTCATGTTAATCTTAAAAATTGCCGCTATTGGTCTAATGAGAATCCTAACTGGATGACAGAGAAACATACCCAATATCCTGACAAGTTAATGTTTGGGCAGGAATTGTTGGAACTCATATCGTAGGTCCCTTTTTTATTGATGGCAACCTGAATAGAGATAAACATTTAGAATTGCTCCAAAATAATGTCGTGCCAACTTTGACAAACTTATATCCTGATCCAATAAACCCACAAGTTCCTGCCAATACAATATGGTTTCAGCAAGATGGAGCACAGCGCCATTACGAAATCAAGGTCTGGCAAGCAATTTTTTTCAAATCGGTGGATTGGGAGCCGCGGATTGATAGAATGGCTAGCACGATCTCCTGATTTGACGCCAATGGACTACTTTTTGTGGGGATATGTCGGAAGTACTGCATACAAAACTAAACCCCTCAACTTGACCTAAAAAGACGAATCACACTTGCGATTAGATCAGTCACGCCTGTGATGTTGAGTAACGTTAGAAGACCGTCCTATGCCAAATTAACATGTTGCCAAGACGTTTGCGGCGAGCATTTTGTACCTTTTCTACATTGATACTAATGTTTTTTTTTAATCAGTATTACTTATTAGGTTTTTTAGTGTAATAAATAAATATAAATAAACAAAGCTTTATTGCCCAACAGTCCAAAACTATTAACAGGATATATTAAAATATCTGAAGACGCGAGATGTAAAGACCGACATCTAGGATTTTCGGGGAAACTAGCACATAGGGGTTCCGAATCTAAAGCCGTTCCATGTAATTGCGTAATTCCTAGGTTAGAATATCACGATGAAATTTTCAGGTTAACTTCACCTGTCAGTGATATTGAATACTCTCTTCAAGGTGTAAGTTAAACAGAAGGCACATTGAAAGTAAGCTGTGGTAACAAGTTCCCTGCGTCTATTTTATTATGCAGAAGCTTGTATTGGAAAGTGAGCGCAAATATTATTCGCCTGAGTTCCAAATTTTCCACATTAAATCTAGTACACATATGTTGCTCTTTAACTCCTCAATTGGGATAAACTCCATCAATTTTAAAATATAGATACTTAAGAAACTTTCGCTACACACTTTCTAATGCTAACTTCTGATAATTGTAAAATGGTATCTATACGATCGAGGCATATTCGAGCCTAGAGCGTACGAAAGAAAAATGAAGTACTTTCAGAGCATCTATACTACGAAACGATTTACAGTTCCTGACAATGAAGCCATATAATTTACTAGCTTCGGTAATTTTAGGGTAGATGTGTTCGTAAAAATTCAACCTTGTATCAAACCACACACCAAGATCCTTAATTAAATTCGCACATGGAAGGCAAGCATTGCTTATCATATAATTAAAATCTAAACAGGCTTTCTTCTTGATAAAAGACATAATTTTGCATTTAGATTCATTCAAATGTAGATTATTCTGCAAGCACCAATCACTAACAGCATTAAGAAAATAGCAATCATCAATGCCTGTAATCTCCACAATTTTTTTTAAATCGTATATAATAAATTGTTACACCTTTAGCCTACTTGTTAAGTCATCAATGAAAAGAAGAAACAGCAGAGGACCTAGATTTTACCCCTGATTCTGGTGTCAAAATAAGAATTTAAAAAAGTAATGAGTTGACTGCCGAATCCAAATTTAGCCAATTTACCAAGAAGAATACCGTGATCCAATTTATCAAATGCCTTTGCAAAGTCGGTATAAATAACATCCACTTGACTTTTATTATCTCGATATTTTGCAAGGTACTGTGTTATAAAAGTAAGGTTGGTAACAGTACATCTTTTCTTCAGAAATTCGTGCTGCGAATCAGAAATTTTATGACATATTAGTGTTTGTCCAGTGGTTGAAATTCGACAGTATTTCATCAAATTGTGAAAATTATTGAGGTTCGTTTGTCAAAAGTATGTGTCTATCAGAAATAAAGTGGAGGAAAAACCGGAGAAGGAGATGTCATGATATAAAAAAAATATATGAGAATTTAATCAAATATAGGTTTTTCAAATAATTTTGAAAAATGCGTGACCCCCCAGTTTTTGGTGGAATTGCACTTTCTAACCTAAAAGTTTTAGTCATTTGGAGTTTCAATCGAGTAAATAAAAAATAAAATAAAAAATATATGTGCCCAACAACCTTATAAAAACTATAATCTTTAATATATTTTCTGTTGTCCACTGATTGTCAATTTGTTACAGCACACCTTAGGAATAATTAGAAATAATTTTAAAAAAACTTACAGAATAATTGGAACGAAAGTTACTGCTACTTGACATTGACTATATTTTACTACTGAACACTAAACAACGCTTAATACCAGCGCACCCATCATATATTTAGAGTCGGTTACAGGATTTTTCGATTTTTTGTAAAATGGACCATTCCATGGCATTGAAAAAAATTGAACAAAATATAGGACCAATCTGGAAGTACCCATATTCCCTCAAATGAAAAAAGGATGATTAAACATATTTGAGAACTCCCTTCTATTTTTTTCATGTCCGTTAAATACATATTTTGTTTTTCATTCTTTCCTGGGTTGCATTAAAGAAGACTTAAACTGTATATTCATTTAAGTTGGATGGATTATAACATTTCTTTTGCCGCTTTCAGTGAGTAATGTAGTAAGAGCAAAAATCTAATTGCAGGATTCCATGGAACGCCAAAGCGGTCTGGTACCATACCAACAGTTGACAAATTTGATAATGTCTTTTTTGGAATTCCGCACATAAACGTGAACGCCATAGATCCACGTCACAGGATATTATTGGAGACAGTCTATGAGTGTATTTTGGATGCAGGAGTTAATCCTAATGAACTAAGAGGAACCAAAACTGGTACTGTATATAAATATATATTGATATTATTGTTGTCATGTCGCGTTCCAAATATAAATGCAAATGTACAGTGAGGAGATATGGTTTGGAACCAAATTATTTAAAATACAGGGATTTATTTTCTTGGAAAAACACTCGGACAATTTAGTTTATACAATCACTCCTGATAACTTCATCTTTCAGATCACAGCAATTTTTTCCGAAACTACTATTTAGGATAAATTCCCGAATTAAATGAAAATAAATATAAAATATTTTAAACGCATCATGCAATATATAACATCAAAGGATTCAGTATGAGGAACACAAATATATTTATTGTCATATTTTAAAAATAATTAGTTTAAAAGATATTAGAAAATATATACAAAAATGTATCAGTTTCCTCCTTTATCACCGAGATTATAAGACCTACAATTTTATTTCCAACATATTAAGTAATATGTCAAATGAAAAGGCTCATTTAGAGGAATACAAATTATGATTTTTCACATTTTAAAAAAATAATTGTTTAAAAGATATTAACGAAAATATACAAAACTTTACCGATATTCCCTACCCCTATTTTTCAGGAACTATGAAAACTAAGATTTTTAAAAATAAAGATGTGGCCTGCCATGAACTTTACAGGAAAAAGGAGAAAACCCTAATATTAATTTTTGGGGCCAAATTATACAATGAAACAGAAAATTAAAAATTAAACTTTTTTCTAACTCATTCTGTAATACCTATATCAAATAAAAGGACTTATTATTATTTTAAAATAAATTGTTAAATACGCTAACAAAATATTAACAAAACAAAAATGGTACAGGGGTTCAGATGTACTTTTTATTTTTTATAAAAAATAATACTATTAATTTCGGGGGCAAATTGCAGAATTAAACGAAAAATAAAAAATACACTTTTTGCAAACGTGTCATGTAATATATGAAATGAGAAATATCATAATACTTTTTAATATTTTTAATACGCTTTTATTAGGTCGATGTATACGTATGTATCTATGTAACGGAAACTTTCAACTTAATTTTCATCAACTTAAAGAAGTCTAATTAAGTTGAAAATTGGCACACGTTTGTCTTTTAGTCACTGTTCTTACCTAAATACAAATTCGTCTATTAACTACTGCCATCTAGTTGGCACTAGTAGAACTTGCTGCAATAAAATGGAAAGTTTACGCAAACATGAAGTAAACTTTTTAATTATAAATACATGCTTAGGAGACTAAAATAATTATAATTAAAAAAAACTAAAAAATACCCTTTAATAGCAAACCAAACTAAAAAGCAGAAAATAATTTTTAATTATGAATAGTTTATATTAGAGCAGTAGAAAGTCGAACAATCAATCATGATTAATTACCTCAAAATAAAAATATAATAAAATTAAAGTTATTAACAGAATAATTCGATTCAGAGCACAAAGCGTGGTTCTTGAAATATTAAATTTTACAATTATTCTATTGGCAACTATTTATAAGAGGAGAGTTATGCAAATAAAGTGAATTATTCTGTTAATAACTTAAATTTTATTATATTTTTTTTGAGGTAATTAATCATGATTGATTGTTCGACTTTCTACTGCTGTCATATAAACTATTCATAATTAAACATTATGTTCTGCTTTTTATTTCGGTTTGATATTAAAGCGTATTTTTTAGTTTTTTTAAACTAAAATAATTTGTTTAAAAGATATTGACAAGAATATTAAAAAATATCCTATTTACCCCTTCAAACCTGAAAGTATAAAACTAAAACTAAAAAAAAATTACAAATATGAGGCCTCACTTGAACTTTACAAGAAAAATAAGGAGAAATATACGTTCTTTTGAATCGCATCATGTAATATATCAAATACGGAATACCAGTACAAATTTTCAAGGATAAAAATAATTTATTAAAGTACATATCCTTTGATCGATTCTTTTCTACATCTGCGAACTACTGAGCCTAAAAAATTGAGAATATAAGGTCTTACTCAAAATTTGCAAGATAAGTAAAAAAATAACTTTAATATATAAACTTAAGAAAAAAAAATGTTTTAACATTATTTTTTAAAGTGCATCTGTAATGTATCAAATGAAAGGAATCTTCATAAAAATATAAATGGGACGTTTCACGGTAACAGGATCACCTGCGTATCAAAAATTTGGCATGATGGATTTTGAAGATTGTGGTATCAAAATGATTGACGGGAACAGAGCTTTCAAAAAATTGCCAGCGAAGTTCAAAATTCGAAATGCCGGCTTCAATATGACGGTCAGAAACTGGAAAAAATTAAACAGTAACGTAAAAAAGTTTAAAGAAAAGAAAATACGCAACAGATTGTGCTATTTTTTAGCTGGTGTGATGAGATGATAAAATCCATCATGGCGGTAAAAATTTAATATGGTAGAGAAATTTTCCAAAAATGAAATGTACCATAATTTTTTTAGGGTCGTTGGACTCGAATCCGAGGTCGAGTTTTCAAAATTAAAAATAGCGGATCCAAGATGGTTAACAAAATTTTCACAAATCAATCGATTTACCGAAAATTTAGAATTCAATCGGATTTGGTGTTGCTGCTTATGAATTCCTGCTCAGATTTTCAGAATTCCAAGTGATAGATTGAAGCTGGCGGTAGATATTAAAATTTTATTTCGGATCATTTATCTGCCAGATTTAATTTCAACTAATGTGACTTCGTATTTGTAATCAGCAACTCCAAATACCCACATGTATCAAATTTCAGGAGTATCTGTTGACTTTTGAATTTGATTTATCCGGCATTTTGGATCTCCCATCCTGGGATTCATGACCAGTGACCCCAAAAAAACAGTGTACCAAAATTGGAACAAATTAGTAGATTTTTGAAAATACCTCCACCCTGATGGATTTTGTCGTCTCGTCACACCAGCTTTTAAAGGGTATCTTTTGGGTTCAATTTCAGCCAAAAAAAAACGACCCAATAGGTTGCGTATTATCTTTCCTGAAAGCTTTTTTTCGCCTTACAGTTGAATTTATTCCACATCTAGCCTTATTAGAGCCGCCATTTTTAATTTTGAATTCCGCCGCCAATTTTTTGAAAGCTCTTCTCCAGACATTTTGAAACCTCAAACGTCCAGATCCACCAACCCAAAATTAAGAATTAAATTACACATTAGGATTAATACTTGAGTCATAACCAAATAGTGACAATTATTTTAATTCTGCTGAAATTTGTAACCATTACTAATGATAAAACAAGGAAATAGAAACAGAGACTGGAGATAACAAGAGACGGGAAGTATAATTCGCTTCTATCATTCAGTCTCAAATGACTACCGCTCTTTATTTTTTACTACCAACGTCCGAAAATCAAAAAGTTTTATCTTGCCAAATAGAGAATTGAAAGCACTTTTTAAAGGAAGTGTCACACGCTACCCCTTTTCATTTAAATTTTTTAGGGGTAGTTATTACCCGTGGGGGGTTGAAGGGCCCAGTGAATAATTTTATTCAAAAGTGTTCTTTCATATATAAAAACTGACCTGTTTTACGATTTTTCATTTACATTCAGAATCATTTATAAAATGGATTTATACTTTAGGACCTCATTGCGTACGTCATAGAAGTATTTTAACCCTTCATTTCATTTTGTGGTATATTTGCTACATAATAGTATCTCAACTTTAAGTCTAATCATCCAAGTTCAGTAAAAAGAGGTATCATTAAATCTCTATATGACAGAGCAAAAACCAACTGTTCTAATATCAATAAATTCAATGAAGAAAAAACGTTTATAAAAAATATACTTTCTGCCAATCATTACCCAAATAAATTTATTAAGAACGAGTTAAACAAAATGGAATACCAAACAATCTCTAACAACCAACATCAAACTTCACCAAGCACCACTGACTCCCAAGGTAATCACATTAATACAATAACTATACCATACATACAAGGTCTATCAGAAAGACTAAAAAGAGTGGGAAACAGATATAATATCAAAACATCATTTAAAACAAGAAATACACTAAAATCAATTATATCAAAAACCAAACCAAATAACACAACTCAAAATACAAAAAATTGCATTTATAAAATCCCGTGTGAATGTAATAAATTCTATATTGGAGAAACCTCTAGACCTCTGAATGTTCGAATAAACGAACACAAAAATTACATAAAAAAACGACAATTTGAAAAATCTAAAATTTGTGAACATGCTTGGGACCTTGGTCATAAAATACAGTTTCATAATTCAGTTATATTACACAAAGAAGAACACAACACCAAAAGAAAACTAAAAGAGTCTGCTTTAATTTTGTTAAATGAAAACGATTGTATCGCTACTACCTCCGTAGAATTCAGTCGTTCCTGGTTGCCGATGATTAAGGAAGAAATTGCTAATGGTCATGTCCTTGTGAACAACCCAATATCGGGATAGCTCATAAGGTTTTTCCTAGGTTTTCCCTTATGATTTTAATGGGATCACTGAATCAAAAAAGTTCTTTGGTCGCATTTTTGGCGAATGCACTATCTTATAAGAAAGTCGCACCTAGGAGCGCCACATAAAGTTCTGAAGATCTCCCTTTCAAATTCTTCCAATTTGAAAGGAACTTTATGATTATATGATCTTTAGAAATTTCTGTGCTACCCTGTATATTACAAATAAAATTCTCTTAGTTACGTCAAAAATCAAATAATAATCATTGTCAAATATTTTAAATTTACATCTTGCAATTGTACCTTTTTAATCCGTAGTTTCTTAGCCATTGACAACGGGGTCTGATCTAGACCCCGAAACGTTTGGAATATACAGAAATTTCCTTTAAAGTGTGGTGTTATTTCCCAATAAACACTTAGATATAATAGTTTGAATCTACGTGATTTTAATAGGAACAGTTATAGAAGCCTAATTCATTTGTATCATACTATCTCATAAGTGTAATGTGGCATCCGCGTACTAAATGTCCTTTTGATCGTGAAGACAAACAAATTACCACCTGCACTAGTGATATTTGTATATCTTATGAAGTGGACCTTTGTTATGTAAATTGATGCACGGATCAAGAATTTATCTATTTGCAGATGTCTTACCGCAATAAACAGATGAGAGATTCGCTAACAGATGTGGTACTATATGAGATAATTGATTATTTCACTTGCCCCACTTGAGCACGGGAAAGTTTTCAAGGTCACGACCCCTCACTTGGTCGTGGCACGTATCTTGTGAAATAATCACTCCTATTGGTAAAATAGTTGGTGGCGCGACTTTCAAATGTCAGCGGTCATAGAGAGATCGCGGTTGACAGTTGACGTGGCCTCCGTGGTAAACAAGCGGTAGCCGAACGGGGGTCGATCGTTTCCACGTCGAATCCTCTACTATACGAGCCAGCGAGACAGTACACTATCAATTCAGAGAGTTATGAGCTAGTCATGTCGGTCGGGCTGCTCCCTTTGTATGCATAATTTTCATGTAATGTACTCATAAAGTTTTAAACATTTTTTAAGTTACTTTTTTACATATTGTTGTAAATTTGCAACATCTATTTCTTTGCAAAAAAAACTAAAAGGATATATTTTTTTACCAAATAGGTTTTAAACAGGCACAGGAAACAATAATTGACACAAATTTAATTTTTTTAAATTATTTTTCAAAATTCATGAAATGGAGGGTTAAAAAAGTTTGTTGGTCATTGACCTTGTTTTTAATGTATTTTGTGTACTCTTACAAAAGTTTGTTCGCTTCACCTGGTATATACAAGCAGATTTTTTAAGTTAAATTTTTTTGTAGGTGTCTACGTCGGCTTATCTTATTTTGATGCATATCACGGCAGAGAAAATATCGAAGGAAGGTCCACGGGACTACTCGCTGCTCTTGCTGCGAACAGAATTTCATACGCTTTCGATTTCAAAGGACCAAGTTATGTTTGTGAGACAGCATGCTCGACAAGTTTCTACGCCTTGCTGAATGCTTTTAAAGATTTGGAACACGGCGAAATTCAAAATGCTATTGTGGCCGGTGCAAATTTAAATTTTCATCCGTTCGAAACGGTGGAGTATTATAGAGCTGAAGTTTTGTCACCGGACGGCATATGTAAAACCTTCAGCACAGAAAGGAACGGTTATGTTCGATCTGAAGCTGTTGTTGCTGTGCTTCTACAGAAAAAGAAAAATTGTAGAAGAATCTATGCCTCAATTGTCGGTGGCCAGTTAAACGCTGACGGCTTCAAGAAGGAGGGGGCCAATTATCCTTCAGCTGAAGCACAGTTTGAGCTGATGGATGAAATTTATCAGAAGTATAATATTAACATCAACGATTTGAGTTATTTTGAAGCTCATGGAACCGGTATGTATGCAGCACTATTTTTAATAACTGATTCGAATTTTTTGTATTAAAACACAATAAAAAAATTGTCAGTGGAGCTTACGAACGTGGTGTCGTATATATCTGCAAAATCGGAAGCTATTGATTAGCACTTATTTTGGAGTCAGTCTATTAGAACTGGGTTTTGCATTGCTACTTTAGTATTATTTTTCATTTTCTTAACATAGCGAATAATATATAAGAGATTTTACGTTTCCCTCCAGTTTAAGCCACTGTTTTTATTCTCGCAGTAGGCTGGCCGCACTCAAATCGGATTTTGAAATATTTTGAAAAAACATTTGAAAATTTCTAGTTATGGTTACGTTGAATCACAATATAATCAATCAAGAAAATAATGTTTATAGGTTTAGCTGTAATTAATAAATTTATGAAATTTTATACGCAAAAGGCAAAACTTAACTTTATCCTAAAAGCTCTTAAAACAAAAACCACGGTAAAAAAATACAACCTGATATCAGTGTATTGAACCTAATAGATGTCGGTGACATCTACCGTCTATTGAGTAATTTAAGTATATGAAGGCATACTATGCTATAACATATACCATACTCTTGACAGATGGTTCGAGTGTTTTATATAAAAACACATAAGTAAATATATATACAGATATATATCCACATATTTAGAACTATATCATTCAACGTATGACAGCCGTTTCGAACTAGGAGTTCTCGTCAGATACGCTTCCTTGGATGAAACTGACGAGAACTCCTAGTCGGGATCGATGATGGTAAAATGACGACGTTTCGGCAGAGTCACATCTGCCCTCTTCAGGTCGGTTCGCATAATTCTCGTAGCCTTCTGCTTTCGCTTCTAGTTACTCGAATACGAATACGTTACGTATTTAACTGTTTGCAAAATTGAAAGTTTGATTTACATTTTCATTACATATTTTAAAGTCATTGACAACGAAGTCAGAATCGACTATGAAACGTTTGGTATTTTCTTTCAATATACAGCTTTTTATAATTCAATTGTGTTATTATTCCCAAGAAAACTTAAAAATAATGGTTAAAAAATATCTCAAAAATGGTTATTTAGCGTAGTTATACAGGATGGCTCGAAAACTGATAGACCAGTAAGTTATAATGGGTGACTCATCGGCAGCAGAATATACAAAATATTTAAAATATACGAGTAGATGGAAGTTATGTAGGGTGGCCATTAATAGTTGCGGTTTGTGTGAAATGGGTTGGGGATTGGTGAATTTATAGTTATAGAGAGTGGTACAAAAAATCGTATATTGGGTGACCCATAAGTAGTTGTTTATATATGGTGGTTGCGACCGGGGCTTAGTAGAATTAAAGTTTTACAGGGTGGATTAAAAATGTTAAAAACAATTTGTTATGAAATACCTGAAAATTGAAATATTGAAGCAAAATTATGTTTATATATTGTGTTTAATACAATGTTAGAAAAAGTTGCATATAAATACCGGGTAAAATTATAGTTTATGCTCAAAAATTATCAGAAATAATTGTTATATAGCTTATAAGGTGGAGTCGAACTATAATTAGGTAATAAAAAAATGTCATATTGTGTGACAAATAAACAGTAGCATATACAGGATGTTTGCACTATAGGGTGAAGCAGAGTTACTATTATACAAGGTAGTTCCAAAAAAAAGTTGAAGTAAATTGTTATATAATGTGGCCCATAAGCACTTGCAGTTTGAGTGAAATGTATTCGTGATTCGTAGATTTATATTGTTAGGTGATTCAACAAAGATAGAAGAAATTGTTATATTGGATAGCCCATATGTTTCATAAGCTATTTCTTTTTGCAAAGAATTCTACATTTCATACGCGGGTGAAATCGCGAGTTACGGCCTAGTGAAGTATATTATGCTACGGTTCCAGAAGTCGGTCGTCCGTGCGGACGACTATCCACGTTGGTTTCATAAGTTTCTTCAAAGATTGTTTTTTATAAATGTATTTTCTCATTATATTCAGTTAGCTATCCAAAAAATGTTCGAGGATGAATGAGATTACTATCCTTTTTGGTTTTCGTTGGGTATTAATTTTATTTATTGAGCGACTCGATGCAAGGGATCAATGGTTTTGGATCGTTCACTGGTAGAAAATTTCAGTAACTGCTAAGCCAAACGTATTAATAGTACAATAAAAAGCAAAAAAATTAAAAAATGCAAACCCTTAATGAAATCAAGCATACCACATAGTTCAGTCACCGGAGGTTTTTAAGTGGAATACCACGTAACATTCGTTAAATGCTGTATTTAGAAATGCGCTTAAATTTGTTCTATTCACTGGTAGATTAAACTATAATAATTATCAACATTGGTAGTCGTCCGCACGGTTGTTGTTGATACAAACTATTTCATAGAGCTTTGATAAGTTCCTAACATTTGAAATATGCTGACGAGTTTTACGCTTTTTGATAAAATCTGTTTATAAGGCTCAGTTCTCATGCCAAAGGAGCAAGCTACCCAAGTTAATTTTTTACCCTTTCTTCAAAGGCAAATTAAACCCAGATGTTCCTGGTTGACTACTGCATATATTCTTTGTATTTTTTCCGATAATGAAAAAAAATTCAACAACAATATTGTTTATCAATTTATGACAAAAAATTATTAATTAATGGGGACAACAAGGGTAAATTTATTTTATATAGGGTTTTTACAGCTATTTCTTCGCTCGGAGCGTGGTCCCAAGAACTGTCGTCATTCTATCACTAAAGAAAAGACAATTTATATCAAATAAGACATGTTAAAAGTAATTTAGGAAGGTAATCTGAAAAGTCCTTATCTAGTCGATAACCACAAAGGTCCCTTGATATCGTTTCTATACGGTAGACTGTGGTAGGTGTGGGTGCGTGCATCGAAATTCAATCAGCAAGCAATGTACGCAGTCGAAATAATGGCGAAGTAAAATTGCAGTTATACAAGTGGGTTTAAAAAATCTTAAATAAATCTGATATTGGGTGGTACATAAGCAGTTCCATATGTAGGATGGTTGAAATATAAGGTGAAGTAGAATTAAAGTTACACAGGGTGGTTCAAAAAATGTTGTAGTGGGTGGCACGGAAGTAGTTGTGTATACAAGGTGGTTGAAATAAGAGTGGAGTAAAACTATAGTTATACAGACTGGATCAAAAAACAATTAAATAAGCATATGCAGCAAGGATATTTGAGTTATAGCGCGGAGGGTTAAAAAAATGTTAGAAGCAGTAGCATATACAGGATGGTTGAAATATAAGGTGATTTAAACATGTTATATAGTGTCGAAAATAAGTAGTTGCTTATACTTTACATATAGGGCAAAGTAAAATTTAAACAATAGAAAAATAGAAACAGTCAATAGGGTGGAGAGGATGATAGGAAAAGAATTTATATTGGGTGACCAATGCACAGAAACATATACAGGGTGGTTTCAATATAGGGTGAATAAGAGTCACACTTTCCATAAAGAAAGTGGTCCAAATAAAAACGTTAAAATGTATGTAGAAAATAAACAAAAAATAACTAATTAAAGAGAGAGAGGGAGAAAGAGAGAGATAAGAATACGCTAAAATAATCAATACAATTGTACCTTAAATTATATAAGAAAAGAATATATTATTTTTTTTATTTTAAGCCAGTTGAAGTCGTTTTTTTAATATAAATCATTATTTAATCTTATGAACATCTTTCTGGGACGTTTTTGTTGAGATTTTCAATGTTGTATAACGAACTGCAGAATGACTGTCGAATACTCTTTCTTATACTTACTTACTTATACTGCTATTACTCTATGTAATAAATTTACATTATGATTTCGATTCAGGATTCTTCCGTTGTTTGCATAAACTGGGAGCATATTAGTGAAATCAGTAATATCATAATACTGGTACATATTTTCAAGGAAAGAAAAAATATACGTAGAATTGAGAAATTACCAAAAATAAGATTATAAAAACATCAATTGAAAACTATCTAATCATGATAATTTATATGCTATAACAGTTTATTGTCGAATAATAGAAAACAAGTAAGCAACTAGTGTTAACTTAAAGATGTAGAAAACTCACTAAATAAACATGTGCCCTCTCACATAATCCGTCAAAAACTTCATTTGACTCAAATTGTTTATTGAGAATAAATGATACGGAGACTAAAAGCCTAGCAAGAATAATATTTTCAATAAAATCCATCAAATAAATCTGCGTTGTAATCGTGCATGTGGGTTTGTCAGACAGTTCTCCTGCATAATATGTGTGAATGTATATTTGAATATACTTATCCATGGACATACCGTGGGAGGGGCAGCGGGGCAGCTGCCCCCTTCTGGACCTGAAAAACGTGCCGTGAGCCATTAACCTTCGCATAAATTTGCTGTCTTGCCCCCCTCCCCCCTGGAGCAAAAAAAATCCGAATTGTCCCTCTTTCTAGGAAATTTTTTTTTCCGATTTTTTCCCTCTAGGACATTTTTTTCCCAATTTGCCCCTCCCTAGACCAAAAGCCTTTGTACTTATCTGTTGAATGAGTCGTGACGTTTCGATTCCTTTATCATCGTTGTTTAACAATGTTTTTCTGAAGCAAGTTGTAGGTAATATTGTATTCGCTTGATTTTTTGTAATTCTGAATATGGTTTGACAATTGTGAGTGTATAGAGGGTGTCCCAATTCTTCATTGTTTACCATCATAGGTATACTTTCTGTGAATTTTTATTTTAATATGTTCTTCTTCTCGATTTGTGAAGATGTTGTAATGATGGTTCTTTTTCCTTACTTGCAAAGTCCTAGTTACACACACACACACAGTTATGTGTAGGCCCGCAGACTCAAGGTACACTTTATACACATTTTTTGTAACTCTGAATAGTGTTTAGGTCATGTTAAATTTGGTGTTAGCGTATTGTTAAAAACCATTTTTTACTTTATATTTATCTCCAACTCCATAAATTTATTCGGATATATCGGTATCATAGGGTTTACAATTTCAGAGTTTTTTCAGTTTGTGGGTTATTATTTTAATTAGAAGTACCATGTGGTGTTAGTGGTTTCTATGTTTTGTTTGTCGATTTGGTTAATTGTGTTTTTTTTGATATTCATTACTCTTTCTTAGAAATCTCATTTGTTGATATAAATACTTTCACTTTATCATATAAGGATTTACTGACTTGGAAGTTTAAGTTTAAAGAGTGATTTTAATAAGAATTGCTGTTTGTATGCGTTGGTTCTGTAGAGATATATCATGGCCAATGAACATCAAAAATGAAATTTCAAAATCAATTAGTCAAGAAAAAACATTAAAAATTGTTGAACAATATTGACAGTTACGAAAAGTTAAGCGAATTCGATATTGTGCGACAACGATTCCTGATAAGAGATAGAACTGTCCAGACTCATTAAACAGATAAATATATTGAAGTATACATTTGCCTTTATTTACCCTATCAAAAGTTACTGTGAGGAGAGAAAACCCACTTGAACAATCAATCATTCAGATATTGCTTATAATAAATGTATAGTTTGAACAAACACTTACTTTTATTTTCAATGATGATTATTTAGGTACACTTGTTGGAGATATTAGCGAGTGCACGGCAATGGAAAAATTGTTAAAAAATATGGACGGACCACTTCTAATTGGTTCGGTTAAGTCCAACATGGGCCATTCAGAAATTGCAGCTGGTTTATGTTCTGTACTGAAAGCAATAATTACTATGCAAGCAGGTATAATTCCAGCCAATTTGTATTTCCATCCGTTGGATACTACTCTTCCAGGAGTGAAAGATGGAAAATTCCGGGTAAAGTATTATTTAAATTTTATCGTTAGGTAGTCTCAACTATATGTGATAAAAAGAAGAGCGACAGACTACGAATTTCGAAATTTGTAAGCAAGACAATATATTGTTTCTAGTCGAGAATCTTAATCAGTTACGATTCTCTTAACGCATTCAAATCTCGAATAATGATGTATGTATTTATTACCTATAACTGAATTTAACTAGCTTATATACATTCGAAATCGGAAGTAGTACTTCGTGGATGCTATGAAGTTGACTTGGTTGCCTTTACCTTTTTAAATTGACTCTAGAAGCAGAAATTTTCTTCTCTGTAGAGCTGTATGCAGCTCAATAAAAAGCAGGTTTGTTGACAAAACCATTTGCGTTTTGAGAGGTGCCAAGATTAATATTTTGTAGTTTCTTTTTTAGTGTAGTTATACTAAATACTTAAGGAGTCTACTACTCTTATAAGTTGCTATTGGACTAGGCTAGGCTAGGAAGTTAGTAAAACTACCCAGTCTGTTACATAAAAGGTTAGGTATCAAATTTAGTTTAATAATTAAATTACTTAGAAACTTGGCGCAAATAAATAAGCTTTGCAGCCGTAGTCTAGCCATGTAGTTCCAAATCCTTATATTATTATAACTGTACTAGGGATGTAACGAATGTCCCATTTGCGAATGCGAATCTTCTCTACCAATATGGGCGAATGTGAATGCGAATACCATTATTAGAATTTTAAATTCGCTGTCAAAAGTAAGCAATCACAAACACACATTTTGATCGCCCATTTACGACCGTTCTTTTTTAAACAGAATTAAGAAATTGACATATTTTGGTTTAATTAAAAATTATTCCCTAAATTGTGCTTCGTAATTATTATATAAAGCAGTTCTTCTATTTCTAATGCATAAACTGAAATAGTTGTGGAACTTTTGTTGCGTCATAGATGTATAACCACAAAATTTTTCATCCTAACACCAAATCTTTACACTGAACGCTATTTCAACAGTTTACCTGTCATCATATTGGAGTGAACCAAAAAAGTGTGATAAGTATATAATATTTTGGTTTATAAGACAAACAAGTTTGTATGTATTTATTTTTAATTAAACAGGAAAATTGTATAATTAAGTTTATGAGCCAAATAAAAACTAAAATTATGGTCATGTTATAACTTATTTTATTTTTGGACCCATTTAATTTAAAGTTGGCTTGTTTAGGAGACAATTGATGGTGTCAGTGTGCTGACTACAATATTTTTAAAATCATTTTTAAAAATAAAGTGCCGAAAGAGCCAAACTTTATATAGCTTTAAAAGTAAGATTCTGCAAGCTTATATATTTCTGAGTAAAGTGAGATTGAGCGCATGAGAATCGGTCAACAAATAACTGACCTATCAGAAGGTAAAGGTAGGCATGTTTTAACATCCTGATATCTAATTTCCTTTATTTTGCAAAATTAAGTAGGCGTAATGACAAATTTTGCGTCGTTGGGTATCGCTGCTAATTAGAATTGACATATGCGAAAATGGTACTATCTAATTAAATTTGAGCGGGATCCGTGGCGAGTTCTGCTACAATTTGTTGCTACGCGATATAATAAAAAACGCTTCCCTTAAAATTTTGTCAAGATATTTCACCTAACAATTCCCAGGCGCAAAGGATTCAGGTGTCCAAGGAGTGAAGAACGCAAGTACGATAGTTATGGTGCTATTATTTCGATTTGTCTAAGTAATGGGGTTTCATAGGCTGTGTCCCACGTAAATACATAGAAAGCATTCATTTTATTCTTACTGGAAATTAAATTAGTGCGTTTGTAGCGATATTATATTGTCTGATCGCTCAATGGTTTGTTTTTGCCCTCAGTTTCAGCTTGTGCCTGTCACTTTGACCCAACGCATGGCCCAAACCGCGCAAAGCTCGTTTACGTGGGACACACCCTGAGAAAAAATATTCTGCGTATTTCGAATTTAGCATTTGACCCTGACAAAAGCCCTGGAGCGTTCCACAAATTGTCAAATTTAAACTTGGTCCTAAAGTTAAAGCGAGGAGACTATTAAGGTGCCGAAACCTTTTTAAAAATTTTAAATTTTTAAAGAAACGGTTTACTGACGAAAAATGTTTTATTATAAATTCCTTAACAACAGCATAGGTTGTATATATCCTTTAACTAAAAAAAACCTTGAAACAGCAGAAACCGTTTCTCTAGAGAAATGGATAAGTTTAGTAACTATGCAATGGTCTCAGCCGAACTATCAAGTAATTGTAAAGTTGATTTGATTTTTATTGAGTAAGGAACCAGACTACAAATTATTGGGGTATTTCTTTACATCGCTCGGTAGCAGGATTTGACTCACCCTATATCCTCTCAAAATTAACGTTTTAATAAAAAGTTTATCGCCATTAGCTTGCACCACTGACGCAGCTGTCAACAATTCGAAATAGCAGCTGTACCCAACGAAGCAAAATTTGTCATCAGGAGATTAAAACATACGTTCCTTTATAATGTAATAGGACAGTTATTTTTTGACAGATTCTTACGAGCGACCTTCCGTTGTGTTTAGAAATATTCAAGCTTTTTGAATCTTATTCTTAAAAGCTAGATAGTGTGACCCAAGAAAGTACCAGCATGTTTTAAAGTTTGCCAAAGTTTAAATACGTCTGCGATTTTGTTTTTAAAACTGATTATAAAAATGAAGTCTGACACCAACAATTGTCTTTTGAACGATCCATATTTATTTATAATCAGTACAAATAAAAATGTTACATAACCTCATATAATACTATCTTTTTGAGTTTTTTCAATCCATTGAACATAAGAAAATATATTGCGCTTCCCTCAGCTGATTGAATCTCCTAAAGTTTGTATTATAATTTCTTTGACAGGTTTTCGTTAATCTACGATTTCTTTATCCTAGAAATAACAAGGAAATGGCGTTATAAGCAGTATGACTCCCGATTTGGAGTCTCTGTGAGCTAGTTTTTCCTGAATCTCCTCTGAAACTGACATAACTTGATTAATTTTATTTAGCAATTAAATTGTTGCTTAAATTAAATATTTTTAAACTATTTTCGTTGTCAAACACATTCGCAAAAAAAATCGCATGTATTAATAACCGCGAATACGAATGCGAATGCGAATATTAAAAATCCCTAAACTATAAATAAATTAATATAAATTAATAGTTTCTTTACTATATATTTAAAAAAGTTACATTTCTTTGAAAAATTGCTGAATAAGCGCTGGATCCAACACGAAGTGGTACATTACTGATAATAATCTAGTGGCTAATAAGTATTAATAAATCTTCAACTGAAATGAACACATAAAGATTATCACAATTATTAGAGAATTGTAAGATATAGCAAGGCCATAGAGGGGGTTAACTGGTCTTGATTGATTACGACCACAAAATTCATATATTTATTCACGTATTAATGAATTCATTTGGCCGATACTTAACTACAATCGTAATTTCCACAATTTTACGTTTTTAAATATATATTTGACATATCCGTTTAACAAATTACCGAAACTTTTGAGCTTATTAATCTCTAATGATTCTAAAAGGTTTAATTTGCTACCTTTATTCTCTGAAGGTGCAGAAAAACATTATAGAAATTACAGTTATTTAATTATTCAGGTATTTCTAATAGAAAATAAATAAATGAAATAAATAATTTATTTGTATGGAATTTAATTGTTAAATCCAATATTTCTGTTGACCCCCTCTGGCTACGACCTTGTCAAATATAGTGGTTATAATCAGTTTTTTTGTTAATACAGTTTAATATTATTATTCAGGTGGTTACGGAAAATACACCTTTTGGAGGTGGTCTAATAGGAATTAATTGCTTTGGGTTTGGAGGAGCTAATGGACACATGGTACTAAAACCTCCTCCAAAAGTAAATTGTGACTATAGAGAAAATAACAAAAGACTAGTGTTTGTTTCTGGTAGAACTCCAGAAGCAGTAGGAACTTTCCTCGAAGGTATCTTGAAGAACCGTTATAATCCGGAGTTCCTTTCATTGGTAGATGAAATACACAGATCCAACATTGACGGCCATAATTATCGAGGGTGAATATATAACTACTTTATAAATTTCGTTTATTTATTTATTTAATCTCTTAGTTATTCAGTGAGCATTCATACAATGTGGTTGTATAAGTGCAGATGCCTAAGAGGGAGAGTAATTATATCTACCCCTTTTGGCTGCTCTTTTTCTGATTTCTTACATTCGATGAACGGAGGCACTTATAGAATGACTTTTGTATCTGTATATGAAAGAATTCTGATTCGGGGGTACCTTTGCCACGAAATTTTACAAAAATCCACCAATCACCTTCTCATCCCCGACACTACTGAGCCTAAAATTATGAAAAATCTAGAATAGAGGGTCTTTCTTACCCAAGGCTTTCTTGGAAAGTAACGAGAAAAGTTAAATTTTAATTTTGGACAGTAAATTATAAAATTAAATGAATTGCGCATGGGATAATATATTAATTGAAAGCATTCTTTGTGAGAAAACCTACATTTTTTTATCTTTTTAAAATAAATACCTACGAAAACATACGAAAATCGACAACTTAAAATTTGAAAAAATGCGAATATAAAACCTCACTCAATGATTATTGTAGAAGTAATATGAATTCACTAATATTAATTTTGGGAACCAAATTATAAAAATAAACGAAAAATAAAAAATTATATGTATTTTTCAAGCGCATCATATTATTTATTAATGAAAAAGCTCTTTATGGCGAGTAAAATATAATTTTTTATATTTCATATTAAGGAAAATATTAAAAATTCGAGCCATTCTTCACCCCCATATTTTAAAAAAATCTTAATCTAAAATTTTGAAAAAAAAGGGAAGTAGAAATGAAAAGTTTCTTTGTGACCAACCTACCAAAAGTGATCTAGCCTTGAAGAATTTTCTTAGCCTTAAAAACATCAACAATATGTACTTAGTACATATACAGATATTCTGTACATGTTTATATTCTATATACTACATACGTACACCTAAATATAATAACATAAAAAAACCTTTTAGAATAATAAAATAGGGTTAAAAATATCACAGGATATTTGCAACTAAAACCGAAAAAATCGAGGGAACAGTAGAAAGAAATAAAAAAACGAGAGTTCTTAAGATATTAGAAAAAGAAGAAATAGAGTATACCATATGTAAGACGTAAACGGACTTATCAAATATATGATATATCCAAATAATAGACATCGTTGCACACTACGATATTGGGCTATATCCAAAAAAAAATTTAATGTCGGTTCCGAAGACATATTCGAAATAACAAGAAAAAAATGATTCTTTTTCCCGATTTGGACCGCGTCATTTTTTGTAATTAATTAATTTATATACCTAAACCTAAATATATAAACAAAGTTTTCCGACGTTCCGCCTTTTCAAGGATGAGAAAAAATAAAACAAGTTACTTACCATGCGGCGACACCATTCATTTAGTCTCTTTCTCACAAACACACTTTGAAACTTCACTTTTATTAAACTTGTCACACTGACGCACAAATTGTAAATGACTTTTCACCTTATAAGTGTGGGCGAAACGTCGGAAAAATTTGTTTGTATGCAGGTTTAGGTATATAAATAAATTAATTCGAAAAAATGACGCTGTCCAAATCCGGAAAAAGCAGAATCAGTTATGACTCTGGCGGCGAAAATCTACGTTCTCATTCAACAAGAGAAGAAGTTGAAAATTTGCTGACAATGAAAATTGGAAGACAAGATCACCAAGCAAATGATCAAAATGGGGGCGCGGCAAATAGTGAAGCTATCTAAATTCTGATAAATGAGTACATACAAATTAATACCCTACACAGTACCACACTCGATGACTGATGACCATTTATTCCGAACAAGATGAGTGAGATCTTATCGAAACGTCACATATCTATATTTTTTAAGATTGATATACCATACACATGAGACTCCTGAGTACCCTCAGTAACAGTCTTCTCTGTAGTAAACGACAATTGATTATATTCTAGGCCAACACTAGATTCAGTAATCTAATCATATTACGTTTTGCTTCTTCATTCCATTCCCCCTAATTTATTAAACCTGTATCATCAGTACCACTAGCGGATCCAGAGGGGGGGCTGAAGCCCCCCCAAATCATCTATGTGATATGTGATATGCTTTTTTAGTGTTTATTGTAGTAAAATCAAGCTTCAATGACGTCAAGCCCCCTCAAACGAGATAAAGCCCCCCAAAATGAAAATCCTAGATCCGCCCCTGATCAGTACATAAGAAAATGTTGTCATACCCGATATATCCAATAAATATACAGAACAAAAAGTAATAGTTCCAGAATAGAGCCTTAAGGAGGCATATTCTAAAGTTATGTTAAGTTTTAGAGTAGAATTGCATTCACTACCCATTAACAGTTTCTTTTCTATGTTAACGACATCTAACGAAAGCACACCTGAAGGCGGAAATTTTTATCACATTTACTGTATGGTAAAGGAATGTTACTTTGGAGAAGCCTGCTCTAGGTATTCAGACCATCGGTTGAAGTTGAGTAGAGAAAGTTATATACTTCAAAATTTCAAACGTGTCAGGGTATCAATCTGACTTAATTGCATTATAAACTGAATTAATAAAATAGAAATTGCAAATTGATTGATCGGCTTTTTTAAATTTAGTCGTATTTTTTTTCAGTTATGTATTACTTGGAGATAATTCGCTAAAAAATATTCAACAGTCCAAAATCTCTAGACCAATTTGGTTCATTTATTCTGGTATTGGTTCGCAATGGACAATGATGGGAAGAGATTTATTGAAAATGGATATGTTCAGAAAAACTTTTAATCGTTGTGCTGTGGCAGTAAAACCATTCGGTATAGACTTGTATCATTTGGTTACAAGTGATGATCCTTCATTGTTTCAAAATATCACGAATTGTTTTGTCGGGATAAATGCGATTCAGATTGCCTTAACAGATGTTCTTTTGAATTTAGGAATCATACCTGATGGATTTGCTGGTCATTCTTTAGGAGAATCTTGTAAGTAAAGATGATATAAGAGTTTTATAAATTTATCTTTTAAGTATTGGCAGGGTTCTACAAACCGCGCTTAAATTTGTGAGATACTCGGCCTCTACTTTGGAGCATAGGCTCTCCATAATGATCAAGAGACAAAGAAGAAAAATGAAAATACAAAATGGTTTGGTTCGAACCTTTGGCCTCAATCTGCCTACTCCCGAAGTCTGGCAATTGTTGGTCATGCGCTAGGAAGGCGCATACTATCTTCACGGCGGTTATGGCAGAGGGGTCGTTTCTCTGTTTCGATAGCTTTACGAATCGTAGAGGCCCTAAGTGAATTGAAGGATGTGATGTTCCTGCTTTTTTGTTTCTTGATAATGGCTCCAAAGTAGAGGCCGAAACGTCGAGTGTTTTACAAATTTACACGCGGTTCTCACCCGGATTTTAGTCTAGTTCATAATTATAACCGCAGAAGCCCCTTAGAACATTTATATGTTGCAATGAAAACAGTGATTCTCTTAATCTTTATTAACTCGAGCTTTCGACACTTCTTGTATTTTCATCGGGAGCAACGATGTGAGATATCCATGTTACTTGTTATACTATGGTACATTACGGCTAGTGTTTGTGTAAATGGTCAAAACCCACAACACAACAATCTAAAAATTATAAAACAGAGTTAATGAAGATTAAAAGAATCACTGTTTTCATTGCTACCTTCCCAAAAATTTACAAGTTTTGGCTATATTATTCAGCAAGGACAGACCATTTCGTTTATATATATATATATATATATATATATATATATATATATATATATATATATATATATATATATATATATATATATGTTATATAAGTTATTCCATCGACTTATGTGAAACCATCTAGCAACAGTTCCCAAGCTGAATCAGCATCCACGTGTCGTCTCAGGTTACCTTCGACGACGTACATCCGTGAGAACAGCAAACGCTGCGACAGCTTAGTCAGCATTCTAATGTTATAAATTGTTCAATTGCCTTATGTCTGCATTCATTGTTACTTACAGATTTGTCTAGTTTAGTTTAACACTCATTTTGTCTTTTTATTGTTATAAAGTATTATATTATTATTTTCAAGTTTTATATTAAAAGTTAATAATTGTGCAACTATAAATAAAATCTTTTTTAAAAAGAGAAATTTTGAAAGTGTGATATAACAAATTGGCGCAGTCAGTAGGATCCGTCTAACGTTACTAGAACACGAGTACTCTAACTGGTAGCGGCGGATTCCTATCCCTCAACGGAACAACGAACCTGAAAGAAGTCCTCACTGCAATCAAACGTAGAACACGGCGCTTTCAATGTTCCTGTTGATGTAAGTAATGGTGAATCGTCATTCGTTTTAAGTAAATATTATTTGATTTATTTTATTGAACATTGATTTTTAATATAATCTATTTGATTTGATTAATATTGATTTATTTTATTATTTGATTCTACATATTTATCAATTTGATTTTTATTTTGATATATTTGATTCAAATGAAACATTGATTTATTTCATTAACTGAATTATTTTATTTTATTGATATATTTATTTGATTTATTTTTATTGATATTGGTATATCTGATTTACTTATTTCATTGTTTTTTTTGAATAACTGATTTATTTGAATTTACTATTTTAATTGATTACCATACTGTTCTATAATTCAAACAATCGTTATTCCCATTAACGTATTCTACATTTTATTAATTCTCTATACCCTTTAACATTTTATTCTATAAACTTTACACCCTTGTTCCAATTCTTTTATATCGACTAATATAAAAATGGCACAAGCTTCTCCAACACCGGTAATCAATTAAACCGAAAGATATCGGTTAACGGAAATATTTTCCGTTATACCCGAATTTGAAGGCGACCAAATTTCCTTGGGAACCTTTATAGATGCGTGTAATTGCGCATATAATATGTCCACGGCGGATCAAAAATATTTATTAGTGATCCATATAAAGAACAAACTCAAAGGGAAAGCGGCGCAGTTAGTTAATTCAAGGAATCCCGGATCATACCTTGAAATTAAACAACTCTTGACCCTACACTTTGGAGATTCTCGTGATCTCTCTTCCCTGATTCATGACCTACAACGTCTGAAACAACTTTCAAATGAGTCCCCACTGACATTTTATAATCGACTCCAAGTTTTGAGTGCGAAAATGCACTCCTGTATCCACAAAACCGCTGGGCTTAGTCCAGAACAAAAAGACGCCCAGACCACTCTAGTGGATACAATGGTGATGAATACCCTTCTTACGGGATTAGAACCCCGTTTAGGTCAGGTAAATCGTGCCAGTAACCCAAAAGACCTTCTAGAGGCACACTCCCGGATTAGGAGAGAGCTTCAACTTTCTTATTTCGAGGATCAAAAAACGAACAAATATGTTCCTCTCAAACCCAACTTTCAAACACGAAAGCCCACACAACCTCTTAAATGTCTTCATTGTGGTCGATTAGGCCACATAGCCGCAAATTGCCGATTGAAAAATCAAAATGGTTCTCAACAATTCAACCAAAACCATAGGCCAAATCCTGTTGGACCTAACCAACCAACAAGGCCAAATTTCCCCCTCAAACACACCCCCTGTTCAACAAGGACAACAGTTTCGTCCACAAAACTTTCAGAGACCCCCTTTTAGGTCTCAAATGAACCCGAATTATTCTCGTCCTTCGGTTATACAGAATAACCCGAATAACCGTCCTGAAAGGACACATCATTTCAATCAACATCAAAATGATGGTTACTCACAATATTCGGATTATTATACCGATAATTACAATACTTATGACTACGAGGATGATAGTCAAAATTATTCAGGCTTCGAAGAAACTTTTGACGATACCCCTGTCGAGCCTCTTAATTGTCACGATTATCAGGATTTTCTAGCGCTTCCGAGCCTAGACCAACCTCCCGATTCGACAACAACTTTGTGCGAAGTCGAAACCCAAATTCAAAACCTGAATCTGGACGACTTGAACCCCGACTTGAATTTCCCGGAGCAACTATTTCTTTAAGCCCACTTCTTACAGTTAACTCTAAAAACCTTTACTACATTCTTGACGCTTCTTCTAAATTCAAACTACTTATTGATACCGGAGCTGGTATCTCTATCTTCAAAGAAAATACCGTAAAGAATTTCACCCAAAGATCTCCTGAAAGGGTAACTATTCAAGGTATTACCCACGAAAAAATTCCCATCTCACAATCAACTTTAATCCCATTCGCTCCACGTAACCCACATAAAGTTTTCATATACGATTTGGACATTGAGTTTGACGTCATACTGGGATTAGATTTTCTCGAACACTATGAATGCATAGTTGACTTAAAATCTAAACAGCTAATAACAAATTTTAAAACCATCCCTTTACACAAAGTTCCCGATAACGATCAACCCTTGACTGATGTACCCGACACACCCAATGTTAAGCCAAATATTAACTCACAATCACCCACACAAAACAAAATAACTATTGAGGCACGAACAGAAAAGATCTTTAAACTTAAATGCGATCTTTCTAACATCGACGCCATCTTACCAACTCAAGAAATTGACAGAGTACGACTTCCAAACGCACTCGTACATATTAACGCAAATGGTGAATTTCTAACGTCTATAATAAACGCTAACGCGATGCCCAAAACAGTAACTTTTTCTGACTTAAAACTGGAACCACTTGACAAAACTCACCCTCTTCTGAATTTCAATACAGACGATTATCATGAATCCCAATACATAGACAGAAACTCGACTATTAGACAACAAATTAGAACTGAACATCTAAATGACGAAGAACGCGAACAAATCACTGATCTTTGTTTGGAATTTCAAGACATTTTCTATCTTGAAGGTGACGTCTTGACTTTCACTAACGAGGTTAAACATTCGATTGATACGAATAACGCAAAGCCCGTTTTCACTAAATCCTATAGATATCCTCAAGTACATAAAGAGGAAGTGAAAACCCAAATTGGAAAAATGCTTGAACAAAGTATCATTAGGCACTCCTCATCTCCTTGGTCCTCCCCTGTATGGGTCGTCCCCAAGAAGCTCGATGCTTCTGGTAAACAAAAGTGGCGAGTAGTTATCGATTACAGGAAATTAAATGAATTGACTGTAGATGATAAATATCCTCTGCCAAATATCTCTGATCTTCTCGACCAACTTGGAAAGTGTCAATATTTTTCGACACTGGATCTCGCTTCCGGGTTCCACCAGTTGGAAATCCAAGAGGAAGATATTCCTAAGACTGGCTTTTCTGTCGAAAATGGTCATTACGAATTCGTTCGTATGCCATTTGGTTTAAAAAATGCACCTTCTACTTTTCAGAGGGTCATGGACAATATTCTTCTGGGTATACAGAATGAACGTTGTCTCGTCTACATGGATGATATCATCGTCTACTCTCCGACCATCCATGAACATATTTCCCGGTTGACAGAAGTTTTTAAACGACTTCGGAAGTCTAACCTAAAAATTCAACCTGATAAGTGCGAATTTCTTCGTAAAGAAGTGGCTTATCTTGGCCATCTTATCACACAAGAAGGTGTAAAACCAAACCCTTCAAAGGTTGAATGTATTCAGAACTTTCCTCAACCCCAAACTCCGAAAGACATCAAATCTTTTCTTGGTCTCGCTGGGTATTACAGACGCTTCATACCAAATTTTGCGAAGATCTCTAAACCTCTGACAAAACTACTCCAAAAAGACGTCAAGTTCATCTTTGACGCAGATTGCAAGTCTTCCTTCAATGAACTGAAGCAAGCCCTTGTATCTGACCCAATCCTGATATATCCAAACTTTGAAGAACCCTTCCTGCTCACTACTGATGCTAGTGCTTTTGCTATTGGAGCGGTTCTTTCTCAAGGCCCCGTGGGAAAAGATCTCCCTGTTGCATACGCTTCTCGCACCCTCTGTGCTGCAGAGACACGATATTCCACCATCGAACGAGAATTGTTGGCCATAGTTTGGGCTGTTAAGCACTACAGACCGTATCTTTTTGGGAGAAGGTTTACACTCCTGTGTGACCACCGTCCGCTTACTTGGCTCTTTTCCATCAAAGATCCTGGCAGTCGTCTAGCCAGATGGCGCCTTAAGCTAGAGGAATACAATTATAAGATCGAGTACAAGCCCGGCAAGGTAAACCAAAACGCAGATGCTCTTTCTCGCATCAAAATCAACCATTTCAAGCAATGTGCTGATTTCCTTTCCAAAATCAAAATTTTCGCTAACAACGAAACTGACTCCGATCAACCTGAAAACTCTGACAATGACGACGAACATGACGAAAGAATTATCGCTGAGTTTAATCGATTTGTTCAACTCTACAAAACTGAGTCAATAATCGATTATTCTAAAATTGAAATATCCAATTCTCAACTTCTAGACAAGTCCCACAAACGCATAGTTACATTCTTTTGGCAAAACAAAACTAACGACTTACACGACAAAATTATTGATGACTTTTTCGAAGAAGAACCTAATTTCAGTAATGACACTCTTAACATCATGGCCAGTAAATCTGTCAGGCATAGAAAATACTTAGTTGTACCTTTGCCCTATGACCCTGAAACTGTCGTCTCACATCTTTTCAAAATTATTTATACCAACCAAGACCAATTCAACGACTCCGAAACATACTGCATAGAAAATAACATAGAACTTCCCATTCTCGAAATTTTATCTTTCATTCTCTCCGACAAAGAAATCAAACTGAAAATCTGCCAAAACATTGTTACAACTCCTACCGAAGACGAAATTCCTATAACAATACAACAATACCACTCTGGTAAAAACAACCTCCATCGTGGCATTAACGAAACTATCAGACGTATTAGGGAAAAATACAATTGGACCGGCTTAATTAAAACTGTAGAACAATTCATCAAATCCTGCGAAACTTGCCAAAAAGTAAAGTTCTGTAGGAAAAACTTAAGTGCACCTTTTGTTATTACGGAAACACCCAAGACTCCTTTCGAACGTATTAACATTGACATCTTCGAGTATCCATCTAGAAATCATGCACTGACTATTAGGGATGAACTAACGAAATTTACACAAGCCCATAAACGACAAAACAGCTTCAACTGTCGTAAACACCCTTTTGATTTTCTTTCAACATTACGGCACTCCGCTTCGCATCCATTGTGACTATGGACGTGAATTTGACAACACTTTAATGCGGGATCTATGCCAACTATACGACATAAAACTGACATTCTCCAGCGTTCAACATCCCGAGTCAAACGGTTCTATTGAAAGATTTCACGCGACCTTAGCAGAAATGATAAGGGCAAATACAGCGGAACATCCAGACGAACATCCATTTAATGTCCTCCCTTATGCCATCATCTGTTATAATAACACGAAAAATAAAACCACCGGTTTCACGCCCTACGAACTTATATTTGGGCACACTTCTAGTAGGCCTCCAGAAACCCTTTACAACCAGGAAAAACTTATTTCGAAATACGTAAGAGACCTAAATAACAGAATGGACTATTACTACAGACTCGCCCGTGCTAAAACCGAAAGACAGAAAGAAAAATCTAAAGTACGATTTGACCAACACGTTTCTACTAAACAACCCGATTACAAAGTAGGCGACAAAGTCTACGTAAAAGAGTCCCAAATCAAAAACAAAGCCGAAAACAAATTCAACGGCCCCTTCGAAATTACCGCAATACGAAAAAACTCTGCCACCGTCATAAATTTACAAACAAACCAAATAACTAAAGTTAACTTTGACAGACTAAAACCCTATTTTGAATAAATCCCTTTTTTCAGATTCTGTGGACTGTTTTCAGTCGTGAACCTTCAACAGTACTCCATTACGCCTGTTAACAATACTATAGGAGTTTTCTTCCATGAAGAAGGCACCCTTAAAATTTCTAATGAGAAATGGACACTCCTTGTTTACAAAGATCTAAACCCCTTTCGAGACGCTATTTCTAACAACGACAATATACTGAACAGACTTTTAGAAACTATTAACGACAACAAAACTAACATTAAAATCTTCAAATCAAAAGTACAGACTCACGTAAGCCTCCTGAAACAAATATCAAAATCTGTTAACATCAAATATACAGAAATTTTCGCTGACACTGAGACTTACAGTACCAACAGAAAGAAACGCGGACTAATTAATGGACTGGGATCGATTTGGAAATCTATTTCCGGTAACTTAGATGCAACAGACGGAGAATACTTTAGTGACTCTATAAACAAAATTACTAAAGATCAACATCAAATTGAAAACTTAATGAAACGACAATTATCAGTAACAACTTCAGTCATTAAGAACCTTAACACCACAATACAAAAATTTCAGTCCGAAGAGAGAATATTTTCGGAAAATATCGAAGCAATTAGGAAGTCAATTGTGTTCATTACAGACGATCTTGCTTTTTATGAACTTCAAGCCAATGTCTTGGATTTGTGTGAAAGCTTAATGGAAAGTTACGTATACATTGAAGATACTATCAACGATGTATTAACTGCAGTCTCTTTCGCCCGTCTAAAAATTTTACATAGCTCAATTATAAACCCAGTAGATTTGGTCGACTCCCTTCAGAAAATATCACAGTCACTTCATGAAAATAACTTACCGCTTCCAACCTATAGTTCAAATGTTGCTCGATACATCGATCTAATAGAATTGGAAGCTTTCCATATCAATACTAAAATTGTTTTTGTACTAAAAATCCCCTTAGTCAATCTTGAAACTTATACACTATACCGCTTGTATCCTATCCCAGTTTTGGATTATCGAACAGGATTTCACCATATTCTTCCAACAAAATTAAAATATATCGCGAGAGATGACGATTCGCTATTGTACGCATCTTTCGAAGAATTGAGTGACTGTAAGCCATTATCTAAAGAACATAAGATCTGTTCCAAAGTTATTCCACACACCATAGACAAAGAAGCCCTCTGCGAAGCACAGCTTCTTAGACAGCCAGCAGCCCTTCCTCCAACTTGCAAGCCTTTAATATTATATGCCGAAGAGTATAATATTCAAGAGATTGACCTGAACCTTTGGTTAATCTCGATTTCCGGACAGTTGCCCATCAACATCAAGTGCAAGGGAGAAGATGTCGTTACCCAATCCATATCGACAAATTCTCTACTGACCATCCAACCCAGTTGCAATGCCTTCATCGGAAATACCAGGGTCCATGCCAGAAGGACCACCAACAACGTTGACAACATCACACTTAAGAGTCACCCAGTCAACATCCCCTACAACTGTTGCGACAACCTGCCAACCATCAGTCAGCTTCCAAAGTTGAAACCCATGAGACTACAAGAATTGGATGCCAGACCTAACCATAAGCTTAGACAATACTCCAGGGAATTGGAAAAGCTCCTAGACCAACCATTCTTGGAGAAACACACCTCCTGGTTTACGATCATCACAATGGCATCAATCGCAATTGTGGTTGCCTTCCTTTCCATGAACATCATCAGGAAGAAATTCCAGAAGCCTCCAACGATCAGCCCTCCTGCCGATCCAGCACCACCACCAGGTCCATCAACCATCAAGCCCAGGGTAAAACTCCATAGCCTCCTTAGCCCTGTCGAGGATATGGAATTGCAGCACCTCCCTTAAAAGTCGATGCTGTAGCATCAACTTTTTTATATGGATGGGAGTTGTTATATAAGTTATTCCATCGACTTATGTGAAACCATCTAGCAACAGTTCCCAAGCTGAATCAGCATCCACGTGTCGTCTCAGGTTACCTTCGACGACGTACATCCGTGAGAACAGCAAACGCTGCGACAGCTTAGTCAGCATTCTAATGTTATAAATTGTTCAATTGCCTTATGTCTGCATTCATTGTTACTTACAGATTTGTCTAGTTTAGTTTAACACTCATTTTGTCTTTTTATTGTTATAAAGTATTATATTATTATTTTCAAGTTTTATATTAAAAGTTAATAATTGTGCAACTATAAATAAAATCTTTTTTAAAAAGAGAAATTTTGAAAGTGTGATATAACATATATATCCGAGGTCATAGTGTCAGCGCCTACTGGTTCCTCGCCACCAACATCTTGTATTTCCCCAGTCTTCTGGTCTTAGGTTCTTCTTATGTCTCTTCTCTCGGACATTTGCCTGCGAATTCCGTTATTGCAAGCGCCTTTTGGTCTTCGACACTTCCAGCTTTGGGTTGGTAGGTACCCAATTAAGCTCAAGTTTAAGGATTCTTTGTTCTGGCATTCTCTTAACATACTAGTATCTACCTGCTGTTTTTGTAGAGTGTCAACTGTTACTGTTTTTCATTAGATAATAACTTGACCAATCAATTTATGGGAGCACACTCCCTCTAAGGCACGCCTTTAGGGAAAAATTCACTAAACCCAAGATATCCTAGATATCAAAGGGTTTAGCTCTGTGGGAGCCCTTACCAGGTTCTCAGCCCAGAGTTGGAGTCGTGGCGGCAGTTTGCCATGAATTTCCTGACCGTCCGGGCTGTTCCTAAACGAACGGCTTTTTGCATTTGTTGGTAAAGATGTTCGTCCAGACCGAGGTATTATAAATTGTTTAATAGATGTTTTGGGACTAGTCCTGTCGTTGACATAACAATTGGAACAGTTCGTGTGTTGTTTATGTCCCACTGAGTCTTTTTTCTCAGCCTGCTTTATATTATATTATTGATGTCAGGAATTGCTATGTCAATTAAAGTTGTTTTCCGAGCGACTTTATCTATCAAAACTATATCTGGTCTATTTTGAGCAACAGTCCGATCAGTCAGTATCGTGCGGTCCTAGTACAACTTGTAATTGTTATTTTCTAAAACAGATTCTGGTTTGTATTTATAATATGGTAATCTAACTGACTGTGATAGTTCAAGTTTCAGTACTAGTTCTTGGTGCAGTATTTTTGCCACAGCATCGTGTCGTTCTTTGTATTCAGTTGCAGCGAACGCTTGACAACCTCCTGTGATATGCTGGATAGATTCAGATGTTTGGCAACCGTATCTGCATTTGTCGTTGTTAATAACGATGAACTTTAGATAGTTCTTAGTTGGAATTACTTGATCTTGGATTGCCAATATAAAGCCTTCCGTTTCAGGAAACATATGACCAGAGTTCAACCAGTAGTTCGACACTGCACTGTCAAGATAATCTTGGTTGACGTCATTTATATGTCTTCCATGAAGGGGCTGCTCTTTCCATTTCAGCAATTACTGATCAGTGGTCTGGTGGTGTAATTGGACGTGTTGTTGTGTCAGTCGCAGTGGTGTTGAGTCATCAACTTGGCACATAACTTTGTGTAGATCAGAAAATTCTGCGAGTTTCTGGAAATGACAACGCAAAATAGAAATTTGTAGATCTAATAGTTTGCCTAGATCTGCCAATCCTCTTCCTCCTTCATACCGTGGCAAAGTTGTACGTTCGATAGCGCTCTTTGGATGGTGATTTTGAGCTTTTGTTAGTAAAACTCGAACTTTTCGTTGTAATTGTTCAATGTCAGTCTTGCACCAATTAACTATATCGAAAGAGTGACTGAGCACTGAACATGCATAGGTGTTAATAGCCTGAAACAAATTTTTACTGTTTAGTTTGGTTTTCAACAGTAGTCTTACTCTTATATAAAACTCTGCTCTTAGGTCCTTTTTCATGGCGGTGTGATCAATTCGTTGAGCCTGCTTTATTCCAAGGTATTTATAAGTATGACCTTCCACCATAGATTCAATTGAGGTGACATCTCCCATTTCGAAGTGCCCCTGCTGTATTTTGCCTTTAACTATATTAATAATTCGGCATTTGTCTAGGCCAAATTTCATATGGATGTCACTAGAGAACTACTACTACTATTTTAAGCATATCATGCAGCTGTTGTTTCGTAGCTGCCATCAACTTTAAGTCGTCCATGTATAACAAATGGTTTATCTTTAATGCTTGTACATTGTTGTGTTTGAGACTGAACCCAAAATTAGTCGAGTTCAATTTGTTTGAGAGAGGGTTCACGGCAAGGCAGAACCACAGCGGGCTAAGAGAGTCTCCCTGGAATATACCCCTTCTGATTGGAATGGTGTCAGTTTGTATCGAACAGTTGGCTTCATTCAGTGAGATTTTGGTTTGCCAGGTGGACATGACATATTCTAAGAAGTTAATAATACAGTTATTTGCTTTATAGAGTTTCAGTACCTTAATAAGCCAATCATGTAGAAATGAATCGAATGCCTTTTTGTAGTCCACATATGCCATGTAGAGTTTGGCGTGGGCTTGATTGCAGACAACGGAATCAATTATCAGTTGTTATTTGCAGCCCATTTTGTTGTTGAGTAATTATGTTGTTCAGCTGATAATGTTTGAAAATGCGATGATTAATACGCGATGTTATGAGTTTGTATAAGGTTGGAAGGCAAGTGATTGGTTGATATTTTGCTGGGTCCTATGTACATAGGTTGTCCTTTAGTAAGAGGTATGTAGCACCATGCGTAAGGAAACTAGGCATCTTGTGTGGGTGGGTAATTATGTCATTTATAAGGGCTGTTAGTATTTCGTGGGTTGCCTACAATTTCTTTATCCAGTAATTTTGCACACCATCTGGTCCTAGTGCTCTCCAGTTATGAAGGTGCTTAATTATGTTGGATGTGTCTTCCGTTGTATATGGTTGGTGTTGCATGCCGTCACAGTTCTGAAATGCAGCCTCCTCCTCATTGATCCCGTTGGCTCTGGAGTTAAAGAAGATTGTTGTGGAAAGCTGTGTTTTCCAGAAATCCTCGATCTCTGTTAATTATTACATTAGTTAATTATTATTATTCTTTTGACAACCTTCATTATTTTTCTTATTTTTTTTTATTCTCGACACACCAACTGATATTCTCCAATAATCCATCTCGAAAGTTAAATAGTCTCTGTTCAAGGCTCTTTGCTAAGATAATGCTTTTACTGATTCAGGAGTATATTAGCGTTTATTTTCAGAGTGGAGATATTTTTGGACCATAGTAAAGAGTTTTTACTTTTCCTATTTTGCTTTCTATTTCCTTTTGCTGTGAGCTGTATTCCCATTCTTTGTCACGATCTTCTCCATTTTGTTAAAGCTTCATTAAGATACATTTGAGTATTGGAGATAATATTTATGAGGATTTCTTAAGAGAAAGGTTAGTGAGACAGACCGGGAAGAAATACAAAATGTGACGCACACTGAGATAAAATTAAAAATATATTAATTCTTCATATAATAACAGTCCTGACAATATTTTAATTTTTCGATGTTATAGGTTGTGCTTATCTTAATGGGGGTATGTCTCCTGAAGAAGCAGTGCTCCTCAGCTATTACAGAGGTGAAAGTTTTCAACAAGTGAAAAAGCCGATAGTTCGTGGACTTATGGCAGCAGTAGGTCTTTCATACAAAGAAGCTCTCGATGTGCTTCCTGACGGCATTTATGTAGCTTGTCGTAATTCCTCAACAATGGTGACTTTAGCAGGCCCGGAAAACGAGATGAATGATTTAATAGAAACGCTAACGTCAAAAAATATATTTGTTAGAAAATTTGACAGCGCAAATCTCGCCATGCATACGAAATATATTGAAGAGGCCGCCTTGAATTCCCTAAATCGTTTGAAATCGGTTTTGGATGTTTCTATACAGCGTTCAAAGAATTGGATATCAAGTTCAGTTCCTGATGATCAACCGCTACCTAGTTGGAGTAACTATAACTGCCCAGAATATCATTACAATAATTTTCGAAATCCTGTACTATTTCAACAAGTTTTTAAGCACATACCAAAAAATGCAATAGTTATTGAAGTAAGTCCACACGGAAGTCTTCAAGCAGTTCTGAAAAGAGAACTTGGGCCTGATGTTACAAATATTCCTGTATCAAGTAAAAATAGTGTTGACAATGAAGAATTCTTCCTTTCTGCTCTTGGAAGGTATATACAATATTTTAGAAAAAAAGTGTTAACTTTCAAAAATTGTTCTTATACATATAATCACATTTTTCTTGTTGTAGTATCTATACAGCAGGTGGTCAGCCACAACTGAGAAGTCTTTACCCAGATGTACATTTCCCAGTAAATAGTGGGACCCCTTTTATTTCACCTTTGATACAGTGGGATTATAGTACATCTTGGAAAGTACCAACATTTAAACCCGCCGAATCATTCAGTGGATACGTAACTGTAAATTTATCAAATCCATTATATTCTCACCTTCAAGGTCATTTAGTAAATGGAATGATCATTATGGCAGGCATGAGTTATGCGGTACGTATGATGTAATGTACTATACTAGTATAATCCGACAAGCTTCCGCTGTTATAATAATGAATTGAGTTTCGAGTGAGGACTAGATCGAATTTGGGGCCTCAATCTGATTACTTCACAGGTTTCACTAGATGTCTAAACTGCATGTTTTGATTATTAATAGTTGTCGATCAGTTGAGTATGGATGTCATTTGTTATTGACGAATAGGTTGGTGAGGGCTTATTTCCTGTAGACGGCACGAGAAATCTATTATTATTGTTTGTTATTATGAGGAACTCAAGAAATAAAAAAGCAAAATTGGACTTGATTTGATTCGTTTGTGAACTGGATGTACGCTATTGAGATGTGCAAAAGGAAATCTAGTGAGTATCTTCTGTGAGGCCAGATGACAAAAGTGTCATCGAAACCAACAGAAATGCTTTAAGGTGGACTAGAGTAGGACCTGAATTACGATTTGTTTTATGAAAATTTTTGAACGTACTGGAAAAGGTGGTGACTTCATCAGGGTTCCGCGAGATTATTTCTTTAAAGTATTTTGAAATGAAAAGCTGTTAGAAGAGCAGTGTTGCTGAAATATTGTGTGTATTAAATTTCTAAAATAGAGACATTAGTAAAGAGAAACACAATATGAATTCAAACAATTTGTGAAATTTTATAGGAGCCTTAAGTATTTATATTATACTCGTAGTATTTACGTTCTGATTTGAATTTAGAAAATGGATCAATGTTCGGGTTGTGAATTGGTTTATATACTTTATATATTAATATTTTATAAAAGCTCCAATCGTTATGAAGCCCCAAAACCACTCCTTCACCTCACATAAGGGTGACATACCTATTCAAGGAAAAAAAGAAGTTTTGAGATCAACCCCAGGGTTTTCTGAGCGAGAGTTAATTTAACTCATTATGTCTTGGGAGGCCTATTGAATACAGGTGGGTGGGTGCAAGGTTACTTGGTGAACACGGACGGTTACATCGTGCAAATAATTGACATCTAGATTGGGAAAGGCACTTAAATTATTATTTAACCTTTCTCACTTACCACATTTATATCAGTATCTAAAATCACCATTTCTTGCTTCGACGATCCGCCTCTTTTTTTATTTACTGTTCGTGTATAGTTCGCGTCTTTAGCAGACAGTCGTCGTTTACTCTTTCAAGTAAATCAGGCATTTTATCAGACATTTTATACGTGATCCCTAATTAACTGAGAAGGGGAATACAAACTCTATAACCTCTAATCACTACATCAATATTTCAAAATATCATTCTTTGATTACGCGAATCTGAAAATAATGGTCCAAATTTTGCTAGAATATATTAAGTTAGCTTTAGAAATTGTCAGCTGTTGAAATTGAGTAGGACTTTCTTAGTACTTGAAAGTGATTGCATTTTTCACTATATGCATCACCAGCATAACATATCTATCAATAGATGTTATATAGATATATTTTCATTAAAGAACTTACCTGTAAGCGACTGTCTGAGAGTACATACTGTCATGTTTGGTATTGCCGAATTGAATAATTGAAAATGAGTGGCAAAAATTCATGTGACAAACCATGTTTAAGCTTGAACGAAAATATCACGTTGGTTTTTCGAATGCATCTTCCAACTGCATTCCAATGCCCCAAAAATTGTTGCAGATCTTGTTCGGCAGAAACATATGACATATGAGGGGTATCTTAGATCCCAGATATTATAGTAGCAAAATTCGATCCTTTCAGTCTAAGGGTACAGGACATCATCGGACTTTCTGTGGGTTGTAAATCATGTATGATTAGATTACTGTTAAATTAAATTCTATTTCCTGTTTCAAAATCTTGAGCTGCCAGGTCGAACACTTCAAGCCTGTGCTTACTTATGCCAGCTTCTATGACTCATCTCGGTTATGTTACTAAATTACAAATATAGCATCTTAGTCTTCTTGTCATAATGCAAAAACCGATGCTATTTTTAAATATAAGTATGTAGCCTTATTGTAGAAAAGTAATAAATATCATTGATTAGGGTAATTAGCTAACAATGGTTGCACCAAGATTTTAACACTGCTGTCATTTAACGACGCTGCTATCAAAAACAATTGTGAAAAATTCTTGAATATCAACCAATACCTATGATTTGTCAAATCGAGTCGTTTATGAGGTGAAGTGAAGATAGTCTCAAGTAAAGTATTTAGCAAATTAGTTCTGTGATTTTATGAATTATTGATTTATAATTTTTGACCTACGAAATCGAAGAAAATAAAGAAGATTTGATTTGGGATTTAATTAAATTACACGAGTACGTTACTATGATTGTTAATGTCACACTAATCCATGTTGAAGTTGTATTTTCCTTTAAAATGAATGGCATGTCCACGGTCAAATTTGACCGAGGGTCAATTCCTACAAGGTTTGTGTGGGATGTTTTGTGTAATTTTTGACGTTTATGGTTTAGTAATTATAACAGGGAAGCCTCTCAAAGTATCCGATTTAATAACATAAAAATATTTCAAATAATTAATAATTTTTTTACTTATAGGTGATGGTTTGGAAACTTGTTGCAGAAGAATTTATCCATTCTAATATTGAAACTGTACCGATAGTTATCGAAAGTTTAACATTTAAACGAGTGACGGTGCTTCCATTAGATGACGATATCAAATTTTTCATAAATATTGTTCGAAGCTCTGGAAAATTTGAAATTTATGAAAGCGGTGGATTGGTTTGTACTGGAAACATACTAACGAAAAATGAAAACCCGGGGGATTTTGATGTATTGAAATCAGCTTATACCCCAGGGCAGAAGCGTTTGATATTGAAAAAGAACGACGTGTACAAGCATTTTAATTTGAAAGGTCAAATTTTTAGTGATGCATTAAAATCAATACTAGAATGCGACATCGATGGTTCTAAAGGCAAAATTGAGTGGAAAGGGAAATATGACTGTTTTTTGGAGAATATATTGCAGTTGGGAACATTTTCCAATCCTAATTGTAATGATTTACTTCTTACGTCATATATTGATAAAATTGTTATTGATCCAGAACAGTTTTTGAAAATAGCCTCAACAAGAAGAGGTAAGAACTTTATAAAAAAATTATGGTCATATCTATTATTTTGTACAGAGTCGTCAGTCTCAAGTGTATTGAGATTCAATTTGTAGTGTCATTATTGAATGGTTGGTATTGAAAGACAAACAATTATTACGACACTGTTACTTTGGGCTAAATTCTCATTCTGTATAAATCTCCTGATAATTCTATTTCGGTGTTATGAGAATGTTTCAGTAGCAATTTCTACATCAGGATATTTAATAATAGATTGTTAAAATCATGAAACAGGTGACGTTGTAGTTGGCACTGGACATCTAGAAAATTCAAAACAGTGTCGACAATAGACGAACTGAAAAAGATCCTAGTTTAGGGACACAACTGCTGTGTAACATAGGTATTGATTTATTAAACATAAGCTAGAAAATTGCGTTAAATACTAAATGAAAACACTAATATCCTTAATTAATATATTTCTTAGGAAATTTTTGTTTCAATCTAATTGGAAGATTGAAACAGTCCACCCGTATGTCCACTGAGTTTTCGATCCAAATATTCTTGCTGTTTCAGCTGTTCAATTCTGTCGGTCAGTGGCATGTCCGCGGCGTGAAGTCCGTAAAATTATTAAGAACTGTTGGGCTTGGTAATACCTTTGTACAAATTTTGATTGTTTTCTTACATAAGTCCAAATAACTAAATTCAATTTTTAATACTTTTTTTAAATTTTGATTTCTATTTTGTTTCAGAACTCGACGTAGAATATAACGCCATAAGAAATGTAGGTAGTGCCAGATGTGAAGGTATTCAGATTTCTGGGATAGAAGTAATAAAAATCCCTGGTAAAAGGCGGACAAAAACAGAGCCTTGTTTAGAAGTGCAGGAGTTTATTTACTTTGAAGATACCAAAGAATATACCATCGATGTTGCTTTCAGTATAGCGTTCCAAATTGTATTACAAAATTTTAATAGTGTAATCAGAAGGCCCCGTATATGCGAATTAGTGATACCAGGTGAAGAAGATCCAGTCGTTTCTACTTTTAAAAATGTAGCCGAACAACACATTCTTACAGAACTTGAATATTTGCAAATAGAATGTAATGAAATTGCTGATAAATTTGACATAACAATTTTATCGGAATCGGTACTTTCTCATTTAAACGGTTTTAACATATCAGAATGTTTAACAAGTCAAGGCTTTCTTATATACTGTGGCTCGTGTGAACTCATTGAAAGATTCAACATGGACATTGTATTTGCTACTGCAACAGATAAAAAATCTTTGTATCTTTTATGTCCGAAAGTTGATTTTCCAGAACATAATACAGTGGTGGAAGTGAGCAATAGTAGTTTTCACTGGGTGGAGGAACTGAAATTTTCTTTAGAAAGGAAACCTTCAGATAAAATATTTCTGTATAGTCAAGGTGAAGAATTTAGTGGGATAGTAGGTCTCATTAACTGTCTTAATAAAGAAATTACGAACCTTCAATCTGTTTTAATAGAAGGTGATTATTGTGACAAATTTAACATTAAGAAAGAATTCTTCAGAAAACAACTAAATAAGAACCTTATTATTAATGTTCTTAAAAATGGAAAATGGGGCACATTTGTACACTTACCTTTTAATTTTGAAGATAAAAAACTAGTCAGTGAAGCCGCTGTAAATGTTACAATGGCAGGCGACCTTTCAACTTTGTTGTGGGAACAGATACCGGAGAAAAAGTAAGTATAGTACTTGATCTTTACTGATCTTACTGATTAGACATGCTCCAGATGTTGTTCCTCCCGTCATTCACATATGTTAGAATTGTTCTCAATATCGCTTTGTTTAATACGACGATTTGTATAAACTATTTTCTCTAATCATTTGCACATAGGTGGAGATTTTCTATTGCAACCTGGTGAAACAAAAAAACAAGATATTACTGAATTTTTAACTTTTTGATTGTGGGTGGAATTTTGTTAACTGAATTCGTTTTCTAGTAGCGTTAGTCATAATAGTTTGATACACAAATTTTTCATCAATAAAGACAAATAGGAGACCTTTTTAATATATGCTATTTAATTAACAACTTGAAAATTGTACTACTTAGGTAGCTAATTAATTAGCACATAATAAGCACCTGTTCTTATTTTTATTTATGACTGTGTGTAGCTACCTATGTGTACTGGTACTTACTAGGTATCTAACATACATAAGTAGTGATTCTGTGGTGTTATGTTTTTGTTCATTACGTTTAACTTTTAAGGTCTTCTTGACGTTGGTTATTTTTATTTAATATTTTATGTTCTGTAAGGATTTATAAAGTTGGTTTCCTCTAGACTAAAAGCGAGAGCCGAAATTTCACTGTTATCTGTAACATGATTTATCTGTAATGTGATATGTTGATCGTGAATCTTACATCCATTCCATGTACGTACATGTTTGGCCTGCATGGTACATTAGTATATATTATGGCTACTTTAAAGTAAGTATTGATAAATGTTGTATCTGGTTGTCGATAATTAAGAATAAAACCAATCCTCCTTCTGAACAACTCTCTATCGGGATAGTTTATAAGGTTTGTCTAAGGTTGCAACTTTGCTCACATTTTTGGTGAATGCACCATTTTACAAGAAAGTTGCCCCTAGGAGCGCCATATACAAATTCTGAAAATAACTCTTTCAAGTTGATCTTTGGAATTTTTGGTGCTACCCTGTGTATCTAAAATACAACAAATTTCCTTAATTATCTCATAAAATGTCAAAACTGTCTAGCTTTCAATTTCAAATTTGTTTTATTCAGATTGACTATTGACAGCAAAGTCAGAATAATTTTGGAACGTGTGGACTTTTTGAATATACAGCCTTTATTTCTCAAGCAATTAAAAGAGATTATAAAATGCATCAAATGAGCTTCAGCAAATAAGGCTAACCAAGCACTAAAGAAAACTGACGAAAAAGCACAAATAATAAAGAAAAATACCAGAACAAAGACTTAAATAAATTATCAAAAAAAAAGTGACGATATATGTAAACATGTAAGCATCATAACTGAAATAATTATAGAAAGTGCTCGAGAACTCATAATGAAACCACGAAAATTTTAAAGAAGATAACCCAAGAGACGATGAAATTACTAGAGTGTAAGAGGCAAATGAAAGTGGATAGTAACAGAAACTAAACAAACGTCAACTGCAGGAGAGTGAAAAGAAAATACAAGATGTTGCGGGCAATATATACATGAAATTACAAAGGACGAAATAACTTCTGACACTAAGAAACATGAAGAATAACAAGGATGCTTGGATTGGAGCAAAAGACCAAACTGACAGATGTAATTCAAAGAGAAGAAAAACTAAAATAGACATGGTCCACGTAGAGCAAATAATCGTTTTTTAACATTAGCGGTTGTTAGAATGGAAACCAAAAGAAGGAACTCGCATTAGCGGCAGACCGAACACCAGATAGAGGGATGATATTAAGATATCAGCAGTTCTCCTTTGGATCAGAGAAGTAAACAAAGAAAACAATGGAACGAGAAAGGGAAGGCAGCATCCAGCAGCGGATTATTATCATCCAGCGCACTGTATAGGTAAAGGGAGTGAAAATGTCTTTTTAGCAGTCACCGTTATCATCATTAAAGATTACATGGTGAATGTTCTTGACATATCTTAAAAAATCCAAAGGGCTGACAAGTTGGGAACATACAAATGTTGGGGCCGTCGATGATTAAGTAGGTGAATGTTTTTTGGGTTTTTATTTATATATGTCAAGACCTTCCAATGTGTAATAAACAGTACATTAAATTGGATAGTATCTTTGTTTCGAATGACTGTGCAATTGAGGCTCCTTCTCTCCTACTAGTGTTAGCCTAAATTATTTTGGTAGAGTGCCATTTCTTATCTAATCCGTAAAGTCGTCCCATATCAGCTGCTTGAGGAGTCGTATATATTGAGACTGACAGGGGTTTTGATACTTACGATTATAAACTTATGTGCGTTTATTTTTGCAGCATAGCCTTTTCGGAGTTGATACAAGTCTTCTATTCAGGTTTAAATTCAAAAGATGTTCTCCATGCCACCGGGAAGGTACAATTGATAGAGAAGGATTCCGATTTTGCTGACAATTCTATACAAATTGGATGTGAATACTCAGGTTTAATGCAAGGAAAGAGAGTTATGGGTATTGTAAACGGTGGAGGCATAAGTCTTCACCTTCAGTCAATTCCAGAATTCACTTGGATTGTTCCTGATTACTGGACGTTAGAAGATGCAGCCACAGTGCCTTTTATTTATGCATTAGTATGTCAAATGATTAAAACTTCGAGTTTTTTAATAGTGTTATTTTAGGCTTATCATAGCCTAATTTCGAGAGGACAAATGCATTCGAGAGCTAATGTCCTAGTTCTTTGTGCAGCTGAGGCTATTGGATTAGCTTTCATTTCGATTGCTTTAGCTATGAATTGCAAAATTTTTGCTACAGTTTGCAATGATGAAGAGGCGATCTTTATCAAGAATAATTTTCCTTCATTAGATGATAAATTTATAGGTAAGTTTTAACTGTCTGTTAGCAAGATAGTTAGTTGATTCTGGTCTTACATTTTTGATAGGCTATTTACCCAACAGTTCCTTTGAAAGTTGTATTATGGATCGCACCGACCAAAGAGGAGTGGACATTTTGATAAACTGTTTGTCTACCAAAATCCAGGATTCCTCTGCGCACTTATCACTAAAACTTCTATCAGAGAGTGGCCATTATTTTGAAATACAAACTACGAATGTTATGAGTAAATTAACTACGGAATCACAAATGTTTTTACAAAACCAAAGTTTTCACAGGATCAGTGAATGTGAAATTCTTAACCTCTCTGTAGAGAATAAATCGAAGATTTCACAACTAATGAGAGAGGGTAAGTTTCAGTGCTAATATGTTTCTTTGGTTATAGTGTTGATAGATACATACAGTGTGGGACAGCTAAATGGAATGAATTCAATAATGAATAAAGGAGGGCTTATGGGGAAAAATGCTTGGACACGTCGATTTGTATTTTTAAATGCCCATTTTTTCAATAAAAAATATAGGGTGTGTCATGTGGCAGTGGCCAATACCAACTATCTTATTTTAAATACAAGCCACTGTATGCTATTTATTTTTTGGATTCTCCAGAAAATTCTAGACATAATTCATGTACAATAAATATAAAGCCATTGACAACGAAGTCAGAATAGACTTTGAAACGTTTGGTATTCCTGCAATATACGTAGTTTTATTTCTATTGTGGTGTTATTCCCCAAAGAAACATATAAGTTACAATGTTCTACATTAGAAACCTAATAAGTAATACTGATTATTTGTTAATAATATAAAAGAAACAAAAACTATAAACCATTAATGTCAATGTAGGAAATGTTCAAAATGCTCACCGCGAACGTCCTGGCAACATGCTAATCTAGTATAGAAATGTTTTCTAACGTTACTTAACATCTCAGGGGTGACTGATCTAATCGCAAGAGTGATTCGTCTTTTTAGGTCATCTAAGTTGAGGGGTTTAGTTTTGTATACAGTACTTTTGACATATCCCCACATAAATTGTCGAATGGGGTCAAATCAGGAGATCGTGCTGGCCATTCTACCGATCCGCGCCTCCTAATACACCGATCTGAAAAAATTTTGGTTTAGGTACTGCCGGACATTAATTTCGTAATGGGGCCATCTTGCTGAAACCATATTGTATTGGCAGGAACTTGTGGGTTTACTGGGTCAGGATATAAGTTTGTCAAAGTTGGTACGACATTATTTTGAAGTAATTCTAAATATTTATCTCCATTCAATTTGCCATCAATGAAAAACGGACCTACGATATATAATTTCCAAAAATTCCTGCCCAAACAGTAACTTTTTCAGGATATTATTATTAGACCAATAGCGGCAATTTTGACGATTGACATGCTCTCATCAGAAAACAAAATATCTTCTAATTGTATCACATTGTTATCTAACCTTACCATAATTTGTTCACAGAAATACGTCATTTTATAGGGATACATTTTACTTTCCTTTAATACTCGAAAAATTGATGTGTGGCTAATGTTGAACAGTGGGGCTGCTTTTCGACCAGATTGATGTGGGTTTTATAGAAACTCAAGCATAATATCCAATTTCGCATCACTTACAGCATTGGCAGCTACTTTTTTTTTTTTTGTTTTACGTGACTAAGCTCGCGAAACTGCTTTTCTATGTTGCTGATTGTTCCTTGGGATACAGGCGGCAAATTTGAAATATTGTCGTGAAATAAACAGGAAACTTCCATTTGTGTCCGTGTGTTTTCTCCATAACCAATCATTTGTAGAATGGTTATTTTGTGCATTTCCATTAAATGAACCATTTTTCTGATATTACGTTCAGTTAACGAAACTCAAACGACAATAGCACTGATACTGATCACCAATGTCATGTAGGCAGACAGCGAGATGCTAATGCTGTCATCTAAACTCGATAAAAAGTTTTGTAGAGATTTTGATAATAAATGACTTCTGTATATATTATGATACTTTTCGAGATTTTTCAACCCATGAAACGCAAGACAATATATTGTTTCTAGTCGAGAACCTTCATCAGTTGCGCTCCCCTCAACAATAATTATTTATGTATATAGTACATATAACTGAATTTAATATTTTTTCGCGAAATAAGTTAGTAAACTATTAAAACTGTCATTTCAGTTATTGCCAAATAATCTGTAATTGATACTTTTTTTCTTGTTAATTGCTATTACATATTACATATTGTAGGGAGCAATGAAAGCGATAATTAAGTTTTTTTTTGGCAACTGAATGTTGTTAATGCATTACGCAAATATATTCTTTTTGAATCCGACATGTTAACTTTTAAAATTATTATAGAAGTATTTAAACAGAAATTGGTTGATAATGATATTTAAGAAGGAATACACTATATTGCAAATTGGAATAAATTTCAAAACATTCAAAATTAAATTATGTCTTTTAATATAAAAAACACAGTTTTGCACCCTAACATCAATCCTTTATTTAAAACACTTAACTCATCTTGAGTTTGGTTTAGTCCATGAAGATGATAACTTACAGTTGTTGAAATGTCGTTGAGTCTCTAAAATCAATAGATCTCGAGATATTAAACAAAACAGTTTTAGATATTTTTTTAAATAGCCCTCTACTTCCGAAACTAAGAGAAAGTTGTCAAGAATGAAAAAGTATTTTGAATACGTTCAAAAATGGCTACTGAGAATTGAACCCTCATACCTCAGATTTATTTAGCATATTGGATCAATTTAAATACTAATGATTTATGCAACCATAATCGCAGATGTTGGGAATATTTGCTTAAATTTATTAATAATAGCGAAATGTGTACGTACTTATCTATGTGTTGAATAGTTATTACGACAAAATTATTGTTTTAATTATTAGGTGTGCCTATCGCTATCGTTTGGATGGGATCTTTAGATACCGCGGAGAAATTTTAGTTTTATACTTGCTTTGAAGGAATTAGAAAATAATCTCGAGTCGATAACTTCACCTATTTATAGTATTCTAAGGAACCTGTTACCTTTCAAATCATGCATAAATTAGAACTTTAAATGTTGTTACACTTTGTCATGAATATAAGATTCGTGAAGGGTTCTCAATGGGAATAGTTGCACTGCACTTAAAAAAAAATGGGTACAAACGGTTGCAAAGAATACTTTTGTTTTCCAGTGTTGTCTAAGTAATATATATGCTTATAATATTTTTAGGAATTGAAAACAAAATAGTCAAACCGCTACCAAGAAACGTGTTTTCTGAATCTGAAGTTCCAGACGCATTCAGATACCTCGAAGATGGGTCTACTAGAGGAAAAGTTTTAATCCAGTTAAGACATGAAGAACCAACAACTCTACAATCATCTGAAATGCAAATTTTAGCTTGTCCAAGGATTTACTTTAGTGCTGAAAAATCATATGTTCTTATTGGAGGTACAGGTTTATTTGGATTAGAGCTGACGGATTGGATTATAAGAAGGGGAGCCACAAAGATTGTATTGAATTCTAGGAGAGGAATAAGAACTGGATATCAAGCCCTTTGCTTGCACAAGTGGGCTAAGCAAAAAAGTGTTATAGTCGAAGTATACAAAGATGATACGACAACATTGTCTGGAGCAAAGAGTCTAGTGTCAAAAGCAAAAGAATTAGGACCTATTGGAGGTTCGTCAAACCTATATAAAATGTACCATTTTCAAAGTTTTTTGAAACATACTTTTACACAATAAATTTTTTTTCTTAGTCATCATGTACTACTCTTTAAAATATATTTGTTAAAATCTGGTAAAAACTTTGAAACAGAAAAACTTTGAGTTTTCTGATTTCACCGATTTTTATTTCATTTCCAAAAAAATAGAAGCTAAAATTTTTATTTTCGACATAATACCAACAAGTCAAAAAAATTATATTTATATATCTTGTGGAATATTTAATTAGACTATTTAGGCTATAAGCAGGACGGGCTATTTTTTTACTCTTATGATTATTTTTTCTTCAAAACGTTGCGTATTTTACTTAAGACTAGAGTAATGAAATTCAACTTCTTGTTCATATATAATTAATAGGACTTTATAATTCTCAATTTAAAATGAAGAGACAGTAAGTGGAAATTAATCACAAAAATTTAGTTACCACGAAATTTCTTAGAATTCAATAGTTCAGTTTTTAACCCGTAGAATAATATAGAAAATAGAATTAAGGTAAATGAAAATTCCATCTGAAAATATTGCACAGTTATGAAGTAGAAATCGCATATGTAGAAATTACAAAATAATCTGTTTTAATTTATTACTAATACTTATTCAATTTCCATTTGTACATTAAATAAATTAATTGATTACCGAACTCGTAAATTCAAGGATTCATCAAAAATATTGGTACATATATTCATATAATCCGACATTTACTGTATAAACTATTTTTTCTCAAAATAAAATGTTTCAGTTTAATTTCAATTATCTAACATTTATTAAGCTACTCATTATAATAATTCCACTTCATATTATATTTCCACCACCGTTTATATATAACAGTTAATGGACTACCCAATATAAAAATGTTTGTTAACATTTTTCTAACCACCCTATGAAAATGTAGTAATTCTGCTCTGAACGATATTTTAACCACCCTGTATATACAACTGCTCATGGACCACTCATAATATATTTTTTAACCCGGTAAAACTATAATTCCACTCCAACCATTCTATATATGCGACTGCCTATCAGCCACCATATTTACTCTTTTTGTTTGTAATTTTTTTAACTATCTTCTATAACTATATTTCAATCATCATATATATGCAACTCATATATCATTCCTTTTTCTAACTTTTTTTGTAATTACCCTGTATAACTATAATTCCTCTTACACTATATTGCATCTATCCTATATATGCAACTGCTTGTGGGATACGAAATGTTGCATTTTTTTAAACCACACTGTATTACTAAAATTCTTCTCCAGCATATTTGCAACATACCTGTATATGTATATATTACATATGTATATACCTATATACCCTGTAAATGCAACCGCTAATAGGCTACCCTTTATAATTTTTTTTTTCTAACCACTCTGTTTAACTATAATTGCACTCCACTCAATATTCTAAACAGTCTGAACGTGCAACTGGGCCACCCAATAGAACATTTGATTTCTAACATATCTGGAATAACCCTCTATAATTGTAATCTACAGCGCCTTACATCTCTGTCTATTTATAAGCATATGTAATGATCTCAAGTTAACTTTATTGTGTGCCTCAAATTAATATGAAAACACATAACTTTTTACCCATCCAAAAATGGCCTAACCAGCACTTTTTACTTTAATATCTGGAAAGGTTCAGCTATAAAAATGTAATCCTAGAAAAACAGTAATGCAATTTTTATAATGCATCAGTTTGCGTTGAAAGAATTTTTCATAGCAGTTTTATTCTCAAATAGGTCACCAAATCACCCTGTATTGAACAGAGCTGTCATAATTGTAACAGTCTCATTCTTTCTCGGTAATACAGTTTTTCCCGAGCAATCGATTTGTAGATGTCAAAACCCCAAAATGGAATTTCGAAAAAATGATAAAATACACAAACATTATAATATGTATTATGTTATTAGATAAATAAGTAAAAATATATTAGCAGCATATATATCGCATTTCGTTAAAAGAACATTGAACAGTTTTTGACTGACTGCTATTTTAGATCACATCTTAAAATTTATTTAAAAGATTGCTTTTGAACGCAGTAATGGATACACCAAAATATTAATAAATTGTTATTAGATTTGTGATAAATCCATGACTGAAGAAATGTACATATACTCATACTCAACTTGGTCAGGATCGGAAATAAATTGATCAATTAACATTAGAATTTCTAAATAGTTATTGTACTTACGTAAAATTTTGCATGTGAATTCTTCTGTAAATGCGCAGACTTCTTAAAAACACATTCAATTCAATCACAACACAATAGTTTCTGAAGTCAACGTTTTTGTAAAAAAAGTCATAAATGAATAGAAAAGAAGGTTTTTAGAGGATATATCATAGTAAGTAAAAGTCGATTATTTAAACAATATTTATACTTCGCTACTCGATTGGGTTTTTGTCGACTGCTGTCAAATTTCGAACATTGGATTTTAAGGGTTAAGGTAGTTGTTCATAGTGGGCGCCATCTTACTTGTTTTTTATCAATAATTTATATTTAATTTATTTATTTTAAAAGAAATAAATAAAGATTCTTTATATATTCTGCACATCTACGGCACATTACCTTTACAATGGTATACGTTTCATTACCCTCCTTTCAAAATGAAGGTTAAAAAGGGGAGTGTGTTTCCGTCTTTGCGTATTAATAATAGTAAAATATAGTATATATGATATATAACATTGTATTGACTTTTGAAACGTTTTCGCCATTTTAACAAAAACTGTGCATGTCCGGATGATGGCACAGAAAAAAAAAACGTATTAGTGTTGATTGGATGATTCCTTTTTGTATAAAACTAAGTAAAGTAAACTTTTCCCCGTTACATTTTTTGATATTTCTTAAAATAATAGTGATGTAGACAAAACACAAACATTACATTTTTGGTTTTCCTTATATAACTTGAGAACGGAAAGAGCTGTATAATTTTCTACCTTGTTTGCCTTGCTAACATCCCAGACATTTAATCCGTATAGAAGTATACTTTTCACTTCAATCTTGTTTTGTTTTTTTTTGTATCTCTATTTATTATTTTCTCTTAGAAGAGAGAGTTGCGGTTCTAATAATGGTATGGCCTTTATTTATTATACCCGGATTGTTGCCCGTACTGTTCCCTTGTATTATCATTCCAAAATATTTGCTTTTTTCCACCCTTTTAACTTTTCATATAAGCCGAATTGCAGCGATCTACCGGTTATAACTTTGGTTCTACCCTTGATTGACAGTGTGGTTGTACTTTGACATTTCTCTTTTTATCAGTGAAGTACAACCAAAACTGATTCGCTAGAATGTAATTTGGTTCAACCAGAGAAGGTCAAAATCATATGTTAAATTGTTTTGTTTTTGTTTATTTAAAATTTTGCAGACATCAACAAATTTCTTATTTATATGGTTCTATAGTAGCCCTTAAGTGATTTTTGCAAAACTGACCAAAATTTATTGTTAAATGTATGAGTAAACAAGTAAAATAGTAAATAAGTAACCTTAAATGTCATTTAAGAAAGAGACAGACAATCAAAAACAACTACTGATTTGGGTTATTACCGGTTGAAGATATTTTAAACAATGACGTTACAAAGGACTTATTTGTGACGTCATTGGTATTAACCAAAACTGCTAGAATTGTTTGTTTTAAACCATTTAGGAACACTTATAATCCTAATACAAGTTATAAGAAAAAAAAATGGAAAAAAGTCTAACCCTAATTAGAACTACAACTTTGTCTTCTGAGAGAAAATATTAACTAGAGATACAAAAAAAAACCAAAACTAGAAGGGGTGAAAAGTATAGTTCTATACTGATTAAATGTCTAGCAAGGCGAACAAGAAAAAACTATTAGCAGCCGAGACTGACTATCATAGAAGCTGCAAGTAGAAAATTATCCTACTACAAATGTATTTTGAAAAGTTGCTATAGGGGTAGTAAGCATGTCTAGTTCAGGTTTTTGTTACAAATAGAGTGGTTATTTATTTTCCTACTTGTAGAATATATATATATATATGCAATTGAGTTCTGGAAAACGGCTCTAACGATTTTGAGAAAATTTTCCCATTCTGAAGTTTCGATGGAGAGAAATCGATTGGCGAGGAGAGGACAGTTTGACAATCATCGCGGCTGCTTTGTAATTTCAAAGCGTTCAATATAGGGTGATTTGTTAACCTACGTAAGAGTGAGACTCCTATTGTAAAAATTCTTTTAATACAGAGTGATTTAATTTCTCTAGAGTACCCCATAAGCAGTTGGAAATTACTGATAGCTGACATATAGGGCGGAGTAAAAGTATTGTTATACAGGGTCGCTAAAAAAATGTTAATAGAATGTTATACCTATAGGGTAGCTTATTAGCATTTGCATTTACAGGGTGGTTGCAATATAGGATGTACTGGAATTATAATTATACATGGTGGTTCAAAAATAATTACAATAGGTGACCATAAACAAATGCATATACAGGGTAGGTAAAACATATGGTGGTGTGAAATTATAGTTATACAGTGTGATTTAAAATCTGTTATATTAGGTTGCATATATAGGATGGAGCGGAATTATAGTTATACAAAGTGTTTACAAAAATGTTAGAACATAAATGAAAGAATTTGGAAACAAAAGTGTTTGTAGAGTGGCCAAAAGCGGTCACATATACAGGATTGTTGGAATATGGAATCGAGTGGAATTGTAGCGTGATTAAAAAAATGTTAGAAAAAATGTTTGGATGGGTTTTTCATAAGAAGTCGCACATATAGGGTGGTTGAAATAAAGTGGGGGGAGTTGAATTTTAGTAACACCATGTGAATAAGAAATGTAAGAAAAAATATTATGTTAGGGGAGTTCAAATTAGTTTACATAGCACATGTCCGATTATTTGGATATATGTACGTTTATCATAAAACCTTAAATTTACGAGTGAAGCTCGGTCATCCAGGTACTAATAATTTAATATGTGTAATTAACTTTTTTTTTGTTTTCAGGGATCTTCCATCTAACGCTTTTATTAAAGGATAACATTATTCAGAATCAAACTGCAGATGATTTTGATGCAGTTTTCCAATCTAAATTAGTTACTGCGAAGAACATCGATCAAATATCACGAACTGAATGCCCTGAATTGGATTATTTCGTTGCCTTCTCGACGCTCACAGCTAGCAGAGGCAATGGGGGCCAATCTAATTATGGAATGGCAAATTCGGCATTAGAACAATTATGTGTACGAAGAACAGAACTCAACTTACCGGCATTGGCTATTCAGTGGGGTCCTTTTACAGAAGCTGGTACACCAGAAAGTTCTCAGCTGAGTGCTTTGGTACGCAGTCTGGTTACAATTCAGGCATTTTTACTTCTTTAATACGCTTTTATTAAGTCGATGTGTATGTATGTCTCTATCTATGTATCGGAAACTTTCAACATAATTTTCACCAACTTAAAGAAGTCCAAGTAACTAAGGATGGCAAGTTGAAAAAATACAAATCGATTGGTCAGCAGTAGCAGAACTGCGGTTCTTTAGATGAGACTAAAAAAAATCATTTACGCTTTAGTAGCCGAACTCATGAACAGTTTATATTACAACAGCGTCATTTCACTTGCATAACTCTCCTCTTATAAAAAGAATAATTGTAAAATTTAATATTTCAAGCATTTGTATTTCTATTGTAATATAAACTGTTCATATTTAAAAATTATTTTCTGCATTTTAGTTCGGTTTGCTACTAAAGGGTATTTTTTAGTATTTTTAAACTATATTTATTATTTAGACAAGTTAATAGTCGTTAATTTGATTATTTTTACTAGTTTTGATTTTCCAACTGCTAACTTAGTGTATTTGGTGGAATATAAAAGTTGCCGGTTATTTTAATACTGTACTGTTCAAACTAATTTTTCATAATCGTTTTAAGTAGTCGAGTAAATAAACACAAAAATCATCCTCACTATCAATTTTTTGTGCAGTAGACGGATTGAGGTGAGGTTTCCTGCAGCGGCATCCGGAGTCCCTGGTGTTCAGGATGACTTCTATCAATAATAACTACTTAATGTGTCATTAGGTGGTATTATTATTTAGCGGATCTAACATCTCCTCTAAAAATAGATATATTGGAGCACTTTTTTTTAAAACAATTCACTGAATGTAATTCCAACTGAACTGGAGGTATCAAAATTAATATCGATTGGTGCAAGAGTCCTAAATATTTTGGCAAACTTAATCTGAAAAAAAAAATCGATAATGAAACCTGTTCATAGAATCTATATATAAATAGGCAGAAGTGATTAGGTACATTAGATTGTCAAAAGTAGAGCTAATATTAGGTTTTTAAATTATAATTGAACGTAAAACTCAGAGTTATTATATATAGTATTATATACTTAGAGCATGTTTCTGGAAGTGGCGTAGTGTTTAGTGGTAATAGGCCGGATTAAGTAAAAGAAATAAGAATAGAAATTGTCAGACAGCGGACAATAGAAAATGTATTAAAATTTAAGTTCTCCTAGGGTCCTCTCTTTTCTTTAATATTCCTGAACTTGATTGAAACCGCAAATGACGAAGATTGGGTATGGGGAGAGGAAAAGGACGCATCAAGATTTCACAACTCTGTTTCTTATAAAAACATACATTTACAATTTGATTTGTGACCTTTAGTGTTATTAAATTTTCACTTAAATGAATTTTTCTTTCTCTTTTCTTACCATTTTCAGAGTGGAAATGACTGTAGCAATTATTAATTTTTTCAATTTATTTGTTGGGTATATGGTTAGAGGGAAATTCATCACATTCACAGATAACATTGTCTGATCTGTATTGGTTGCATCTAAATAAACAATTAGTTTGAATTCTCAAGTAAATACTTCATGTGAAGAAATAAGTAATGGTAGCCAATATTGTGTTTTTACTTACTTTATATACAAAAAATTCAATTCTGGTTTAACATGTTTAGTAGAAAATGGTGGTTCGGTCATTTCTGATTATCAAGACGAAGTGAGGATAATTAAGAACAGTTCTTTACCGAGCATATTTCAAATTTCCACCCCCTACACCCCATATTTACAGCCCTGATTTAGAGCATTTACCAAAAAGTGGACGAAATATCTCTGGAATTATTAGAGAAATCAAAATAAATTTGGAAAAGTGTAAGAACTTCCTTTTTTAAATTTAATTTAAAATTTGCAATGAAACACCCTGTATAGTATTTTAGTTTCTGATGAAACATTTTATTGCGAATACAAAAATATCGGGTTTGAAGGTGTAGCTCAAAATGTATGCTATATCTATTGGCCAATCGGTGGCATTATTGCCAACAGCACTGCTTGAACAATAATCCTTAAATCTGAATCATTTAGTAGTCTTATTCACTACCAAAATAAGACCGTAAAATGGCGCGCATCAAGCAGTTTGTGAATATGCATAGTTAGCAATTTACCAAAAAGTGGACGAATTAGCCGTCGTTCAGTAGGAAGGATATTAAGGCGAGAAAAATATCATCCATACAACATTCGCCTCGTTCAAGAACTCTCAGAAGACGATTTCGAGAGACGTTTGCAATTGTGTGAAACGATGATGGATACCGTGATAATAATTTTATAAGAAATGTAATGTTTTCAGACGAGGATAAATGGTACGGTTAATCGACATAACTGCCGCTACTAGTCGCAAAGTAATCCTAATTGGGTACAAGAGGCTCATACACAACATCCCCAAAAATTGAACGTTTGGGCCGGCATTTATAACAACAGAATCGTGGGACCCTTTTTCCTACAAGAAACTTTAAATGGAGATAGGTATTTACAGCTCTTGGAGACAAAGTTATCCCGGCATTGGAGGTAAATGGACAATTACCAAATAATATCTGGTTTCAGCAGGATGGAGCACCACCCCATTACGCTCGCATTGTTCGAGATTGTTTAAATAGGACATTTCATCACAGATGGATTGGAAGAAGGGGTACTTACGAATGGCCTGCACGAAGTCCTGACCTTAATCCACTATTCTATTCTTGTGGGGTTACTTAAAGTCTAAGGTTTATGTTGATAGACCAAATAATTTGCAAGAATTAGCTGCAAGAATAACTCAAGATATCCAGAGAATTACACCAGAAGTAATAGCTAATGTTACTAGAGAATTTAAAAACCGACTTGCTTATTGTCAAGAATTATACGGTGCTCAGTTTGAACATCTAATACATTAAGTTTAGTTAAGTTAAGTTTCAATGTTTTGAAAATCACTTTAGTTAATAATTATGATTATGTATTTCTTTAATGGATATTAGATTTTTCCTTTCCTTAATTACTTTTCTGTTAATATCTCGGTAGGTATTGAAGTAAACAATATCAAACCCGATGTTTTTGTATTCGCAATAAAATGTTTCATCATAAACTAAAATACTATACAGGGTGTTTCATTGCAAATTTTAAAATCGACATTACTTCCGGTAAAACAGGAAGTTGAAAATTGTAAAAGAATTTGGAAACAAATAGGCAATCTACTGCAGTATCAACCTTCCAAATTTCATTTAATATCTCTAATAATTCCAGAGATATTTGCTTGGTTCCACACATTTGCCCATCACTGTATATTAATTCCCTACAATATAAGAGAAACGTGTAAAAATAGATGTGTTTTTTCTTTAACACAAACCACTGACAAATGGAAATTTCTCTGGTATTGAAATGTTTACACTCCTGTGCAGAAGCTTTCCCGAGATGTATGCACGCCAGCTTAATAGATTTTGTTTTGGTTTTCTCTTCCCCAAAAATAGAGATTTTGGGAGTAAGTAAATAATTTCCATTAAATTAGTCAGTTGTCTCTAATACGATGAAAACTGATTCAAAAAATTGAATTTGCGCATGACGACCTAATTGATTGATCGAATACTTTTTTAATTTTCAGGTAAAGAATTACATAGTTCCGCAACCCATTTCATCAATGTTAAATACCCTGGAGAAGTTTATGCTGCAATCCCATACGATTTGTGGGAGTGCTCTAATTCCTGAAAAAACGAAAAACTCTTCAAGTGCCACCAAAACTCCAGTGGATGTTGTAGCACATATTTTGGGCATCAAAGACTTAAGTATACAATTTTTTAATGATTTTTATTACGATATTGGATAAGTCCGTTACTTCTTGAATATTGAATTTTTTTTCGAAAAATGAGCGTTTTAGTTCTTAACATAGTCTATTTTTAGTTAGATAAATTTAATCTAGCGTTTTTCCACTTTTTTATTCATTCCAATTAATATGCTTCCTCAAAGCCTTCAACATAGGCGCTTTTTACTGATGATCTCTTCATTTGACCCAATTCTCTTACGGCTCAGCTATTTCTACAGGATTGGAAAGAGGTAATTGTCGCAGAGCGCTAAATCTGGAGAATATTTTGGACGGGTCTGTCCAATTTATAGATTTTTGTAGAGTGTAGAGTCCTTGTAGTATTTATCAAGCTCTACCTTGGTTTCGGAAATTCCCAAGATTGTCTGTTTTCAAAGGCTAACAAACACAAAATAAATGACTCAGCTTGCTCAAATTTAAAACTAGTCTAGTTGTAGATGGAAGTTGACAAGAGCAGTGCTGCATTAAAGTTACTGCTTAGGAAATTCACAAAGTCATGGACTTACTGATTGCCCTCATATATTAATTCTAACAGTAAGAAAAAGCTAACATTTGTCATTTATATTTTTACATCATTAGCCAGTTAAGGTTAAAATTCTATTTATAGTGTTAAATACTTCAGTTCGATTAATCCACAAGCAGTCAGCTCATTCTGGAACTCAGTGGCATCACTATCGCCGTAGGCGTCGTACGTAATATTTCATCCTTTTTGATTCGGATCTTCTCGATCGACAGACCCTGAGGTTGCAATACAGCCAACCTATCAAGTTTGACACCATTTTTCTATCGCAATCGGCCTACACTATGGGTGATTTCTTTAGAAACTTCTTCTAGTAAAGCTCTTTTATCAGAGTTTCTTCCCGAATTTGTTTGTCACTATTACTCTCATTTTGTTCTTTAGCTAATATTCTTGCAATTCCTTTTCCATTTTGGGCTGTATTTATAGGAGCGGCAATACTGGATATTGGTAGCTTCATGTAGATATTGATTTTCAAGTGTTCCATGGATTATTTTGCATTTGGAGGTAGTCCTAACTTTGTTTCTGAACTACTCCTTTATGAATCAGATAAACAGGTCTTTCCAACGGTGGATTGTCTCTGGGTCTCCATGGTCTAAACAAATTGCTGTTACAAAAGGCGATATTCATAACGACTTCAGTTTCCAAAGCACATTTATATGTTACAGAGTGTAAAGCGAAACATTTTAACAATTTCTATTTTTTTTGGGTTCATGTACCGATTAACCTTGGTAGGCTTGACTGATTTGAGATTGGTGATCACACCTTATACTGAAATTAGTTTATCAAATTCTTCCTATTGTTGTACTGGGGAATGGTTTTGGCGTAATTTTAGAAAATAATCGACTGGGTCTTTTCATCATTGTCTCATTTATAGGCTTCTGTTGCTGCTTCCAACTCTCATTTTGCATCCAATGCTGATTGTTCCTGTTTAGCCCAATTTATAAAAAATTGTCTATAATATCTGAATAATTTCTCGTTCTACTTGTGCCCCACTTGTTTTATATAGATTCCATGACAGTATTGTCCATATAATTTTCCCCATTCCAATACTCATATATACTTTTTTATATTTAATTCTGCTTTTATATATCGTTCGTAAATTTTGGTGCGTTGTCTTGATCGGTCCAATGTTCGATTTGAACCTTATAATTTAGTATTTTTAGTTTATACAGATTTAATTATTATCACCTTCAATATATACCCCTCCTCTATACCAAAAAGGCAAGGAAATCTTGTTAGTATTATTGTACTTTTTATTTGGGAACAGGTAAAAGTGAAATTGTGTCAAGTCAGATAAATAAGGCAGATAGTCTTATACTGGTATGTTTTACTGAGCCAGAAACAAATAATGCAACGTTAGTCATTATTTTGTTGTAATGGAAAAACGGTACTCTCTCCTAATTTTTGCAAGAGCTAATAATGCACATAAACAATTTTAATGGACTTAATCCCATGGATCAGCTTACATGAGATTTCGAATTTTGTTCATCCAAACGGTAAAGATATGTTTATCCAATTCATGAACGGTCAACTATAAAAATTAGTTTCGTTGGCGGCTTTGCCTAGTTTCATATGAAATTTCACTAGTTCACATAGTTCGTTGTTCTATTCACCATTTTCCACCACTAATAGTGGTGGAAACATCTCCATAATTCGTGTAGAAGCTTGGTATAATGCGGCAGGTTGACCAATTATTGTATCAACAATAGATGTTAGGTGTTTCGATAATTACAGTTAGAGTTCGGATTTTTTGGTTCCTTGAACTGAATTAGACAATGGAACAGTTTTGATAAGAGTCACCATCATTGAAGAGATCTGTTGCAGAATTTAAGTATTAAATACTTAAACTTAATACATTTATTCCTTGGTATGGACCAAAAATCTAAGGAAATATTTTTTGCAGTGAATACTAACATGTACAAAAAATTGGTTCTCAATTTAACAAAGTGTCTCTATATATAACCAAAACATTTTTTGTTATTATTGCAGGTTCTATCGAACACTCGTTAACTATGGTTCGACTAGGAATGGATTCTCTAATGGCAGCTGAAGTCAAGCAAACCCTTTTCAGGAGCTTCAAAATCGATTTGGATGCCGATATAATAAGAGACTTAACATTAGCCGATTTAGTAAATATGAAATAAAAGGCATAAGGAAATCGTTAGTCGTTTGTTTACCTATTAAATTATCTGTTAAAAAAAAGAAATTGTTTCAGAATATATTTTTTTTGAAGTATGACTCTTTTGGCATTTTATAATTTCATTTCTTTTATCCTGAATAGATTTTCAACATTTTTAGGAGAAACTTCTGAATGATTGAGGAGGTAAAGGTGTATTTTGGGTGTTCATTTCGGATTTGTCGACCCACAACGATTTCTGAAAGCAGATAATAATTGTAAATAAACGTGTAAAAAGACAATTTGTCGAAAATTTCCGGAGCAGTAGTTGCTTTCTAATGGAAAAACTCCCTCGGAGGATTAACTGAGAGAAAGCAGGTCTATGGATTTTTTAAACAGTTTTTCTGTGTGACATATTTAAATATACTTCTGTCTAATGTGACGTGACGTTTCGATTCCTCCTCGGGAATCCTTATTGTACAATGTTATTCTGAAGCGATTTGGTAATATTTTCTATATCGTTTGACACTTTTTACTCTTTCGTTCATGGTTAATTAATTTTGAAGTTTCCTTTTCGATGTTTATTGGACATAATTTGTTGTCACGTTACATCTGTCTCTATAGAAGGTGTCCCAATTTCTTCATTATTTAAGCACAATAAGCACTTTCTTTTATTTTTCATTTTAGGTATGTCCTTCTTTCTCGGTCTTGTCCCAGTTAATCTCTTAATGTCATTATTAGTTAGTTCATGCTTCGCCAATCTTGATCTGTCTATATATCTTCTCGAGATGTACTAGACTTCATTTTTTCATGCTTGGAAAGGAAGCCTTGATGTTTAATCCGCATATACAGGTAAAATGTAAACAATTTTTGGAACTTTCAGTATCATTTTCCGTTTCTGTTTTTGTTAAATTCGATTTCAGTGTTTTGTTTCTTTTAAAAAATCATTTTTTGGGTCACTTGTTGATCTTTTGTCTAATGGTATTACCTTCTGCTTGTCTCATGAATTAAGTAACCATTCATCTTGAATGCACGGAGTAAATACAGTAGTTTTTCAGATGTGAAAGCTTGCACTTTATGGACGGTTGGTCCACGAGAATCTTGATTGCAGTTCTTTTCGTATCAGGAATATTTGAGGAAGTAACCGTCTGTGTGAGTAGGTATCCGATATACAGGGTGTACCAAAGTACCGGTACCCTCCCCCTGTAACTTCCGATAATCGCATTTTTCGAGAAAATGTTCCAGACAAAAGTTGATCAGTTTTGACTTAAAGACAGTCACCTTGTTCTTGACCGCAAGGTTATTTTTAGAGGTTATTTCAAACAAAACAAACTTACAATTTTATAATAGTATAGATTGTGCATGTTCTTAATACCTGTTAAGTATATGATATTCTTCAGCACATTTTTAGGGTTCCGTATATACAATATACGGATACCTTTATAATATCACTCCGGATTTCTGCCACTGTCTCATCACAGCAATTTTCTCCTCAACTACTGGACGGAAGAGGTTGAAATTTGGTATCAATGTATAGTTTGGTGACCCGATCAGGAGTACATATCGTAAAAGAAAAAAAATTGATTTTAAGGGTTCTTCTGAGGGGAAAACTTAGAAAAATCGACCGTCCCCCCCTGATCTCCGAAACTACTGAGCCTAAAATTTTGAAAAAAATATTAAATATAGAATGTTGCCCGAACTTTACAGGAAAAATAAGGAAAAACCATTAATATTAATTTTGGCGGGCAAATTATAGAATTAAATAAAAATTTAAAAATAAAAAAAATTTCAAACGCATCATATAATATATCAAATGAACGGTCTCATTCTGAGGCACACCAATATAATTTTTGCATATTTAAAAAGATATTAACGAAAATATACCAAAATTTACCCATCCCCCCCCCCTTATCTCCGAAACTATAAAACGTATAGGTAAAAGGTATAGGTTCTGACCTGAAGTTTACTGGAAAAATAAGGAGAAACCTCTACTTTTAATTTTTGGGGGGCAAATGAAAGGGCTCATTACGACGAAAACAAATATATTTTTTTCATATTTTTAAAATTAATTAATTAGAAGATATTAACAAAAATATAAAAAAAATTATCTCCGAACAATAAGCTGGAAAATTAAAAAAAAAATGAGGTATAGCCCCTCACCTGAATGTTACTGGAAAAATAAGGAGAAACCCCTAATATTTATTTTGGGGGGCAAATTAGAAAATGGAAAATATAAAATTAAAATTGTTTCTAACCCATCATGTTATATATCAAATGAAAGGGCTCATTATGACGAAAACAAATATATTTTTTTCATATTTTTAAAATAAATTAATTAAAAGATATTAAGAAAAATATAATAAAATACTCACCCCCTATCTTCGAAACCATGAGCTGGAAAATTTTGAAAAAAAAATGGAGGTATAGCCCCTCACCTGAACTTTACTAGAAAAATAAGAAAATTATAGAATTAAATGGAAAATATAAAATTAAAATTGTTTCTAACCCATCATGTTATATATCAAATAAAAGGGCTCATGATTAAGAAAACAAATATATTTTTTTTTCGTATTTTTAAAATAAATTAATTAAAAGATATTAACAAAAATATAACAAAATTTTACCCATTCCCCCTCTTATCTCCGAAACCATAAGCTGAAAATTTTTGAAAAAAATGGAAATATAGACCTTCACCTGATCTTTACTGGAAAAATAAGGAGAAACCTCTAATATTCATTTTGGGGGGCAAACTATAGAATTAAATTGAAAATAAAAAATTATAATTGTTTCTAACGGGTCAAGTAATATATCAACTTACAGGGCTCATTATGGTGAATACAAATATATTTTTAAATTTTTTTAAAATGAATATTTTAAAATATATTAAAAAAATATTTTAAAAATTACCCATTCCGCCGTTTTTCTCCAAACTATAAGACCTAATTTTTTTTTGTTTATTGGAAAAATATGAAAAAATCCCTCATTCGATTATTTGGCCCCCAAATAATAGAATTAAACGGAAAATAAGTTATTAGAAAACCCCCATAGTAATTTTAGGGACCAATTATACAATTAAATGGAAAATAAAGATTCAATTTTCAAACGCATCATGTAATATATCAGATAGAAGGCTCATTATGTGAATTACAAATATATCATATTTTTAAATCATTTGTTTAAAAGATATTAACATAAATATTAAACATCGAGTTAATTCCCACTTTAGAAACTACACTATTTAAATTTTGGAAAATATATTTTATTTGTATTTTTTAATAATTTCAATAACAGATTTAATAATTTATAATTTAAAACTTGACCTATTTTGCCCTTTATCTTCCAATCTACAGAGGGTCAAAACTCAGGCCGTAGATTATAAAAGACTTCTCTAAAAGTTTATTAGTAAAATAAAACTCTAATGTTAATTTTTGGGGGCCAAATTAGAAAATTAAATACATATGTATTCTGATAAAAATCAAGCGAATCCTGAAGTCTATGTGTGGAAAACCAAAGTGTATATTTTTTATAAATTTAAAACGCTTTCTTTAAAATATATAAGGGTAAATATAAGAAAATGCACTCATTTCCTGCTTCTCTAAAACTGGAATATTAGAATCTTGAAGGTGGTACGGAACTCTAAGTATGCGAGTCCAACTCGCACTTGACCAAATTATTTTATTTTGTCTATTCTATTTTGAATAGAACTATTTTTTATTCCGGAATCAGAAAGAGCGGAGAATTTCACATTCAGATATGTATTTGACCTTAGGCTCTAAGTGATCACTCAAGGTCATTTCAATAGCAATCTTTATTTGCAGCTAATATTGCTAGCTTTGAAAGAAGGTGGGATCCCACAGCCTGCCAGCGACTACTTATTCTTATATTCCTAGTTACCCTTTATCTTTATAAAGTTTTTCCTCTATACGCAACATGAGGACGCGCTATGGAGTTTCGTTGATGGAGCAACACTGAACATTTTTTTTGTTTTCTGTTATTTATTTTTTTAAATTATTTTATCGTTTCTTTATTAAATTTTATTATTATCTTTTTAGTTTTATATGAATCAGTTGCTCTTTAAAGTGCTTGAAGCCAGTTCGTGGATATTTAACTTTATTTTCGATCTCTAAAGCATATGTTCAATGTTATTACCTTCAGCAAAAAAATATAAAGTTAAAAAAGGGAAATAAAAAATGAAAAATTTTCGTTGCGAATTAAGATTGACCCAGAAATGACGTTGGGAGATCACCTATACCTCAAGGTCAAATACACACCTGCATGTCAAATTTTCCGCTCTTTCTGATTTCGGAATAAAAATGAGGGGTTTCCATTAAAAACAAATAAAGTTGAGCTTCAAATGAGCTTTAAAAATTACCTTCGGGTTAAGGATAGGATCACCACTTAATTTTGAAGTCAAAACTGAACAACTTTTGTATGGAACGTTTTCCTGGAAAAAGCGATCATAGGAAGTTACAGGGGGGTATCAATACTTTTGTTACACCCGATACACTGTGGTCAGTTATGTCGTCATTATTTTTTGTAACTAAAACATCTAGAAACTACAGCTTGTTTGTCTTTTTTTCGCCATGGTGAATTGAATCTCTGAATAGATGCCGTTCAAATACCGTATAAATTCTTATAGTCTCTCCAACACACATATAAACATAAAGGAACCAACTAGACGGTTCGAGCTTAGTGGTTTTCAGAGAGTTCGTTTCGAAAAACGTCTGGCAAAAGTTTGCTATGTTCTTATTGAGCGGAATTTCCGTGGATATACCTACAACTTACTCATAAAATTCCTGTAAGTAATTTTGTGCTGGATTGTTTCATTTACCGGGACTTTGGTGTATAAGAAAACTACCTTGACACTTACCAACATGTCCATAGCTGTACGTTAGTGCGTAATTTCCTTATACTGTAGAGTTCCGGTAAATAAAACAAGTAGCAAGTACAATACATAATTCCAAATGACATATTAAAGTCCTCTCAACTTGATCTTCCTTACATTTTTCACCGACTTCCAAAAAGGAGGAGGTTATCAATTCGTCTGCAACTTTTTTTTTATGTAAGACGAGCGATTATTCAAAAACGGCTTGATCAATTTTGATGATTTAAACTGCCTTATATCAAGGAACATTACAGAAAGGTCCCATATAATTGTTTAAAATATGAGATTTACGGTTTTCCAGAAAAATGAGTCTTCACTGCTTTCTCTAAAACCGTTCGAGAAATTTGAATATTTATAAACTGTATTCTACAAAGATATGTTCTAGCTTGATTCCGTATATTTTTAGGGTTCCGTATATACAATATACGGATACCCTTATAATATCACTCAGGATTTCTGCCTCTGTCACATCACAGCAATTTTCTCCTAAACTATTGGACGGAAGAGGTTGAAATTTGTTATCAATGTATAGTTTGGTGACCCGATCAGGAGTACATATCGTAAAAGAAAAAAAATTGATTTTAGGGGTACTTCTGGGGGGAAAAACTAAAAAAATCGACAGTTCCCCCCCTGATCTCCGAACCTACTGAGCCTAAAATTTTGAAAAAAATAGAAAATATAGAGCGTTGCCCGAACTTTACAGGAAAATTAAGGAGAAACCATTAATGTTAATTTTGGGGGCAAATTATAGAATTAAATAAAAATTTAAAAATAAAAAATTTTTCAAACGCATCATGTAATATATCAAATGAAAGGTCTCATTCTGAGGAACACAAATATATTTTTTTCATATTAAAAAAATTATTTAAAAAGATATTAACGAAAATATTCCAAAATTTACACATCCCCCCCTTTATCACCGAAACTACAAAACGTAAAGTTTTGAAAAAAAATAGATTTATTATATTTGTGACCTGAAGTTTACTGAAAAAATAAGGAGAAACCTCTACTTTTAATTTTGGGGGGTCAATTACAGAATTAAATGGAAAATATAAAATTAAAATTATTTCTAACCCATCATGTTATATATTAAATGAAAGGGCTCATTATGACGAAAACAAATATGTTTTTTTCATATGTTTAAAATAAATTAATTAAAAGATATTAACAAAAATTTAAAAAAAATACCAATCCCCCCCCTTATCTCCGAAACCATAAGCTGGAAAATTTTGAAAAAAAAAATTGAGGTATAGCCCGTCACCTGAACTTTACTGAAAAATTAAGGAGAAACCCCTAATATTTATTTTGGGGCGCAAATTATAGAATTAAATAGAAAATTAAAATTAAAATTGTTTCTAACCCAGCATGTTATATATCAAATAAAAGGGCTCATGATGAAGAAAACAAATATATTTTTTCCATAGTAATTTTAGGGACAAATTATACAATTAAATGGAAAATAAAGATTTAATTTTCAAACGCATCATGTAGTATATCGGATAAAAGGCTCATTATGTGAATTACAAATATATCATATTTTTAAATCATTTGTTTAAAAGATATTATAAATATTAACATCGACTTAATTCCCACTTTAGAAACTACACTATTAAAAATTTGAAAAATATATTTTATTTATATTTTTAAATAATTTGAATAACAGATTTAATAATTTATAATTTAAACTTTGACCTATTTTGCCGTTTTTCTTCCAATCTACAGAGCCTCAAAAACAGTAAATTATAAAAGGCATTTCTGAAAGTTTATTAGTAAAATAAAACTCTAATGTTACTTTTTGGAGGCCAAATTAGAAAATTAAATACATATGTATTGTGATAAAAATCAAGCGAATCCTAAAGCAGATAAAATAAAAAGTCTATGTGTGGAAAATCAAAGTGTATATTTTTTATAAATTTAAAACGCTTCATTTAAAAGATATAAGGGTATAAGTATAAGAAAATGCACTCATTCCCTGCTTGTCTGAAACTGGAATATTCGAATCTTGAAGGTGGTACGGAACCCTAAGTATGCGAGCCCAACTCGCACTGGACCAAATTATTCTATAACGTAAAACTTACCATTTTTCTGAAATTCGGAAAATATATGCAAAAAAACTGTAAACATCACGGTAAATGTCAAATTTTCGTCATATATATCTAGTTGTTTTCTGAATGATATTTGTGGCATATTTTTCAATGTTTAAGTACTTCTTGGGAAATAACACCACAGTTATGATAATTGCTGTATATTCTAAACGTTTCGGGGTCTAGGTCAGACCCCGTTGTCAATGGTTAAGAAATTACGATAAAAAAGGCACAATTCCAAGATGTAAAATTAAAATATTTGACCATATGTATTATTTGATTTCTGACGTAACTAAGAGAATTTTATTTGTAATATACAGGGTAGCACAGAAACTTCTAAAGATTTGTTTGTTTGTTTGTTCGGGCATCACGTAAGAACTACTTAACTGATTTTGCTGAATCTGTTTTTGTTGGGAAGACTATAGTTTGACTTAAAATCTGGTAGACTTATCTCTCTAAATTCACAGAAACGGTAGATATAGCGAAAAAACTTCTACCGTGTTGGATAATTCAATAACGCAATTGGTTCCACCGCACGCACAAAATATTAGATACTGGCATCAGCTTAGCTTTTATTCAAAATTCGAAATGTGCAAATGTACCATGTTTCGATTTAACAAAAATCAACATATATCAAGCGTAATTTTACAGGGTGTTATGTATATAGGAAACTTAGAGCGGAGTAGAATTACATGGATTTCAAATATCTAAAAAAAGTTATATTTGGTGTCCTATAAGCAGCTGGATATATACGATGTGGTGGAAATAAGGGGGAGTGGAATTAGTTATACGGAGTGGTCCAAAAGTGTTATATTGAGTGGGCCATAAACATTTCCATGTACCAAGTGGTTGAAAAAGGGTAGAATATTTATACAGTGAATAAAAAAACTTAAAAAAATGTGTTAGGTAAGTAGTTAGGATCTTTGAATTATGTTGATAAGATACTATAGTTATGAAATGGGTTCTTTAAACAGGGTGTTTGAAATATAAGGTGGAGTGGAATTATAGTTTATGTTGTGGTTAAAAACTTGTTTTATATCCATATATAGGATGGTTGAAATATGTAGCGGAGTATAATTGCAGCTATACAGGTGGGTTTAAAAATATTTTAAAGTAATGGTATGATCTACAAGCTATTCTGGATGGTTGAAATATAGGGTGGGGTAGGATTCTAAGGATACAGGGTAGTACAGAATGTTATATTTGGTGGCAAATAAGTAGTTGCATATAAAAGGTTGTTGAAATATATGGTAGCTTACAGTTAGAATTATACATGGTGAGTAAAAAATGCTAGAAAAAATTTTGTTATATAGCACTTGCATATATAGAGTACCTGAAGTATGGTGCGCAGTAAAGTTATAGTTATACAGTGTCCTTCAAACAAGGTTAGAAAAAGTTGTAAATGAAGGGTGGTTTAAGTGAAGTGTGGAGAGAAATTATACTTTAATATATCTTGAAAAATATAAGGAAAAAATGTGACATAGTTTAGTTCATAAGTTGCAAAGATAGGATAGTTGAAATATAGGGTGAAGAAGTGTTATAATAATTATTTAAAAAATGTTATATAGGTTGACAAATAAGCAGTAGCGTATACAGGGTAGTTGTAATACATACAAGGTGATTCAAAAACATGTTGAACAAAATTGTTATTTTCGGTGCCCCATAAGCATTTGTGGTTTTGGTGAAATATATTTGGCATTGATGGATTTATAATTATACAGGGTGGTACAAAAATATCATAATGGGTGGCCGATAAGTAGTTGCAAAGTACAAGTTGGTTGAGATTTATGGTCAAGGTTGGATAATTTTTTTTGTAGGACAGAACATGAACTGCTACATATATGCAATATCTGAAACTTGGATCGAAGTAAAATTATAGTTCATACAGTGTGATTAGAAGTATTTAAAAATTTTATATTTAGTTGCCCCTAAGCAGATGCACATACAGGGTGGTTGAAATATTTTGTAGAGTAAAATTATGGTTATACAGGGTGGTTAAAAAATAAGTTGTAATGTTTGACAAGTTGGCAGTGGTTTATACAGGATGGTTTTAATGTAGATGGGAAGTAGAGTTAGTTATACAAAGCGGTTAAAATTTTTTTTGAATAAAATTGTTATATAGGGTGGCCAATAAGCAGTTGCAGTTTGGGTGAGGGTTTAAATAATCATTTCCATTAGGATGTATCAAAAAAGTTTTTAAAAAATATAAAAATATGGAATATCTGGCATATGGGGAGTCTCAAGATTATAGTTTTGGAGTGTGTTTAACAAAGCTGCATATAAAGGTTGATGAAATTATAGAGTAAAGAGAAATTTTACTTCAAACAGTAGAATAAAATTGTTATATAGGGTGGCCTATAAACACTTGCAGTTTGGGTGAAATATAGTCGGGATGGTGGATTTGTAGTTGAAATTTTTTTATATATGTTTATATGTTTCAAAATTTCTTTTTGCGAAGGCTTGAACATTCCGTACGCGGGTGAAACCGCGGGTAACGACTAGTATAATCATAAAGTTCCTTTCAAATTCTTCCCATTTCTTCAGAAATTTATGTGGCGCTCCTATGTGCGACTTTGTTTAAAAACTATATACTAAAGAGGATTCAAAACCACTGACATCACGTTTTAAATTTCCATTACCGTTGGCTATATCATTATTCAATTTTAGGTACATTTTACCCAGACTAGTATTTCTTATGTTCCTCATTTTTTCCCTTGCAACTGCATTCAATATTTTTTCATAATTTTCGGTGTGTCGTTTTCTGATCCGTTGTTCATGGATTATTTTATTGTGTTTGAGATCGCTTTTCGCAGTTTCTTTTCGACGCCTTTGTTGAGCAATTAACTAATTTAAATCGAAGTTGGATTTAAACTTCGAATTCTCACCAAGTGCTAAATTTTCAAGTTCCTGCTCAACGACAGATTTTAACTTTTTTGTGTCTGTTTCATACTCATATGTTGTTTTCTCTAAAGATATGAGCTTAACGGGGCCTAAAATTATACAATAATAATAAGTACAAAATATGTAATACCTTAATAATCGACAAATACCAAATTTACATATTGAATGAATGTTAAGTGAATGATTGAGAGCAGTGTTCCTCCTGTTGGAATCTTGTATTTTGGTAATTTGTTCCAGATGTGAACTTATTTGAGCAGTGTTCCTCCTGTAGAGAATTCATATGGGCATTTGAAATGCGACTAATTTGAGAAACAGTATTCGTAATTTCTTCATGTTTGTTGGAATCGTTAATGTGTTCAATAACTTCTTTAAGGTCATCGGACATTTGCTTCAACTGTGAATCAATTATTTCTGTAAATTGGTAGATTTGATTTCTATCAATGTCAGTGACAGGTATATCGACCAATTCCTTTTTCAAAGGTCTTATTAATTCCTCAAGTTCTTTCTGTGGGTTAGAACAAAGTCCAACTCTTGATCAAGTTGCTCTTGATGTTGTTTAACTCTCTCAATACTACTATTTAAGTTATATCAAAAACAAATACTCAATACCTATAAGTGCTACCTTCACTCTGCTTAAAGATAAAAGTAAAACTACTCATCATGTCAAACCTGTTACCCATTTATGATCGAGATTTGGAATTGTTATGTGCACCTAGCACATAAGTATGCAACATTCCAATATTCCACCAGAAATAATTCCATTTATGAGGATTAATCCTAGACATGAGTTTCTGCCAATTGTTGAGTCTGATGTACTGAATATGAGACTCAGAGATCTCATTGAAATTACACCTGAAACAAAACAGATGAATTTCACGTATTTTTACAATTCTTCATCATTTGGGAAATTGAAATTCATGTTGCACTTAGTCAGTTTGTGGCTCTGGGTTTCACAGAGAAAGACCTGGATGATACCAACCTCCATCTACTGTGTGTAACATTTTTTATGGGATTGGATTTTCTTTCCTTCAAAAATGATTTTCATTTTGGAAATTTCAAACATCCATGGCAGGTCTATCAATTATGGCTGTCTTGTGGAGGACATTTTCACAGACTATTGTATCAAACAATACATACTGTCAAATATTTTAATTTTACATCTTAGAATTGTGCCTTTTTTATCGTAGTTTATTAACCATTGACAACGGGGTCTGACCTAGACCACGAAACGTTTGGAAAATACAGCAATTTTCATAACTGTAGTGTTATTTCCCAAGAAGTACTTAAACATAAATATCTAGATTAAATGTCAAGATATGCCATGAAAGTATATCGTACAGGGTGTTTGTAATGGTTTTCATTGTATTTCGTTTGAAGTAAGTTTTTTTAGAGACGAAGTTAAGTTAGTCGCCTGAAATGACAGAAACTATTCTGTTTATTGAAACAAAAAAATTGTTATGTTGGCGAACTCTTCTATATGGTATACGGTTGTAGGTGAGTGCGTGCGTGCATGTAATATTCGGTGGTACATAAGTAGTTGTATACATACATAGTTGAAATATAAGTTGTAAGTTATAATTGTATTAGTTATACAGGGTGGTTCTAAAAATATTGTATTGGGTTTCACATAAGTAGTTGCGTATACAAAGTGGTTGAAATAAGAGTGGAGAAAAACTAGAGTTATTAGAGTGGATATTTGCGTAATAAGACGGAGAATAATTACAGTTATACAAAAGGCTTTAATATAAGTTGAATATACAGGATGGTTGAAATATAAGGTTCTATTCTCTGTTTACTAAAGAATTTATTTATTTAAAAATTTGATTTTGATCTAAAATAGTGTAATTTGGTGTGTTTATGACCTAATTTGTTATTCTACATGTGTTTTACAAACTCTAATATCATTTTACAACTGCATTTAATTTTTTGATGTTTGACCTTAATCATTGTTTAAATTATTAGTTTATCTATGTCCCATAATATGACTTCTTATTTATTAACAAATAATTGTCACTTCATTTCACAACTTAGATTCTTGCAATTTCCCTTTATTTATATGCATGCATTTTATTTACATTACCTCATTACTTAACTATTCAAATTGCTAAGGTTTTCATTCATACTATTTCATATCTGCTTAAATATAGACAAAGAATAAAAATTAGAGGGGGAGAAAGAGAAAGGGAGAAAAAGGGAGAGAGAGAGAGATAAGAATACGCTAAAATTTTCAATTCAATTTTACCTTAAATCAAATAAAAAAGAAGATATGTCTGAAAATAGTGATTAATTGCACACGGTTTCTAAACGGTCAGCTGAAGTCGGTTCTTTTTTTTAAACATAAATTATATAGCCTAATGTTCGTTACATTGCTGACAAATTAATGGTTTGGAGTTACAGAGAAAATTCATTAACGGAATTCTAATAGCATGCATCTTTTTGGTACCTAGATTTTGTTATACAAATCAACATACCTTAAGTACATTGATGTGAATTACAATGGATTACGGCAGTTGTTAGTAACTCACGTGTTGTGAATAAATTGAGAAAAATGTGTCAAGTTAATAATAACAAAACAGGAAATAGAAACGGTCACCCCAGAGGACTTATTTGCTCTGCTGATCGCCCTGTAGGGTATTTGATTAACTTGACATGCACTGCTCTTTTGTATATTGGCTGAATCCTTTTCACAGCAAGTCGGATTTATCACTTATAACTAAAAATCAATTAGAAAAATTGACCACTTGTTTTCCACGAGCGAAATTACAATTCAGTTGAATAACTAGACTGTTTCTGATGTAAATGGATGTAAGCGTAAATAAAATAAAAAATAGCAATAAAATAAAGAGCATAAAAGTTACACTGCTTCACCAAAATCTTGCCCAAAATGACTGTATAATAATTTACAAACTTGTCAAATTATAATGAAACATTTTCCTTAAATACAATAAAATAAAAAAAGAAACTTTTTAAAAACAAGCTTTTATTACTTGTAAATAAAAAGAACTAAAAAGCTAAAAATAATTTAAATATGATAAGAAAAATATAGGTACCTACTGACATTGCGACCGTTAAAGGTAATTAACCTTTTCCTCTACGTCACAATAATCCCACATCCTACACACCTAATTATATTTTTTATTAAACCTAAAACTTGACACTTTGTATTAAATCGTTGTGTATTGTTCCATCAAACTGTAACAGGCTTTTACCTTAGATCATTTACCATCTAGATATAGCCTGTCAAGCATAAAATCGTGGCAACACTAGAAAGAGAGGGCAATAGGGACAGTAAGAGGCTATTTCACTTATTGGGTGGAAGCAGCCAATGAACAACATGCTGAACGTATTTCATTGGAAGCAGCTACCAACCGAGTGAAATAGCCTCTTTCCCTCTCTATTGCCCTCTCACTCCTTACCACGACATTTGTGCTTTGCAGGCTGTCTCTAGAAAGTAAATGCTCGAAGGCTTTTACTTATAAAAAATTGGGTCTGTGATAAAAACCCAAGGATTTAATACAAAGTGTCAAGTTTTGTGGTTAATAAAAATATATAATCAGGTATGTACGATGTGGGATTATTGTGACGTAGACGAAGAAGGTTAATTCCCGTTAAAGGTTACAATGGCGGTACCTATATAAGGTTATATAAATTATTTTTAACTTTTTAGTTCTTTTTATTAACAAGTAATAAAAGCTTGTTTTTAAAAAGTTTATATAACTTTTTAGTATTTTTGACGCGAGATTCACTACGGCGTAGATCAGAGCGCGTACCAGTGTTTTTCCCTTATGTAGCCCGTAGTACGCTCACAATGTGTTGTTTTGAGTACTTTAAGCTGTCTGTATTTTATATTATAATAACTATACATATCAGTTAGTTATGAAATTACTGGTTAGTTGTACGTAACATTTCTCATTCTATCCATTTCATTTAATGCGTCAATATTACAAGGTTTCATCGAAGTCAACTTGGAGCATTCTTCATTCAGCTGTACCGTGATTAAATTTTTTCCACAGTCTACGCGAACCGACCTTGTGTCGCTATCGTATAGTTGAGCACCTCTGTAATATGGCCATACGATTTCAGTAATGTGGCGTATCGCTCCATTAAGAAGTCCCTTAGCAACGTTAACGTTAGACCTCAACATGACTTTGGCACCAACAAAAAATCTAGTTCCTTTGGAAGACGTCCTGTTTTGTTAATGTCTGAGTGCATTATATTATTAATATCAATCTGTTCATTATTTTATGTTCCATCAATTAATTTATCTTGGACTGTTATTTTGAACATTTATGTATTTTCTGCTCTCAAAATGTTCGAGAACGGCTACATTATGTTTTGAACGAGGGATTATTAGCCACCAACTATTTCAAAGCCTCGAACACATTATCCCGAGACACTAAAAACTCACGAGTAATATTTAAATTCTCCAGATGCTCAGTAGCAATCACTATTCCACAGTTATCTACAGATTTACGCAACATAAGTGGCAGTTTCTCAGTTACCTCGAAAAGATTTTGGACAAAAAGTACTGCTTGACCAAAAAACCCATATTGTCCAAATAAGCCGTTAAATTTTATAATTGTTAAAAATGGTACTATTCGCGCTTTTCAGTTTGCGACAATCATAGTAAAACGTCAAGTATAAGCCCAGGTTCCATACTATTCCAATACGCCTTAGGAGATACGGACGTGCTATTGTTACTTACGTCATTGTTACATCCGTAATACAGTATCAATTCTTCCTTATGTTCGCGTTACTCTCGTGCAAGATAAGTTGGTCATAAGACACTAATTTTATATTTGGTCACTTGTTCACTTGATGAGGATAACATCTATTCGTGTAAATATTGCACATTTTATCGCAACATATATATATCCCGTTATTAAAGTACTTAACGCTACCACGTTCATTCTCTGCTTTATAATACGTTACTCCGCCATTTGTGTTAACTGACGTACTTGCCTGAGCATTCCGTTCATTTCGATTCTGGCCAAGTGTTCTTCTTATAATTGATTTTTTCTTCTCTCTTGGGTACGTATTCGAACGTTATCTATCCAGAAAGTACGTTGTTCAGGTGATTCATTTTCCCTCTTCTCTTGTCTATTCTATTCTATCTATATCTTGCCTATTGGTGCGTTGTTCTAACGATTCGATTTCTCTGGGTTTAGCTACTGTTGAATTATTTTTTTCCAAGCCTGGTCGCTGGTGGACATCGCTTTCATTAACAATCTTCTCCTATTTCTTAAATTTCGCCTTCTCTAAACATCTCTTTCTTTGTGTAGTAGTTTCTTTTTGTTCATGTCGTTTCCACGAGTATAGGACAAGAACGGCCAATCCCCCCAGAGGTCCATTTTAGGGGGATAACGGCTTCAGTTCGCCCTGATATTCTGCGGCGCAACGTTAGCGATATAAAATGTTTATAGACTCTCATACCATTCAGCCGTCGGCATGTGGTCACCTTGGCATTGAGTCAAGCATCTAATCAAAGACAAAATCCAAATTCATAACAAACGTCCACCAAACCACCACCACTCACCACCCATTAAAAACGGCCCATACATGAAGACGAATCAAACTCGACGCGGGTGTATCGCTTAGTTACTGGCCTTTGGCCACCTTCCATCATCCGACCCTGGTTACCATCTACCACCAAAAAACTCGTTAAGGCGAATCAAATGAGCCCAAACTCGATGGGGTTATATCGTTTAATTACTGAGTTGCTATGGCCATCTTCCAGCTCCATCATCAGACTCTGGTTACCATCTAGCACCAAAGTACTCATCAATACGAATCATACGAGACCAAACTCTATGGGGTTGTGTCGTTTGATTATCGAGTTCCTATGGCCATCTTCCAGCTCCATCATCAGACCCTGGTTACCATCTAGTACCAAAGTACTCTTCAAGGGGGATCAAGGGATCAAACGAGTCCAAACTCGAGTTCTTATAGTCACCTTCACCATCAAATCAGCTTCACTTCATAACAATTTTGCATTGTCGTCCGATTTACACAAGCATGCAAAATTTCAGCTCAATCGGTAACCGGGAAGTCGATCAAAATTAACTTGCAGGATTTGATTACAGACAAATTTTGGGACAGGTGAAAGTAAATAAGAGTTTGAAGACGCGAGATGTAAGGCCGACATCTAGGATTTTCGAGAGAATTAGCACACAGAGGTTCCGAATCTGAAGCCTTTCCGTGTTGCTGTTCTCCCTTAACTCCTAGGACAGAATGTCACGATAAAATTTTCAGGTTACTTCACCTGTCAGAGATATTGAATACTCTCTTCTCTTCGAGGTGTCATTCCTTTGTATGCAAGACAATATATATTATATGTAATATAGATTGTAATATATATAATAATAATAATAAACGTCTTTATTTATCCTATGGGTATGTGCTAGGCGAAGTTTAGCTAAAGCTATTCTTACACTTAACCTAGCCATACAGGTAACTTTCATGAATATAATACATTATAATACAGGGCACCACTTAAGTTAGAAATGATTAGAACTTACATTATACTAACAGTCTACAGAGAACAAAGGCTTTACAAACAGTGAGTACCAGACAGCATCAACTTTCTAAGCCAACTTTTAAATGCTAGTATTGATGTGAATGGCTTATTTATTAGGAGTTTGTTAAAGTACCTTACACCTAGGTAAGAAAATGAACGCTTGAATAAGGCAGTATTGTGACGCGGGATATGAAGAAGTCTGTTTGAGCGTAAATTAAGCGGATGGAGGGTATTCCTAAATATTAATTTATGGTATAACGCTGGAGGCATTTTAAAATTGACGACTTTATAAACTATTGTGCAGTAATTAAATTCTCTTCTTTGGTCCATAGTAAGCCAGGAAATATTTCTCAAATGATTTGAAATGTGTTCGTATTTTCTGACACCGCAAATAAAACGGCAACAACAATTTTGAACCTTTTGTATTCTGACTGCATCATATTTATTAATAAAATAATATATATTGTAATATATAATATATATTGTCTTGCGTACAAAGGAATGACACCTCGAAGACAGTATTCAATATCTCTTACAGGTGAAGTAACCTGAAAATTTTATCGTGACATTCTGTCCTAGGAGTTAAGGGAGAACAGCAATTACACGAAACGGCTCCAGATTCGGAACCTCTGTGTGTTAATTCTCTCGAAAATCCTAGATGTCGGTCTTACATCTCGCGTCTTCAAATTTAACGAAATGTATCAAATACATAAAGAAGTGAGAGGACATTCAATTGTGGGAAGCGCAACTGATGAAGGTTCCCTGATCAGAAACAATATGTAGTATATATATAATATATATTGTCTTGCGTACAAAGGGATGACACCTCGAAGAGAGTAGTAAATAAAATCTTGTAAAAAGTGCCTTACTACCAGTGATACTTTGATATATTAGGACAAGTTTTCCATTTTTCAATTATCTCTGGACAGAAAATATAGGAATTGTGCTTAAGTTAGTGGTTGTATTGTCTTCGAGATATTAGGTAAGTGTTACTTCTATTGAAGTTCAATGTGGTGGACAGTGAACACTGATTGCTATATTGTGAATCGTTTAATGAATTTGATTTAAAAAAAGTTTGTTCACGTTTTTTATTTGTTGGTGCAAGGATACGTAAGGAAAGAAATCTAAAACCAACTGTTAATGTAATCTAAGGCACTTAATAAAGTGACACAAATATTGATAAAAACATATTTTAACCTAAAAAGTCCTTGTTCTGGCAGTTAAATTACATTAGCATTTATCATGGGGTAAGATGACAAGCCCGATGTGGGTGTAAATTGAGTACAAAAAGATTTTTTTTTCGTTTTTTTTTTTACCCAGAACAAACTTTTACGAATAGTTTATAAAGAAATTAATACCTACGTATTGTATGCAAAATGCGAGTGCCAACACCAAGTTTAAAGGTCTAATACTAACACTACACAATCAAAAAAAATATTTAACCTAACAACTCTTTGCATGTATAATATTACAAATAATGTTTTCGCATGAATATACAAATCGAACAACAGAATGTTTTAACATATTTGCCTAGGGTAAGGAACCGATTTGTAAGTACCCAGAGCTTCAGATGTGTTTTGTTTTCAGAGCCTTACAAATCTTTGGGACAACGAGAGGACAAAACGCAAGAACATTAGCAAGAATAGCCGTATAATGGTGACCTACTTGAGAAGATCTAATTCGAAATGGAGCCCTTCCAGAGTATTAGAATAGATCCGATGAGTAGAAAAATTTTTTCCAAAACAAAGATTTTTAAAGAAAGTAAGTATCAACTTACAGTCAGTGTACAAATGTATCTTACATTAGGTAGTAATACATTACAGTCGCTATTTGTAGAACGATATGGTTTGTAAGAAGACAAAGCCTTGAACGGAAAATCCATTCTCCTCGCCAAGACATCGGAATCCTGAGAACTAACGACGGGTCAGAAACAACAGAATAGAGAGACATTACAACTATCATGGATAATAACAGAAATTGTTCTTAATTTGATGGAGAAAATCTTACATCACAACAATGCCTGGACTGTTGGTTAAGACAGAACAAAACAAGTAACCAATGCCAACTAGACAACATACTATTTTGGCAATCAGAAAAAGGGTTTCATAGAAAACTTATCACCAATCTCAGTATTAACGAAACCCACAGCTATCATAGTAAAACAGCAATAGAACAATTCTGGAAAACACAACTTTCTACAGCAACTTCCCAAAATTCCAGAGGAAGCTGGATTAGTTAGGAAGAGTTTGTATTTCGTTATTCTAATAAGATGCAACACCAGCCTTTTGAAAAGTAAGAAACTTCAATTATAATGCAGAATCTTTATAATTGGAAAGCACCAGGACAAGATGACGTGCAAAATTAAGTGTACATCCCCCACGAATCATTAATGATTTTTCAATGACACAATTGTCCACCCACACAAGAAACTTAGTTTCTTTACGAACGATGCGACGTACCTCTTACCAGAGAACAACATATGTACACCGGCCCCAGCAACATTTCCACCAATCACTTGCCACCCAAACTTATAGCAACATATTAGTTAATGTATTACAAGAGCCAGATGTAGTTTGGCCCACACAAATTATTAATATAGCATTACAAAATCAGGGATAGCACCTCAATTGACTCCATGGAGGAAGACACTATTTATAACTACTTTAGAGTAGGGCAAGCTCAATGAATTGACCATTATACCATGGACAGAATTTTACAGAACAGTAAGGCGACTGTTGAAGTTCAAACTTAACAAAAATAATTCCAGGCAGTTAGCATCTATACGTGCTCCTGAGCAGCGACTTTTCCGGTATCATAAGCTATTACAAAATTGTCAATGAAAAATTACAACGGAAAAGTTCAAATTCAGCATCCAAAGAGCTCTGTGAAACATACCACAGTGCCACGGTTGAAGAAGATTAGCAGATATAGGTAAGCAAGTAGATCAAAAATTTCTAAATTGCGTATTAATTTCCAGAGACTGGCAGAATTTTTATCTACACAGAGTAATATGACAAATTGATGATTCGACACCACTGTGACTAACGGAACAACAAGTCCAGTTCCACCATCAGTCAGCTGCTCAGATACTACCACAGTGGAAAGAAAGGCTGCCTCTTCAGGGAAGACATATAAACTATAGACAGTTTAGCGTTCAACTACTGGTTGATCTCTTGTCATATGATTCCAAAAAAGCAAGAATTTTATGCTGACAACTAAAAACTATCTTAAGTACATCGTTTTAGATCCTATTTGGTACAAAGAATGACAAGCTGAGGTGGTAAAAATCTGTACTGTAGGTACAGCTTATTACATCTACAAGCTCCATCTGTTTTAGAAAATAACACCTACAAGCTGTATTGGGACCGCACGATATTGATCGACCAAACAGTTGCTTACATCAGATATGGCAGAAAAGTCTGTAGCACAACAATCCTAATTGATATGGCAATCCCTAGCGACATAGTATACAATTGTTAACAGGAGTAGTCCCAAAAGATCTAGTAAACAATTTAAAACACCTCGGTCTGGGAGAGAGTCTTTGTAGGAACAGCTAGGATGGCCAGAAAGTTTAACTTAAAGAATAATTAAATGCAAATCGAATATTAAAATAACTGGACATTATTAAATGTTATAATGGCAATGGTGGGATCGCTTGGTTGGTATTTATAGCTTAGTAAAAGTTGATTAAGTAAGTCAGTGAGAAGATGTTCACACTTCGCGTTCCCACATTAAATCGCCATACGGGGAAACTGCCAGCGTTGATGTTGTAACATCAACTTTTAAATTAAACTGGATTCTCAATTTGGGACACATGTTCGATTACAGGCCACAATTTCGGTATTAGTCTGGACAGTGATTTTTGGAAGCTCTTTAGATTTTCTGGACTGGAGTTTTCATCTCCTGTTGATTTCTTGACGTGTTTTATGATTTTAGCTGAACGTATGCAACAAGAATGAGTATAGTTTCTGTTTACGAATGACTGGTTGCTAAGGTCGTCAGATCCCTCGAGTATAGATCTAGTTTGTGGCTGGCTAAGGAAAACAAATCGTCCAGAGTGAAGGGCTTGTGTTCTGGAATAGCCAGTTGTTCGGGGTATGATTTGCAATAATTGTAAAGGTATGAATTGTCAGAAATGTTTTTGAGGTACTGATGTGATTCCCACGATAGCACTACGAATAATAGAATTGTTTGTTAAAACTATTGTCTTCGTATCCATTCGGAAATTATAACTATCTACCTATTGGTTTCTAATTTTTGGACATTCTATCCTTTGCTAAATACAATGGAGTTTTGGCAACTTTCAGGCATACTCCTTTTGAGCAGACGTCCAAAAAGGAAGAGGTTATCAATTTGTTAGTATCTTTTATTTAAGTAAGCTCAGTAAATCCTCAAAAGCATATAATTTACTATTACTTGAGATTTATCTTCATTGATTTCTCTAAAACGTCTCAATTAATTTGAATAGTTTAAATTATATGCTGCAAAGATATATTCAGATATATTCTGTATTGTAAAAACATACTGTTTAAAAAAAACGAAAAAAAAAATACAAATAAAAAACAATATATCGCAAAGTAAACGTGAAACAAATTTTGTACAAAAATGTCTAGGATTAAATTTCAAGACATCCTATAGAGAATATTGAACGTTTTCATTTCGATTCATTTCAAGTTAGTTAATTAAATTATAAATTGTAATATATTAGGGTTGATACAAAGGTGATTCTATACATGCTTCTATAACGTCAATAGTTTTCGATTGCATAGGGGGTTTAAATACTATTTTGATTAATTTGAAGTCGTTTTTTTAGCCGGCTTCAAAATTTCGACCGTTTATGCTAGATCCTGTTCAGGGGAATCGCGAAGTGGTCCCATATTTTTTTCAATAACATAGCTTGTACCGTTTCTTAGAAAATGGGGAAATTTTTTTACCAATTTTCTAATACACTATGCTTTGGTAGCATCGCCGGTATTAAAAATATAGAAATTTTTCTATTCGGAACATGGGTGGAATTGAAAATAAATTGGATTAGTTCCGGGATATTGGGAGGTGGTACCATATTTTATTCCATTAACATAGCTTGTCCCGTTTCTTAGAAAAGCGGGAAAAACTTATTTAACTACTTTCTTATACAGTAATTTCCGGCTGCGAAATGGAAAATAAATCGAAGAAATCTGGATAGCTACTGTAAAAAGGCAACAGTAAGTGGTACTGGCCTTTATTTCAGTAATAGCATTAACACTGTAATAATATATTGTCCGAAAACAATGAAATATTATTTTAAATGTTTGTTACATTTACTATTAGTATTGTGTGTCCGCATATTATAAAAACAATTTAATAATGGCTGTGTATTTTTTTAAGTATTGATGGATCAGTATGGGTTTCCATGTGATTATATATGCAGTGATCATTTTATTTGAGGAAAATAAGCAGAGGGAGAGTTGAGTTGAGTTAACCAACAGATCTCTTCAGTTGAATAAATCTTTAACAGTTTAGAGGTAAATAAATATATGTGAAAAATTTATAAATTTGAATGACATAAAATAAATTGTGAAAACGACAGAAACAATAATTCAAATTGAAAATACCAATGATAAAATTAACTTAATGTCAAAGACAATAAAAAACTAATTATGTGATAATAAAAACCCTAATATCGTATTATAAACGTAATGATCCTGAATACAGCAACATCACAGTTATAATTGATTGCACACAATTTAGCACTGAAATTCCTAACATATTCTCAATATAACAAAAATACCGCCAAAGTTCTTGCTGGTATTAGTCCAGGTGGTTTCATTTGTTTAAAATCTGAAGTACTTGGAGGACGAAAACTTGATTTTTAATGACAACAATAAAATCAGGATTTATTAGACACGGGGGACATTATTTGGGTGACAAAGGTCATTGATACAAGTGGTAAAAAATGCAAATGTTCATGCCACCATTGTTCGAAATGATAACAACATTTTCAGAGCAAGGAACCCATCAAACGTACAGTGTAGCAAGAGTTGGGATTCACGTGGAAAGAATAATGCAGCGATTTGATACAAAATAAAATCTTAGAGAATTTATGGTGACGTCATACTCTTCGCCGCCATGTTGCTGCTAGTCCATCCCGATCTCTATGACGTACGTCAGCTGTCAACCCGATATCTCTTTGGCCCCTGAGATTTGAAATTCGCGCCACCAAATATTTGACCAATAGGAGCGATTCCGTCAAACGGCACGTGTCACTGACCAACAGCGTGCCGGTAAAAGGGCGTGGCAACTAGCGGCTTACATTAAAGAGCTGCTTTATCTCGTAATTTTGAATGTTCTCCCACTACCAAGTGGGGACATCTATTCGTGATAAATTGATATTGTGTAACCAAGTTGGTGTTTTAAAGAGCTATATAACCATATAGTTAAAATAGTCCACTCCCTTTCTACAATAAAAGTTTCGATGTGGCAAGTATAATTTAGAAGAGTCTGATGAAATTGATTTTTAACTAACAGAATCCCGAAACCCTACTTTAAGGAGTTTGTTGTCACCATAATACAGTTCATTTCTCCAAATGTCTTAATCGACCAACAATTTATTTCAACAAATATTAACTCAACCACTGTATATCTATGCGAAAATTAAATAATAAAGCATACCTACTTATATTCCTTTCAAATACAAGTTGCATGCCAACAATTAAATATTAGCAAATTCCTATAATACGTAGTAAATACTGTTTGAGTTTATTCAAGTATACTAATACATATTTGAATTGTATTCAATAGTATAATTTTTGATTAAATTTGTATACTCTTTAAGAAATTGTGTTAGAAAGGAATGAATATTGCAAACATTAACCTTGAAACAGCTTTACAACGTAATTTTTAGCTCCATCCAAATCGCACCTCAGATTGAAAAAAGTGAGATCCAAAAAAGTTTGTTCACAAATTGGTAAGCAGTTTTGAGCAATTTAGGTTAACCAATTATCAAAACTCATTGACCAATTGTAAACAAATTACGACCAATTAAGTTCATTCCGATTGAGTGCTATATAACTAAGATGAGCCAGAAAAGAAGAATCTAGTAAGATGACCTTAAAATGTTGAACACCCCATAAACATTGTTGTATTTGTAACTCAGTGGTAAAAGCTAATTATCAATTATAAGCTATGTAACCCAACAGGGTCACGTTTTTGGATCTTGTATATTTCAATTTTGGGGTGTTAATCAAATGGAGTTAGACGTGAGAGTACAAGTTTCATAATTCATAAATTATTACATAATTTAGGTTAACATTTCGCAAAGTTCATTGACCAGTTGCGAACACCGTGTAAGTGGCGGATGCAGGATTGTCATTAGGGAGGGCTTGATCTCGTTTGGGGATGGCGGGAGGGCTTGACCCCGCTGAAGGTTGGTTTTAGCAAACTAAACACTGAAAAAGCATACCATCAGATGATTTTAGGGGCTTCAGCCCCTTAGTCCCCCCCATGGATCTGCCAGTGCCGTATAACCAACTAAAATCATTTTGAATGAGTTCAGTACGATTAATGCTAGGTGCTACTTGTTGTCTAGATGATCTTTAAAATTTAAACTGCCCATAAACATTTTTCTATTGTAACTTCTAACCGATTATGACCAATTTTAGAGAAATTCCGGTCACTTTTTAACCGACTTCCAAAAAGGAAGACGTTATCAATTCGTCTCGTATTTTTCTTATCTGACTTCCAAAAAGGAGGAGGTTATCAATTCGTCGCGTATATATTTTTTTGTATGTATGTTACATGATTTCTTCTCCTGTGGTGAACCGTTTTGAACGAATATGTTCTTTTTAATAGAGTATATATCCGGATTGGTGAAACTTCAAATTTGGGAAAATAATTCTATTGGTAAAGTGATGAAATTTGTGAATGAACACATGTTTTTTAATGCTTAATCTATTAAACAAGATCCATAGGTGATCTCATATAGTTTTCGGCGACGTGCAATTTATAGTTTTGCAGAAAATCGCCAAAATTCCAATATTCTTATCAAAAATTTCATCTAAGTGACGTAACCGACATTTCCTCATAAATATTTTAATTCCAACATAATAGTGCGGGAATTGTAGGCACTGAAAGTTTTAATTGCGAATTTGAAAATTTTATATGTACATCTCCAGAATATAGGTACTAAAGCATAGTATTTTCGGCTTCTTAAATCAATGAGTACCAAGCTCGTTTTGTTTGTATACCCGGCAAATACCTATTTAAATGAAATTTTTTCCATTTTACGAAGACGGTGCTTTAGTGTCACATTCTACCGGCCTAATAGAAAATTCAGTGACAACACATGTCAAACTCTAAACTGCTATTTGGTGCGTTTATACACAGGGTGTTTAGTTATAGCAAACAAAATCACTAAGTAAAGCGATAGAAGGAGTTGCATTTATATGATGATTGAAATATAGGACGGAGTATAATGATAGTGATCTATAGGCAGTCGTATATACAGCATGATTGGAATATAGCGTGGAGTGGAAGTTTGGTGGTATAAAAATGTTGGAAAAAATGTGCAATTAAAATTATATAGGGTGATTTAAAAACTGTTATAAGATGTGGACATGAACAAATCATATACAAGATGGGTGAAATAAATGCTACATATAAAATGTTAAAAATTAAATAATTTATGGGGTAGCCCACAAGTAGTTATATAGGATGGTTGAAATATAGGACGGATTTGACTTCGTGTAAATATGAGATAGATTCTACTCCGTTCTATAAGTTACAGAAGACCGCTAACAAATGTATGCTTGTCCGTAGGCAGTCGTATGTACAGGATGGTTGGTACATAGGGTGGAGTGGAATTCTCTATAGTTACACAAGGTTGTCAAAAAAAGTTGAAAAAGGGTTACGTGTTGTGGTCCATAAGGCATAAATATATTTTGAGGTTATTAAGTCAAAACCAATTTGTTCGTAAACCTTTACCGGTCAATTTAAACGAAAATGTATCATTGTATAATGTTGGGGCTTTCGATGTTACCTGGTCCTGTCTATTAAGGTTATACATACAAAGTAAAAAATAAAGAATGAAAAAACCCGATTTAAAAAAAACTAAAAAGTTGAAAATAAAACATTTTTCAAAAAAATATAACCGACTTCCAAATATAACTAAAAAGCTGAAAATAATTATAATAAAATACAACTCTAGAAAATAAAGAACACATTCATGTTGTTAGGTTCTTACCCAGAAAGTACCGACCAATCTAATATATTTTTGAAGTCGGTACCAAGCAACAATCAAGTTTGATGAATTAGTAGATAAGTACACAATGAAGGATTTTAGATTTGCTTGGCACCGGCTTCAAAATATATTAGATTGGTAGGTAATTAATTTGTACAGAATGAGCACCTTTTAATGTTTACCTTTTTTACTTCCTGGGTAGGTACCTAACAACATTGAATGTGTTATTTATTTGCTACAGTTGTATTTTATTATAATTATTTACAGCTTTTTAGTTATAGGTGGAAGTCGGTTATATATATATATATATATATATATATATATATATATTTAAAGTTTTATTTGGATCTCATATTTATCAATTTGGACTGCTAAATATATGGAGCTGTAAATTTTCTATCTGTTACATTTCTCTATACTTGTGTCTTTTCCAACAAACCTATGACAGCTGCTTGTTTAACCCGTACTTACTTATGTTTTGCAAATTATCTATTTTTGGGCTAGGCGAAAGACTTCTATAGAATATTAATAATATCTTAAAGTATTTTATTGGTAAAATATCTTTGGAAGATGAGAAATACCCCGAATTAGTTCACCAAAAATGGTTGGTCCTATGATTTTGAAGCCCAAATTTAAAAAAATCAGTTTTTCCGATAAATTCACCTGTCGTCGAAGAAGTGTATATTGTGGAAAAAAGCTTTGGACGTTAAGATGTCAGTAAGATTTCAACTTTCTACAATGCACAAGAGCTCTTCGAGAGGTGCTTAAACAATAAAATTAACTTTGATGAAACCAAAGTATTGAACAGTGTGCTTTCATCAAATGGAATTTTACAAGATCAGACGAAGAAAATGTGGAATGAAGAGGCAATTCTATTAACGAGTGATGGAAAAATTAGATTTTTCAATCTTTTGGGCAAATGAGAAAAATCCATTAATGCAAAAAATCAATTTCATTTAAACCAGTGGACAAAAAAGAACAAGAAGAATTACATTTTGTTACACAAATGGAAACAAATCTTACTGACAACGAAGTCAGAATAGAATTTGAAACGTTTGGTATTCCTGCAATATACGTAGTTTTATTTCTAATGTGGTGTTATTCCCCCAAAAAACATAAAAGTAAAGGTACTTTTATTCTAGCTTTTATGTATAAGAAAAATCATGGTAAATATTTTAGGCAGAAGGGTATGTTTTTTAATGATTTTGAAAGATATAAATTCAGCTTTATTTTGCGTAGTATACCAGACAATTTGAAGAAGAAGCTATACCCAGAGTAATGCTGTAACGCCAACAACAATTGTGATGTCATTTAGATGTTCTGACTTAGAACAATAGGAAGATTACGAAAATTTGAGTTAGGTATGGGAAAAAATCTCTTAATCAGTTTACTGATTTCAGTACAATAATAAACAATCTGGAGAAAACTAGCTGTAACTTGAGGCAAATATTCAGAATTTCATATATCTACAGTACTCAGAAGCAAGCAAAGAATTTAGAGAACCAAAGTTTTGTCAACGGCAACAGAGACACAGAAAAGTCTGCAGTAAGATAGAAGTGCAACGAAGCTCTCATCTCTCCTCTGGAAATTGCATCAGTGGGGACTAGTTCAGGGTAATACACTTCCGCCATGGGAACAAAGGCGACCGTCCAGGTAAGAGGCACTGCCGAGTCAGATTGCACATCACCACCCAGCGACAGCCAATTTGTGATCAACTCCTAGTTGAAAATTATCGGCTAATCTAATATATTTATTTAACTGTTTTTCAATGACTTTTAAAAGTTATTTGCAATAGACCAGCCGTTTTTCTTAAGAAAAAAGTTACTTTTCATCTACATGGTACAATCTACCAAAAATATCACCTACAGACTTCAGAAAAATATGAAAAATATTTATCCGGGAATACATGTGTTCGTTAGAATGAATCGAGTCTTAAACTCGCAGACGTTTCGTTAAGATCTCACTTGGAATTTTATTAATAATATTATTTGTATATGTAAATGTAAATTATTAAAAAATATTTGCAAAATATTACGTCTCGTTAGAAGAACAGACTGTAATTTTTGAGTGATTTTGCAAAATCTTAGATGGTGTATTCTGAAAATTTGTTTGATAGATTATATAAAAAAAACTACAAAATAATTTGTTTCGTTTTATTTTTTTTTTTACATTTTGATTCAATAATGCATAAAAATGGTTTTTAAAATTTGAATAAATTGTTGTTAGATTTGTGATAAATTCATGACGATTACGCATAAAATTTTATTATTTTTAGTTATACAAAAGAAACAATCTTCATTACAATCAAAAATATTTGGACCTGCTTTAAAAAAATGTAGGAATATAGTGCCCTGGACAGGTATAATATCTATCGATGTACACAGTTTTGGTGTTACACTTTATCTACAGATAGTGTCCCCATATTCGTGAGGACATGAAATCAAATGTATCATCTTTAAAATCTCTAAATAATTAATGTCTGAGCAACCAATTTAATGTGTTTTTGTCATGGGATTTGTAAAAAAGAAACGTCATAAATAGAAACGAAAGGTTTTAGAGCACACCGTTCATTGGGTAAATAAAATCAATAATCAACGATAAATTTTTACTGTGAACAACGAAATTTCAAATATCGAACACTAGCTTAAGGCTTCAACTATTTGTTCATAGAGGACGCCAACTCAGTTGTTGTTTTTTGTAATAGTTTATTTTAATTTACTAATTTTAAAAGGAATAAATAAAGACCAAAAAGGCGCAGTACGTTTTCATGTTTCCCTGTTAATAAATAAGATTTTTTTATTGTATCTGAGGTTATGTAACACCCTTCCTCTTAGATCATTTACCATCTAGATATAGCCTGTCAAGCATAAACTCGTGGCAACGCTAGAAAGAGAGGGCAATAGAGACAGAAAGGCCGGGCACAGACCTACCGTTTCTGTTCTGTTCTTATAAGAACAGAACAGAAAATAATTGTAACGGAAGGCTAGCATGCAATGCAAAGTATATCACTCGTCACATACCTACCGATCCGGGCAGACAAGAACGCCCGGTCAGAAAGCAGCCGGCCAGCGTTCCCGGTAAGAACGTTCTCACCGGTAAGAAAGGGGCATGGATTACATGCAAACTCCATATATCGGCACACACAGCCCAGTTGCAACCCGGCGCCGGCTATTTTACCACAGTTGTCCTACTACTGTGCTTTTGATCGGTTCGTCATCTTCTATTACGAAATATGATATATTCGATGTGACTACCACAAGCGCTAGATAACAACTGAGGGCAAATCAAGAAAGCCCGTCGACCGATAAGTGTGTTGCGATAACCCGGATTCTTTTCTGTTCTTATAAGAAGAGAATAGAAACGATAGGTCTGTGCCCGGCCTAAGAGGCATTTCACTTAGTGGGTGGATGAGTGAAATAGCCTCTTGCCCTCTCTCTCCTTAGTCTTACCACGACATTTGTGCACTGCAAGCTATCTCTAGAAAGTAAATGCTCTAAGTCCTTCCTATGTCATTTTAACGTTTACTGCTATATGGTTAGGATTATTCTTCGTCAAGAACTTGACTTCTTTACACTGTTCCGTGATATTGTCATTGGAGGTTATAAAAGATTTTTCAGTGCTGGCAACTTTGCCACCTTATCGTACTTATTGATTTGTGAGGATACGTCTGTTTAAACCATATACTTAATGCTGATATACTGCTAGCAGAGTCTAGAGGTAGGCGCAAACATCACAGTCTAGACGTATATATGTCTATAACGTTTTACTGTACTTTGGGTCTTATGCGCATGTTCCAAAATGCCCTAATTGGCTCTACTGTTATGGGTTATGTTTTCTCTGTTTGATTGTTGGCAACGCTTGCGTAAAACGGTTTAGTCTTAGTCGGTGATCCTTCCGCTTACGGGCGATAGCAGTATATCAGTGTCTGTGATCAGTATGAAGTATATGGTTTAAACCAACATATTCATTCCCTTCGCGCGAATAGCAGAAGCGGCGTAAACAAATATTGTGCATTTAATACATTTAACAACTGGCTTAGTTTTTCAGCAGAAAATGTTTCCAGTAAGATCGCTAATTCCGTTACCATCGGTGATCTTGAAAGCGATATGTATACATGATGCGTTTGAAATTCTTTTGTATTTACTTTCAAAATTAATATTAGAGATTTCACTTAGGTTTATGTGTAGTCACATCAGTTTTTTTCAATAGTTTATTGAAGAGAAGGTGGAGATAAAAATCCTCCTCTAAAGTAGATCCCGAAATTGAAGACATATTTTCCAGGAAAATAAGTAAAAATAATGAGTACGTTTTAATTTATTATGAATATGGTAGAAAACATCCTGTTTTATGGGATATGAAACTTTTAGGCGCATAAAATTATAATTTAAATCGACGAAAAAATAATGGAGTTGAAAATTCTTAATTCATAAACATAACCATAACAATGAACGAATGTGACATAATTATAATTTCTAACATGTGTATCTTTTATCAGTTTGTAAAAATAAATGAATCACGAAGTACTGTGTTTCAACTTATAATCAATTATAACGAAGTAAAGTATCAAAGGTTTTGCACTCTTTGTTTTGCCTCTTACTAGAACAAGTATGATTTACCTATCGACATATATTATCTTAGACTGAGTGGTTGATGCAGCGAAGTGACACCATGTCTTACTCTTGTTGTTCGTTCTACCTCTGTCTTACCTATAAAGTTCACAGTTACTTCTCTTTTTGGTGGAAATATCACTTATGAAATGTTCGATTGAGCCTATCAATGTCAATCATCTTGTCGTCTCTAAAAATTGGTTGTGTGTTCAGTCTATGGTAATATACCGTATGGACGTAAAGTATGGAGCATACCAAATAAAATCTATCCAGACAAAAGAAGAAAAACCATCGGACACGTCAACTTTAATTTAATAATGCCCAAATCTGGATATAAATAGATTTCTAATAGTTTATTGAGGATGTCTTGAATTATTTTGCCCATTCATTGGGTTTTCTCCCCTCGAAATTCTTTCCTGCAACAGAAAAGATTTGAAAATTGTTTATGGAGAACAAAGGGTAGTAAGGCAATTTCGTAAAATTACCCGGATTACAGGCTGTCTGTACAGCTATTCTTCCTCACAATTATTACAAAATGATCAACCAGAATTCCTGTATACAAGTAATCTATTGTATATTGTGTTATACTTATCTGTATTTGGACACGTTTCAACTCCGACTCTAGAGTCGCTGTCAATCGTTTAGTATTTTATTTCGTGTTTTTTTAATTCGTTTGGTGTATGTGAGGATAGAGCGCAATGTATTATTTGTTTTAAAACCAGTTTTAACATCGTATTTATTTCCTAACCGCTTAATTTTTTCCGATACACCTGGGACACATGGAACTATGTTCATAATTTGGGTGTCTGTTTGTGTTTGGTTGGTATTAGTGGTATGTTGGTTATTTGTGTTGGTTTGTTGTTGCAAGTTTCTTTCTATCCCCAAGGGTTTATAAATAGAAAGAAACTTGTAACAACAAACATTACATTACAATTTGTTTCTAGAATAAAAACTCTTTTATTCACTTAAACCAATAAAATCAACTGAAAGGTTTATATATATAAACGTAAAAAAAGAATAAGAAACAATCAAAACAAGTGTTCAATTTGGTCACCATTTACTGGCTGACACTGAGCGATGCGGTTTTCAAATTGTTTTTTAACGTTGGTTAACACTTGAGGAGTGATTAGTGTGATTTCTTCCATCATTCTGATCTTTAAATCTATTTGGTCGGTTGACTAAACTTCGATTTCTGATAATCCCACAAAAAAGTCGAGCCTAGTTTGGTCGGGATTTCTAGCAGGCCACTCGAGTGGCCTTCTCCTACCAATCCTTTTAGGTTGTGAAAATTATATCTAAATAATTTCGGACAGGTTGTGAATAATGTGGCGGTGCACCTTCCTGCTGAAACCATAGAACATCATCAGGCATGCTGGGATGTTCTACATTTGTAATGATTTCTGATATTGCCGGTATAATATTTTGCTGTAGTTCCAAGTAATTTGTCCCATTTAGTGCACCTTCAATAAAAAAACTGCATTGCCGACAATCCCCGCCATTACGGTGCCCAATATCTATATTCTGCCTATTGACAGAACAATTTAAACAAAAAGTTGCCTCGTCTGAGAAAACTGCAGATTGTTCTGGCCCATCGCCCCATCGTTGTTTCCCAAAATTCAACTATTCGGTCAAAATCATCTTCATAAAATTCCTGTACCAAATGAACTTTGTATGGATTACCATTTGTTCTGCTTTAGTGATTTTAAAATCGAAGACTGACTTATTCCTTGCTGCATTGCGATCTGAGGTCTTGATACTAAAGGATTTACTTCAACTGTTAATAAAACATTCAATTGTTTTTCTTCTAATAATGCCGGAACGACCTGATTTGGGCATCTCTTACATGCCCAAGTTCCTAAATTTGGCCGAAACCTTACTTATGGTTGATCTTGTAATAGGTCGCTCAGGATACATATTGTTAAATAAATGTGTTCTTGTGCCAGTCCTATTTCCAAAACTGGTCATAATTAAAATTTCAATTAGTTGGGTTTTATTCAAACTTACAATTCCTTACTTTTTAATACAAACAAAATTACAATTCAGCTATATCAACTATCAAATTTGACATTTATTTTGATAGGAACGTAAAATAAACATGTTTATTCATTGTTCGGGAAAAAAAATCGATGTAAAAAGAAGCAAAACATCTTTCTTTAACGAAACATGAAAGGTAGTAAAAACTTGTTTTCAGAAAAACAACACTACTGATGTTAACCAACGAATTTGAAAATCACATTGCTCATTGTCAGCTAGTAAATGGTGGCCATTAGAATACTTGTTTTAGTTCTGTTCTTACATTTATACCTTTCAGTTGATTTTTTTGGTTTAAATGAATAAAAGAGAAAAAATTCTAGAACAACTTTTTTTCAACGTCTGCTTGTAGCATTACTAGATACTTCAAATTGAAATATGAAATTTGGAGTTGAAATTTTTAAAAGAAGTACGACATCATACAGACCTCATCAATGACGTGATGAGAAATCTATTTTTGTCCAAATTTGCGCATTATAAAATTAAGGTTGACATGTCGGGAGGTTTTTTTCTTATTTTACCTGGATAGATTTTATTTGGTATATTCCATACTTTACGTGAACATTGTACATATTTATGGATTTACCAGTGAATTCCTCTGCGGTGATCACTGAGAAGAAAATATTACAGCAAAATTATTCGCTTTCGAATAAAATGGACGGTCAGCCACACGTGTATTCAGTTAGTTATTAATTATTTATGTAGTATAAAAACATTGATAGCGTAAAGAATTTAGTTTCGAAGACAAGGCACTCAGGATGTCACCAGTCCCATCTTTTATCCAAATTTCTGCTTATTGTCAAGTGCTTTGATTTTGACTGATTCATTAGCTATTTCTTCAATGCCTCAAGAAAAGATGGTTTAGTAAATTGTTTCTTAGTTTAATCTGAAACTGAAAAACGATCCATAGAAAGATAAAACTCCTCTTTAACGAGATATGTAAATACCGAACCAGTACCAGAAGAATGAAAAATTGGGTTCTTGCCAAGAATGCATATAAAAGGGGATAACCAAAAATGCGAAAATCATTATTAGGGCATAAGAGTTACAGTCACATTCAGCTGATTATATGGAAGAACGTTAATGGATCTGAGGGAACAAGAATACGGTCAAGCAGCAGAAGAACAACGCGTATTCGACGCCGATAGATTGTGCATAGACAATATCTTTGTCATTATACAGATCATAAAAAAGAAGATTGCCACCAATAGAGACACCCATCTACTCTTTATACATGTTTTGAAAGCATATGATAATATTTCCATATCTAGTTAATCACACTTTGATAAAAGCTCTGAGAGAAATCTATAGATATCAAAGAACAAAGATAAAAATCGAAAATGAAACATCTCGAGGATTCATGCTTTCGAAAGGGCTTGGACAACACATATGTTCTTTAAACTCTATAACGCTTGGCTGTCAGATGAGTAGTTTTTGCACAGTCGTCACATACAAATTTTGCGGTCTTTTTTTAACCGACTTCCAAAAAGGAGGAGGTTAACAATTCGTCATCACGTTTTTCTTATGTATGCTCAGTGATTATTCAAAAATGCCTTGGGCAAATTTGATGATTTAAGGGGCATTGTATTAAGGAATATTACAGAAAACTACCATACAATTTTCTATAACGTGAGATTTAGGGTTTTCCAGAAAATCATAAAAAACACGGCTCAACCAAGTTGAATATTTTAAATTGTATTCTACAAAAATATTTGTAAAAACACGCTAAACATCATCATCAAAATATCTAGCTGAAATGTCAAGATATGCCATTAAAGTATATCGTACAGGGTATTTGTAACGGTTTTAATTGCAGTAGAGTGAAATGGCATTAGTGTATGGAAAAAAAAAAGAAAAATGTTTAGGTGAGCGATGTTTTCTATATTAGTCCAGCCAATGACCATTTTCCCGGGTCATTTGTCCAAGCAGCATCGATTTTTCTAAAAATTTGGATTTGAATACTACTTAGCCTCTGCTTCAAAGTTCAACCCTGTGCTGGGGGCTACTTTTTCCCGAGCGGGGGAACTTCTGTTCCATAAAGTTTTTTCTTTTCGAGTTAATCGCAAGTGAAAGTATCGATTTTTCAACCAAAAAACATGTTTTCATACGGTTTTTCGTAAATAACTTTAAAAATATGCACTTTCAGAAAAAAACATTATCGATTACAAATGTAGCTTTTAAAAAACAAAAAAAAACGTTGGGTTTGTGGTTTCTGTAGAACCAATAGAAATCGAATTATAGATTGTTGAAATTTTGTCTTTATTTGTCAACACAAAAATTGAAAAGTTTATGGTGAAATAACTGAAAAACAATGCATTTTTCTGGAAAAGTTTTTAAATAAAAGTCTTTTAGGTTGGTTTGCTACAAAAGTGTCTGGCACAAAATTAAGGGAGTTATGACATAAATAATGTTTACTCTCTTCGAGGTGTCACTCCCTTGCACGCAAGACAATATATATTATATATAAATATAATATATATTGTTTCTGGTCGGGAACCTTCATCAGTTGCGCTTCCCACAATTGAATGTCCTCTCAAACACTTCTTTATGCATTTGATGCATTTCGTTAAATTTGAAGACGCGAGATGTAAGACCGACATCTAGGATTTCCAAGAGAATCAGTACACAGAGGTTCCGAATCTGGAGCCGTTCCGTGTAATTACTGTTCTCCCTTAACTCCTAGGACAGAATGTCACGATAAAATTTTCAGGTTACTTCACCTGTCAGAGATATTGAATACTCTCTTCGAGGTGTCATTCCTTTGTACGCAAGACAATATATATTATATATAAATATAATATATATTGTTTCTGGACAAATTAAAATTACAATAAAAATTAGAAGCAGTTGCATATACCATGTGGTTGAAATAAATGGTAGAGTAAAATTATATTCATAAAATGTGGTTGAATTTTGTGATATAGGGTAGACCATGAGAAGTTGCATAAATGTAATACTAGAAATATGGGGCGAAGTAAAATCAAGAATAATTTAAACAATGGAGAAATACAAAGAGTCAATAGTGTGGACAGGATATATACTTATACACGGTGGTTTTAAAGATATTAGGACCATTGCAATATTGTGTGGAGTTAAATTGTAGTTGTACAGGGAGCTTCAGAAAGTGATACACAAATAAGTTATATAGGCGTGACCAATACACAGAAGCATATACAGTGTGAATGTAATATTGAGTGAAATAGAGTTACACTTACAGATAGTGGTCCAAATAATAAAACAAATAAAAAAGTTATAAAATATTTAGAAAATATAGAAAAATAATGCAAATTAGAGACGGAGAAAGAGAGAGAGGATAAGAACCTTAATCAGATAAAAAAGTAGACTGACTGAAAATTGTGATTCATTGTACATCGTTACTAAACGGTTTTAATTTTAAGTCAACTGAAGTCGGTTCTTTTTTAAATATAAATTATAGTTTTGTTAACCGACTTCCAAAAAGGAGGAGGTTATCAATTCGTCGGCAACTTTTTTTTATGCATGACCAGCGATCATTCAAAAACGGCTTGGGCAATTTTGATGATTTAAACTGCATTATATTAGGGAACATTACAGAAAGGTACCATATGATTGTCTATAACATGAGATTTACGGTTTTTCAGAAAATCAGAAAAAAAAAGTTAATAAGGGACTACATTTCAGTGAATTTCAATGAATCTTCACTGTTTTCTCTAAAACGGCTCAACCAATTTGAATATTATAAATTGTATCCTACAAAGATATGTTGCACCTTGATTCCGCATATTTTTCTATAACGTAAAACCTACCATTTTTCTGAAAATCATAAATATATGTGCAAAAAACCTGTAAACATCAATGTAAATGTCAAATTTTCGTTATAAATATGTAGTTTAAATGTCAAGATATGCCATGAAAGTATATCGCACAGGGTGTTTGTAATGGTTTTCATTTTGATTCATTTGAAGTCAGGTTCTTTTATAGACGAAGTTAAGTCACGGGGTTATAGTCGCGTGAAATGAAAATATTCCATCAGTTTATCGAAACGAAAATTTGTTATGCCGGTGATCTCTTGTATGTGCTATACGGTTCTGGGTGTATGCGTGCATGCATGTGATATTAGGTGGTACATATTCTGGAACTGAATTAGTTATGCAGGGTGACTCAAAAAATATATCACCTACGACTCACTCTTCAAAAGATGGCTTGCTGTTACATTTTACTTCCCAAAACACTTTTCGATTCCTGTATGTAGTATATTAGTAATCAAATTGCTCATTTTATCTGTTTGGCTATGTCCAACGTAAACATGATATGCAGGGAGTAAGCGGTGCATTGAGACTGTCACAAACTACCAAACATATGCAGGTTGTCCTTATTTGTTGTTAATCTTAGGAATTAACTAACATGTTCGAAACAAAATAATGATTAAAAAAAGCCCTAAGAGGAAAATAATCTTGAGCCAAGGACAATGTTTTCGTTTTTTACAATGTGAATTTTTGAAAAAATCCAGGATTTGAGGTGGAAAATGTTCCTATCAGGATTTATAAACGACCATTTTCCATTGACGGCACTACGATCGATTCAAGACTATAATACAAATAATTTGGTCAATTGCGAGTTGGACTCGCATACTAAGGGTTCCGTACCACCTTTAAGATTCTAATATTCCAGTTTCAGACAAGCAGGGAATGAGTGCATTTTCTTATATTTACCCTAATATCTTTTAAAGGTAGCGTTTTAAATTTATAAAAAATATACACTTTCATTTTCCACACATAGACTTCTTATTTTATCTGCTTCAGGCTTCGCTTGATTTTTATAACAATAAATATGCATTTAATTTTCTAATTTGGCCCCCAAAAATTAACATTATAGTTTTATTTTACTAATATACTTTCAGAGAAGCTTTTTATAATCTACTGTCTGAATTTTGAGGCTCTGTAGATTGGAAGATAAAGGGCAAAATAGGTCAAGTTTTAAATTATAAATTATTAAATTTGTTATTCAAATTATTTAAAAATACATATAAAATATATTTTTCAAAATTTAAATAGTGTAGTTTCTAAAGTGGGAATTAAGTCGATGTTTAATATTTTTGTTAATATCTTTTAAACAAATGATTTAAAAATATGATATATTTGTAATTCACATAATGAGCCTTTTATCTGATAAAATACTGGTGCGTTTGAAAATTGAATTTTTACTATCCATTTAATTGTATAATTTGTGCCTAAACTTACTATGGGGGTTTTTTAATATTTTTTCTTATAAATTTTAAGTGAGCCCCAGTACCTCTAATTATTTTCAAAATTTTGGGTAGTATGGTTTCGGCAATAAAGCGAGAAATGAGAATTTTTTATATCTTTATGTTAAAATCTTGTAAACAATTAATTTTAAAAATATAAAAAATATATATTTGTATTCCTCATAATGATCATTTGATGTATTGCATGATGCCTTAAAAATATTTTTTTATTTTCCGTTTAATTCTCTAATTTGGCCCCCAATATTAATATTAGGGATTTCTTCGTATTTTTCCTGTAAACAAAAAAAAATAGGTCTGATAGTTTGGGGCATAGTAATTTTTTTAAATATTTTTTAATATATTTTAAAATATTCATTTTAAACAAATTAAAAAAAATATATTTGTATTCGTCATAATGAGCCCTTTGATTTGATATATTACTTGATCTGTTAGAAACAATTATAATTTTTAATTTTCAATTTAATTCTATAATTTGCTCCCCAAAATGAATATTAGGGTTTCTCCTTATTTTTCCAGTAAAGTTCAGGTGAGGCGCTATACACCTCTATTTTTTCCAAAATTTTACAGCTTATGGTTTCGGAGATAAGGGGGGATGGGTAAAATATGATGCTTTAGGAACAATTTTAATTTTATATTTTCCATTTAATTCTGTAATTTGCCCCCAAAATTAAAAGTAGAAGTTTCTCCTTATTTTTCCAGTAAACTTCACGTCAGACCCTATACCTCTAATTTTTTTCAAAACTTTACGTTTTATAGTTTCCGAGATAGGAAAAAAATATATATTTGTGTTTTTCAGAATGGGGCCTTTCATTTGACGTATTACATGATGCGTATGAAACAAAAGTTATTTTTAAATTTTCATTTAATTCTATAATTTGCCCGCCAAAATTAATATTAATGGTTTCTCCTGATTTTTTCTGTAAAGTTCTATATTTCCTATTTTTTTCAAAATTTTCGGCTAAGTAGTTTCGGGGATTCATTTTTTTCCTCTGGAAGTACCCGTAAAATGAAAATTTCTTTGTTTATGATATGTACTCCTGATCGGATCACCAAACTATACATTCATACCAAATGTCAACCTTTTCCGTCCAGTAGTTTAGGAGAAAATTGCTGTGATGTTACAGATGCACAAATCCGGAGTGATATTATAAGGGTATTCGTATATTGTATATACCAGGGCTTCTTAAACTTTTTTATATAGCGACCCCCTTCAAGCTTAGGAAATTTTAAACGACCCCCTCCTCCATATAATGAAATATATATTAACCGTAGATGTAGATGTAATATCGCACTATTTTACAATGTAAATAAAATAAGGATTAAAGAATACGTACCCATTCATTTCACATATATATAATTGGAAACGTTGACGGGATATCGGTCGTAATAAAACACAATAAATAGAATGACATAAAACTATATATATATATATATATATATATATATATATATATATATATATATATATATATATATATGTATATATATATATATTATTTATTCAATAGAAAAAATAAAGTTTTGTAACAATTTTTTATAAGAAAACATAAAACTATATCTATATATTCAATAGAAAAAATAAACTTTTGTAACAATTTTTTAAATAAAAACATATTATTAACAACAAACAATATTAGTGTCGGATGTGATTGTTTATTTTTACACAAATAATTAAATCTAGGCTCAATTTGAGTTAATGCAGATCGTAATAAATTTTCAACGTTTATTAAAGTTGAACGGTATTTTGATTTTATGTAAGTTAATGTGGAAAAGGCTGATTCACATAAATATGTTGTACAAAATGGCAGTAATTTGTTCATTGCCATTTCCGATAGTAGGGGATATTCTGATTTGATTTCTATCCAAAATTCATGCACAGGCACTTGAGAAAATCTTCTTGTGCTTTTAAGTTTAAAAAATTAATTTCTTCCATTTCAATTGAAAATGGATTGCAAATCCATTGTTGTGTATCGATATCATTGGGAAAATACCTATGCATGTAAACTTCCATATCCTTCAAATGATTAACTATAATTTTTGTTATAGGAGTATCTTTTTTTGAAATATTGTTACTAATTATATACTCGTCAGTAAATGGAAACATTTCGAGCGATCCACTTTCCACTCTGTTCTTCCATATAAGATTTTTTTTAACAAAGGCCTCAACTTTATTTTTTAACATAAACATATTAACGCAGACTCCCTGCATTGATAAATTCATATCACTGATTTTATCAAAAATATCTGCCAAATAGCATAGCTTGAGAAGCCATAAATTGTCGTGAAAATAATCGGCCAAATTAGAATTTTGCTCTGTTAGAAATATAAGAACTTCATCTTTTAAAGTTAATAATCGTTTCAAACTTCGACCTCTTGATAGCCACCTAACTTCAGCATGTAGCAATAAACTTGTATAATCCGAATCCATATCAATACACAAATTTTTAAACAATCGACTATTAAGTGCTCGACTTTTAATAAAGTTAATGATTTTGACTGCATCAAAAAACACAGTGTTTAATTCTGGTGCAATTTTTTTAACAACAAGTGCCTCTCGGTGAATCATACAATGTGTAATATGATCATTTCCAGCTTTAACAAATGCTGTAAAATCAAGGTCATTGCTGCAGCACCGTCCGTGCACACACCAACACAATTTTTCCAATTTAATCCTTCTTTTTCAAAAAACTCATTTACTTTTTTATATATATCTTTTCCACGAGTATGACCTTCCAGAGGACGACAAAACAGTATATCTTCATGAATGCTTCCCTCATAAATATATCTTACAAAAAGTAACAACTGTGCCATTTTTTAAATGTCTGTCGACTCGTCCAGTTGTGTTGCAAACTTTGAGCTGTCTTTAAGCCTCATAAGAAGCTGTTGAAATTGATAATTACTAATGTCTGAAATTCTTTTGGACACAGTGTCATTTGATAATGGAATTTTACTAATTTCAGCAGCATACTGTTTTCCATGAACAATTTCAGACAATCTTATAGCTTATAGGTAGTAAAAGTTGCTCTCCAATAGTAAAAGGCTTTTTCGTTTTTGCTATCAAATACGAAACTTCATACGATGCCAATAGATATTTATCATTCAAAGTAACATACTTCTCCAAAGTGTTCTTTACTTTATTTGATGTTTGCAAAAGACGCTCAAAATATTCTATTGGCTTTTTTGATAACGTTGCATGTTTAGTATTCAAATGTCGTTGCAGTTTTGACGGTTTCATGCTTTCTGCAGCCAAAACTTCTTTGCAAATTAAGCACACTGGTTGTTCTTCATTGTTGTGAGAAGAGCATGTGAAGCCATACTGCAAATATGATTCGTCATATTTTCTTTTTTTTGTTTTGCTAGAAGTCCGATTTGAAGCACTGCAACTTGGTTGTGACGGCGTGGCAGACTTATTAGTTGGAATTTTAATTAGCCATTTATCCATGATGGTTAAATAATAATAAATAATTAAACAAAATGTAGTTGAACTTTAACGTAATAATTAAAAACACCAACTGAAAATTACACAGTAAATACATACATGTTACTACGAAGACAAAACTGAGTCCAAACTGAAGTACAAACAGAAAAATAACTACACTCGAATCTTTACCAGTGCAATGACAACAAATTACGATCAGATCAACCCCGGCGCATGGCGTGTTCAAAGTGTGCAGCGCACAAAGGCACCGTATCACAAAGACGCCGAAAAAGAAGCTTTCATTTAATTTTTTTATTATTCTTTTATAAAAATAATATGCCGATTCGCCTAGCCTAGCTTGATTATGCTTCCGTATTGTATGTGTAAGCTGTAAGACGACGCGACCCCAGGGGGGTCGCGACCCACAGTTTAAGAAGCCCTGGTATATACGGAAATGGAGAAAAAAAAAACAAAATTTTACAATATGTATTAATTAACATTAATAATTTCTGTCGTAAAACCACAAAAAATGGGAAATCTTCATAATGGATACGATTTACGTAATTGAAATACTAGCTATTATGTATGACGGTTATTGTATTCGCAATATTTAAATTGTATATAAATATGTATAATATACACGTTTAAAACTACCACATTTTTGCTACAAATATATTGTTGATGTCGATAGTTTAGTTCGAAGATTCATTGCTGTTGCACTCATATTTTCAAAAATGTTTTCAGATGAAGAAGAAATTGTTATTAGTGGAGTAGCTGGTCGCTTTCCTGAATGTGAGAATATTGATGAATTTATGAAAGAGCTCTTTAAAGGCACTGATTTAGTTACAGAAAATGATAGAAGATTTAAAGCAGGTATGAACTTTGAATTAATTCTGGGATGAATTACAGTTTGGTAAAATAGGAATCTGCTAGAAAACCAATAATCACAAGTGCGGTATTACATCTAAAAGTAGTTAAATGTTGTTTTACACATACTAAATCCAGTGACGAATTTACTGACAATACTGGATGTCGTGTTTTTTATATATGCTCTGCAAATTTTTCTAATACGTCTTATCCAAATTTTGGTAGTTTTAACTGTATTATATTAAGGAAAATCTCGATGTATTAATATCCAAGGATCCTAACACGAGGTGGTATGTTAAGCTTTTTACAGAAACTGAACATCTTAGAAATTTCCAATTTGGATTTGAAGGTTTTCAGGTATGCTCTTTTTCGCAAAAATATTTTCGGAATTTGACACTTTTTTTGCTATTTTCAATGGATTGGTATTTTTTAAGATGAATTATAGGTAATGAAACTTAAATATTTGAGTTTTATAAGAATTAATCCCAAAAAATAATTTAATAAAAACAAAACGTCAACTTCCTTTGTAACCGGAAATGGCCGACAATTATAAATATTTTAAGGAATAGACTGAATAGACCACCACCTCGAAACTCAATATTTTTAATCTCTAATATTTAGTTTCCCCAAAAACCAGCAGCTTTGAAGAACCCTGTAAAATTTTCTACAACGTGAAGCATATCGTATTCAAAAAATATTATATTCCCTATTACCGACAATATTCAGTTTTCAGAAAACCCGGGAAAAAACCTAAAAATTATAAACATCAGTGAAGTAAACTGGCATGTTTTCTGAATGGTAATTGTGGCAGCTCTGGTTTTGACTTTTTTTCCGAGTTCTTTGGGAAGACACTGGCATTTCTTTGTAAATATGGAAATAGTTTTAACTTTTAACAAAACATTTTATTTAAAAAAGAAAAGAAAACTAAAAATGAAAATTTGGTCAAATTCGAAGTTTAGTTAACAAATTGGTACAAAAAATTGATGGATGCACCAATTATCATTAAAATTTCTCCTTATATAACAAATTATTGCATTGTAATCCATAGTGGATTAATGTAGATTAATTACTATTTGCAATAAAATATCAACTCAAATCCATTACAAGTCTGATAAAGTATTGGATATGTAAATGGTGCATGGTTACCTTATAGCTTTTAATTTATATTTTTATACCTACAAGGCATTGGTTACAGCAGAAAACTTATAAATCATAATCTAATTCAAATATTTACAGGATTTCAAGGAACTCCCAAACGGTCGGCTACAATACCCACAGTTGACAAATTTGACAATGTATATTTTGGAATTCCGCACATACAGGTGAATGCCATAGATCCGCGTCACAGAATGTTACTAGAGACTGCCTGTGAATGTATTTTGGACGCAGGTGTTAATCCTAAAGAACTAAGAGGAACCAATACTGGTATGTATATGCATAAGATAATTTAATATTTATTTTAATATGAGATAAATTCCTATTAGTTTACTACATTTACTTTTTTATACAATTGCCGTTTCGAAGTGGAACTTCTCATCAGGTACGCTTCCACGAATGATGTAGCTATGATCAGTGCTACCAGATTGATTTTTACTTCTTCAGTAGAAGTTACTTCGAAAAACAAGTAGCAATTTGCAGCATTTTAAAATAATACATATTTGTCAAAATTTCTATTATAAAAATTGAATATTGTTAAAATTGAATCTGAAATACCGTAATACCCCAGTGGCTACAGACTTGATTGCCTTGTCTGTATTAAAACAATTATACACACCCTTTGGGTTTTCTCAACTCCCATTACCGAATTTCATATTTAAGCATTCACATCTTAATAAAAAAGATATTGTTCCATTCATTATGCTGGTTATAGTTCCCATAAAACAGGGTTCTAACAAATGGTGAGCTGACTGACGGTTGTGATCTCTACTATGTATGAACTAAAGTCGCAAACAGCCTACCGTCACGTCACGTGAGCTCATGTGTTGTCACCTCAGATTATACTCACGTCACATTTGTTACCTTAGGTACTTTGTGTCATGAGTTCGAGGAAGAATTAGAAAACGTATCTAAAGTTGTGTTAATAATAATTTCGGAAATACATCATTCTATAAATTTTAATTTAGTTTCATTTGGGTTCATGTTCATTAATAGTTACTAATTAGACATGCATAGGTACTTAAATGGTAACGAAGTAATAATGAATCCGTGACACATTTATTGTCAAAATTTATAAATTTACCTAATGCGATTTAAGGCTTTTATTGACCTTTGTGGACGTTCTAATAAATGTGGTTTTAATAGCAAGAAATAAAATTTGGAAAAAACAAGAATTCTGGCAATACAACAAAATAATGTATGGTATCAGACTTGTTTTTAACTTTTTAACTTTGTTTATAGTCATTATCAATTAATTGTGTCTGTGTTATTAAAAGTTGTTATTTTAATGTTTACTTTAATATTTATGCATTATATTGTAAATAATCTTATAAAGAAAAAGAGAGACAATCATTTGAAACTGAAAAATGCGAAAGCATCTTATGATTTATTATATTATTCCCTTCTTATATCACTGTCTCTGTTTCGTTTTCTTTGTACTATTTTTAGCAATGAATATGAAATTCAAGAGAATTAAAGGCCACTATTTTGTTACAACTCAAGCATTAATCCTAATGTGTCATTTAATTCTCAATTTTAATATAACTCCAAAGGAATATATGACGCAGTTAATTTTTATTAGAAATATAAAATTAGTTCAATTATAATAATTAAATAATTTGGTCAAGTGCTAGTTGGACTCGCATTGTAAGGGTTCCGTACCACCTTCAAGATTCGCTGTATTTAGTTTTCTAATTTGGCCCACAAAAATTAACATTAGAGTTTTATTTTACTAATAAACTTTCAGGGAAGCCTTTTATAATCTATTGTCTGAATTTTGAGGCTCTATAGATTGGAAGATAAAGGGCAAAATAGGTCAAGGTTTAAATTATAAATTATTAAATCTGTTATTCAAATTATTAAAAAATACAAATAAAATATATTTTTCAAAATTTAAATAGTGTAGTTTCTAAAATGGGAATTAAGTCGATGTTTAATATCTTTGCTAATATCTTTTAAACAAATGATTTAAAAATATGATATATTTGTAATTCACATAATGAGTTTTTTATTTGATATATTATATGATTCGTTTGAAAATTTTAAGTAGTATGGTTTCGAAAATAAAGCGAGAAATGAGAATTTTTGATATCTTTATGTTAATATCTTGTAAACAATTAATTTTAAAAATATGAAAAATATATATTTGTATTCCTCATAACGAGCCCCTTCATTTGATATATTGCATGACACGTTAAAAAATATTTTTTATTTTCCGTTTATTTCTATAAATTGCCCCCATTATTAATATTAAAGATTTCTTCGTATTTTTCCTGTAAATAAAAAAAATTAGGTCTTATAGTTTGTGGAATAAAGGGGGGAATGGGTAATTTTTTAATATATATTAAAATATTTATTAAATAAAAAATAAAAAATATATATTTGTATTAGTCATAATGAGCCCTGTGATTTGATATATTACATGATACGTTAGAAACAAGTTTAATTTTTTATTTTCCATTCAATTCTATAATTTGCCCCCCAAAATGAATATTAGGGGTTTCTCCTTATTTTTCCAGTAAAATTCAGGTGAGGCGCTATACCTATATATATTTTTTTAAATTTTACACCTTATGGTTTCGGAGATAAGGGGGGGGGAATGGGTAAAATTTTTTATATTTTTGTTAATAACCTTCAATTAATTTATTTTAAAAATATGAAAAAATATATTTGTTTTCGTCATAATGAGCCCTTTCATTTGATATATAATATGATGGGTTAGAAACAATTTTAATTTTATATTTTTCATTTAATTCTATAATTTGCCCCCTAAAATAAATACTAGGGGTTTCTCTTTAATTTTCCAGTAAAGTTCAGGTGAGGGGCTATAGCTCAATTTTTTCTCAAAATTTTCCAGCTTATGGTTTCGAAGATAAGAGGGGGGAATGGGTAAATTTTTTTATATTTTTGTTAATATCTTTTAATTTATTTATTTTAAAAATATGAAAAAATATGTTTGTTTTCGTCGTAATGAGCCCTTTCATCTGATATGTAACATGATGGGTTAGAAACAATTTTAATTTTATATTTTCCATTTAATTCTGATATTTGCTCCCCAAAATGAAAAGTAGAGGTTTCTCCTTATTTTTCCAGTAAACTTCAGGTCAGAACCTATAAAACTGTTTTTTTTTTCAAAACTTTACGTTTTATAGTTTCGGAGATAAGGGGGGGGGGAATGGGTGAATTTTGGTATATTTTCTTTAATATCTTTTTAATTAATTTTTTTTTAATATGAAAAAAATATATTTGTGTTCCTCAGAATGAGACCTTTCATTTGATATATTACATGATGAGTTTGATTTTTTTTATTTTTAAATTTTTATTTAATTCTATAATTTGACCCCCAAAATTAATATTAATGGTTTCTCCTTATTTTTCCGTAAAGTTCGGGCAACGTTCTATATTGTCTATTTTTTTCAAAATTTTAGGTTCAGTAGTTTCGGTGAGCAGGGGGGGGGGAACGGTCGATTTTTTAGTTTTTCCCCCCCAGAAGTATCCCTAAAATCAAAATTTCTTCTTTTGCGATATGTGCTCCTGATCAGGTCACCAAACTATACCTTCATGCCAAATTTCTTCTTCTTACGTCCAGTAGTTTAGGAGAAAATTGATGTGATGTGACAGAGGCAGAAATCCTGAGTGATATTATAAGGATATCCGTATACTGTATATACGGAACCCTAAAAATACTTGACTTATTAAATTACCGAAAGAGACGACACTAGCGCGTGCAAAAAATGTAAATTTGCAGTAAAGAACTCACGCTCTCACATATAACTTGCCGTGAGCTGCTTGAGGTGACCATATTGTATTTCTAACTGATTTAAAAGCATGCGTAAATTGTATTGCTGATATTTTGAGAGTGATGTGACATGCCTTAATAATATGTGAACTCACGTGACGTGACGATAGTCTGTTTCCACCTTAACTGTCGTGGTGGCAGGAGTCGTACCAGATCGTGAAACTCGTGGTTGTGTACTGTTGCCAACTTAACGGATTTCCCGTCTGATCTAGCGGATTTTTGACATAAAATTTGCAACAGCCTTCTTCTTCCATGGATAATTATCTGCAAATTATCTTCACCAATTCTCGAAACCACATCTGCTTTTCTTCTGGTGTTTTAGTCACTCAATCAGTTCAAGTTCGTTTTGCCATTTCTTCCTAAACTATTTAAAGAAAATGAGAAGGCCGTACCAACTCCACGTAAAAGTCAGTCGTGAGATGTACTTAACACAGTTAGCGGCCTCCCCCTAGTTCACAACTCCGCAGAACACTCCTTTATACCTCAGCGGGTCAAAACGTAACATTCTACTTATTTACCAGCAGATTCTTCTACCATTAGGAATTTCACAGTGCAAATTAATTTGAATTAATCATTTGCACAAGTATCTTCAATTGACGTCTGCTTTCAAACATTAAATCATGATGCGATGAATGGAGATTAAAAACATCTTTCAAATAAGGCATCATCACAAGACCATCCTTCCCATTTGCAAAAAGTTCATAATGCCCATATGGCAATGGATAATGTAGCACCTGTCAATTTTATGTTAAAACTTAGATTAAGAACATTTCAGGTGATTTGTTTCAGATCAATATCGTGTCCCATGCAAAAGATAATAGGAGGTAGGGGGAAATAAAAATTCTGACTATATATTTTTATGTCAAAGCAAATAAATTCCCTTGGTTCGCAGGTGTCTACATTGGTTTGTCTTCTTTTGATGCCTATCGAGGCAGAGAAAACATTGATGGAAGAGCCACAGGAGTTTTGGGTGGCCTTGCTGCTAACAGAATCTCATACGCCTTGGATCTCAAAGGACCGAGTTATATTTGTGACACATTATGCTCTACGAGCTTCTACGCTTTAATAAACGCTTTTAAAGATATCGAACACGGCGAAACCGAAAACGCAATTGTAGCAGCCGTGAATTTAAATTTTTACCCATTCGAAACTGTGGAGTATCACAGAGCTGAAATTCTGTCAGTTGACGGTACATGTAAAACTTACAGCACCGAAAGGAACGGTTATGCCAGAGCTGAAGCCGTAGTTGCTGTCTTTCTGCAGAAAAAGAAAAATTGTAGAAGAATTTATGCTTCAATTATCGGTGCCAAATTAAATGCTGATGGGTTCAAGAAGGAAGGCGCGAGTTACCCGGCAGCTCCAGCTCAGTTTGACTTGATGGAAAGTATTTATCGAAATTATAATATTGACGTTAACGATCTGGGTTACTTTGAGGCTCATGGAACTGGTAAGTGTGGAACGTTAATTGTTAATATACCCTTTAAAGCAATATAGATGATTTCTGGAAGTCGGTAATAAGAAAAATAAATTTTCAATTGCTTAATTTCTAAATTAATTAATCATATCATAGAAAGAATTAAAGTTTGAAGTAATTTATAATATTTACAAAAAATATAGTGTACGTGATATGGTCAAACTTTTCATTTCTTGACACAAAATTGACAATGTTTTGCAGCATGCCTGTGCTGATTTGATTCGTTCCTTGATTGTGCGGTGTTTTAAATCATCAATTTTAGTTGGTTTACTTTTGTATATTTTAATTTTAAATAGCCCCACAATAAATAATCCAGTGGAGTCAGATCCCAAGAACTGGGTGGCAATTCAATTTTGCCACGTCTAGCCATCCATCGACGCCTAAAAACTTCATAGAGATAAAATTTATTGGTGCGTTCCCGCAATTTGTTTAGTGTATTGTGTTCAATTTGATTGAATTACTTCATTGATATTTAAACTCCTGCACCTTTTCTAAAACATTTCGTCGCGCTAATGCTAATTGTAAGTGTTTTTTGCGTGTAAAATATATACAGTATTGACATTCGTGTTTTGGTTCCCAAGCTGTTTGGAGGCTTGGGAGGTTCCTGTATTGTTCTCCGAACTATTCGGTCACGCTTTGGTCCATCTTCGAGCCGGATGCAATTTGAGTTAATTTAGTGCAAAGATTATCGAATAAATTCCATAATTTGGTCCAACTTCGAGCCGGATGCAATTTGAGTTAATTTAGTGCAAAGATTATCGAATAAATTACATAATTTGGTCCAACTCCGGGCCGGATACATTTGAGTTAATTTCGTGCAAAGTTTAACGATAAAAAAAAACCATTGATTTTTCGTTGCAATTATTGTTGAAAACCGCATTGAATTTTCGTTTCTTTATTTGTTAGAAGAGAAAGCAAGTTCGGGATATTCACTCATTCCGTTGGAAATAAAACGCAATTTTTTGCCGCCTTAAAAACCTCACAAGAGCTTGTTTTGTTTATTTGGTTATTTTGCTAAATTGTTTTGAATTTATTTGACATTTGGTCAGATATTTTCTACTTCAACAGTAAAAAATTGTACATTTTTGGAATAGTATTTTGTTTTCGTTCTATCGTGTTAGATTTGTTCAGTGGCATTACAGTGATTTTAATTTATTGTTAAGATGTCAAAAATCGCTGAAAATTTACGAAAATTTAAAAATCATCGACAATCGGAGTTTCAAAGATTAGAAGATATTTATTTTGCTGCCGAGAAAGCCTTAAGAGGTGACGACGTTGAATTGTTTTTTAGCATGATTGATTTGGTTGATTCAATTCATTCGGAATTTTTTAAACATCACAATTCCATTGTTGGATTAATTTCAGATGCAAACGATGATTTTGACTTTGAGGATGACATTCGCAATAAATTTGAAAAATTGTTTTATTCAATTAGGTCTATTTTTGCTAAACTGAAATCTGTTGAGAATTCTACGCCACAAAATATAGCTCGGGAACAGGAAAGTGTTGCTTTGCCGCGAATTGATTTGCCTTCATTTAGTGGAGACATATTGGAATTTGGTACTTTTATTGATTTGTTTGATTCATTAATTCACAATAATGAAAAACTCAAAGTTCAAATATTTGCAGTTAGCTTTAAAAGGGCCTGCTTTTGAGGCTATTAGAAATTTTAAACTAACACAAAACAATTACGTGAGTGCTTATGAAACACTTTTGAAAAAATTCAAGCGAACTCGTTTAATCGCGGAGTCTCATTGGTCAGCTTTAGAACAATTCCCCCAACTAACTTCAGATAGCCCTTCAGAGGTTCGGAAGTTATTGGATGACTTCAGTGATAATTTGGAAGCACTGAAGAATTTGGGTTTACCAGTAAATCAGTGGGATTTTTGTATCGTTCAGATGATGTTGAAACGAGTTCCAAAGAATTTACCGCTAAGTTTGAACTTTACCATGGTACTGTAACCGCTCAAGATGACTTTCCGATCTGTTCGGAAGTTGTTGATTTTTTGTCGAAGCATTGCGATGCCTTTGAACATGTTGAATTATCCCGCAAGGCAAAGCGAAGTGTTGACAAAAAGTTACCATTGAATTCAAAGCAACATTCTTCCCGTTTCACTACATCTTTGTTTGTCACTAAGAATAGAAATTGTTTAGTTTGTAAATCCGATCATGCGATTTACAAATGTTCTGAATTCTTGAACAAATCAGTATCCGCGGTTTAAGTTTGTTAAAGATTTTAGACTTTGTTTTAATTGCTTGAGCGATTCTCATCAGTCGAATCGCTGTAAATCTTTATCCACTTGCCGCAACTGCAAATAACGCCATCACACATTGCTTCATTTTGTAAATCTTGGTGATTCAGGCATTCGGTCTGAATCTACTGCTCCCCCCGCAAACCTCGCTTCCAGATCTGGTGGATCCAGTGCCATTAATACTGTTGAAAGTCCCGAAAGTTCTCTACCGCAGACTTCTTGTCATAGTTCACTTTTGTCATACAATTCAAATGTGTTGTTATCTACCGCTTTAGTTGAGGTATTAGATAAGCACGGTTCTTATCAAACTTTGCGATGTCTGCTAGATTCTGGTAGCATGACATCATTCATTGCGAGCAAGGCTGTGAAACGCCTTGGCTTCCGACCTATGCCCGCTTCGATACAACTCAACGGGCTAGGTTCTATGCAGAGTACCTCTGCTGAGGGCTCTCTTACCCTTTCTCTTCGCTCTATAGTAAAGCGTGAGTGCAATTTTGTTGTTGATACTATTGTTTTACCCCGCATTTGCAATGATATGCCTGTTGCGCCCATTAACATGGCTAATATGGCATATCTAACCAATTTGAAACTTGCTGATCCTGGTTTCAATAGCCCAGGCGCTATTGACCTTTTGTTGGGTGCGGATATATTTTCTCAAATTTTGTTGGATGGACGCCTTCTGGGAAAGGAAGGTGTTCCTGATGCTATTAACACTGTGTTTGGTTACATCCTTATGGGTAGAGTGTCTTCGAGTTCTGTTAACTCTCACTCTCAGTCGGCCATAAACCCAACTTCGCTTTTTTGTAAAATTGAAGATGTAGTATCATTAGATGATTCACTCCAAAGGTTCTGGACAATTGAAGATGTTCCTACCGCACTGGTTCAGTCCCCTGATGATCTTATCTGCGAAAAAATATTTTCCGAGGGATGCAGGAGATTGGATTCAGGTAGATTCGTTGTGCCTCTTCCTTTTCGAAATACACTTCCTGCTTTCGATGGAATGTATAATCTCGCCGTACAACGTTTCTACTCTTTAGAAAGACGTCTTGTACAGCAACCAGATCTCTACAAACAATATTGTGATTTTCTCAAAGAGTATTTGGAGCTGGATCATATGGAGTTGGTTCCTGATCCATCTACTTCTTCTGATTGTTACTACATACCGCATCATTGTGTTTTGAAACCTGATAGTAGCCCAACCAAACTTCGTGTAGTGTTTGATGCATCCGCTAAGATACTTCATCGGTTATCTTTGAATGATTTTTTGTTTATCGGTCCCAAATTGCAGCAAGACATTATCGCTATTTTGTTGACCTTGCACAATTTGGTTTTGCCTCGCCTGCTTGCTATAGAAAACTTTTCTAGTTGTGAACTTCACGCATTTGGTGATGCTTCTGAGAAAGGTTATGCCGCTGTTGTTTATTTTGTGTTCGAAACCGCATCTGGATTTTGTCAAAGTTTTTTTGTGTTGTCTAAATCGAAAGCAGCCCCTTTGAAAACTTTGTCACTTCCCAGATTGGAACTGTGTGCTTCAGTTCTTACCGCTAAGTTGGCTCATTATGTTTATGAGCAATTCAATAGTCGTTTGTTGTTCAAGGTGATTCGTTGCTGGTCAGATTCCACGGTAGTCCTTTCATGGCTTAGGTCTTCCCCGCACCGTTGGAAGACATTTGTCAGTAATCGAGTTGCTTACATTCAGGAAAAATTTCCTTCTTCTCATTGGTTTTACATTCAATCTTGTGATAACCCCGCTGACTTGAGTTCCCGCGGCACTTTGCCGTCAGAGTTATTAGGCAATACACTTTGGTGAAAAGGCCCACAATTGTTGATTACCGCTTGTTTGCCACATGCTTGCTCAGACTCAAGCATGTCACCGCTAGTTATGACTGAAGCCCGTATAGTGGCGTTTCAAGTCACCGCTTTACCAAATTTATTTGGTACTTTGTTAGAAGAACATTCTTCTATTAATCGCATTACCCGCATTATGGCTCATATTTGTCGCTTTGTTGATAACGCCCGCAATCCAGACCGTAGGGGCTCTGGATCATTTTTGGCTGCTGAGTTATATCAGGCTCAGCTTCGCATTGTTCGCTATGTTCAAGATCAATATTTTTCTAAAGAGATTTCCCTTCTTCGAGAACGAAAACTTTTGCACAAGTCGCTTCGTAAACTTTCGCCGTTTCTTGATGAACAGGGAACTCTTAGAGTTGGTAGTAGATTGGCTAATGCTCCCATGCCGTTTGACACTAAATTTCCCGCACTGCTACCAAGTAAAAGTCGTTTGACTAATCTAATTGTCGGAAATTGTCATGTCACCAATCTTCACGCAGGAATCCAAACCATTCAATTTCTTTTGCAGCAACGATTTTGGATTCTATCCGCAAAGAAAGTAATTCGTAGTGTCATAGCTCATTTAAGACGTGTCGTTGGAGATCAAATCCTAACCTACGAAGAACTTTCTACTGTAGCAACGATTCATCGGATCTTACCGCGTTTAGTCCTGGAATGTTTTTTACCATGGAACCTTTAACAGCACCTCCTGAATCTGATTTCTTATCTGTCCCATCTAATCGTCTCAACAGATGGAAGTTACTGAGTCGTTTGCATCAGGCATTCTGGAAACGTTGGTCGCAAGAATATTTACATACTCTTCATCAACGGAGTAAATGGAGTGATCCCTCGGAGGTTGTTAAGCCAGGTACTCTTGTTATTTTGAAGCAAGACACTTCACCTCCTTTGAATTGGCCATTAGGGCGCATTATTGACGTACATCCTGGAGGTGATGGTGTTGTACGCGTTGCTACAGTTAGAACTGCAAGTGGTACTTTGAAGCGACCTCTTGTAAAGCTTTGTCCACTGCCAGTGGACCCTTAGTTTTGAAATAAGTAATTCAAGGCTGGCGGAATGGTGCGTTCCCGCAATTTGTTTAGTGTATTGTGTTCAATTTGATTGAATTACTTCATTGATATTTAAACTCCTGCACCTTTTCTCAAACATTCCGTCTCGTTAATGATAATTGTAAGTGTTTTTTGCGTGTAAAATATAGACAGTATTGACATTCGTGTTTTAGTTCCCAAGCTGTTTGGAGGCTTGGGAGGTTCGTGTATTGTTCTCCGAACTATTCGGTCACGCTTTGATTCCGTCTAAAGAGACGGCGCTTATTGTTGTTTTTGCGTTACGATTTCGCGAGTTAGTAGCTCTATTCGAAACGACCACTAAGCCGCTTTCATTTTGTTTCTTTTGTGTTTACAAAAGCGCATCATTTGTTGTTAAACCCGCATTTTTTGTATGCTCAATCAATGAACATTATGTCGCTATTTTTTGTGTAACGTGTTGTCTAGAAGAAGCTCTAAGAAACTGTTCCTGCTGTTACGTTACGAGGCTAGCCTCTGAAGAAAGAAGACCCAAGAAAACACCAGAGCTTCGACATAAATGTTTAGTGATAACTTTTATTTGGTGATTCGGTTATGTGACGGCACGTGTTTATTGATTGTTCCGCTAAAGGTCCTTCGTCAATTATATACTTGCATTGAACCAGCATTGAACTAAAACCGCAACATCTAATTCATACATTTTTTTGGATATTCTCTATGGAATGTGCATCGAAGACATTCCATTTATATTTCTTCTAGGAAAATAAATTTAGCATTCATTTTATTTCCAATTTCTGATGAAGCCAGACTTGGCGAAACATATGTCAAATTTAAAGAAATAAAAAGTGAAAATTTGAATAAGTGTTTGTTGTTTTTAAGTAATCTTAGCTCTAACAACGCTTGCATGCCAGTTCCAGAAGTACATGCTCTAAGAATATAAAAGCATCTAACGATCGCTCCCTCCATATATAATTACTCAATGTTTTGAGTTTTGACTGTCTGGCGGCGGCGGCGGCGGCACTGTCAGTTGTTTGGTGATGACAGTATGGACGTAAATAATGAATTTTTATTATATTTTATTTAATGAATGAACCAATATTATAAATTAATATTGGCATTCTGCACTGATGGTCGTCGGTAGCTACTAAACAAAACAAAAATGAAGAAAATCGGTTTTGTCTTTGCCTATTTATATACAGATATGAAAATAACCTAACAAACTATTACAAATCTTATAACTGTCCCAGCACGAGTTTCATTTCAAACAACTATTTAGCGAACAAGAGTATTTCCCAAACAGCCGATACGTGATGCCGTCCATCGATTAACAGATCTATTAGGTTTTTTTTTCCAAATCCCGGTGTTCCATGATGTGATTGTAGCAGTCCGCAGTCGAATACGTGTGTCATACGTCTGAGCTTTTAAAAAATATCGAATTTGATTTTTTGAAGAAATATCGATATTCTGATGTATCGATATTTTTTACCCAAGCCTAGGGAGTACATACGGCTCCACTACTTCCTGGAGATAACGTTGCGCAAACCATAAATCATACTGTTCGGTGTACATGTCGCTCAACATCAAATTTAGGTTGACGTCTTTCTTTTCGAAGTCTTCTAACACTCCTTCGACCATCATGTCTACTCAAGCAGAATGGAGATTCATCTGATGCAATTCCACATTCCAATGTTGTCATTCTCTGTACCATTGTTGTCGTTGCCGTCGACAGTCAGCGGTTAGAGGTAGCCCAAGATGAGGTCGATCATGCTGTTGTCCAAAAGATCTTATACGACTGTAGGGCGTTCGGACACTTACAAGATGGCGTTTTTCTCCTCAACTACTACACTCATCAACTACTACAATATTAATTGATAAATAAAGGGTGTTCCAATTTGAGGTTAATTTTTAAAGTTTTAATAAAATACACAAATGATTTGAGAATGATCAATTCTTTTACTTCAATTGACAGTACAATTGTTTCGGTTTAGTAATGGAAAACAATATCTTGTAAGTGACCACCTGCTGCTGTACGACAAGCTTCTAATCTTTTGCCAAAATTTTTGATAACTTTCTGCTGCTGAATGACATGTTGCACCGTCCTGTTGGAACCACATATTCTGCACATAAATATGCTCCAACTCATCCCACAAAAAGTTAGTAATCATCGTTCGATATCGATAACCATTCACAGTAACAGCATTTCCATTGACATCTTCAAAAAAGTATGGACCTATCACTCCACCAGCCCAAAAACCACACCAAACAGTTACTTTTTGTAGATGCATCGATCTTTCCATTATTTCTCGTGGATTTGCTTCACCCCAGATTCGACAATTTCGCTTGTTAACAAATCCACCCAATTTAAAATCTGCTTCATCGCTGATTTTGTTGAAAAATTTCACATTTTCAAGTTTCTGTTGTGTGGCCCAATTAACGAACTACGAAGAAAACCAAGGTCTGTTGGCTTTATTTCTTGCATTATCTGAATCTTGTAAGCCTTTAAATGAAGATCTTTGTGCAAAATTCTGAATAAAGTGGTTTTTGGAATGTTAAATTACTGTGCACGATGACGAATTTATGATTTTGGTTGTTCAACAACACTAGCAGTAACAGCTGCAATATTTTTGTTTTGTTAAAATTTATCAGAAAAAAGTGCCTTAATTCAAAATAATGTAATTAATTGTTTTCTGAAGGATACTTGTGGCATCTTTTCTCAATGTCTAAGTGTTTATTGGGAAATAACACCACACTTTAAAGGAAATTGCTGTATATTCCAAACGTTTCGGGGTCTAGATCAGACCCCGTTGTCAATGGCTAAGAAACTACGGATTAAAAAGGTACAATTCCAAGATGTAAATTTAAATATTTGACAATTTTTTTTTTGTCAAATATTTTACTTTAATAACATTTTTGTTTTTATTGTGTTTGTATTCAACAATTATTCTTTAGGAACAATTGTGGGAGATCTTAGCGAGTGCACAGCAATAAGCAAATTGTTTCAAAGTAGGAAAGAGCCACTCTTGATTGGTTCGGTGAAGTCTAACATGGGACATTCAGAAATCGCTGCTGGTTTATGTTCGATTGTGAAAGCAATAATTGCTATTCAGACTGGTAAAATTCCAGCCAATATACATTTTCAACCACTGGACACTACTCTTCCAGGTATCAGAGATGGTTCATTAAAGGTAAAAATGTTTTAATTTTTTATTATTATTAGGTAGTTATAATGATATTTTACGCTTGGCTTTAGCTAAATACATTTAATTGTTTTAACCATTTCATGGGTTAAAGCCCTTGTTTAAGTCCAACCGTACCCAAAATCATAATCATCCAATAAAATAAATTCTCACAATTCTTGTCAGTGAGTATATTACACAAATTAATTAACTTCCACCTCCATGATTGTGGTTAGATTGTTGTCCAAAATTTCTTACTTCATACAGATTGGGGTCGCCATTTTCTAGAAATTATAGACAAAAACATGCTAGGGACTCAATTTTCAGGTGATTTATGCTGGTTTTAGTTTGACAGTTCTAGACAGACTTGTTGCTCTTTTTTTCTTTTACTTTGTAGTTTCAGGAAAGGAGTATATATTGCTCATCTTGCATCCAAGGGATTTAAAATTCCCTCTTTTTTTCTGTTTAGAATACAGTTTTAGGAACTGTTCCTCCAATAAGGCCCGGTTGTGCAATACGAGATTAAATCGATATTATATTTAATCTAAGATTAAAAAAATTCATTGTACAATTCGAGATTAACAGTTAATCCTGAGTTAACCCTGGTTCAAAATATATTCCTCAATATTCCTAGATTAAACAGAGATTTAGATCTAATTTGACGTTTCGAACGTTACTCTGACAGATTAAATTTAACATATAAATTTATGAACTATATGGTAGATAGTAAAAAAATTCGTTCTTAGTTTTGTTTAGTTACAAACAAAAGAGTTAATTAAAAAGTTTGTTATGGCTGATTTAATAGAAGAAATAATAGTCGATGAAGAATTTCTGGAACTGGTACAAATTGTTGAACCCTTAAGGAAGACACCGACATTTCGAATTCGAGAAAACCACGTTGAAAACTGGACTGAAAGAGAATTTCTTAACAGATTTCGATTGCCAATAGATGTTGTCAACATTATCATTGATTTAATAATGAATGTCCTAAAAAATGCAACTGACAGGAATCACAGTGTTAGGGTACAAGATATAGTGCTATTAAGTTTAAAATTTTATGCTACTCGTAGTATGACTTCATTGATCTTGATAAGTCAAAAGAATGTGGGATTATCCATAAAGTATCCCATGGTTTAGCAAGTTGGTGACAATCGGAACATCAATTCTCGATATTTTTTCACTATACTAACCAATATTTCTTCCTCGTTAGGTTTGAAATTCGTGCTAAATTCGGATATTTTCTTCCATTTACAAAATAATCAGTACAGATAAAATCATTCGCAAGTAAGAAAGACCGGTATAAAAATACAGCCAGATTATGTTGTTGTTGCGACTTTCAATATTGACAAAACAACATGAAACATCGAGACAATATGTTATGGACGAGAAATAATTAGTTTCATGAATTAATCCGTGGTTTAACAAATCCAGAATTATTTTCTGATTGTAACAAGTCAAATGATTATTTTGAATTAAGTTTTAAACCGGGATTAACAAATCCGGGAGTTAATCCAGCTTTGAACAACTGGGCCTAAATTGATAAAATTATACCTTTCTGTTAAGGAATTGTATGCACAATTACACTATTAGGTCTAGTATTAGTATTAATGTGACAAACAACACTGACTCACATTAATACAATAACTATACCATACATACAGGGTCTATCAGAAAGACTAAAAAGAGTGGGAAACAGATATAATATCAAAACATCATTTAAAACAAGAAATACACTAAAATTAATTATATCAAAAGCCAAACCAAATAACACAACTCAAAATACAAAAAATTGCATTTATAAAATCCCATGTGAATGCAATAAATTCTATATTGGTGAAACCTCTAGAACTCTGAACATAAAAAACGACAATTTGAAAAATCCAAAATTTGTGACCTTGGTCATAAAATACACTTTCAAAATTCAGTTATAATACATAAAGAAGAACACAACACCAAAAGTAAACTAAAAGAGTCTGCTTTAATTTTGTTAAATGAAAACGATTGTATCGCTACTACCTCCGTAGAATTCAGTCGTTCCTGGTTGCCGATGATTAAGGAAGGAATTGCTAATGATCATGTTCTTGTAAACAACCCAATATCGGGATAGTTCATAAGGTTTTTCCTAGGTTTTCCTTTATGATCTATGGGATCACTGAATCAACAATGTTCTTTGGTCGCATTTTTGGTGACTGCACTATATTATAACAAAGTCGCACCAAGGAGCGCCACATAAAATTCTGAAGATCGCACTTTCAAATTCTTCCAATTTGAAAAGAACTTTATGATTATATGATCTTTAGAAATTTCTGTGCTACCCTGTATATCACAAATAAAATTCTCTTAGTTACATCAGAAATCAAATAATACACATTGTCAAATATTTTAATTTACATCTTAGAATTGCCTTTTTTGTCCGTAGTTTCTTAACCATTGACAACGGGGTCTGATCTGGACCCCGAAACGTTTGGAATATACATCAATTTTCTTGAAACTAGAATTGTGCCTTTTTTTGTTCGTAGTTTCTTAACCATTGACAACGGGGTCTGATCTGGACCCCGAAACGTTTGGAATATACATCAATTTTCTTGAAACTGTAGTGTTATTTCCCAAGAAACACTTAAACATTAGCAATTTTTAGTTCAACACATAAAATCCAGTTGCACTTCGGTCATACAGTTGTACTCTCATAGCGGCTATTGGACCAGGCATGTCTTTGTAAAATACAAAATCATTCTGTTCAAAAAAGAGAGTATATTATTTTTCATAGTGCGTTAATACGATAAATGTATAATTTGTGTGAATACATTTCTTTCTTTTAACCTGAAACATAGAAGTTGTAACCAGTTTTTGGATTCTAAGTTCTCTAATCAAATCATACATTTTTTAGGTCATTAGTATTAAAAATATATTAATCGTCTGGTTTCTATAAAAAATTATTATGTAACCCCCGATTCAAGTACGTTGTAATTTGCAGAAAAATTTGCTCTATCTAATGGCACAAAGAAAATAATTTCAATGACGTAATGGTTTGGCAAATATACTTTTTCTTTTTATAATATTGCATCGGAAACAATAATAACTTATTCGCTTCACATGTTAAGGCATTTTTTGAGTAAAGAAAATTGTTCGATTCATAAATTTTGTGCACAACTTTATCACTATCAACACTACTTTGAAGTAAAAAAAATTGAAATTAATAATAAAGTTAATTTTATTTCGAATTGTTTTATTCAGGTGGTTACAAAAAATACGCCTTTTGCCGGAGGCCTGATTGGAATTAATTGCTTTGGATTTGGAGGAGCTAATGGGCACATAGTAATAAAACCTCCGCCATTAGTGAAACGTGAATATAAACAACCTAGCAGACGGTTAATATTTGCATCCGGTAGAACTGCAGAAGCAGTGGATATTTTGCTTGAGGGTATTTTGAAGAACCAACACAATCAGGAGTTCCTCGCTTTGGTGGATGAAATACACAGAACCAATGTTGATGGTCATAATTATCGAGGGTAAATATATTACATTGAGACCCTACACTAACACACAGATGGCACCGCCAATATCAACCTAGCTCAGGTCATTTACGAAAATAAGTGACAAAATAGTAGAAAAAAACTACCAGGAACGTGTTCTAAGGATAAAACATGACTAATTGCCATAAAATTCAACATTTTTTATCGGTGCGTTTTTGTTTTTTACAAAAAAGCCTCAAAAAATCGGTAACAATTTAGTTTTTTACCTTTTATACAAAATCTACCCGTGAAACCGTGTTTGCTACTATGGGCAATGTTGTAGAGAAATGAAAAACCTACAAAATGAGCTATTATACGCTGATCTTGGTTATTTTATTGCTTAGATAAACTTAAACTCGAAATTACTGGAAAAAACTTAATTTATTATATATTTTCTTATTTTATAGTTGAAATATTCTTATTAACTAAAATAGTAGATTTTCTTATACCCAATCTATATTATTAAAATAAATACTATATCCCCAGTAGTTTTTGCGAAATTGCCCTTAAACCTATAGACGCAGTTTTTTTAAGCTCCATATTATTTCATCACATTACCCTATCATTATGAATAAACCATAGTTGAAAATTAGAAGAGTGGATCTAAACACCCTTCATCTCAGTTTTCTAAAATTTGAAGTATAAGTACACACAAGAGAATTACAATGATATTTCACCATTTTAACGTATCCAGTGTGGACGAGTCCGTTTGTAAAATTGCTAAGGTGTGGTAATAGAGAGAGGTATTTGACATCCTGATAATATTAGTTTTAATCATTTTGTTTATGTAATCTAATGATTTATAAATTTAGCGAAATGGAATGCAAAAGTTAAATTAAGCAAAGCAAAGTAGTAACATTGTAGAATTTAAAAAAAAACTAAATTTGGAGTACAAACTAGGGATGTAACGAATATTCTCATTCGCATTCGCATTAACGAATATTCGCGTTTTTTTTAATATTCGCATTCACATTCGCGGTTATTCATGCGAATTTTCTGCGAATATGTTTGACAATGAAAAGCGTAAATATTATGATGTTACTCATTAGGAACATTGCACACTTTATAACTTACTTGTGATTTCAAAAGTATTAACTTGTACTTGGAATGAGAAATAACAGTTGTATGATAACATAAATGTCAACTACATATATACATTTCTTCTGGAATCCTGACATGTATATGTAATCAGGCAACAATTTAATTGCTAAATAAAATTAAACAAGTTATGTGAGTTTCATAACATGATATAGGGTTTTATGGCAAAATGAACTTCCAGATTTGGAAGTTTCAGGGAAAACTAGCTCACAGAGACTCAAAATCCGGAGTCATACTGCATGTAATGCCGTTTCCTTGTGAATTCTAGGACAAAGAACTCTTAGGTTAACGAAAACCTGTCAATGAAATTATGATACAATCATCTGGAGATTCACTCAGGTGAGGGGAGCGCAACTGATAAAGTGCTGACTTCATGTTTTAAATCACTTTTAAAAACATAATTGCAGACATATCTAAACTTTTACAAACTTTAAAATATGCTGGTACTTTCTTGGGTCACACTTCTAGTTTTAAAAATGTGTAAAGCTTGAATATTTGCAGATACAACAGGAGGTCACGTGCAAGAATCTGTCAAAAAATAATTGTTCTATTACACTATAAAGGTGCGTATGTTTTAAATCTCCGGATAAAAAATTTTGCTTCGTTGGGTAGCGCTGCTAAATCCACAGACATCATTATATAATTAGTGAACTTGTCCCTTTGTCTAAAAAAACGAATTATGGTGTTTTACGTTTCTTTTCTTTTTTGGTTGGAAGGAAAATATACAACTTATCGTGTTTTTAGAACGCTGAGACTAACTGCAGGCCTTTTGTCAGAACTGTAAACCAGATCTGTGCGGCTCGGGCCGTGAGTTGCGTCAAAGTGACAGGTGCACGCTGAAACTGGGGTCGAAAACAAACCACTGAGCGATCGGACAATATAAAATCGCTACAATAGCCCTAATTTAATTTCCAGTAAGGATACAATGAATGCTTTGTATGTGTTTACATGGGACACAGCCTATAAAACCCTATTAGTTAGATAAATTGAAATAAAAGCACCATAACTGTCGTACTTGCGTTCTTACACTCCTTGGGCACCTGCCTACTTTGCGCTCGCCTGGCAATTGTGATAGGTAAAATTTCTTAACAAAATTGTAAGTTATGCTTTTTTATTATATCGCCTAGCAACAAATTATGGTAGAACTCGCCATGTATCATTCTCTAATTTAAAGTATTGATGCAAATTTTATCGTCATTAGCTAGTACCATTTTCGCAGCTGACAATTCAAATTTGTAGCGATAGCCAACGAAGCGAAATTTGTATTTAGGCCTAGTTAATGTTTCAAAATAAGAGAAATTAGCTGTCAGGATGTTAAAACATACCTCGTCATAAGTGAGTTATTTCTTGACCAATTCTCATGCATTCAATCTCATTTTACTCAGAAATATACAAGCTTGCAGAATCTTACTTTTAAATCTATACAAAGGTTAGACTCGTTCGTCACTTTGTTTTTGAAACATTTTTTTTAAACGTATAAATGAGTCCATAAATAAGATAAGTTAATAAATGACAATAAAATTCCTTTTTTTGGCAATCCTTATAATTTTTGTTTTTACATAAATTTAATTATATAATTTTTCTGTTTAATTATAATAACTTCTTATAACTTGTCTCATAAATCAAAAAAACTTTTTTGGTTCAGTCCAATATGATGACAGCTTAACTGTTGAAAGAGCGTTGAGTGTAAGGCTTTGGTGTTAGTATACAAAATTTTGTCCTCATACATCTGTGAGACAACAAAAATTCCACAGATATTTCAAATTATATATTAAAAATAGAACAGTGGCTTTCTATAATGATTATGAAGCTCAATTTAGGTTATAATTTTTGATTGAACCAAAATAAGTAAATTTTGATCTGATATTCGCATTCGCATTCGTATTCGCGAATATTGGAAGAGAAAATTCGCATTCGCATTCGTATTCGCGAATATCGAAAATCGGACATTCGTAACATCCCTAGTACAAACTATTAAGTATGTGTATTTGTACAATGATACAGACACATATTCACGTTTGCACTATAAATATTTGAAAAAAAAAATATTTGAAGCTAAACAAAGAACATGACAATTAGGACAAATTAATATTCTGCTATGGCAAAGATGCCAAGTTTCTCATTTCTCACGTTTATGATTGGAGACCTCTGTCAAGAAGCTTACGCTTCAAAATATTGATCCCGTGGAAAAGTTACGAGACTTTCTTTCTTCCTCAACTCCGTTTTGAGAGAGAGTTCATTATTAACAATTTTATTATTTTCAGTTACATGGTAACTGGAAATAAACCACTAAAAAATATTCAAAAATTTAAAACATCCCGACCAATTTGGTTCATTTATTCTGGAATGGGTTCGCAGTGGACAGCAATGGGAAGAGATTTATTGAAAATTGAAGTGTTTCGAAAAACTTTTGATCGTTGTGCGGTGGCACTGAAACCCCACGGCATAGATTTATATCATTTGGTTACAAGTGAAGATCCATCATTGTTACAAGATATCATGAATTGTTTTGTTGGTGTGACTTCTATTCAAATTGCTCTGACAGATGTTCTCCAGTTTTTAGGAATTACACCTGATGGATTCGCTGGTCATTCGTTAGGAGAATGTTGTAAGTAAAATTTATTAGTCTATTAGATTAAATTTCTCATCACTTTGCTTGGCACCGTCTTAAAATTAATTTTTTTTCGATGGGGTTTAGGTTATGGTAAAAGTACAATAAAATAATCTATCGAATAGAACACAAAGTGTGAAAATTGGAAACAATATAAGTTCTGCATCGACTGTAGAAATAGGAATTCCTCAGGGAACAGTACTAGGACCAATATTATTTTTTGTGTACATGAATAACATTTCAAATATTAACAATTTTTCTGGGCACCTTGTGTGTTACGCAGATAACATAGCTGTAATTTTTACAGGTAAAACACGGGATGAGCTCAAAAAGTAAGCAGAGGCTAATTTCAATAACTTCTGGATAACAATTTATTAACCCTGAATATCAAAAAAACTAAATTCATAACTTTTACTCTAACATTCATAGATCAACCTAACGAATTTTCTTTGCAACAACATCATAACGAACATGTTCGCTGGTCAGAACATATAGTTCACGTCAGCAACCGCCTGAGAGCTTCAATGCACACTTTTTATGCGCTAAGGGAAATTCTGTCGAAAAATAATTTAACAGTGCTTTACAATTCATTGGTAGATTCCATTTTAAGATATTGTGTAGTGGGGTGGGGCGCTGCTTTTAATACGACTTTTAAAATTTTACAAACAACACAAAACACACTTCTAAAAATAATTTTCAAAAAAAGTAAACTCTATCCCACTCGCAATCTTTATGGTGAAAATCAAATATCAAATCTTCAACTAATTTTTATTTACCAAATCATTTTAAGATTATATTCAAAGCCTACTCAATGTCAGTACAAAAATAATCGAATAACCCGCTCGATTGCCAATATGAACTTAAATTATTTTTTTTTCCGAAATTACTTATGAACTTAAATGTCCAATTTTTCAATAAAACACAAAATCAAAGGTCCTTATTCTACTTTGGACCTAAATTATACAACCTAATCCCTATAGAAATAAAAAAATACCGAACTTCAGAAAATTTAAATTGAACGTCAAAAACTACCTGTTATTACATCAGCACAAATTTTGTGAGCTACTGTCATCTAAAGTTTCATAAAGATTGTTGTGTTGTATAATTGTAGTCTCTCTTAATTTTATTTTTTTTCTCTGTTAATTCTTAATTTGTCAAAATATATTTCCTTACCTGCAATCTATCATTTATATGTACATTTTACAACAGAGGCACACTGAATTGACACATAGCAAAACAGAGAGTCATGCCTAGACAAAGTGTCCTTCTATCGTGTCATTTATTATTATATTTTATTTATTATTTACAAGAATCAGCCCTATATTTGTGATGTATGATTGTACATTTAATGTGATGATCATGATTAAATTGCATTGAATTGAATTGTTTATTGTTCTATTTCAAATGAGTCAATTATTAATACTAGCAATTACTTTTTATTTAGGAGAACAACAATAACAGAAAAAATTATACCTAGGTTCTTACTCAAATAAAATAAAAACTATGGTTAAATGCGAATTAAACTTTTTATTATTTATGATAATATAACTGATTTAATAATTTTCTCTTAGGGTTTTCTGTAAATCATGAATGAAGCTCCTAATTGTCATTTTTTATAGATTTTTAAGCTTGGTGGTTTTTATATGTATATTTAAATATAAGGGGCGCGAACATATAGTCAGATAAATACTTGCGAATCATAGTTCGATTTTAAAAAAAAAAATATTCAAATATAAAAAAATGGGAAAATGGACAGACAAATAAATGAAGAAGTTTTGTTCAAAAAACGACCCGAAATGCAGAGTAACCAATTCCACTGAAAAAAAAAACAAAAATACCCCTGTTGGAATTTAGAATGCAAAAATACACGGGAAAACGAGAAAACGCGTATCAAAATGACAACTACCAAGAAGACTACACGTCAAACGAAAAGGATATGCCTCAGGGAATAACTAGATCCTATAGAATTTCTGTTTTAGAAAACAGTATGGGACACTAGCCCTGATCAATCTAGAAAACGGTAAACAGTTAGTACATTGATCAGATCTCCTCATTTGCTCTCAACCTAACACAAGATTCCTGATGGGAACATGCAAAACATTAGAATCACTGTCATCGACACAAGAAAAAATATGCAGGTACACACAAAAACTAATAAATAACAGAGCATATGGTGACGACGGTTAGATTGCAAAATTCTCAAAAAAACTTAGCACGGAAGACACGGTAGGAACATCTGGCAAACAGAAAAACTACCCGAATTACTGGAATTGTTCACTCATTCACCCATTACACAAAAATGTGACTGATCAAGCCATCAAGGCAAAAAAGTATTTTGTATATTAGATATATGTTTTTTATGAAGTCAAATTTCAGAGATAATTTGGGAATACGACGTCAGGATAAATCAAATATTTAATGACTTAACAAGCTTACGTCAACTTAAATAGAAGTGCCTTCTATTATACGATGAATAAGTTAGAAGCTGAAGTCAAAATACAACATATTGCTATATAGTCCGTTGGTTCAATTTAAAATTATAAAACTAATATTCACTTTCACTTTTCTAGAAACTTTTATTTACATCGAATATACAACAGCTGATTCAAATATTACAACAATTTTACATATAAGCTCTTCGCTCCACCAACTGAACTCGCGATCGTGGCCTGCTTCCTTTATAAATCCAGCATAGAAAATTCTCTCAAAAATCATCATCACTCCTACAGGTGCCGAGTCTTTTCGAGAACCGTTTTTTTTATTTCAAAGCGTTTGTTGTCGTACTGAAATGAAACAGGGTCGGCTTTGGGTAAATTTCGTAACAATATGCTATCGGGCACCTTTAACGTCGAACCAGGATTCTATCTAGTGATGGATCAGAGCCTCTCTATTTAATACTGGCTTACATAAAGTCATCCGAGGTGTACAAATAGGTGGTAAGGAACAATTATAACAAAGGAGGCACAGGTAATTGCTTAACAGACGACATCAACCTAGTAAGTAGAAAAACAACAACAAGAGAAAACTACAAGAAATTAAAAGAAAAGGGACAGTATTAGAAGTGTATCTAACAAAGACAAAAGCCGTGATAAGTAAAGACGAATTAGACAGGATTGGATATTTGGAGACGACAGAGTAGAAGTAGTCAAAAATTTCATATACCTAGACAGCATAATAAATAATAGAAACCACATGAACCAAGAACTACGTCAAAATTGAAGCCTCACATGGAAATGAAAGAATCGGTTTCAAACCCAAACATATGTCGGGAGAATGGAATCAGCTAGAGTGTCGAAAGGATTTTCAATTGGCAAGTAGTCGCCAACGACAGGACGTTCTGGAGACAAAAGCTGAGGGAATTTAAAGCTGAGTAGGACTGTCGGACAATAACTGAAAGAAGTGTTTTAGGAGTTAGGAATGCAAGCTATATTTTTTTAATTGTTATTAACATTAAATTTTAAATTTATTAAGTACTACCCGTTACCCGCCTCGTACGGAATGTTCCAGCTTTCGCAAAAAGAAATAACTTATGAAACATATGGATTAACCTAAATAAAAAATTTTCTAACTTGAATATATTTCACCCAAACTGCAAGTGCTTATGGGTGACCCTATATAACAGTTTTATTCGACATTTGTTTTAATGACCTTGAATAACTGTAATCCTACTTCATCCTTTATTGCAACCATCCTGTATATGCTGCTGTTTATTTGTCACCCAATATAACTTTTTGAACACCTGACTATAACTCTACCCTATATTTCAGCTATGCAACTACTTCTGGTCTACGCTGTATAACAGTTATTTATGAAATTTTTTGAACCACCTTTAAAAGTACAATTTTTCTTTACCCTATATTTTAATCCTTTATATGCCGCTTTTCTAACATTGTGCTAAACACACTTTAATACTATAATTTTGCTTCTCAGATATTCCATACAGTAGAATACAACTGTTCGTGGTCTACCCTATATAAAAATTATTTTTTAACTTTTTTAGATCCACCCTGATGGAAATACCGGTGGAACCCTTGGTGTGTCACAAATTTAAAAACACAATTTTGCACCCTAACACCAAACTTTTATTTAAACACTCACCCTAACTGCAACTGCTTATTGGCCACCCTATATAACAATTTTATTCAACATTTTTTAACCGCTTTGTATAATTACGTTTACTTCCATCTACACTAAAACCATCCTGTATACACTACTGCCAATTTATTAAACATTACAACGTATGTTTGAACCACCCTATATAACCATAATTTTACTCTACAAATTATTTCAAACACCCTGTTGTGCATCTGCTTAGGGGCCCCCAAATACAACATTTTTTAAACACTTAAATATAACTCTGGTTCACTCACTATCTTATATATGCAACTGCTTATGGACTACGCTATATAACTATTTTTAAACCACCCTTGAAAGTATAATTTGTCTCCACCCTGTATTTCAACCACCCCTTATATGCAGCATTTTCTAACATTGTTTTAATCACACTGTATGAACTAGAATTTTACTTCGACCCATGTTTCAGATATTACATATATGCAACAGCTCATGTTCTATCCTAAAAAAAATATCCAACTATTCTTCTACTCCACTCGCTATTTCAACCACCTAGTATATGCAACTACTTATCGGCTACCCAGTATAACATTTTTGTACCACCCTGTATAACAATAAATCCATCAATGCCCAATATATTTCATCAAAACTACTCTGTATACGCTACTGCTTATGGGTTAACCAATATAACATTTTTTAAATAATTAACCATAACACTTCTCGATCCTATCTTTGCAACTTATTATGAACTACGATATTTCACAATTTTTCCTCATATTTTTTCAACGACATTATAAATTATAATTTCTCTCCACACTTCATTTAAACCACCCTTCATTTACAAGATTTTCTAACCTTGTTTGAATCATACTGTATAACTATAACTTTACTGCGCCCCATGTTTCAGATACTCTATATATGCAAGCAACTGCTATATAACAAAATTTTTCTAGCATTTTTACACACCCCGTATAATTATAACTCTACACCACCCTATATTTTAACAACCTTTTATACGCAACTACTTATTTGCCACCCTGTATCCTTAGAACCCTACCCCTATATTTCAACCATCCGATGAATAGAACAGCTTGTAGATCATTGCACTACTTATTTTTTAAACTCACCTGTATAGCTGTAATTATACTCCGCGACATATTTCACCCATCCAATATATGCAACTGCTTGTGGATATAAAACAAGTTTTTAACCACAACATAAACTATAATTACCCTCCATCTTATATTTCAAACACCCTGTATAAACAGCTGCTTCTAAAATTTATTATGAACATAATTCAAAGATCCTAACTGCTTACGTAACACTTTTTTTTAAGTTTTTTTATTCAAACTGTATAAATAATCAAACCTTTTTCAACCATTTGGTATATGGAACTGTTTATGGCCCACTTAATATAACTTTTTTGTAGATTTTTAAAATCCATTTAATTCCAATCCGCTATAAGTTTCGTATATACAGAACCCCCTGTAAAATTACGCTCGTTATATAGGTTGATTTTTGTTATATCGAAACATATTGCATTTGCACATTCCGAATTTTAAATAAAAGCTAAGCTGATGCCAGTATCTAATATTCTGTGCGTCCGGTGGTTTGAGTAATTGTATTACCCAACGTGGTAGAAGTTTTTTCGCTATATCTACCGTTTCTGTCAATTTAGGGAGATAAAATGTCTACCAGATTTTAAGTCAAACTATAGGCTTTGCAACAAAAAAAGATTCAGCAAAATCAGTTCAGTAGTTCTTACGTGATGACCGAACAAACAAACAAACAAATAAACAAACAAACAAACAAACAAACAAAAAGGAAAACTTACAATTTTATAATAGTATAGATTACACGAATTAAGGCAATTAAAACTCGCTAATGACCTATTTGTACACGTTTGCAGCTTATGCAATGAAGTAAAATTATAAAAAACATGAATGGTTTATAGAGATATAAGCTTGAACAAAAATAATATCAATAACTTTCAAAATTTAATGAAATGTGGTCTAATCTCGACCGCTAGGCGACATCTAGTACTATTAAGATAGTATTTACATTTGTAAAAAAATCACATGTAACTGTGTTTTAGGTTGTGCGTATGTCAATGGAGGCATGTCTCCTGAAGAAGCCGTACTTCTTAGCTATTATAGAACATACGGTTTTCAACAAGCAAAGAATACGATAGTTCCAGGTCTTATGGCAGCAGTTGGTCTTTCATATGAAGAGGCTATCAAAGTATTACCAGAAGGCGTTTTCGTAGCTTGTCGTAACTCTTCAACATTAGTAACTGTATCGGGACGAGAAGATGCGATGACTGATTTTATGAAAATGTGTTCAGAGAAAAAAATATTTGTTAAGCTCGTTGAAAGTGCAAACCTCGCTCTGCATACGAAATACATTGAAGAGGCATGTTCGATTTTCTTGAAATGTATGAAAACCGTATTCAACCGTTCCATACCACGGTCACAGACATGGATTTCAACTTCAATTCCAGATGACCAACCACTACCTAATTGGAGCAAGTACAATTGTATTGACTATCATTATAACAATTTTCGGTCTCCAGTATTATTCGATCAAGTTTTTAAGCACATACCAAAAAATGCAATAGTTGTTGAAGTAGGTCCTCATGGAATTCTTCAGGCAATCCTTAAACGAGAACTTGGGCCTGATGTTACAAATATTTCTCTATCAAATAGAAATAATGCTGACAACGAGGAATTCTTCCTGTCTGCTATTGGAAAGTATGTCATAAATAATCATAACAGTTCGTTCTATATTGTTTATGTCGCATTTATTTTTACAGTATCTATTTGGCAGGTGGTCAACCACAACTAAGAAGTCTTTATCCAGATGTCATTTTCCCCGTAAATAGTGAGACGCCGTTTATTTCACCTTTGATACAGTGGGATCACAGTACATCTTGGCATGTACCAACATTAAAACCCGCCGAGTCATTTAGCGGATACGTTACTCTAAATTTATCGAACCCACTGTATTCCCATCTTCAAGGACATTTGGTACAGGGAATGATCATTATGGCAGGCATGTGTTTTGTGGTAGGTTTTAAGGAGTATCGTCGATGCCATTATAGCATAAAATAGAGCTTTCCCAATTCTTGTAAATGAATTGACAGCAAAATATGATAAATGGCTGGCAGTATTTGGACTGATGGAAGTGAAAGTTTCTTCTGGAATGCACCTCTTTCTCACCCTATTCTATTTCTTTTAGAGCCAGAGGAAGATAAGTTTTTTGAAGAAAAGCTTCTTAACGGAGCCTCATATTTAATTATACCAAAGCAGTTGTGTATGGTTCGAGAGGTCGTTTCGACCTATAACATATCTGAATAATATTAGAGTTTAGAGTATTTTTAAATTCCTTAGTACCAGACTTTAAAGCATTATTTCTGGAAACGGATCTTAGAACATATAAGTACTTCATATGACTTTAAGAGCACAATCAAGAAATTATCGTATTGTGGTATTAGGTATTGTCAACAAAATTAGTTGTTTGCATGTTTGAGTAAATTTTGAATTTACACACTTATTACCACGATTATAATTATTTCCTGATAAGTAAGTAGGAGAGTATCTTAAAAAGTAATCATCTCGGGAAAAAGACGTTTGTTTATAGCTAACTTGGTAAAATTTCGAATCCATAGCGACGCTTGGTGACACCTCTACTCTTCATTATTCAATTTTGTTCTAAAACAGATAGTTGTTTTGATATGTTCTATATTAAACTCTATTACAGCAGTTATTTTGAAAAACAATTTAAAAAATATTTACTTTAATAATGTTCATATAATTTAATCTGTTATAATTGAAGTGAGCTCGTTATATATTAAATAGGTAAAATGGGTTTGAATTAGTATAATCCAAAATTTTTCGTACTTTAATTAAAAATGTGTTTCTTTCCTGTTAGATTTAAATTACAAAATAAATTACATATTAGGATTAATACCTGAATCGTAACAAAATTGTAATAATTGTTTTAATGTTGATGAAATACATGTCCGTTACTAAGAATGACACAAAGAAAGAGAAACAGAGATAAGGACATAACGAGAGACGGGAACTATATTTCATAAGAAGAAAGCTTGTAATGAAAAAAATTATCAATGTAATTTCTTGTTCTTAGGGTGCGATCATGTTTAATAGGTTAGCAATAATAATAGTTATTTTTATTCTTGGAAATGCTAATCTGAATAAGCACATTGAAAATATTACATTAAGTACACAACCCTGCCCTTTTCCATAGCACGAATTCTTTTTTGCAACAAGTTACAAGAAGTTACATAATCTATCACTTCATGATTATTATTATTGTCATTTTCATTTTCGATTGAACGTAAATGTGACTTAGTCTCATAATCACTCTGCATTATTAATATCGCCAGATAAATCAGTTCTAATGCAATTAGACTATTGGAAATAAGTAGATGATATTTTAGTCCCTGAATTTTCAGATCAAAAAAATTGCATTGTTGTTGTAAAACACTAGAGATGAGTAATAAATTTTGTAGAATATATAATTACATTGATAAATATCATCTACTTTTTTCCAATGGTCTAAGAGCATTTACTAACCAAGTTTGGCATTGAACATGCTTCTTAAAAGCGACTTTATTGGCAAATGCTTAACACATTTGGAATAGTTGTATTATTTATAATTAATCAATGATGACAACAGTTCTAGCAACGTTATACGACTAGAATTTCTAAACAACAGGATATCAGCAAATTTTGGCAGGGTTTTATTTGAGTTAGTGGTACATTTTAGTTGTGTCAATACTACCAAAATGGGCCGTTGCGTTACACCCACAAAAGACGAGCCAAGTCAAGACGGGGACTACTGCCTTTTCTTGAAGTGCTTCGTCGTTTTTTTAACTCTCATAACTTGCATAGAAGATAAAGCAAGCGAGCTGACCGATACACGTAAGGATAAAGGTCGTTCTGGGTGTATGTTTCGACTCGATTTTTGATGCGATTTGAATGAGTTGAAGTGTTCTATCACATTACCAGGTTTTATTATGCATTTACGTTTAAGTGAACTTACCTGTGTGTAGAATATTTTTCCTTTTGCTTATTTAATGTGGTAATTTATCATTATGGACCAATATTTCATAAATAGTAGTGCGCGAAGGCCTCCTACTCCTCAAACCAGTGCAGTATCTAAAAATACTTATCTTTGATAGCGAGTCCGTCGATTGCCTTGTTGAATGCAACATTTTCGAAAAACTTACTTGGATGTAATTGTAATGTAATTGTAAATATAACTATTTATGAAAACTTGAGCATCCAAATAACCAAGAAACATTTCATGGAGAGGACATATATAAAGTTTACACAAACCAAAATGCAATCGCAATTGACACACGCAAAGCTGTCTTTGGAAAACCATGGTAAAATTTTAGTTGTAACCAAAATCGTTAACTAGATTTGAATATCAACGCCCTGATCTATCACTTATTATAAACAGTAAACCAACGACGAAAAAAGGCAAACAAAAATTTAGACATACATATTTTGAATAAAGTGTAGAGTTTGGGCGTGTGTAGTTAGAAGCTTGGCTCTACATGAGATTTGATAACTTTTTGACAGTGTGTGTTGTCTCTTCTTGGCAACATTTTACATGAAAATGTTTTTGATGGGATAGTTCTTTCTGTAACATTATAATGTTCATCCAAATTGCGGTTGATTAATAACTCTATATCCTTCCCAAGAATTTAAATTTACCGTTTCCATAATTTTTTGAATTATCAGCAATTCAGCATCTTCACATGCATGTGTGACATCAATTTGTGAAATGTTAACTAATTTAAAAAGGTTTTAATATTTTCTGAAGGTTATGTTGTAACATTACATTTTTGCCGCCAGAGTGTAACTAGCAGTGTATTCCATAAACCCGTAAAAGAACAAGTAAACGACGAAATATCTGAGGTTCGAATTATTCAAAACTTATTTGAAATAGCCTAAACTGGACATTGGATGTGTCATTTATCTACAATAACTGTTTTCTCGTAACTAAAACACGAGTATTGACTTCGAATATTAACACCAACGGATAGGATAAAATTATCTTCAAACGTAAACACGTACCTCTTTTATTATTCTGTAACATTTTTGTTATTGCGATAGGCTTATTGGGTTTTTCGTATTGGAAATATTCTCGCTTTATATTTGGTATTGATTTGTTTTGATGTTGACTTATTCTAGGTTAAAATTATTTTTTAGATTTTCTTGACGTTCGAGGCGATTTTGCTAAGGGTGGAATCACACGTTCTAAATAGGTTAATGGCATTTATGGGAAGAAGATGTAGACAAGTAGAGTCGAGCACGGGACATTTCGATATGTTCTGGAATGTCGTAGAAGAAGAGCGTTGTATGTAGGGAACTGTAGTGAATTTAAGACGATGTTAGTAGATTTGGATAGGTTGGTAGGATTTGTGAGATGTCAGTTGTCGGAAGAGGAGTTGGCCGTTGACCGTCCTCGTGAAAGGTTGTTGACTGTTGACCGTCCTAGTGTAGATGCGTGTAGTACTGGGGAAGAGAGGTTATGGTGAAATGTGGTGATAAATGTCTACAAGTGTAATCTGAATGTATAATGGCAATTTTGTGCCATCCATTGATTGGGATTTAGTTGGATACACTTTGATCGTTGGTTCCGTTATTAGTTTTGTGATATTTTTGTATTTTAACGGAAACCATACTCGTGTGAGTAGATCTGCAGTTTCAGCTACGTTTAATTGATGTTTCCATTGGCAGTTTGGTGATATTTTTGGAAATTAGTGGAAACACGTTCTCGTTTGTGAGGATTTGATTGCTGAATATTTGCATGTACTCCCGTTGACCTTCCTGGACGACTAACTGGTCAACCACCATCTGAACATCGTACGTAAGAACTTTAGGCCATCCAAGACCTTGTTTTCTTCAGTGTATGGGGCTATCAACTTCACTTAGTTTGGCGAAGTTTTGGCAAGTCTTGTAATTTAACGAGTTCCATTTTGGTTTATTGAGAAGCGGAATCGTTGGTTGCCGTATAGCAACGACGGCGTATGTTTGCTTCGATTCTACAGAGGACAGCTGAGTGTTGTGTCATCGCATTTGAACAAGGTACCGTTGTAATTTGTTTCAGTGTATTTGTTTTGCTTATAATTTACTTTTCACATTGAGAATTGATTTATCTGAATAACATTTTGAACTTATTGGATTTAATAAAGAACCTGATTATTTAGTCAATCTTTGACTGTTAATTTGCTCATATAAATTTGATTTTTAGGCATTTCCTATAGTGTTAAATTTTGAACATCATCTCATGTGTGTTGATTTATTAGATATTGATATTATTTGGTATTTTGTGAAAGCGTCGTGAGAGCTCGAAACGTCGACTTGTTAATTGAATTATTTTGGATGTTTAAAAGATAATATTTGTTTCTAGATTTATGAAATCATTATTAATTTTTCTTGAAGTTTAAATGTAATTAAACACTTTTGTCAGTAACTGAGTTTTGTTTTGGCTTCAGATTTCAGAATAACAGTACAGTTACTGAATTTGATATAATTTTGAATTATTCACAGTTTAGATGTCATTATTGACTATGATATTATTTTGAATATTGTGCATTCAAGTATCTCATTTCTGATTTTAGATATATTGTGCATGTTTACGGATCACAACAAGATTTGAGTATTTTGATTAATGCTTTTGATAACATTTGTTTATTTTATCTAGGTTCACTTGATCATTAATTGATTATTACAGTTGTTGATTTTGGTAATTGATTTACATTTGTTGATTTTGGTAATAATTTGAACTTAGTGTATCAGGTATGTAATGTTGATTCTTGGTTGAACTATAGATATGTGTATGAAGGTACAGGAAGTTGGTTACAGGTCGACTTGTGTTTGATATTTTTGCAGGATTGTATTGAAATAATTTAAAAGTTCATTAAATTATTTACTGTTTTATGAAGAGTTTTATTGAAGTCGGTTTGTTGTGACGTAACTGACAATATACTGAGGTTTTATTAGCCATGGAGCCCTTATCTATAGATTTTTTGTAGCCGCGGAGGATTGGTAGGTTATCTTAGGCGGTTAGCTGGGGTAAAAAGGCAGAAAATCTACCTGGCGTCCAGAACATCTTTATATTGGAAAGTTAACTTACAGTTGGCTTGGCCCTTGTTTGTTAACCCACTCCCGTCTCCACTGAAGCTGCCGTGCACCCTGGTGTGTTAACGTTTACCACGTGGGCCGTAATAAGGTGGTAGGTTAGCCATTACATCGTAGGCATTAACCGGCGTTTTTGACATTACAATTTGTGGAATCTTGTAGTTTATTTTTTTGGGAAATGACACCACATTTGAAAATAACAAGTGAAAATTTTAAAATCCAAACGTTTGGAAGTCTGGACCTGAAATCCTTTTCAATTGAACTATAATAAACCGTAAAATGTTTAGATTTTAAATATGCAGTTCTTATTCACAAAATTGGTGTTATTTTGCAAAAAAAAAAATAAAAAAAATGATTTAATCAGTACCAATACCCGAGGACATGTGATCTTCTCTCTCAAAATACTCTCCTCTTCTATACCATTCGATAATTTTAGCATATCGATTAGACCATTTGACCAGATCTACACATCTGAACAGAATATTGGACAAACTCTCATTTGAAAACCACCCTTAATAGATGCAAAAAGTATCCACTAATGATTATGTAGCATTTTTCTCTTGAATAGATTAATGTCGAGCATTTATTTTAAATGTTGTCATGTTTTTTAAATATGTGCTTCAACATATCATCTGCATCATCGTATTCAGATATATTTTACTACGATATCACCCTCGTACATTCCTTTATATATTCGTTTCACATTTTTTCCATACTCTTCGGACTCTAGTTTTTGGGTTCTGGTTATGGTGTTATAGGTTCCTCTTATATAAGGGAGTTTCCTCACAATTATCCAAATCCTCTTTGCCATTTAAGGGACTTACTCATTTTGAATGACAGTTAGAAGATTGGTCTTATACTCCTTATCGCGCATCCAATGGTCGGTTTAAACGGCCCAAGTTTATATGAGTTAATATGCATAATATTTGGGCAACTGTGACTGCCAAAACGTCATCATTTTACCAAGGACTTCATTTGTTATAAATATCATGGCTATGGGGAGGCTTAATCTCCAGGTAGATATTACCACATCATTTCCATTAATTTGCATTATTGGAATTCAGTGCGTGAAGTATGTTTTCTTTATCACACACACTCTGTGCGAGACAAAAACGATAAAGCATTCTTTCCATCCAACTTCTGAGACTAGTTGGGCAGCTGAGCTTCTCACAAAGATATTAGACGTCTTGTGCAGTATTGCTGACATCTCTCTGGACTTTAACTTTGATATATTTGGTACCCCTGTTGGTTATAGGAATGGTTCGGCTATGTCGATGGCAACTCTTACAAAAGCAATGGGCACGTTGTATTGTTTTATCAAGTGGCGCGAAGTGTTTACTATTCCCAATCAAGAAGCAAGAACTGTAGCAATGGTTTTAGTGGAGCTGCTGTTTAGCAGATTTAGGATCATTTTGATAAGGCAGAAATTTTGAATCAAATGTATCCTGGAAGGTCTGCTGCTGCTTGATGAGCATTAACAAAACCAGAACTACGCCAACCCACCCACAATCAGACGGCAAAGTGGTCGACAGTAACCAACGAGATAGGGATGAGCGCATACCACTTTCAGCAAGGAGCCTACGAGGTTATCAAAAGGATAAATGACGTTGTGTACCGAATCCAAGGCAGCCCAAGAACAGAGATGAGGATTGGGATGATGATACAACTAATCGGGACAATCAGAAGTAAAGAAGCGGGGGAAGGGTAGAGTCACGAAAAGTTACTTGTGAAAAAGTTACTGATTTCTAGGTTAGTAACATTCTTGAGTTTTCTGTAATGCTCCATATTACAGAAAACACAAGAACATCAACTTATATATAATGTTCCCAGAAAGAAGAGTTAGTTCAGTTGGGTATCCCGTTCAGCTAAGTTTTAGTTTAACGTTAAACGTCAGATTGTAATTTGGATTTATAAGTTGTATTCTATTTTAAATATAAAAGTTGTTTTTATTATAGAGTGAAGTTGTTCATTTATTGGAAGACAAGTGTAATTAAAACCCACAGTAGTCCGTAACAATATTAGGTAGAAGTATGGAGTGTAGAGCTAAGGAGAGCAGACTTATATGGGAATTAAACGGAAAAAGTGTCCAGCGGACACTCTCAAATAAGAAGTTCAAGAGATGGCAAAAATGGCGCAAATGTGACGTTAGAGCATGTTATGAAGTTAAGGTGACTGAGGTGCACAAATTCTACATTTTAAAGTGAAGTTGACTGAAAAAGTGAGAAGAAAGATTTAAATTATTCGTTAATATAGCCTAGAAAATCTGTTCTGTGAACTTCTCTTTCTGAGCGGTTGTCTCTGCTTTTGGGTAATCTCTGCAAGTGATGAGTTTATAGTGTGTTAATTGTGATATAAATTAATAAGCGTATGCTTATATATATATATATATATATATATATATATATATATATATATATAATTTAGAAGATTTTTACGAAATCTGTACAAAACTTATATGTAATATTACTGAAGGCTGTATAGTTGATGCAAATAAAATACAAAATTCAGTATATAAATATGTAATTAAACTCAATATTCATCCATATGTCTGTTCACGAATACATTATTTACAACTGATTTTGAAAATGTTAACACTTGTTTCATTTAATGTTTTATCTTTTACCAAGTTATTGTCTTAAAAACACATACACATAAGCAAATATATGTATCCTTATTTACATAATTAATTAATTGTAATCGACCACCACTTAGTTTATATCTCTGACATCTCTAACCCATAAATCACACTTAACACATTTTAGACAAACTTTAACTATTTTTTCTTTGCATTCATTTAATAAAGTTTCGACTAGATCCGATAAAAGGCTTTGAAAAACTAATAAAGTCAATGACTCCTACAAAAATAATTTAATGTACGTATGGCTTCCACATAATTCATGACATTAATGCTTTTTGCTTCATGCCTTAATGACAAATGTTAATTAAAAAAAATGGCAGACATTAACGCTAACGCATAAAAATATTTCAACAGGCCGTTTCATATTCGAAAAAAAATTTTGCGCAAAAATTATTCACTGCACTTTATGTTTGTGTATACAATATTTTCAATGTAATTTACTAATTTAGTATTAGTAGTAAAGTTTTAAATAGTTATAAACTTAAAGTGAACTATCAGTATAACGAATTTAATTAACATGTATAACATTTTATCAGTAAAGAATGGAGCAAGAAGTATTAATGTCATGGAATATGTGGGAGCCATATGTACAGTAAATCATTTTTGGAGAATTTATTTGACTTTATTAGTTTTCCAAAGCCTTATATCGAATCTCGTCGAAAGCTTATTAGATCAACAAAAAGAATAAACAGTTCAAAGTTTATCTAAAATGTGCTAAATATGATTTATGAGTTAGAGATGTGAACTAAGTCATGGTCGATTACAAGTAATTGATTATGTAAATAAAGATACATATATGTGTTTATGTGTAAGTGTTTTTAAGACAATAATTTGCTAAAAGATATAACATTACATAAGACTAGTGTTAACTTTTTCAAAATCAGTTCTACATAATGTACAGTGACCAGACATAAGGATGCATTTTGAGTTTAAATAAATCTTTGTATACTGAATTTTATATTTTATTTGTACCAACTGTACAGCCTTCAGTAATATTATGTGCAATTTTTGTACAGATTTCGTGAAATTCTCATAACTTAACTTTCATATATCTGTCAGTCGAAAGATGAATAACCAACATAATTTAGATCACAAATTGTAGTAAAAAAGACAATGACTAATAAAACCACAGTAATAATAAATTAATTAAATTTGTATTACTAATATTTATTTTATTAATTATCAGTATATTAATTACTTTAAATCTAATATGAGTATCATTTTTGTCCTAACCTGTCAAATAGATCAGCCTTATTTTCGCCTTGTGGATGAAAATATCACTTTAACCACCATTGAAATTTAATGCAGTTATTTGCTTTTTTTGAAAAATGTACAAATAAAGCTCCACTAATTAATATTCCAGTTAACTTAATTGATAATAACGGCACTAATACTAGTTCTCTATTAATCCCTATGCATATTTGTGAAAAGTGCTCGAAACTCTTATATCCCCGCCTTTTTACACGCCAAACGCGCCTGCGCATTTCAAAGGGTAAACAGATCTATTATGTAAAGGTGTACTATTTTATTCAACTAGGTTTGTTCGTAGAAAACTGATTACTACGAACAAATTACCCTGTCGTCCCAGTGGCGCCCCCGAAATGAAAGCCTTTTGTGGACACTTTTTCTTGCACAGAGTGTGTCCTCTTTACCCAACCCTCCATAGGTAGAAGCCTTCTGCAGTATCACTGAAATGTCTGTGCACTTTGGCTTTGGTTTGTTCTCAGAGCCATATGTGTCCCAGATCAGGAAGATAGGGGAAGAGAAAGGGTATAAGGCCATTTCACCTTGTGAGTGGAAGCAATCAATGAACTAGACGCATTTCATTGGAAGCAGTGAGTGAAATAGCCTCTCTATTGCCATCTGATTTTAGTCTTACCATGAAATCTGTGCGCTGCAGGCTACCTCCCGAAGTGCTCCAAGGGTTTCTTATCTTTGCGTTACCGTTAGTTTTTTTCACTATCAACATTTTAAATAAATGCTCCTTTCATATTCATAGGTGATGGTTTGGAAACTTGTAGCAGAAGAATTTGAGCAGTGCGACTTTGAAACTCTACCTATAGTAATTGAAAACTTAACATTCAGACGAGTTACGGTGCTCTCAATGAATGACGACATAAAATTTTTCGTAAATATTGTACGCAGTTCAGGGAAATTTGAAATCTTTGAAGGCGGTGCTTTAGTTTGTTTTGGAAACATATACACAAAAAAAGAACGGCCAGGCGAATTTGAAATTCTGGAATCAGAATATATCCCACATGAGGAGTCGTTCATACTCAAAAAGCATGATGTCTATAAAAACTTTAATTTGAAAGGGCAGATTTTTAGTGATTTTTTAAGATCCATTGCAGAATGCAATATTGACGGTTCTAGAGCAAGACTTGAATGGAAAGGGAAATACGACTGTTTTTTGGAAAATATATTACAGCTGGGAGCTTTTGCCCATGTGAATTGTAAAGATTTAATCCTGTCATCTTATATCGATAAAGTTGTTATCGATCCAAAACGGATGTTGAAATATGCTTCGACAAAAAGAGGTAAGTTCTTCATTTTATATAGGATGAAAAATCTCCAAAATAAAATTGCAATGTCTTAGTTTACTCGATATACATTCATTTTGTGATTATTTACATTATATATATGGAAAGATAAGTGACCAGGGGGGGGGGTTGATCCCTAGTCCTTAGTGCATTTCTTTTACGATTATATACTACAGAATTGTTTAAGGCTATTTTTCCTTACATAAGGTATATAGCATAACACATACATTTTTATTTCTTAACATTTTTTAGGTTATGCTATACACATTTATGCACTTATTCTATAACTAAATATACGTGGGTGTTTAAAGTTGCAAAAATCTTAATTTTGGCAGTTTTTGTAACTTTTCAGCAATTGAATGAAGAGTTTTAGTGTCAAAAGTAAGTTTGTGCTATACTTATTTTTAAGAGCTACTAAATAACAGGTTCATCTAGCCGATTGTTTAAGTAGTTATTAAATTATTTGCAAGAAACTTAAAAAATGACAATTTTTCAATCGCTGACAGTTATTGTTTAAAACATGTTCTAACATATTTCTAAACTTACCTACACAACTATGCAAAATCAAAACTTTATGGCTTCAAAAGTTTTCTCGCAAATGTGATTTTCTTTTATGGATTTTTATGTGCACATTATTTTTAATTAGGTGATTGTAATAAAAAATTTACAATATTAATTAATATACAACTAAATAAATGTTGAAATTGATATTAGTTTTTATAAATTTGTTAATATAAATGTCATGTCAAAAAACATTGTATTCCTATCGAGCCAAGTCCAAATCTTATGATCTGAGGACTTTTTTCTTTTGTATTTTTACTGTATTAGAATTTCATGTTATGAAATCATTGTTTTTTTATATTGTCATAAACTCCGTTCAATTAATTAATTTTAAAAACTAATACTCATATACACTTCACTTTCTAAAACTTTTATTTACACGTAAACATCAAATATTCTCAACAACTGATTCTAATACAATAACATCGAAACCATAACAATAGGTAAACTCTACTAACTAACTACTGAAATTAATATCGCTTTAAATGGCGTACGCCGAATTTTCTGGTAGTTATACGTTTGTTCGGACAGCGTCCAGATTGATAGTTCTTGAAGATTCTAGAAATTAATGTTTTTATGTTCTTTGGGATAAATACTGTTTTTTACGTTGCTTTCGCCAGGGACGGAGTGGATAATTTTATAACACAGCCCTCAACAATTTGATCTTGTTTTTCTTCAAATATTTTAAAACAATTAATTCAAACTTCGAGAATTCCTTCAAGTAAATTCTGTTATTCACTTTTCATTGTAGCAACAAGGTTTTCTAATTCTATTTTACGTTTTTCATCAAAAGATTTCACTAACCTTTGCTGGTTTTCTTCTTGATGTTGTCTCTTCTTCTTCTCACGTTTTTCCAGGATCTGAGTTATTTTTTCATCTAGTTCATCCGTAACATGTTTGGATATTTTTAGTCTCGTCCATTTTTTCTTTTTCCATACTACGCTTTGTGGCCATAAATCAATTTATGATTTTACCTTTATTTAATCCCTTCACTTCTGATCACCAAATTGTTATAAAATCCGTGGGTTCAATTAATTAATTTTAAAACCTAATACTCATATACACTTTACTTTCTAGAACTTTTATTCACACGTAAACATCAAATATTCTCAACAGCTGATTCTAATACAATAATATCGAAACCATAGAAATAGGTAAACTCTACTAATTAACTACTGAAATTAATATCACCTTTTATAGCGTACGCCGAATTTTCTGGTAGTTCTATCTTTGTTCGCACAGCGTTCAGATTGATAGTTCTTGCTCATTTTGAAGACTAAAAATTGATGTTTTTATGTTCTTTGGGATGAATACTGTTTTTTACGTTGCTTTCGCCAGGGACGGAGTGGATAATTTTATAACAATATAATGTACTTACATACACAAGCTAATACTTATCATTCTTTTCGTATCATGCTTCTATCATTTTTGTATTATAATGGTCGGCATTTAGTTTTCATTTTTGTACTTTTACTTTATTGCGTTTTATATGATTAATGAATTTAATACTGCGTCACTACCCCTGCAAATATTTTCAAAATTTTTCGCCTTCTCTCCCTCAAAAATAGTGTTCAATCCCTTGGAATCTTGAGGACTTCTACGATCTTTAATCCTAGAGCGACAACGAAGATATTACCAAAGTTATATATTTAGAAAAAAGCAACGTCTAATCTGAAACGATTTCAAAATGTTTACTTGCCTACATAATTTATATAATAGCAAAATAAACTGAATAATTATGTAAAAATATTATAACAGTAAAAGTACGAAAACGAAAAAAACTGATCTGTATATGAGTGTCGAACTTCTCATCTCTGAGCTATCAGCCGTAACTTTCATTGTTTACATGGCATTTATATCAGTAAAATGTGAAAAGCTGGTATAAAAATCCGTATACAACAATTAATATATTATTCAATGTGCAAAACATTTTAAAAGGAATATTAGTTTGATACTCACTACTAAAATTAGGAGAAGCGATTTCTCCCCCACCAGGAGATTTTACCTGATATTCAAACTGAATATACATACAATAAAACAAAACCAAAAGAAAATTAATTTACAAAGGATTGTAGTGAAAGATTTGGTAATTAATATGTTTTGGTTATTAATATCATAAATGAAAAGTTAATTTGTCACAAAATGGGAGTATTGTAAATTTCACGTAAAATAAAATGGCTTCGAAAAAAATGACATTTGCGAGAAAACCTTCAAATTCCCGAAGTTAAGACGTACCAGTTATTTACCCCATAAAAATGAATCTTTTTGGCTGGTTTCAAAGTTATAACGTTTTTTAAACAGTAGCTATGAAAGATTGAAAAATGCCCATTATATACACTTATTTCCAAATAACTCAATCAGCTAGATTCAGGGCTACCCAACCAGGGGGGCGTGCCCCCTGGTGGGGCGTAAGACATTTGCATTTTTGGAAGAAAAATAAATTTAATGCGAAAATTATACATGACAATATCACACGCAAACACTTAGTGTTCCTTTATTAAAACATTTCTAGAAATGAAGGCTGATTCTACATCAGCCTTAGCATTAGAAAAATTTTTGATCAAACGATTCCTGGTTAATTCGAACTTATTTATATGAGACAGGTTTTTCAGCTCTGGTTTTAATTAAAGCTAAGCAGCGAGATCGTCTGGCTGTCGATAGCGTCTTGATGATAGCTCTGGCAAAAACTGAACCTTGAATCAAACTGGTACAGAGCATGCAACCTCAAGTTTCTCATTAGTACTCTAATTATTTTGTTTAAAGTTAAATTGGTTTGAAGTTTTTTTTATATCTAACTTACAATCAAAATAGAGTAAAGTCATTGAAATAAATAGTTTGTGATTTTTGTAATAAAAAAATCTGGGGGCATGAAATACTTACGTATAATCTGAGGGGCTCAATAAAAAGGTTGGGAAGCCCAGAGCTAGAAGAACCTATTATTTAGTATCTATTGAAAACACGTATAAAACAAACTTACTTTTGATACTAAAACATTTCAATCAGTTGCTGAAAAGCTCCAAAAACTGTCAACATTGCGACTTTAAATAAGCCTTATAATTAATTAAGGAATACAAATTTGTTAGTAACAGTTTTTGTAAGTTATGCTACATACCTTCTTCAAAAAAAAACCAATCAAACACCTGTGGATTTTTTTGCATAGGAAAATGCCAAATTCCCTGGAGTATTAGGGTTTATTCTAAAATTTTGCTAATCGATACATATTGTATATAGATTTGGCTAAAATAAACTGCAATCTCGAGAACGTCTATAGCTAACTGTATTGCAAATTGAATCCTTCTCGAAGATATGATTTATATGTGCAGGTTGTTAAGATAATCATAAAAACTTAAAATTATGCATTTTTCAGTTTTATCTCTAATAGAGAGTTGTTGATATTTGATATGACATTCTATAAAGTGTCTGCCGATGCAACAAAATGTCTTTTCCGTTTTTTGTTATGATTAAATTTTAATAGATTAATTTAATACCTTATTCTATTATTTTTTTAGAATTCGACGTGGAATATAACACCATAAAAAATGTTGGTTGTGTCAGATGTGAAGGCCTGCAGATGTCTGGAATAGAATCAATAAAACTTCCAGGTAAACGGCGAACTAAAACAGAACCTTATCTAGAAGTTCAGGAATTTATTTATATGGAGGACACAAAACAACGACCTGTCGATGTCGCTATCAGTATAGCTTTAGAAATTGTTTTACAGACTTCCAATGAAATGATTAAAAGGCCGCGGATTTGCGAAATAATCGCACCCGATGTAGAAGAGAGTCTAAGTGGCACTATTAAAAATGTAGTAGATCAATTCATTCTTACTGATCCTGAATTGGTTCAATTAGAACCCCAAGAAATTAGTGAGAAATTCGATATAGCAATTTTAACGGAATCGGTTTTATTAAAAGCAAACTCTATGAACATTTCAAATTATCTGACAGAAAAAGGTTTTTTAGTCTACTATGGTTCGTATGCAAACATAGCACAGTTTAACATGGACGTGGTGTTTACTACTGCAACAAATGAAAAAACTTTGTATCTTTTATGCCCCAAAGTTGACCTTCCAGACCAACATGCAGTTATTCAACTGAGTAATGACAATTTTAACTGGGTGAAAAAACTGATAGAAAGTTTGGAGGACCCATCGGTTACTAAAGTTTTTCTATATAGTCAAGGTGAAGAAATTAGTGGAATCGTAGGGCTTGTTAACTGCCTTAATAAAGAAACTCCAAATATTCAAACAGTTTTAATAGAAGGGCAATATGAGAAATTCAACATTAACAAAGAATTCTTCAGGAAACAATTGAAAAAGAATCTTACCATTAATATTCTAAAAAATGGAAAATGGGGTACATTCGTACATTTTCCCTTCATTTTCGAGGATAAAAAACTAGTCAGTGAGGCTGCTGTAAATATTAAAATGCTAGGAGATCTCTCCACTTTGATATGGGAGGAAATTCCAAAGAAGAGGTAAGTTAATACTATTTTTAACAGAATCGGTACCAATTTGAATACTGGAATTCGCTATAATACACTTGAAATATAATTAGTAATATTGTTTTATTATAAATAATGTAAAAAAATAAAAATTGAATGTCAATGAAAGACCGAACCTAACCTAATAATTTGAGATCAGGTGATCATGCTGGACCTTAGAGCATTTACTTTCTAGAGATAGCCTGCAGTGCACAAATGTCGTGGTAAGACTAACGAGAGAAAGGGCAATAGAGAGGGCAAGAGGCTATTTCACTCAGTTGGGAGCTGCTTCCACCCACTAAGTGAAATAGCCTCTTACTGTCTCTATTGCCCTCTCTTTCTAGCGTTGCCACGATTATATGTTTGACAGGCTATATCTAGATGGTAAATGATCTAAGTGCTGGACATTCAATTGATCCTCCACTCCCTATCCAACGATTTGAGAATATTAGTCGAGGGACTGCCGGACAAAAGCTGTTAATCCTTCCATCTCCTTGGGAACATACCATATTGACTAAAACTTGAGTTTGAGAGTTTTCTGCATAAGAATATAAATTTGCTAAAATTGGCATGGCGTTACAATGGATGAAGAAGGCTTTCCAACAATTCCTGCCAAACTTCAAACTTTTTAGAGTAATGCGCAGGCTCTTCTTGCATTCAGTGAAAATTTTCTGTTGAAGGGTTCGAAAATTTTGGCAGGAATTTAAACAGTAAAATTACACTTATTAGAAATGTTTTTTCATTTTTGTCATCATTTCTGTCAAAATCGTCTGTCATAAGCTCTTAAGTTGATATCTAAAAATAGATGAATGGCTAATTTCAAACGATTCCGCTGTTTTTCTACCCTATTCGTGTGGGTTTTTCCCTGATAATTAAGTTTTATATGGAATCTGTTATTTATTGCATAGAGACGGTGGTTTTACCTGCCTTACATGGCCATGCTCAAGACACTGTTTTTTCTATTTTACTAATTGTCCGTTGGGTTACGGAGGGCATTCCGGATTTTTTTCACGAAATACGCCTCTGAATTTTTATTTTAAATAACACATATAACACTGATTAGTGTCATGCAGTTATAATCACACAAAAATTTTCAAAATAATGATTTTTTGGGCGTATATTATTACCTCATTTTTTTGTTGCTGAATCGATTTCAACGGTTATTTTTTTCTTTAATAAATTGTATATTAGGATTAACTAGTAAAATGTAGGTTTTCAGAAATCGTCTAAAAAACCAATAAAGCAAAAATATCAAAGAAGATTTAAACTGAAATTTTCTGATAAATTTTTAATAGTTTGGGAGCTGGTGACACCGAAAGGTCTCCATCGAAACTTTGAAAATTTCAATATAAATTGCAAGATAAGGTTATTCTAATAAAATAAATAATCACCGAGTTCAGGTGAAGCCACCATAGTTAATCAATTACCAAGTGGTTATACAAATTTGCAAATTCAAAATGTCAAAATATGCTAGAAATTATTTATTGATCGTTCAAGGTGTTTGGAAATATATATTTTATTTCGATTTATTTGAAGTCGGTACCTTTTACAAGTTTTATTTAAATGTACAAACTTAGAACATTTATGTTAGGTCAGGGGTGGATCCAGATACGTGCTTCCAGGGGAACGACTTCATGCTTCAGAGGGGGACGATTCTGTACTAATTTTACCTAAATATAATTTTAAACTCAGATGTATTGGGTTATTACATTAAAAATAGTAATTCTGAGGTTTAAATTCATAGAAACCACCTTCTTCTAGGGTCTTGATTACCTCGTTTTAATATTAATTTACTAACCTTAACAGTACAATATTGTTTTGTTACACATGATGGTAAGGCCTGACGACTGAGTCAAAAGATTGCCACTAAAACTCCATGATGGAAAATGCTAAGATAATCGAGTTTGGGCTCGTTTGCTTTGTTCTCTTGAGTCCCTTCAATTACACATAACGACTAAGCCCTAAGTGATCATCTCTGTTACTTGTAAGTGTATTTTTATATATACATGCTGCTCAATGCGAAGCTCCAAGTTTCACTTAGATTGAGTCATTGACCTGTTCTATTAAAATTTAGTGTTTTTTATGCCGGTAGTTTTTCGATGCAAAATGAACAGTAAGCTGATATTCAGGCTAGAACCTCAGTATCTTCGAAAGGTATATTGAAATGTACTGTAAGGACAGTTATCAATGTGTTTTTTAAGTGATAGTACTGCGTTTTGTGATTCCGATGTAACAATTTGTAGAGTGCGTTCATTAGACAGTCCCATGGTCAACGTATTGGATTGCAATAAATTGTTAGGAAAAACACCGCGTGGCAATAACTCACTAGCTTAATAAAAAAAAAGAAAAATATTACAGGGTCCCGATTCTTGAAACCATTCGACGGCTATACTATTCGACGAAGGAGGCTTATCGTAAAAAAATGACATAAATGAAGTTTAATATATGGGTTAAATTTCATTTATGACAATTTTTCATGCGACTTAAGTCGAAATTCGAGTAGTAGAGCAGTCGAGTGGTTCGAGAATCGGCCCGATGCGAATATCCTCGCAAATTCACGACTAAATTTCACTATGTACTTTTCTTATACTATATTTACATTTTGATACGTTAAGTCAATCGAATATTACGGCGATTATTCTCTAGTTTAGACACGTTTATGATACCCTCTACTCCCATACTTCTTTAAAACCCTTAATTCTCAGATTTCGTTGAGCCTCAACATCTCTATAACCACTTTGTGTAGCCAATTGGTTTCTAAAGTCCTCTCGTAAGTTTGAGTATGCTAACTGTGTTATGCGGCTAATGTCTGTTTCCAATACCTGTAGACTTTCAGCAGATTTTTTTTGTTTTTCCACTCAGGCACATTTGGTATAGACTCAGTGATTGATTGTCAAATAACTTATGTTTTTAATCACTGTTTTCACTTGATTTTGAGTAGTGCTAAGTTCACACTGCACTTTTCTTTGAATTGGATTGAAGTCATTTTTGACTATATTTTCGAAACTTTACATAGGATTTTTAGAATCACAATTTTGTCATTTATTGCCTTTATGTTGACTATTTCATGTCTTGGTGATGTTAATTGTATTCTACTACTCATATTATTCCCGATACAGTTTGAATTCATCTTGCCTTTTTAGTTCAAACTGTTCTTACTGAATTTTTTAGTCATCTTATCTCTACAATTTGCTTTACTACTAAACTCTCTTCAATTTATTCTCCATTCTGAGTCTCCTTTTTATCTCGTTCATTGCAAATTCAGTGCTCCTAGTTGTTGTTTTAAATAAATTAAGATTTTAAAATCCACCTATTCCAATCTGTCTCTCCTTTTTTAGCAGCCAAAATGCTATATCAATATTTTGATCATGTAAAGTACTCCAATATATTTCAAAAGCAAGCTTTTACTAAAATACGAGAACTAGAAATTAAAAATTAAATTTAAGTTACCTACTTTCTCAGGTAATGACGTAGGTATATTCTAGGTTCAAAATAATGTCTCACTTGGAAACTCATCATCACCAACGTAGTTAGGTACATTCTAGGAAAGCAAATAAATCTACATCTTTTCAATTTACTTATAAAATACTAGCCGTTACCAGCGGTTTCACCCGCGTACGGAATGTACACGTCTTTGCAAAAAGAAATAACTTATGAAACATATGGGTTATCCCATATAACAATTTTTCCAAATTATTTGAAACACCCTACTTAACTATAAATTCACCAATCCCGAATATATTTGACCCAAACTGCAAGTTATGTTAATTTCATTCCACATGTTTTTGAATCACCTTGTATTACTATCACTACTTTACCGTATAGTGCAACCATTCTGTACATGCTGCTATTTATTTTTCATCTAATATAACTATTTTACACCTGCTATAACTCTACTCCACCCTATATTTCAGCTATGCAACTGCTTTTGGTCTACGCTATATAAGAATTATTTCTGATATTTTTCAGCCACCTTGTAAAGTACAATTCCTCTCCACACCATATTTTAATCACGCTTTATATGTAACTTTTTCTAACATTGTGTTAATCACAAACTATAATCGTGCTTCACCTCATGTTTCAGGTATTTCATATGGTAGGATGCAACTGTTCATTCCCTATATAACAATTTTTCTTAACTTTTCGATCCACCCTAATGGAAATGCCAATTGGTGAGTCACAAATGTAAAAACACAGTTCGGCACCCTAACACCAAACCTTTATTTAAACTCTCACCTAAACTGCAACTGCTGTTTGGCCACCCTATGTAACAATTTTAATCAAATTTTTTGAACGGTCTTGTATAACTATAATTCTACTTCCCTTTACATTAAAACCATCCTGTATATGCTGCTACCAATCTGTCAAACATTATAACGTGTTTTTGAAGCATCCTGTATAACTCAACAAAATACTTCAACCACCATGTATGTTTATCTGTTGAGAGGCCACCAAATATAACATTTTTTAAACACTTAAATATAACTCTGCTCCACTCATTATCTTATCTACGCAACTGCTTATTGTCTACATAACCATTTTCCAAACACCCTGGAAATTATAATTTGTCTCCACTAGTATATGCAACTTTTTCTAACATTGTTTTAATAATAGCAGTATAATTTTACTTCGAACCACGTTTCAGATATTGCATATATGCAACAGCTCATGTTCTATCCTACAAAAATTTTTATCCAACCTGTTTAACTATAATTCTACTCCTCCCTCTATTTCAACCACCTTGTGTATGCAACTACTTATCGGCCACCCAGTATAACATTTTTTGTACCTCTCTGTATAAATCCATCAATGCCCAATATATTTCATCAAAACTGCAACTGCTTATGGAGCACATATAACAATTTTGTTAAACATTTTGTTGAGTCACCTGGTATGTATTACAACTACCCTGTATACGCTGCTGCTTATTGGTCAACCAATACAACATTTTTTATATACTTAACTATAACAATTTTCCACCCTATAATTCAACGATCCTATATGTGCAACTGATTATGAGCCTCGCTATTTCAAAATTTTTCCTCATATTTTTTAACCACATTATAAAGAATAATTTCTCTTTACACTTCGTTTAAAGCACCCTTCATTTGCAACTTCTTCTAACCTTGTTTGAATCACACTATGTGACTATAACTTTACTGCGTGCCATATATTTCAGAAACTCCAAATACAATTTTTCTACCATTTATTACCCATCCTGTATAATTATAAATTTACTCCACCCTATATTTCAACAACCTTGTATATGCAACTATTTATTTGCCACCCAATATAACAGTTTGTACCACCCTGTATCCTTAAAATTCTACTCCACCCTAAATTTCAACCATCCGGTAAATGGAATTGTAGATCATAAATTTACTTTATAATATTTTTTAAACTCATCTATATAGCTGTAATTATACTCGGCTGTATATTTCAACCATTCTAGATATGCAAATACTTACACAAGTTTTTAACCACAACATGAACTATTATCCCACTACAGCTTATATTTCAAACACCCTGTATACGCAACTACTTCCAACATTTCTTTAACCCATTTCATAACTATTGTATCTTATGAACATAATTCAAACTGCTTACCTAACACATTTTTAAAGATTTTTATTCACTTTATAAATATTCTACCTTTTTTTCAACCACTGGAACTGTTTATGGCCCACTTAATATAAATTTTTTGAACTATCCCGTATAACTAATTCGACCCCCCTTATTTCCACCACATTGTACTAGCTGCTTATAGGACATCAAATATAACTTTTTTTCAGATTTGTTATATCCATGTAATTCTACTCCGCTCTAAGTTTTTTATATACAGAACACCCTGTAAAATTACACTTGTTATATTAGTTGATTTTTGTTAAATCGAAACATGTTACATTTGCACATTCAGAATTTTGAATAGAAGCTAACCTGATGCCAGTATCTAATATTTTGTGCTTGCGGTGGAACCAATTGTTTTACCCAACATGGTAGAAGGTTTTTCGCTATATCTACCGTTTCCGTCAATTTAGAGAGATAAAATGTCTACCAGATTTTAAGTCAAACTATAGGCTTCGCAACAAAAAAAGATTCAGCAAAATCAGTTAAGTAGTTCTTACGTGATGCCCGAACAAACAAACAAACAAACAAACAAACAAACAAACAAACAGACAAAGATTGTATAATAGTATAAATATCATTAAATGTAATGTTTTTTTTCATTTTTTTTTTAATCTAACCTAGTTTATGTAATTTTTGACGATGTGTGCCCGTAGAATGGCACACCCTTTCAATTAGCATGGTCGAAATTGGTCATTTAAAATAGTGTCGTTGACGTCATATCTCGATTACGTCACAAATAAGGGTCTTATGTCAAAAAGTGCCTTTGTTTAAAAGTAATCGACGTGTCAGAGGAATTTGTCGAAAAACTCCACTTTCAGAAATAATGAATTTATTCATTACTATTATTCAAAAGCAATGTTTATGAATTTAAAAACTTGAGGAAATGAATTATGATGACCTGTTTGACCGATAGCTTCATAAGCTTTTAAAATGTATTATATTTTATTACTTTTATGTTTGTTTGGGCAATAACACCACAATCGAAATAAAACGACGTACCTATATTGAAGGAAAACCAAACGTTTCAAAGTCTATTCTGACTTCGTTGTCAATGGCTTTATATTTATTGATGTAACTTGCAAAATGAAAATTTGATTTATAATTTTGCAAGTTACATCAATAAATATAAATACATTGAAGGAAAACCAAACGTTTCAAAGTCTATTCTGACTTCGTAAATAAATCAAATTTTCATTTTGCAAGTTACATCAATAAATATAAAGCCATTGACAACGAAGTCAGAATAGACTTTGAAACATTTGGTTTTCCTTCAATATACGTCGATTTATTTCGATTGTGGTGTTATTGCCTAAAAAACGTAAAAGTAATCAAGAATATGCCACAAACAACGTTTAGAAGACAATTATATTTTATATTTTGAAAAATCTATATTTATATACGTCACTAGAAGATACCTATCTACGTAAACCTCTGTTATGATGATGATTTACCAATAGAAGTGTTATTCTGAACCTAGAATATAACTATTGAATATGAATATGACAAATGTTACTAAAATTTCTTATTTATTTTAAAATTATGTACAGTTATTATAGTTATATTATCTTATTTTTTCAGGAAAGATCCTTCAGAATTGGTGCAAGTCTTCTACTCAGGTTTAAATTCAATAGATGTCATGTACGCCACTGGAAAGGTACAATTAATAGAAAAGGATACCGACTTTGTTAACAATTCTCCACAAATTGGATGTGAATATTCAGGTTTAATGCAAGGAAAGAGAGTTATGGGTATTGTAGAAGGTGGAGGCATAAGTCTTCAAGTTGAATCAAATCCGGAATACACTTGGGCTATTCCCGTATCCTGGAGCTTAGAAGATGCAGCAACGGTGCCTTTTGTTTACACATTGGTACGTCAAATTATTTAAACTTACAATTTTTCTTAATAATAATATTTTAGGTTTACCATAGCCTAATTTTGAAAGGACAAATGGAACGGGGAGATAATGTCCTCATTTATTGTGCTGCTGACTCTATTGCTTTGGCCTCAATTACGATTGCTTTAGCTATGAATTGCAAAGTTTTTGTTACTGTTTCCAACGATAGTGAGAAGATCTTTCTCGGAAATCTTTTTCCAAGCTTAGATGTTAAATTTATAGGTGAGTGGTAACTCTTATACCTTAGCATTTCTTATTGCTACGTGGATAATGAATCTTAAGGATTCTTAGGAGATAATTTCAAGAAATTAAAACAACAAAAAAATATATTTTATCCAGGTTTCACGGGGATATTCTTATTTTCTTCTTTTAGTGGTTTTCCGTCGCATAATTGTATTCGGTTTACTTTTTTGTTGATTCTCCTTATTTTTTCATTTCGAGTCCTATCTAGTTTTGATTTCCTAGTCGATCTTCTGTATATTTTGGTTGCCAAGAGTTTTCCTTCCAATGATTTATTTATTTGCCATATATCTGAGCCACATGTGAACGCGTTTTTGACTATTGTATATAGTGCATTGGTGTTCCTGGTATTGATTGTTTCATTACTCCTTCCGTGATTGTGTAAGTATTTGAAATCTATGCAGGATTTTATCATATTTTCATCATGTATTTGTATGTCCTGTACTGTGCCTCCTAAACATAAACCCCATATATAATATTATTTGCATGGTGTCGATTATATGTTGGGTTGTTGTGTACAGGTATACACATTCCACTACAATGTCGTCTCTATTGGTTTAGTGGTGTGTCTAAGTAGATATTGAATCATATTGGGGAAAAATTGCGTCCCTAACGAAGATCCCTAATGATATTAAAACATGAGTTACCAATTTTTGCTCGCGTGCAATATATTTCCTCGACTACTTCTAAAAGAATGATATGTATTTCGGATTGATCAAGTATTTGGAAAACAACAAAAAAAAATCAACAATTTATTTATTCTAGTAATGCATTTTTTTGCAGGTTCTTTACCCAATAGTTCATTCGAAAATTGTATTATGAATAACACCCAACAAAGAGGAGTGGATATTATGGTGAACTGTTTATCTGTCAATATGCAAGATTCATCAACGCACTTCTTACTAAAGCTTTTAGCAGATAGTGGTCGTTATTTTGAATTACAGCCTACAAATACCATGGGTAAATTAACTATGGAAACACATACGTATTTGCAAAACCAATCTTTTCACAGGATCAGTCAATTTGAAATCTTTAGTCTCTCTTCCGAAACTAAATCCAAGATTGCACAGTTAATAAGAGAGGGTAAGTTTTACTGATAATATAATTTGTTTGGTTACAGTGTTAATGTGGTAGAAATAAATACTTCATACATGGTAGAGAACCCAAATACACTAAAACTAAATCACCAAAGCATCTGTCATATTTTGATACCCGTGTTAATTTGGAATGCGTTTTGGAAAAGTATAGATTTAAGAAAATAACAGAAAAAACTTTATAATCAAGAACGTTACATTACTTTCATGAAATTGATATTTTTATTTATTTAAAACTTGCTTATTTAGAAGTGAGTTTAATAGTATATAAATACTTTATTGTTTCAGTAAAACCGCATGTGTTATTAAGGCCACCTTAGCCATCATGCTAGAACTTATAAATTGTTGGTTAAACTGTAGGAGAGCTGATATTAATGCCACAAATTTAAGGGTGATTAATGCGTATTGGTATTCCAGTCAAGATCCCTCTCAAGCGACTGCAAAACTTCTGTTAAAATATATAATAATAGTTTTAAAAGTAACAAAGTAAATTCAAAGTGTTAAAAAGTATTTAAAGTAAAAATATTTTTTTTAAACTTATTAATTTTGTTATCAACGTAATAAGTATATTGACAGTCGAAGAGAAAAAAAATTAAAAAAAAAATTCAAACGCATCATGTAATATATCAAATGAAAGGTCTCATTCTGAGGAACACAAATATATTTTTTATATTTAAAAAAAATATTTAAAAAGATATTAACGAAAATATACCAAAATTTACCCATTCTCCCCCCTTATCTCCAAAACTATAAAACGTAAAGTTTTGAAAAAATTAGAGGTATAGGTTCTGACCTGAAGTTTACTGAAAAAATAAGGAGAAACCTCTACTTTTAATTTTGGGGGGGCAAATTACAGAATTAAATGAAAAATATAAAATTAAAATTATTTCTAACCCATCATGTTATATATCAAATGAAAGGGCTCATTACGATAAAAACAAATATATTTTTTCATATTTGTAAAATAAATTAATTAAAAGATATTAACAAAAATATAAAAAAAATTACCCAGTCCCCCCCTTATCTCCGAAACCATAAGCTGGAAAATTTTGAAAAAAAATGGAGGTATAGCCCCTCACCTGAATTTTACTGGAAAAATAAGGAGAAACCCATAATATTTATTTTGGGGGGCAAATTATAGAATTAAATGGAAAATATAAAATTAAAATTGTTTCTAAGCCATCATGTTATATATCAAATGAAAGGGCTCATTATGACGAAAACAAGTATATTTTGTTCAAATTTTTAAAATAAATTATTTAAAAGATATTAACAAAAATATTTATAATTACTCATTCCCTCCCCCTTATCACCGAAACTATAAGCTGAAAAATTTTGAAAAAAATTTAAGTATAGCCCCTCACCTGAACTTTACTGGAAAAATACGGAGAAACCCCTAATATTCATTTTGGGGGGCAAATTATAGAATTAAATGGAAAATAAAAAATTATAATTGTTTCTAACGGGTCATGTAATATATCAAATCGCAGGGCTGATTATGACGAATTTTTAAATGAATATTTTAAAATATATTAAAAAAATATTTTAAAAAAATTACCATACTCCCCGTTATTCCCCAAACTATAAGACCTCAATTTTTTTGTTTATAGGAAAAATATGAAAAAAAAATCCCTAATTATATTATTTGGCCCCCAAATAATAGAATTAAACAGAAAATAAATTAGAAAACCCCCATAGTAATTTTAGGGACAATTTATACAATTAAATGGAAAATAAAGATTCAATTTTCAAACGCATCATGTAATATATCAGATAAAAGGCTCATTATGTGAATTACAAATATATCATATTTTTAAATCATTTGTTTAATAGATATTAACAAAAATATTAAACATAGACTTAATTCCCACTTTAGAAACTACACTATTTAAATTTTGAAAAATATATTTTATTTATATTTTTAAATAATTTGAATAGCAGGTTTAGTAATTTATAATTTAAACTTTGACCTATTTTGCCCTTTATCTTCCAAACTACAGAGCCTCAAAACTCAGACAGTAGATTATAAAAGGCATCTCTGAAAGTTTATTAGTAAAATAAAACTCTAATGTTACTTTTTGGGGGCCAAATTAGAAAAATAATACATATGTATTCTGATAAAAATCAAGCGAATCCTAAAGCAGATAAAATAAAAAGTCTATGTGTGGAAAATAAAAGTGTATATTTTTATAAATTTAAAACGCTTCCTTTAAAAGATATAAGGGTAAATATAAGAAAATGCACTCATTCCCTGCTTGTCTGAAACTGGAATATTAGAATCTTTTAGGTGGTACGGAACTCTAAGTATGCGAGTCCAACTCGCACTTGGCCTGATAAAGTTTCAAAAGAATCATGTTACTACGACCATGTGTTGATGTAATTATGGTACGTAATGAGAGTGCGTGATGCCATGTCGGGGCACGTCTATTTAATGTTCATTTGCACTAACAAAGATAAACTTTAAAATCGATTACATTACTAAGCTTGCAGGGTCTCCAGCTTGCTTGAGGAGAGAACTCCATAAAAATCAGTAATATTGTTTTACCCATCCTGCTGCTTGGTTGTTATAGTTACAACTGGATTTTGTTTATAGCTTTTCTAAGCTTTAAGTAATACGAGTGATTAAATTCAAAAAACTATTTGTATTGCAAAAAAATCACACAACAGGTAGGAGAAAACGTAAAAATGGATTCATTTCCAACAGATAGATAATTGCAGTGCGTAAAAATGCAGAATTAAAGATGATCCAAAACAAAATGCTGTTCTTTGTGAAATAAGTTTTCTGAACTAAACTGTATAACTAGTGATTCATTCAATGAAAACTACTAATTGGTATTATAATTTCAAATGTTGTATAATATGTTTGGTACACTTTTCATTTTAAGTGTGGGAAAAACAGCATCGTAGTAAACAAATATTATTATAACAAATTTTGAAAATAAAAGTAAGTTTTTATTCTGTACTTATGTTGTCAGCATTTTATAATTTAGGTGCTTTGTATTTTTGGGGACTAAATTCAATACAATTTAACAAAATGCTGAAATTATGTATCATAATCATGAGAATTACTTTAGAACGTCAGATCTGGCAGCTTCGCTACAAACACTAAACACCTGTTCTCCCCTTCCTATACTAAATCAAAAATCAGTGCAATTAAAAGCGGAACCAATCAACTTTTAGTATATACCTTGGCTACACTGGCGGATCCAGGGGGGACAAGTCCCCCTATCATCTTCATGGTATGCTTTTTTAGTGTTTATTGTGCTAAAATCAACCTTGGGTGACGTCAAGCTCCCACCAAATGAGATCAAGCGGAGCCTAATGACAATCCTGGATCCGCCACTGTTGGCAATTGCAGTCTCACTCTGGGTATAAAGATTTCAGGATAGTCAGGGTCAACAGTTTCTATATACTACGTTGTATCTCAGTCACAAATAATAAATTATTTAGTGGATATCTCAATGACAACTATTTTAATACAACGCTAGATTTCATTATTTCTATTCAAGCCATCATAGTTTGAATAAGTTATTTTGTCTGTCCACACTATGGTTTTCAAAAAATCTCGAGTACTAAACCTATTTGAAAGGCAATTGCAAAACTCCAGGATCATCTGGATAAAGTTTTACAATGTGTATTGTGAAATATTTTATACCGCTTTTTTTAAGCTCCTTCCAGGCGCTACTCTGTGGCACTTCCAGATCTGCCGAAACTTTATAAACCATAGCATGAAAATGTTTCTTATTTCAATTTTAAATTTATGAAATTTGGTTTTACCTCTGCCAATAAGTTACCATGGGTGTCCGAAAACCACCAAGCCCAGCCAAATGTTCAGCATAAATTTTAAATAATGTTCTATCCGGCTGGTTCCTTCCCAAATATAACTTAAAATAATCAAAAAATGCAAAATTGGATATTATGCTTGAGTTTCAAGAAAACCCACATAATTCTGGTCGACAAGCAGCTCTCCTGTTCAACATTAGCCACACATAAATTTTTCGAGTATTAAAGGAAAGTAAAATGCATTCTTATAAACTGATGCCGATTCAGGAGCTCATGGAAGACGATTTCGATAGGAGAACGTATTTCTGTGCACAAATGATGGTAAGGCTAGATAACGATGTGATCCAATTCGAAGATGTTTTGTTTTCTGATGAGAGCACATTTACACTTCACGGTCATGTTGATCGTCAAAATTGCCGTTATTGGTCTAATGAGAATCACTGGATGACAGAGAAACATACGCAATTTCCTGAAAAAGTTAATGTTTGGGCAGCAATTGTTGGAAATCATATCCCAGGTCCCTTTTTCATTGATGGCAACTTGAATGGAGATAAATATTTAGAAATGCTCCCAAATAATGTCGTGCCAATTTTGACAAACTTATATCCTGATCCGGTAAACCCACAAGTTACTGCCATTGCAATATCGTTTTAGCAAGATGGAGCACAGCACCATTATGAAAGCAATGTCCGGCAGTAGCTGAACCAAATTTTTCCAAATCGGTGGATTGGGAGGCGCGGATCGATAGAATGGCAGGCACGATCTCCTGATTTGACGCCACTGGACTACTTTTTGTGGGGATATGTCAAAAATACTGTGTACAAAACTAAACCCTTCAACTTAAGACTACCTAAAAAGACGAAACACGCTTGCGAATAGATCAGTCACGCCTGAGATGTTGAGTAATGTTAGAAAAAATTTCTAAACCAGATTAGCATGTTGACAAGACGTTCGCGGCGAGCATTTTGAACATTTCCTACATTCATATTAATAGTTTTTTTATATTATTAAGAAATAATCAGTATTCCTTATTATGTTTTTAATGTAATGTAGCGAATTTGTGAAATAAAATAATTTTCTTTTTTTTTAATGTTAATTTTTCTAATAAATCTGAAAACACTTAATATTTCCGAAACAATTGCAGATATGTGTAGGATATTGTACATCAATTATGTCTACAATTTTCAGGAGAATCCAAAAACTAAATAATATACAGAGGCTTGCATTTAAAATAAGAAAGTTGGTATTGGCCACTGTCACATGAAACACCATATATAATTTTTTTTTGATTTGAAAAAAATGGGTATTTTAAAATACGAGTCGACGTGTCCAAGCGTTTTCCCAACAGGCCCTCCTTTATTCGTTATCGAATTTATTCCATTTGGCTGTTCCACACTGTATAGCGCATTTATCTCTTCATAAAATATGTTCACATCAATTTGTTTTGGCTTTTGAGAAATACTGGTACCTTGGTAACATATATGATTTTTTTAGGAATTGAAAACAAACTTGTTAAACCGTTACCAAGAAAAGTATTTTCTGAATCTGAAGTTCAACAAGCATTCAGATCGTTCGAAGATGACTCTTCCATGTGCAAAGTTATAATCCAGGTACGACCCGACAAAGCTAATGTTTTACAATCACCTCAAAGGCAAATCTTAGCTAGTCCAAAGGTTTACTTTAGTCCTGAGAAATCTTATGTTCTTATCGGAGGTACAGGTTTGTTTGGACTAGAGCTCACAGATTGGATTATAAGGAGGGGAGCAATGAAGGTCATATTGAATTCGAGAAGAGGAATGAGAACTGGCTATCAAGCACTTTGCTTGCACAAGTGGGCTAAGCAAAGAGGTATTGTAGTTAAAGTAAGCAAAGATGATACAACAACAATGTCAGGAGCGAAAAGTCTGATATCAAAAGCAAAAGAGTTGGGACCAATTGGAGGTTTGTAAATCCACTAAAATCCGCCTTTGAATTATGACTTAATATACGAGAACAACATTTCTGTTTCCAGGAATATTCCATTTGACTATGATAATAATGGATAATTCCATTCTAAATCAAACTGCAGATAGCTTTGTTGCAGTTTTCAAGTCGAAATTGGTAACTGCAAAGAATGTAGATCAACTATCCAGAACGGAATGTCCTGAATTGGATTATTTCGTAGCATTTTCATCAATGGGGGCTAGCAAAGGTAACGCTGGTCAATCTAATTATGGAATGGCAAATGCGGCATTAGAACAACTATGTCAACGCAGAAAAGAGCTAAACTTACCTGCACTGGCCATTGAATGGGGTCCTTTTACAGACTCTGGTACACCAGAAAGTTTACAACTTAGTGCCATGGTTTGTATACAATAAATACCCTTATGCTATTCGATGCTAATAATAATTATTCAGGTTGTTTCTAAAATAGGGTTCCAGACTTCTGCTGTATATAGAACCCATTAGAATAGGCCAAATTATTTCTTAACATGTGCCCTACACCTTACGATATTATATGACTTAAAAGGGCTCAAACAAAACTGCTTTTCTGTTATTAACAAAAAGGTCGGGAATAAAAATATGTGAGTTTTCCAAAAGTTTTTACGTTAAATAACGTGCTACTTCGTTTTTCTTTACATATTTATTAAATCTTAAATTTTACGTAAAAAACATTACTTTTATCCAAATCGATATTTGCATAGGTTTTCGTATAAATTTTGAAAAACACTTTTTAAGTTATTAGGCCAAAAATTACAAAAATCTGTTTACTATGGAAAATAAAAGATTGACGTTGGCAAAACGCTTAACAATTTAAGTTATTGATAAACTGTCAATTGAGCTTTGCAGTGTTTAATTAGTAAAAGTGGTGATTCGAAGCTTTAAGAATGTCAATAACAGAAAAAACAGTTTTGTTGAGCCCTTTTAAGGCCATATAACTTCCTAAGTGTGCGTTTTAGGGCACATGTTAATAGAGACTTTTTGGCTTATGTTCTTTCTATACACTGCAGAAGTTGGGACCCCTATTTTAGAAACCCCATGTATAGTTTTTACTGGTTTAGACAAGTTGCTGCTTACTAAAAGTACCATCAGATTTTGACGACTTTCGAAAAACCTATTAAATGGACGCATGTATGTATCATAGAGGTATAATACTGTAGAGCACGTGAAGTAGCGAAATTCATGTAATAGCAATAGAAAGAGAGAGAGAATAAGCGGCTCGTTCCTGATTGGTCAGTGTCAGTGGTGACGCCTACTATTGGTGGAGTAGAGACATAGCAAGCGCACCCTGATATTGTCTTTCTCTTTCTATTGTTGTTACACTGCCACTTACAGTAACGTCCATACCTAATTCATTCTACGTATAATAAATCTATGGTATGCATACATTTTAAAAAGTCACTTATAGAGAATGTTATTGTAACTGTCAATGTCAATAGTGAGGACCGTTGTAAATTAAAGGAGGCGGAAGGAAATTAAAATCACCGTAACATTTTCGCCCTTTTCACTATTAATGCGCGTGTATACATCATTTGCTAGTTTCTACCATTGCGCCTTATTATTTACGGGAATGCATGATTCGTCCACGGTGTATATATCCTCTGGATGATTCCAGATATCATTCTCTTCATAGATTTTGGTCAGCAAATCAAAAATGTCTTTGTGGTTGACGGAATAAACTCGAGAAAGTGACGAATTTTTCGATTTTCTTTGATTTGATTCGAGTTTCCACTGATAAATCCCACAAACCATACATTTCGTGCTGATTCCGAGTTTCTTGAAAATGGGGTTTTAATATTGAACTTTTCAGCAAGTCTTAATTTTTTAAATTAAAATATAGTCTTCACCCAATAAATTCAAAATGTTCTCTCTAAAATATACAGCTGAGGACAGAGCACCCTTATACTTTATATTGGTCTTACTGTCATTTATCATTTGCAGTCCATATTTTAAGTCGTTTTTCTCAAAAAAAAGAATTTAATAAATGATTAGAAATACGTGCGGCAGTATTTTAGTAGGCAACACAAAATCTACTAAATTGCATTTCATTTAAATAACAACTTTAGGGAAGGATATTTGTGGGATCTCTGGTTTGTTTTTCTGATTTTTGGGAATAACACAGTGGGATAATGGACAAATATGCCGTTATCAATTCCGAAATATTTATTTAGTAGACTACGCTAAAAATACCTTCATGTATGATTGCTGGTTACCGAAATGATAGTAAATATTACAACAGCACCATTTTTACCAACCACACCATAAAATTAATGCAGCGAATACTCATATGTATTTCCAGATGAAGAACTACATAGTTCCTCAGCCCATTCCGTCCATGTTAATTGCATTGGAGAAGTTTATGTTGCAATCACATACGATATGTGGAAGTGCCCAAATTCCAGAAAAAACGAAAAACGCTTCAGATGCTGCCAAAACACCAGTTGATGTAGTGGCTAACATTTTGGGTATCACAGATTTAGGTAAATAATTATGTTAACTAATACTGATTATGATACAAGTTCTGTACTATATTCATAAATTGAACAATTTCCTCTTTTTCTCAAAAACGCCGAAACCTGTTAAGCGATTAATTTTGTCATAGTGATGACATTATCCAATTTATTTTCCAATAGTAAAATATAATTTCTTTTGCGCCATTAAATACAAGACATTTTTCTGCAAATGACAACGTACCTACTTGAATTACAATTTTTGATGGAAACTAATAATCAAAGAGTATTAACATGGTTTTAATAATACTTCATTTTAATAAATAAAAATTAATAACGTATTTATGTAGTGGTTTACAAAAAATAGTTTCCCGTTTGCAATTTCACAACGGCCTACTTGATGATATACGGCATTAAGTGAATTTTTAATCCTTTCGGGAGTAGTGACATTCTGTTCTTGTCTAATGAGTTCCATCGCATCTTGGATCTTTCTGGATTGTCAATATAAACTCTCTTCTTTTAATAGCTTCACCAAAATAAATCCATTGGTGTCAAATTGGGAGAGCTTGGTGGCCACTCAATTGGTTCACGTTGTCTAAAAGCCTTCTTATTTGTAAACCATAATGCGGCGGTGTCCCAAAATGTGTTTTCATAATTGCCCAAGTGTAACAATCTAAAAGAAGCTTGCCAAACTTTCTTTATGTATAACTTTTTATAAAAACCGGTATTGTTGTAACTTTTGCAGATTCTATCGAACATTCTCTAACAATGGTTCGACTAGGAATGGATTCATTAATGACTGCTGAAGTTAAACAAGTTCTTAGTAGGTGCTTCAAAATTGAAATCGATACCGCCAAAATAAGGGATTTAACGTTTGGTGATTTATTAGAAATGAAATAATTTTAAGAGTATATGTATTCATTGTTTTCTGTATAACCTGAAAATATCAGTTAATAAATGATTTCAGTCTTTGAGTTTTTGCATTTAATAAAAAAACCTCTTAACAGAAAGGGTAAAAACATCATGAAAACTGGGAATTTGTAGAACAGTAATATGTACATATTTATGGTTATTACTAGTAAAATTCTTTAGGTAACGAAATGTTACGTATTTATCAAAACAAAATAAGCCATTTTTCAAATATATCCATTCAATTCTTTTTAGCAACTGATAGAAATGATCGCAACTAATCTTTATTTTTAACTTTTATTGTCGTTTGGGCAACTAAGTTTCATCTTCAGTAAAGAGATTTTTTTAATTAATCGCGTTCAGATAGACATATACAATATAAATACATAAGCAGCGGAAGGACTTTGTTTTGTATAAGTATAGATATGTGCCTTCTCTTGAAATAACTTGCCAGATTATTATAATGCATTTATTACAATATAGGGCATCAAAGTCAACAGTAAAATAATTTTTAAATCATATTTCAATGAAATAATACATTGTTTTACTAAATTGTGCCATTCATTGCATTAACTCCAGCTGTGTTTAATAATAATAAATACATTTTGCTAAAGTTTGTAAGTTGAACTCACAGCACCTAAAAATGTTGAACGTCGAATTTCAACATTTGTACAGAAATGCCTATTTAACACGATAACAATGCTATGTAAATTTTTTAAAATTTTGTGAGGCCCTGGGATGACGATGCTGATGGGAATCAATCTAAAATGTAGCTTACAAAGCAAAACAACGTTTTGTTATAAAATATACATTTTATTCAGTATGATGTTGTGGTGAAAAAATGAAATAAATAAATGAAACAATAAGATTCGTGATGTATAAAACAATTCTAAGAACTATAACAAAAACAATAGATTATGGAACTGTGCATCTGAAGAATATGCCAGTAATATATTTATTTTTTTGAAAAAATATTTGTTTAATTTCTGAGACATACGTATGTGCGCAACATTTAATTTTCAGTACTTACAGTAATTGTAAAATTTGGTTGAAAACCTTATTGAATAAAAATAGTATAGTAATTATAGTAACCTAGTAATACTTTGAATTTATAAGAGTTAGTAAATAAATAAAATCATTTACAAAATCGCTTGTTAGAGAATTTATACTTGTAAATCAATCAGTCTCATGTTTACAATCAGCTTATAGTACAGTAAATAGACAAACAATAATCAGAATTTATTGATACAGTTTGAAACGAACAGCTGAAACACCCATCATTAATTTAACAGAATATTTTACAAATATAATACATTATTTTAATACACTGTCCTATTTTCATAAAAAATTAAATTATATGCTAAAATAAACTATTTGCTTAGTCCATTAGCCTGATAATATGTAATAGAAAACGATCATAAAGCTTTAAACAATTATAAAGAATTATGCAATTGTCTGATATGATTATATAGACATTTCAGTAATCTAGTGTTTCCACTCTAAGAGATTTTTTAAATTATAAAGCATGTACATGTCTGTTTTCCATAAATTTGAATGGTTTGAATAGGAAAAGTAAGAACTCCTAGATAAAATTTTCTAAACTTAATTTTTGAACAGTGTACTAGGGATTATTTTATTAAAAATTTGATCAAAACAATAGCCAATTAAAATGACCCAATTATTTATTTAAATAAAATAATTAGTTTTAAGAAGTTTCGCACTTGAATTCAGGATCTACCTAAATTATTATGCTCTCTAATTTAAAAAGTTTTAAAATGTTTACTTACACACATATGAAAATTTTAAGTTGTATATAATTTAGATTATTTAACATTTTATTATAGAATTTGGTATATGGTCATTTTTACATTACTCACAATACAACGGTTCATTGAAATTTTGAATTTAAAAATCCCTAGCGAACTGTCCAGAATTTTTGGTAACAAAATTTAATCTAGTGGGCCCTTGCTTTCAGATTTCAAAGTTTCAATTTGACCAACTAATAAAGATTTTAAAGGGAATAACGCTCTATAATTTTCTGGTTTTGTGCAAATAGTTTCTTTTAATTGTATTCTGATGTATCACTGGTGTTTTGTTTTACAACTTTAAAATTGTATTTAGTTAAAATTTTGCAAAGAACTTTGGAATAAATTACCTTAAACATAGATAAATGAAAATGTTTTAAATTATTTGATATATTTAAAGGCTTTAATTTGAAAACTCTCCATTTTTTGTAATTTAATAATATTTCATAATAATACAGTGCAAAATTTATAAAAATAATTTCAAATGTGTTTCACAAATATATAAACTATTTGAATCACACAATGGCACTAAAAGGAATGTCGTGCTTTCCTATATTTCAGCGTTTCTGGAAATCCATAATCATAGCAAAACTGTTATAAGTTTGATGTTTCATTAATTCTCGCAAAATAAATATCCAGCAAAACAGGGGGTCAGAAATTGTTTTCAAATTCACTTTCAAAAGGTATATACACTACTACCACTACTTTTTGTAAATCTATCAAAGTATATTCCAAGTATTCATTTTAATAATTATTGTAAACGCAACAAATTTAACTCAAATCCCTCACATGGTATATCTATTTAAACAAAAACGTAATTTGCCACAACTCCGGCACCTTGAGTGATCAATAATCTAAAAAGCATAATATAAAGTAGTTAATACTAGTAACTACTAATATATATTAGTAGACATTGATCATCTCCAAATAACCCTCAGCTGCCCGAATTTATTTATGTAATATTATACCTTTTGAGTTTGATCTATAAATTTTAAACATAAAATCATCAACGTTAATAGGACAACTTAACTTTTAAATCAGTTAATACTACTTCTGGTATTATTAGCTGGTGTCAAGAAAAATAGTAAGACAATAAGTAATCGTTTGGCAGCTATTGTAATCATAACCACATTTGACAGTTTGTCTTTTTTGAGTCTAAACTGCGATATTTCTGGGCAAATGATATGATATCAGCTCAAGGGCGTCGCCAGTTTATGACTAAGGGGGAGGGGGCAATGGGGCAATATTATGGAGGATAAAAAATATGAACGCCGAGAGCATAAAGCTCGCACTAGTTACATTTGATCTCTAAGAGGGAGGCAACTGCCCCCCTGCCCCCTTGGCGACGCCCTTGTATCCAGCTTGTAAATATTTGAAGAAAGACCCTGCTTAATCTATTTTTACTTAAGTCCAGAACATTTTTTTTACCATTTCTTCATTAATAACCTCTCCAGAAAGATGGCCAGAATATTCACCATTGAAAATTGATGAAGTAAAGCATTCATGTTATAAAGAAGCTTACTTTGAATTAACTTGGTACTACATTGATATTACTGTACTCCTGAATTAAGAGTATCAACTTATTTTTACAATCGATAACGAAAAACGATTTTAAAGTTGCTACCTAGGAAATAGTGGATTTTGTCGGTGGAATGCAATTCTGTGATAGCATACTAAATGCTAGGTATTAAAATTCTAGAATTTACTGTTCTGTTTATTGTTGAAAAACACAACATTGTTTTATTTTGCAAAAACATGAAGGCAAGCCACAGACTCATACCGTAAGGTTTATCCACATTTGTTTTGACAAACACAATATGCTTATTATGGAATGGGCAACAAATAAATTCCTTTCCATAATGTCTATGTTGATAGAGAATATCTTTTTTCTAGAGCATAAAACTGCAGATCTATCCTCCCCAAGTGTACATGTGCCGCCCATAAATGAAAATCTGGCGAAGTTCTTGGAGATACACAAAATACAAATATGAAATTATACTTGTTTATATCAAACTTTTTCTGTGAAACTGCTTTATTTAGATTGCTAATATGTTATTAAAAAACAATCCATTTTTTTAATATTTAGCAAATCAAGCATAGATCGAGCACCACAACGAGAACATTATCACCGTTACTATAAGAAATCTGGAGACCCTGCATTCGCAGAGCGAGGCCAATTAATTGAGACACATCAAGGCTGATTGTTCCACGTAAAGGCAGATTTTCCGAGTTCCACATCATTCACCTGATGCCGATGCCAGACCCAAAGCTGTCGAAACGTTGTGATCCAGCAGATTCTGAACGACGGATGTCCACAGAAGACTAATTAACAACTGATAGCTATTTCGCGTTGACTAGTTTATCAGAAGAAAAGAAGAAAATTTTAAACATTTCATGGTAACTCAATGGTCCAATAATAACTAAGAATAACTTTTTCATATTGAAAGTCTTATATCGAAGATAGGTTGTGTTTGTACACAGTTCCAAATAATCTAGTTAGTACGAAAAATCAAAATTAGAAAACAAAATTCTTGATGAATTTCATCAAGTAACTAAACAAGTGATTTTTAAAATCACATTCTCTCATCAATCACACCAGCAAAAGAAGGTCAACAAAGTTTTTGTCTTCTTCCCAATTGCACAAAATAAATAACGTCTCTAGTAACGATTTCTTTTCAAATAATAACACTAGTAGCGTCTTTGTTTTTCACATCTAATAAAGTCGTTGTGGAACTAGATATAGGTGTGGGGTCATCAATTCTTCTCACTTTATTGTCTATGATTCGGACTGTGTAGATGACACCGAGAGCACCAAGTAGCATACCACCAAGAACGTCCCACCAGTGGTGCCGCCTATCGGTGATCCTTGAAAAAGAACAAACGAGGCACCATGTGAGGCAGGCACTGATTAGGAACGGTTTCAGAAGTCGACCAGTCTTTGCTGTTGGTAAACGTGTTTGGATGATGTACTGAAAATGAAACAAAATTATTTCATTAACTTGTGATGACATATGGTCCAGTTAAGGTAAGTTTTAAAACCAAAACCGTTACCATTTAAGATTCAGACAAACGAAAAACACATTGAGATTTACACTTATTTATTTTGTTCCCAAACGCATGTTTCTGTACACAGTACTGTCAATAAGTTATAAGCCATGACAAATAATATTGATTATTCTGGTTACTCACTGGAGTCCTTATTTCTTTTCTGTAACAGTTCACCGGCAAACGTTAGACTTGGGTGTACCTTCCATTGGACAGCTGAGAAAAATGTAACTGCGACTTTATGTATAAATAACTTTTATCCCCTGAAAATTTCGAAAATTGGTATGTTCAGAGACAATTCCTGGGCAACCTGTCCTCAAAGTGAAAATGGAAATGGATAAGAGGCTTACCTACCTGAAATTTTTTGTTCGTACGCATTTGAGGTTGCTGAGATTACCTCCAAAAAGGGTACTTGTGTGTCTGTCAGTTTTTCGGAAAAGAAACTCTTAATAATAAGGAAATACTGTCAAAAAAGTAGGAGTCATTGGCCATATAAGGATGTTCTCGAAATCCAGGGTTACACTAGTACACTAAGAAAAAATTCACTTCTATTTAATGCTTCTTGGAACTGATAATTTCGATGTAGAGCCTATAGAATCATAATACACTCAACTTGTCCGAGTAGAATAACGATTTACTCTCTTTAAAATGATCTGCGTGAAGAAATTCGAGTTATGTTTGACGTGGAGTTGAGTGTGACCCATCTCGACTGGTACCATCATTGTAATTGACCGATTTGGATGCTAGTAAACTAAACTGTTTAGTTTGGTTTACTCTGGTCTGACTGACCCATTTCAGAGTTCTAGGATGGGTATGTTAGCGGACGAAAGAGAACCTAAGAAAAAATTCTCAGTCACACGATGCTTAAACAAAAATTCATTCCAGGTAGGTATTCGTATGAGAAAGAATGGTTAGAAGAAACTTGCATAAAATATAGAAGTGTAATTCATATATCAGCAATCGAATAAGATACCGAAAAATGATTACACTAATTTTCAAGTAGGTACATTGAGAATATCAACGTTGATACTTAACTCTTAATATAATTTTGTACCGATAATAAAAATGATAAACATCTGATGTATTTGCTCTTTGTTCACTTTGAAATAGAAAATAATTTTTATAAACACCTTTTCCATTGATCTCATTTTAACACAGTCAGATTTGATGATTTTTACTTTCTTTACTTTTCTGAAAATGAATTTTAATTTTATTAAAATCATTAAATTTGTTACGATACATACTTCTACTTATTGGAGAAAATACAATTTTGTTCAGTATGCTGTATAACTTATTGCAGTATGACCAAAAACCAAAAACGATGTCTTAATGGAAAAATGCTTCAAAACTTTGGAGTAAGTGTCAGATTAAAACATGAATAACTATCTTGCTGATTTTACAATGACTGGGATTGGACTCTGCAGAATTCTAACGGAGAATGACTTTCAGGATTTTTTTCTGCTTCATATTTGGGCAACGACTCTGAAAGTCCTAGAGTTTCGCTGTAAACTTTTAAAATTGATCTTTTTTTCTCTAGCGATTATAGTAAGAAAATGGCCTTCGGCTGGTGTTTGTTAGTTCTGAAATTCTTTCTATTTTCACCTTGCTGGCCGTCGGTTTATTATTTTTTTCAAACTCTGAAATTGAATAGTTGTTAACGCGTTAATCAAAAGTCGTCGTAGTCACGAACTGTAAAAATCCTTTGCTTTCAATATACAGCCACTCAAAGTTGAATTTTATACTAGTTTCATTGTTAAAATATAGCAATGATTTTGCGATCATTAAGACTTTTAATCCACAGGTTTAAAATTATCAAACTTGGTTCCAACAGAATTAACCGAAAACCCTTTTTTATTTATATTCTAAAAATATCAACTTTGAGTCCGTACACTGAAAACCAAATCCTCTCAGTAGAGGTTCAAGAAAATTATCCGAGAGCAATTTTCCATACCAGTTCTGTAGGGTTCTTTTGGGACGCAAAAATGTAAAACCACAATTTTCCCGGATTTTAGAGGGCTTCTCAATTTCACTGACTTTTCTCGAACACCTTGAGCTTCCCTGACTGTTCAATGACTTTCCAAAATGTAGACACTCTGTTTAGCAAATAAATAGATAAAATTACGGAGATATGGAAGATATACAAAAGAGGAGTAAGAGTTGATAAAAACAAAAACAGATCACAGATTAGGATGCATACCTGCCACTAATATGTGATATGTTAGGACCTCTCACGGGTTTCACCTTTTTATAATTTTTAACAACGCGCTTTGTTATTTCGATCTTTATATTCACCGCTTTTAAACAGTGATAACTTTTATAAAGTACAATAAAATTTGTTATAAAGTCTTTCAAAAATTGTCTTACATCACTCCGTGAAACTCATAAGTTACTAATCACAATTCTACAAAATATACGAAACGATGTGCTCAAGACATGAGTGAATTTAAAACTTCAAAACATATATGCATATATGTATGTGATTTTTTTTCTATAACATTTGCATTAGTTTGTTGCTTGTGGCTACCATTAAACAAAGAATCAAATAAAGAGCACATTTAGACAGAATGAATTAAATATGTACTGGAAAAAGAAGTTATATAGACAGACTAAGAAGAATAAGGTGAATTATGTTTTAAGAAATCATGATGCTTCTGCAAAAGAAAAAGCAACTAAATGTGGAAAAATGGTTGCCCACAATAAATGATATCAATAAACACCTGAGGAATTAAAAAAATAGATATTAGTTGACCACATGTAATACTTTTCGAAATTGAAAATAGAACTGAAACCGACTATTGCATGTAAATCTAATGTTATTTTAATATATATTGTATTAACAGAAAATTCGTATAGTTCCAGAATTGACCATCATAACAAAACCGTTAAGTTTTGTATTTGCAAGTACCCCTTAAACAATTGTTGAAATCCAGATGAAGTGCGGTATCAAGTCATTAATGTTAATCATACGAACGTCAAAAATTCTAATTTAAGACCATAATGTAAATAAAATGTACTGTTGCATTTAAACAGTGGCAGCTTAGTCATTATATGTAGTAGGAAGTAACCAGATAACAATATGGTATCAACAATCTGCAGTTGATCAAACATCCGTATTAAAGAGAATTATTTTACAACAAAATTGCATATATTAGCGAAATGATGATAAGTTTATCCTCTACCAAAACTAATCCATATAAATGTCTCAACTCTGTGCATGTAAGAATGACTGCCAGTTTATGAAAAATAGAAGTAGCACAAAATATCAATACAAAGACAAATCAAACTTGAGGGAGTAATTGCAGGAACACAAAATATCTTTATTATTAATAATCAGAAAAGATAGTTGAGAATGAAATATTATAAAATTACAACGGCGAAGAAAGCATAGAAAAGGTCATTGGCAAATAAAGAAAACCCACGATAGCAATTTCTGGATATAAAAAAAAGAACAACTATGTGGTATAAAAAAGAGGTGAACACAAAAGGCGGAAAAGATTATTCTTCAATACAGAAGACTACAGATGCAGAAAGCGAACCACACCTAAAAAAATATTAAATGAGAAAGAAGCTTTCTTTAGTTCGTAAACGACGCATTGTGAAAAAAAGCATTGTGAAATTGGAATACGGTAGAAGATAACCCACCTGCACCACTGTGTCAGTACTATTTAACCTTATCGAAGGGCGAAATCAAAAAAGTACCATATTACTGAAAAGATCATGTCTTTCTCATAACAGACGTCACTTAGAGACAACTATCGCCTGCTGACTTACTTATTTACATTTGTATAAGAAAGTATTTCTAATTGAAATTACTTTTGGTTACTTATTTTAGTATGGTGAATTGTACTGCGATCGGTTATTCAAGCACCAACAATACGATTCTGTAGGATTGATAAATGGATAATATCTTTAGTGTAAAACAAATTCCAGACAAAATATTAGATCATAGTTTAGATACACTTCTGATCTATATATACCTTAGACAAGCATATTATGTACCTAATGCGAAAATGGGCTACGCGGAGAGAATGGATAACATGCATATAAAAGCGGTTAAGAATTTGCATAGAAATAACAAAATTTGTGTTAAGACTGGGGATTCAATATCACCAAATGTCAATGTAATTAGGACTTAGTACAAAATTGATTTAAATGAAGCTTAGGCTACCTGACAGTAGGAACACGAAAAAAGTGTCGATACTTTGTGGTATCGAGTACTTTTACTCGATACCGATACTATTGTACTCGATACTTTGTATTCGGTATTTTTACTCATTGGGTACATTTAGGTTAGGTAGTTATCGTATCGAATAAATCTTAAAAATAAAAACTTGGCTTTATGGCTCATGTTTACGGCTCAGAGGATCTACTTCCTAGAGATAGCCTGCAATGCATAAATACCGTGAAAAGACTAGAAAGAGAAAAGACTAGAGAGATTAAGAACCTATGTCACTTGCCATACTTTCTATTCTGCTATGCAATCCATCGAAATCGAAAATTAGTTGATATCATGTTGATATTTGATATAAAATAAATCGATATTGTGGTACTCAATAGATGTATTGTTAATTCTTTTAGTCTTTATTTTCAATTGCGAGAGAGACATAACATCATTGGTAACGATAACGCACGCCCGGGTGTTATAAACATTTAAAAACAAAGACTTTGGAATTAAATATCCCAACAAATTCTCTGGTATGTTGTAGAAGAATGTTAAAACTGTCATTTGGCTTTTTCTGAATTCAAAAATGATTTTTATCCCACTTATAGAGCTTTGAAAATGGTTTGGGTTTTTTCCAATTAATTAAATGGCCTATAACTCAAAAACGATCCACTTTGGGAAAAAAAGAGAAGAGACCTTTCTTGTTCAGATTGACCCAAAAAACTTAAGCAAATGATTTTCGGCGTAAAAAGTTGTTTTTTGTGTTAATAAAATTGTTTAAAGAATTTCTCGACCAGGGTACAGCCCTGCAACATTCGGATTTGTTTTTAGGAGACCTTTTTGTATGAGAATCAGCAGAAAAAACCGAATCGGAATAATTTTGCTACAGAGAGCAAAGCTTCTGCCTAGTAAGAAAAGTACTCGATACTACGAAGTATCGATACTTTTGTTTCGACCAGAAACATTCGTTAAAGATAAAAACCACACTATTTATAAGTAAAGCTTAATGATGTGTATGGAAATTGATGACTATGTAGATATTTTGCCAAAACTGAGTACATTAATTCTGATAGGAAGTACAGTGCAAGATTTAGCCATGCATGATAGAGAGTAAGAGTGTCATGTTTGGAACCGGTTGTTATGAATCAATTAATAAGGACGAATCAAGGGAAGGATTACAAGAAAACAGGTACACCCAATACTGTGGAACAAGAATATCACTAATCACATAAAAAGAAGAAGCACAAGGATCACCCTTTTGTGGGATTTTCATTATATTTATTTCAACTTATGTTTGAATTACTCAAACGTGATTTCACATTCGCAATTATTTTTATGTTATAAAAAAATAAATATACGATGCCTTTTTTGTTGTTGTTGTTTGTATAAAATGAAATAAATATATACATTATAATAATTATTATTATATACGGCGATTTCGAAGCTGAGATAGTAAATAATTTAAAGAAACTCAAAACTGTGGACATGCATGGCGACGCAGCAGTTGCTCCACAAAGCTGTACAGAATGAGAAACCTACTAGAGGATAAGAGAACAATCATCGACATAATGGAAGCAATCAAAGATGGAAATCTAAATTGGCATAAGCTTGTAGGGGAGTGGTAGCTTTCAAAGATCTACTGCTAGAACTCTATACAACGAAAAAGAAAAACAGAGTGAAACAAATAATTGAAAACAGACATATGACCAAGATTTCGACGACCGATGCAGATACTGAACCTGGTGTACCTTAAGAATTCGCATTGCGTGAATGTATCTAAATCTTATTCCAAACAAAAATTAATTAATAGATTTTTATGAACAGACGAAACATGAAATTCTCGTGATCACTATAATAACCAGGCAAATCTCAAAAAATAATTGAACAATTATAAAACTCTCTATTTTTTTTATACTACCTATACTCACTGACAAAGAAATCGCAACACCCAGTAGGAGATATTTAAATTTAGTATTGTTTTGGTAAAACAGATGATGCTATAGTAAGGAGTAAAAGATTAAAATTTGAATAATAAAAAATGCCAAGGAGTTTAAACTTTTAAAATTGGTTTGTTAATAATGTATTTGTCCACCGCGGTTATCTATACACTCCCCAACACGTCTTGGCATTAATTCAACATTTCTTCTTGAGGAATACTATAACAAACTACCAGTATTTCTTAGAACCTACAAAGTTCGGGAGGGGTAGGGTAAATTTCTGAGCCTTCTACCCATTACATTCCAAACAGGTGCTATGGGCGATAACTAACTCTAGCAACATGAGGTCGAACATTATATTGTTGAAATATGGGATCCATGAGCTGATTAAGGTAAGAGAGTACATACGGCTCCACTACTTCCTGAAGATAACGTTATGCTGTCAGGTAGCCTCCAATAAAGACCTACTTTCATATTCAATAACACACCATACCATAACGCCTACTGTTCGAGGTACATGTCGCTCAAGTTCAAATTCAGCTAACCTAACCTTCTTCTTCTTGATTTCCACCCAAGCAGAATCGAGATTTACCAGAGAAAACGACCTGATTCTAGTCCACATTCCAATGTCGTTCTCTACACCACTGTAGTCGTTGCCGTCGATGCTCATCTGTCAGCGGTAGCACAAGATGCGATCGATAACACTGCCGTCCAAAAGACCTTACACGGCGGTAAACCGTTCGGACATTTACAAGATGGCCTTGTTCTCCTAACCACTCATCAGTCAAATTTCTAGTTGTCGAAAATCGGTCTCTAAAGGCCCTGTCTTAGACGTCGATCTTGAACTTCATTTGTGTCCTTTCGACGTCTGATGACTACTCTTCTCCGATTTTGGGTATTATCAAACCACGCTTGACAGTGTCTCATAACACTCCATCGCCCGAGTTAAGCCAATCAGAACAGTTTGAAGTTTTCAAAAATGTTATTGTTAATGCCGTTGGAACTACAGCTAAATTTATGTCGAAGAATGAATAGTATTTTTTCAGTTATTTGGGTATTTGCACTTATAGGCTTAACCCGCACAAAAATGTATACATTTACTGAATTATTATAGTTCATAATCTATCCACTAGTGGCGGCGGTGTCTGGGGATTCCCCCAAACATATTTGTTGTTTTTTAATCCCCGTTTTGTTACTTTATACTGTGGTTTGCATCCAGAAATACAGTCGTGCGGACGTACAGTGTATAGTTATCGGAAATATACCATAACAATTAGTATTGAGTTTTATTTTGTTACCAGGTACGGTATTTTCATGCAGTTATAAATATTTTTATGACAGAAACGTTATAATGCATAGTTAATCATTCAAATGGATTCGTTTGAAAGGGAAATTGAATGTCTAAGGAACCTTTACGAACTGTCGCAATTGATGAGGAAGGAATTGACGAGGAAGGAGCTGAAGACAGTTCAGTATTAGATTCAGATTATGAACTTTTTAGTGACATTGACTTTGGAAGTAAAGGGAATGACTAAAAAGATACAGAAGGGATGGAATCTGAGACTGAATCCACAGATAATAATCGTTTATATTATCAGGCAAAAGATGGACGCAGATGGAGAAAATTAAGATTTCCTCGGAATGTTCACACAAGAAGAGAGAATATTGTTACGCATTTACCTGGAGCTGTTAATTTTCTTTTTAATACAAAAATAGTGTCATAAACAACATTGTGTGCTATAAGTGCGATCGATTTTTATTCTGAGTTATAATTTTGGTTTTTGTATATTACCTACAATAAATATGTTAACAATTAGAAGAAGTATCAATTGAAGAAAAATTAGGTGAATACCTACAACAAAATACGAAAAAGTCACTTTAAATGTTATTTGAAATTTGTCTGTAACAGGCTTAACCGGGGTGCGAGTGTAATTATTAACCACCCGTCGGACGGAGTGATAACAGTAGTTGGATTTCTGTCCGTGCGATTAGCGATTTCTCAAAATGAAAATCCTGCCTCCCGTAAACCATTAATTCGACCTCCCTCAAATTCACTTAGCTGGCGATATATTCGGCGTATATGTACTGTAGACATTTTAACTTTACTAAACATCGACTTTGGATCCCATCAAACAGTTTATTTTGGGAAATTTCAAAAAATGCAACAAACGACTACAAATTGATAAAAAAAGTTTACATGAAAAAACATTCACCAAATTTACCAAATTGTAGTCATTTAATCCTTACTATAGCTTCTATGTTTTACCAAAACAATATTAAATTTAAGCATCTCCTTCTGGATGTTGCGATATCTTTGTCAGTGAGTATATATTCAAGCATTATTCTCGCGTTAAGTGCAACTCTCAATGTTTACGTTAGCGTTTCATCATAAAACATGTGAATCATCATACTTACTGCAGAAAATAAACTAACAAACACGGAAACGGAAGCATGGCCTGATGGAAACGATTTCGACGTATCTTTTATGAAGTGTTTGCTGAATTTCGTGTTCGTACACCGAAAACTTTCGACGAACGTTCCGGCGACGCAACTCCTTCCCGTATCCGGTTCGCAAACGTCCAGAAAATGCGGCCTGTGTTCTCCGACCAACACTTTTATCAGTTCCGTAATCAACAACACCAATATACACCCGATCGCGCATTCTTTGTAACAGAACCACATTCTGGAATAGTTTATTTTTTTGAACATGTCACTGGACAACATTTCGGTGATGAATAGCACTAACAGGGGAGCAACAGAGATCCGAATAACAGCATAAACGGAGTGACCATTTCTCCAGTGAACTTGTGCGATATCGCCGGATCGTCGCAGGTGTAACCCATTTTGGTATTAGGTAGGATTCCATATTCGATTACTACAATCAAGGAGGTGACTGAAACAAAGAGAAAAACGTGATTAGACAGCTTTTGTAAGTAATAATTTAAGGTGATCAAAGTAACTGAAAAAACTTACATAATACGAATCTGTTGATTCGCATCTTACATAAGCCAACTGTCTAGACGAGACCTATGGTTAGAAGAAAAATACTGGTTATTATACATGCATTTTTTACGTAAAAACCTATTCATCCCCTATGAGCTAATGGTTGCAGACAGAACATAACAAAGCATTATTTAAATATATATTCGAAGGAGAACAATTGCAATAAAATTTTTTTGAATTGTGAAAAATTAACAACAAACTGCCTGCCTCATGGTTTAGAAAGTTGTCAATAGAAGATTAAAACCAAATTATGAAATTCTTTTCAACAATAAGCATGGTAGGAAATAGTTCACTTAACGGATGTTTAAGCATTCTCTGGGAAATAACAACACAAGTCACGAAATTTCTGTATATTTCTAAACATTTCGGAGTCCAGGTCCAGATTCCGTTGTCAAAGAAACTATGAAAAAAGGCACAAATCTAAAATGTGATATTAAAATGTTTGACATTTTAGAATTGTGCTTTTTTTCATAGTTTCTTTGCCACTGACCACGGAGTCTGACCTAGACTCCGAAACGTTTGGAAATATACAGAAATTTCGTGATATGGTGCTATTTCCCAGAAAGTGCTTAAACATTGAGAAAACATGCCACAAATATCCTTCAAAAAAACTAGTTCACTTAACCACTCATCATTTGTACACTTTATACACTTTACGAAACTTTTCTATATATTCCGATCAGATGACGTTTCACTGAGAAAGGTGGAAACTGTGGAAAAATAAGCTTAAAAATAATGTATATTTAAAAATCCATTTCTTTGGTAAGTTTCAAGATTAAGCGCGAATTCATGGGATCGCGATATGTTCGAAAGCCTCTTTAACATACCTCTTGCCGTTTTTCGACTTAATTAAACAAAACTAATTAATGAGACATGTTTTAGTTCACATGATAAACATAATATTATAAGGTAATAAAGATTTGGATTTTTAAGACAATTTTTTTTTTGAATATTTAAGCGATTTTTTTCGGGTGAAATATTATCCAATACGGTATAGAAAATTTCAGTTAGATTTTTAATTCTTCACAAATTGAAGTATTAAGTATATAATAGTTTCCATGATAGATGCAAACAAAGCAGTAGACATCTTTTTTTTTATTTCTATTGTTTAAAAAATCCCAACGCTGAGTTTGAGTTGAATATTTCATTTATCTATGGATCATCTACGTCATAGGGTAAACGATTTGCTGTTATTTTTTGTAAATTCAGTCTATTTTTTGTTCTATTAATTGGACTATGGATAATATTGTTATAAACTCCGTGGGTTTAATTAAAATTCTATAATTTATATTTAAAAAAGAACCGACTTCAGCTGACTTAAAATAAAAACCGTTTAGAAACTGTGTGCAATCAATCACTATTTTCACACATGTCTTTTTTTTATCTGATTTAAGGTACAATTCATTTGAAAATTTTAGCGTATTCTTATCTCTCTCTCTTTCTTCCTTTCTCTTTCTCCCTCTCTATTTTGTATTCTTTGTCTATATTTGCCAGATGTATTTTAACTTTTTTATTTGTTTTAATATATATATATATATATATATATATATATATATATATAACTATATTGGTCTATCGGTTTCTGAATCACCATGTACAACTATAATTCAACTCAATACAATATCACAAAGGTGCTGAAATCTTTAAAACTACCCTTTATAAGTATAAATCCTCTCCACACGATTGACTCTATTTTTCTATTGTTTCAATTATTCCTCTATACCAATGATTTTATTTCGCCCCATATGTCTAGTATTCCATTTATGCAACTGCTCATGGTATACCCTATATAACAAAATTCACCTTTTTGAGCTACACTTTATGACTATAATTTTACTCTACCATTTATTTCAACCACCCGGTATATGCAACTGCTTTTAAATTTTTTTTAACGCATGCCTATAAGGATTCCGTCCTATTCATATTCAACTATCCTAACTGCCTATGCTTATATAACAAATTTTTGATACATCCTGAATAACAATAATATTACCCTTACTTCACACACCTCGTATAAGCAACTTCTTTTGTTCCAAACGATATAACTGTTTTAAACCGCCCTGTATAACTGTAATTCTACTCCAATTTATATTTCAATCATCCTGTATATTCAACTACTTCTGACAATTTTTAAAGCCTTTTGTATAACTGCAATTATTTTCCGCCCTATAATGCAAATATCCGCTCTGTATAATTCTAGTTTTGCTCCACTCTTATTTCAACAACCGCAACTACTTATGTGCCACCCAATACAATATTTTTAGAACCACCCTGTATAACTAATTCAATTCCAACTTATATTTCAACCATTCTATGTATACAACGGCTTATGTACCACACATGCACGCACACATCTACAACCGTATACCATATAGAAGAGTTCGCCGACATATCTAATGGCGGCACTTCACTTGGTGTTAGCGTATTTTTGTTTTGTATCGTTATATTCGTCCAAATATTTGATGTATTCGCAAATATTCCAAACGTGCCATCCACACAGGTCAGTAAAGTTAGCACCGCCATTTTACAGAAACTCAAATTAAAACATATGGGAATTACGAGCTATTTAGGAGCTCTTGATTTTTACCTAAATTGATTTTTGAGCTCAATATTTACTATGGAAAAAGTGCAAAAAACTATTTACTTTACGTAAAGTTAGCACCGCCATCTCAGAAAAACAAACAAAAAAATTTTGTGAGGCGTCTCAAATTAGGAGCTATTTACGAGCTTTTAATTGACGTATTGAACGTCAACCCCTAAATTTGTCTAAGGGGTAAAAACCACCTCCGAAAAAATATTGAATTTTAATTTTAAATTTAAAATCTATTAAAATTATCTACGATTTACGAGCTTTTCCTGGTGTAAAGCAAATAAACATCTAAAAATGCTAAGGGGTGAAAACAACCCCCCAAGTATGCAGTTTTTTCGAATTTTATGATTATTAAATTTTGAAAAATGCATGATCTACGATTTACGAGCTTTCCAACGGTATATTACACGACAACATTCAAATTACTGGAAGGGGTGCAAACCACCCTCAAATTATGCAGTTTTTTCAAATTTTATGATTTATAAATTTTCAAAAATACCAGCATGAATCTACGATATTACGAGCTTTCCAACGGTATATTACACGACTACATTCAAATTACTGGAAGGGATGCAAACCACCTCCCAATTATGCAGTTTTTTCAAATTTTATGATTATTAAATTTTGAAAAATACCAGCATGATCTACGATTTACGAGCTTTCCAACGGCATGTTACACGACCACATTCAAATTACTAGGAGAGGTTCAAACAACCCACTAAATTTACCAGTTATTCCAAATTATGTAATCATTTCAAAAACTGCGGGCCTCATCTACGATTTACGAGCTTTTCAACTATTATACGTTTGCATTCAAGATTTTGGAAAGGATGAAGCCCCCCCCTCCCCCCAATTATGCAGTTTTTTAAAATTTTATGATTTATAAATTTTGAAAAATATCAGCATGATCTACGATACGAGCTTTAAAATACTACATTTAAATTTTTGGAAAGGGATATTATGTGATTTTGTTCATAAAACAGCCTATCTATTTAGAAGCTATATATATATATTATTATAACGAATGCAAACAACCCCCAAATTATGCAATGGTTTTTCCAAATATTGTTTTCTTAAATTTAGAATCAACCATAAATTATGTACAACTATAATTCAACTCAATTTTGAAATGGATGAAAATATTAAATATCCTTACAAAGGTTGAAATCATTAAAATTTTATAAGTGTAATTATCCTCTCCACACGATTGACTCTATTTTATTATGAATTATGATCTATTGTTTGAATCTATTCCTCTATACTACGTGTTGTTACCGTTTCTTCTGGTTTTGTATTCAACTCGCTTCTTCTTCAAAATCTGTTGCTTATTTTAATAATTACGCTCAAAGTTTTTTGTTTCTAATTAACATATTAAAACAGTTTTTCAAATAGAAATAGCAATATTTTTATGTATTACGAAATGCACAGGTTATACCCAAGCAACCTATATAAGTCAAATAATATTCACCTTTTTGAGCCACACTTTATGACCATAATTTTTTACCATTCAGATTATTTCAACACCATAAAAGATCAAAGGTATATGCAAATGTGTTGTCTCGCCATCTTGCCAATATTCCTACCTGTAATTTCAGTAAAATTTCCATAGATGGACGATTTCACATTTGCCTATAATTATTTTTTTGTTATTCAAGTCTACTTCTATAATTCAACTACTTGAATTTCAAAAAGAAATGTTCTAACTGATATGCTTATATAATGAAATTTTATATGATACATCCTGAATAACAATAATATTACGAATTTTTTACTGCTCAAACACCTCGTAGAAGCAAATCAAATTTAGATGTCAAACGATATAACTATTTTAAACCGCCCTGTATAACTATAATTCTACGTCTAATTTAGATATTTGAAAATGGACAATCATATTATGGATGGACCTGTATCCTTATTGGCAAAACTACGTTCTGGTGTACAAACCGCATAATGAATGAATTAATTGAGAAACAATATTTTGTGAGTTAATCCAGCACTTTTAGTTTCCTCAAGTAAGTATAAGCAATTATTATTTGAAAAAAAAACCGCACAATTGGGTGGTGTTTGCACCCGTATAATGAATGTAGTCGTGTAATATACCGCTCTCGTAGATATGCTGGTATTTTTCAAAATTTATAAATCTAAAATTTGAAAAAACTGCATAATTGGGGGTGGTTTGCCACCTTCCAGTAATTTGAATGTTATCAATATACCGTTGGACCGCTCGTAAATCGTAGATCATGCTGGTATGAAAAAACTGCATAATTGGGGGGTGGTTTGCATCCCTTCCAGTAACTAATGTTGTCAATATACTGTTGGAAAGCTCGTAAATCGTAGATCATGCTGGTATTTTTCAAAATTTATAAATCATAAAATTTGAAAAAAACTGTATAATTGGAGGGTGGTTTGCTTCCAGTAATTTGAATGTAGTCAATATACCGTTGGAAAGCTCGTAAATCGTAGATCATTCAAAATTTAATAATCAAAAATTCGAAAAACTGCATACTTGGGGGGTACCACCTTAGACATTTTTAAATGTTTATGTGCATTACACACAGGAAAGAGCTCGTAAACGTATAATTTTAATAGATTTTAAATTTAAAATTAAAATTCAATATTTTTTCGGGGGTGGTTTTTACTCCTTAGACAAATTTAGGGGTTGACGCAATACGTCAATTAAAAGCTCGTAAATAGCTCCTAATTTGAGACGCCTCACAAATTTTTTTTGTTTGTTTTTCTGAGAGGGCGGTGCTAACTTTACGTTTAGCACCGCCAATAGTTTTTTGCACTTTTTCCATAGTAAATATTGAGCTCAAAAATATTTAGGTAAAAATTCCTAAATAGCTCGTAATTCCCATATGTTTTAATTTGAGTTTTTGTAAAATGGCGGTGCTAACTTTACTGACCTCATCCACACATATCGCAAAACACTCAAACATGCCAAATATGTTTGAATACCAGTAAATGTGACACATGACTCACCGTATTTGACTCCTTTGAAGTGCATTGAAAACCGACAACTGGACGGTAAGCCGTATTTGCTCTTAGCGGTATTCGACTTATTTGTTCAAATAAGGGAAACATAGCGGATAACGTCTCCACACATGACCGTTTTTGGACAAATATAGCATATAGACGAATACGCTACACCAAGTGAAGTGCCGCCATAACAAATTTTCGTTCCGATAAACTAACGGAATATTTTCTGCCATTTCACGCGACTATAACTTCGTCTCTAACAGAAAGTGACTTTCAAATGCATCAAATTGAAAACCATTAAAAACACCCTGTACGATAAACTTTCATAGTATATCATGACATTTAAACTAGATATTTATAATAAAATTTTCACATTTACCATGATGTTTACAGTTTTTTTACATATTTTTTTCCGATTTGCAGAAAAATGGTATGTTTTGCGTTATAGAAAAACGTACGGAATCAAGCTGGAACATATCTTTGTATAATACGAGTACAATTTATAATATTCAAATTGCGTGAGCACTGTTAGAGAAAACAGTGAAGAGTCATTGCAAATCGGTGAAATATAGTCCCTTATTTACTTTTTTCTGATTTTCTAGAAAACCGTAAATTTCATGTTACAGATAATTATATGGGACCTTTCTGTAATGATCCTTAATATAATGCAGTTTTAATCATCAAAATTGCCCAAGCCATTTTTGAATAATCGCCCCACATACATAAAAAAAAGTTGCATACGAATTGATAACCTCCTCCTTTTTGGAAGTCGGTTAAAAACTAATATTCACTATCACTTTCTAGAACTTTTATTTTTCATCAAATATTCACAACAGCTGATTCGAATATCAAAATAATAACACGAAATAAGCTCTTCGCAATAAATAACTAACTCTCCGACGATTTTAGTCAGGAAGAAGTGCTTTCCTATTACCATAAAGCCAAGCACATACCAGTGAGGAAAATAGATGACCATTTTATGGACTGCTTTGAACTCTAGGCAGTTATTATACGCACAAATGTACGTTTAAAATGTACGTCTTTCATAATGGGTGCGTCAGTTTCGTTCAAATACTTAGTGCGATGAAAATGGTCAAGTATAATCTGGAGGAGATGAAAATATTGAAGTATTGCTTCTTGCAGTAATAAAATTAAAAAACCTCAGGTAATTTGAGAAGCGTATAGGCGTTTGAAGCAGAGTGGTGAAGTTGTGGAGCAAAAATTAAAACACAACAATAAGGTAACACACTAACTGAAAAATCGATATTGGTTAAAGGTAAAAAAATATAACATTTATTAAAATAGATATTAAGTTAGTTTCAGTTGATCAGAAAATAATTTCCTAATTCTCTCTTTTAACAAATTCGAAATATGAAAGACCAAGAGGAAACAGACTGTAGCAGTAAGAAGGAGATTCCAATAGTGATTATCTCATTTTGTTATAAAAATATTGTAAATTTACATGATATTGAATATTATATTTTTCATTTATATAAAAATTAGTTGATTATAATAATTGAATTCCAAAACATTCATTAAATAAAATAATTGGTTACGTATGTGATAAAGAGTAATGATTATCGATAATGCTGCTAATGACGTAAATATATTACGGTAAATCCATATAATCACGAAACAACTACATTTTTCTAATTATCAACGATAAAAAACAGGATGTTGGGCTCATATGATATTATCGAGTGCTTAATGATTCAGTCAAAATTTTGGGGTTATAAGAAAAAGCTACATTTGTCAATTGCAGGGATTTATAAATGTTTGTAGATAAACTACTATTACTTAAAGAAAACAAACTGGATATGTTCGGCAAGTGTTGCAACCAACAATTCATTACTAAACCTTATAGCCAATTCACTTAGATCGTGGAGAAATATTTTCTCCTCATCTAACAGATTCATTTCCCAAAGAATGCACTCAACTACAATTTCGCGAGATTCAAATACCTACTTTAAGACAGTCATTATGGGCATAGAAACTTTAAGATATTTTATTCTTTAATTATTTTTCACTTGAATTATTGAACTCTATGACTTAGTGTCAAACCACAGTAGCTCATATATTTATTTGAACTAGTGTACTCCCATATCAGTTACAATACCCATTGCAGGTAAAATTTCTTTGCTCAATAAAATGAATATTGTAATAGGTTCCCCTGACTGCCTTCTGTAACATTAATCGACCTTGATTTCCACTTCTATTGCTTGTCAAAGTATGTCTTCAAACCACTAATGTACCTCGGTTTCATTTAGACGCCGTTATTTCCTACCCTGAATTACCAAATTGCCTTTATGTTAGTATTAGAAAGACGGGGATCTAGATGTTGCAGAAAGTAATAAAAATTAATATTGTGACTGACACATTTTCATTATTTAAACCGGAATAATTGAATAAACAATTCGAAGTGCAACGGTAAAAGCATTTTTACTACAAGCTCATATTTAAACAATGAGTTTATTTTGCATTTAAAAATGGCTTCTCGGAACAACGTTTATAGTCTGACATTTATTGAAATACAAGGCAGGATAATGTGATTCATAAAATCTCATTGGCAGACGATTTACTCGAGTACAAGGGTGAAATATAATAATATAAGTTTGCAATCACAGTGGTGTAATTAAAACCAATTTTTTCGAGTCTGCCAATGACATTGTACTCTATCCTTAGCCTAAAATTGACGAAACATCACAAGGCAGTCGATTTGCAGTGATATAAACATTACTAACGTATTTGTCAATTAGCATTTTTGTTACAATTACTCTAATTGACAAATACGTTAGTAATGTTTATATCACTCCAAATCGACTGCCTTGTGATGTTTCGTCAATTTTAGGCTAAGGATAGACTACAATGTCATTGGCAGACTTGAAAAAATTGGTGTTAGTTACACACGTGACATTCGCGCAACAGCGAATAGCTGATAACCTTTGTAACAAGTGTTATATTTTATAGTACTGTTGTCAATACACTTGTTATCCGAAGTTCTTAAAGTTAAACCGTAAATAAAAACGGTTCAGATGGCGCAGGCGGTAGGAAACCTGCGGAGAAAGTAAAATCAAGTTCAAATCAAAGCAATATGAAAATACTATAGACATTTCGGCTGCTACAGATGGTTTAACATTCATTATTTATAATGTGGGTACCGTACAAAATCATATCTTCTTTGTAATTAAATTTTAAGCGAAATATGCATGAAGATTGAGAGCAGCACGAAAAGGAGTTATACCAAATATACCTACTGATTCGGAAGAACCTGTTTTCCTTATGACCGATACAATTCATAATTCGGTGGTCACTAGGTTTAGACGAGTATCCTTAATCATATACAATCATGTACATATCTGCTGTTTATTGGATAAAACTTTTAAGGCGAATTACTTCAGCAATAAATATTCGATTACCTCGAAGGTTTGATATAGGATCAAAATTAGTAATTTGTCTTCGACGGAATGATCAAATTGTCTATGTCAAGATCTTCTAGGTTTGGACATTTGAAAAGTCTTGCAGAACACGCTTTTTCTATTGCTCAGTGTACCTACTTTTTAGGCCAATGTGTTATTTTTCTATATTTCGTGGTTGTTGCGAAGACTAATTATAGGCTCCCGTTGTTAAAAAAAATATATGTCAGTACTATTTGTGGAAGAACTCTCATCTACGATTTCATCTCCACTTTTCTAATATCAAATCGTTACTAATGAAGATTATTTGTATCTACAAAACTGCACATATTTATATGTTCGACTAATGACCTTAAACGGGTTGTTAACGTACATTTATATTGAATAAAATTTTGAAAATTTCAAAAATTCTAATAACAAATTCCACAATATTAATTATTACCCATTATTTGATACTACGAAAAGAAACTGAACAAAAATGTGTATGATACCACCTTAGTTCTATTGGTGTAACTAGATATTACGACAAGTTCATTATTAAAAAATGAATTAAATTAACCTTCAGAATCCGTATCCTCACAGTTGTTCTTAACAACTTACTTGAAACAATTAAATGACGAATTTATTCAACCTATGAACGAAGTTTCTCTAATTGCTAAATAAATATTTAAAGGAACGGAAGTAATTAATTGAAAAGAGGCAACGCCACTGGCACGAGATCTCAATCAACGGACAATGAGTTACGTCATCGTATGCATCCTAGCCCAAACGTCAAATGTCAGGGTCATAAGGCGGTAAAAGATAATTTAGATAACATTTACAGCGCGTGCATGCAAAAAAGCAAGTAATTCACCATTTTTCAACCACAATTCGATGGAAAATTTAATGTAAAATGCAAAAATACTCACCGACAGCGGTTATTAGTAGATTAATGATGTGCTGGACATGTAATCGTCGTCTAAACCTTATCTTTGTAGGTTTTTGTTCTGATTGGGTGGCGGTTTTGTCAATTTCTGTAATATTGACTCGCACAGTTGGCGATATAGTCCGTTCAGATTGCGCTGGTGTCAGTGTTACCATGGCGCGGTTGTCCTGTAACAAATTTGAACGTTTATTGTTATTATAGAGTTGAAGTATAATTTTTTTAATAAATCGTAACAAATTACTTTAAATTTATTAAATGCATTTCGTGTTCACATTTTGAAAACTATACAGATTTTGGTTGATGTTATTTAAGCAGTAGCGTAACTAAGATTGTAAACTACAAAAATGTATATTAAATTTGAGTACCGCTCAAGACTAGATAAATTCATTTTGACGAGTTTTGGGCTCTAGCAAAAGGGATGAGGGTTTGGTTCTGAAAAAATGAAAAATAAACATAGCGTAGAATGAAACTGATATTAAAATTGATTTGATATTTTTGGCTTAACCAAAATAATCGATGAATACAAAAATTTGTTCACCTAGATTTGTTTGGATACACAGTTGATATACGTGGGAATATGAAAAAAAAAACCGATTTGGTGTACTGGGAGAGGGAGTTTTCATAATTCCATATTGTACCCATACTACTAAATATATGTAAGTCAGCACCATAGAGTTGATACCTAAAGATAGAATGAGTAACGCATGGGCTCCTGTACAAGTGGAATCGTAACGCTAGTTGAAAGAGAAAGGAAACCGAGTGGATGTCTCTCTCTAGAGCTGCAAGCAATAGCTAGAGTCGTTTGGCTGCCACAAACAAACACCAATAAGAAGTGAGTTTAGACGGAGTTGGATACGTTCTCTGATCCAGCGTTCTGATTCCACTTTTACAGGCGCCCATATCTCACGTACTCTATCTTAAGTATAACTACTACGGTACAGTCAACAAGCCAATCGTGCTTAATAACTTGAGAACATGTGGAGGTAGACTGCAATGTACAAACATCGTGACAACATTAGAAAGAGAGGGCAATAAAGCATGTTATCTCACTTGGTGGATAGAAGCAATAATACCCTGTGGAATACCCTGCTGCTCTCTCTATTGCCATCTCTTTCCAGTTTTGTCACGATATTAGTGCATTGCAGTAGTATAAGCTTCAAGTCAATAACAAAGGTTTAGTTCGGTTGGTATGAATTCTGTAGAAACAGTTGTTTTGCAGTTAAATTATATTACAGTCTATGTATCTTTCTTCATATGCAAAATTCAACTATATTGTTGTATTGTAAAAAGATTTGAAATGTTGAGGTGCATAATATTCGAAAACTAATTCCCCATAGTCTCCGCTTTATTACAACTTAAGAGATCCATATAGCTGTTTCAGCCTCATTGAAAGTCCTGAATGTTTAATTATTTGTGAGCATAAAATTGTGCCTCTTTATTTTAGCCTAATTTAGGGACTTTGTACGTATAGGAAACCTGCATAAGATTTATCCAACCCTCTAACAATGTTTTCGTTAATCTGCGCTTGTCGTGCACAGAATTTATAGGTGGTTGAGAATGTACGTCCCTGTTAAACCACTGACATACAAAACAACACAATTTAGTATAGATAACCTTGTGTTATAAGGTCTTCTTTGACAAGTTAGCTCACGAGCTAAATCGTCGAGTTCAGACTGATTAATTCTATGAGGTTATGGAGAGTAACATAAAAATCTGGATCTTCAATCTCTTTTTCTCTGGATATAATTGTAAATCTGCATAGCCAATATAATAAAGTATGATTTGGAAGTTTGCCGACTTTTTTATGTGTAGTATTTACTTGATAGCCAAAACTAAAACACGCAGTTTGAAATGACAAGGAAAACACAATCATGTCCTTTGAAGACTTTTATCAGTCCAATCAATACTAAGGCGGATACTCTCTTGGCAGTGCGCGAGCTAGCATTCTTGGTAAAAGTATGTAAAGATGTTCCAATCGAGAGTTTAGCATGATTTTATAGTAACAATGCCAATATATTGTATTAGTTCATAATTTAGGATGAAACATGAGTCCATGACATTACACCGAAGATGAAGCTCAGCCAAAACAATGCTTTGAAAATAATGGCGTAAATAGTTTTGTTTTTCATCGTAACAGTGCACCAGTTCCAATATTCACCACTCGGATGGTCAATATCATTGAAATAAATGCTCGAATTGGTTCCTCAAGCTCTCTACTGCGAGAATAAGCCCTAGGATTATTTTCTGTATTTGAAAAAATAGCTAGGTGGTAACAGATTTGCTAACCATGATACACAACTGAATAGATTTACTACTTTCAGAAATATATACTGAAGGAAATACCTTACCCAATTATCAACTAAGTAATTTTCCATCGATAAACACCAACAATGGAAGACACATAATGCCTCCCTTTTCACTACTAAACCTGTACTGACTTTCACATGAAGACAGATCATTTACGAAGGTACAGATTTCACTCAAGCAGATATAATCTCCCCCTATATCAAAATATTTCTGGTGAAAAGAAGCATTCGACTGTAACAATACATGTTCTGCTTCTGGGGTTGAAAAACCATTTTCTGTTTGACCCTTTGGAAGGGGTGGCAGTATTGTATCTCACACCTTTCCCACTGCTTTTGTGTAACTTGTTATAATGTGATGAATCACTCTAAATAATTATGTCCAAATATCCCACGAGATATGACAGGTCGATTTAATTCTAAATCGGTATTTTAATTAAAAGATGAAGTTTCAGAAGAAAAAAAAACTGCTGTAATAATCTTCATGACTATTTTACCCAAGATGTTGTCAAAATCCATTACATATTTCGAACGATTTTTCTGAGATTTTTTGTCTGCTCAGTTGTTCTACAATAGTCATTTATCTAAGTGCTTAATGATGTTCTTGTAAAAATGGAAAAACTTAAATAGAGCATCCTGATGAAATGGAATTTAAAGAGATCATCCAGCGTGGATGACGTAGCATTTAGAACGATTATTTTTTCCATCGGAAGCTTAATTTTGGTTGGAAAACAAAGATATTCATCAAGTAAATACAAGGACGCATTCGTACAATCCATAAGCGGGTATTTTTACTACTATTTTAACAAAGTGAATAAAAAAAATTATGATTAAAAAAATTAGGCTCAGAATTTCTGAAATTATACTGTTTACCTTAATGAGAAACCTTTTCATTTCTGAACCAGCACGTATTGACTATCTTTGATATATGATTATGTAAATTTATTGATATAAGCACTCACAAACTTAATCTAGAACTCCTACGCATGTGTAATATGACTAGTAAAAAACGTACATACAAATAATTTGTTGGAATAATCAACCTATTCTAATTTTTTCAACGGCAAGGCGGCATAATAACCTCAAATTTTCCGATGATATTGTTCTTAAAACAGAAATCTCCGAAGGATTACAGATAATGTTAATAAAAGTTGCAAAATTAACATGTGAAATCGGTTTATAAATGAATCTCACAAAGTTAGAAGTAGACGACTAGAATACAATTGATATATGATCAATCTTGGAATCATAAAAAGAAACTTTGCATAAGAAAAATACTACTGTCATCGCAGTATATCAAAAATAAATACCGAAGCACTAGTGTTCTAAAATATCGACTAATGCATGCTATGACGCTAACATACTGAACTAAAATACGAAGAACAAATTTATGGAGAAGAAACACCTAAAAAATAAAAGACGCTACCGAAGCAAATATGCTGGCCATGTGGCAGGAGAGAAGGCAGAGAAATGGATCAGCAGAATTGTGAAATGAAAGCCCCATTTGGGTGGGAGATCAAGATTTGGATAAAAAAGCACTAACAGGGGCATATAACAAAAGATGAGTTTGAAAATTCTATGCATATCATTTTCAAATTTCTGGTTAATAGTAATGCATTATTAAAAAGTGGGTAAGCGTAGTAAATAAATTGAGAACTGGAAGTTTTTTGCTTGTCAGAGCAAGAATTATCCTTAAACTAGAAAGAGTCAAACTCATCGAAATAAGAGAAGCCTCAAAGACAAGCAAGATGAGACGCAATATAATACAAATTCCTGCACAAGAATTTGAAAACACAAAAACGAAATTTACGTTAGAAACTATTTTTGGATATGTGTTGCTACAGAATAGGGATGACATCAGGTACCCAACGTGCAAGATATACATAAGAAAGAACACTGGCGGATCCAGGGCGTGGGCTAAGGGCCTGAAATCCCTCTCAATCATCTGTGTGGTTTATTGTGCTAAAATCAATCTTCAGTGACGAAAAGACCCCCACCCCCCAATGACAATACTGGATCCGCCCCTGAGAAAGAATAATGGAGAATATTACACAATAGTAACAATAGTAGAAGTGGCTATACGAACCGGTACTATTGAAATATAGAAGACGAAAGATCAAAATAGTAGTCGAAATTGTGTAGACAGCGGTCAATTCATGAAAAATGGCAATATAGAAGTCCATTGCAGAATAACGGCAAAAATTATATAATAGTAAAAAAACATAGAGACGCCTTAACAAAATATTCATATACTGTCAATGATAGACAAATACAAGAATAGCCGAATAACGCTCTCTGATAATTCACAAAGTATGCACTAATATCATAAAAACAGTTCAAATGCGAGTGCCAGCCTAAGGAAAATTATCAGCGGAACCAAAGAATCTCAAGCCTTGACACTCATAAACTTTGCAAAGCCTTCGGCACCTTATATTCGAAGGCAGAAGTCAACACATAAGCCACTATATACCGGGAAATCAAAGCCAAAATCAGAACATATAAAGATAGCACAGAATTTCAAAATGTTAGGTATTTTGTGAACAAATACATGTTTGTTGTTAGGGAACAAACTTTGAGTTTATAAATCTGCAACACACCTAAGGTTCCCCAGCTTTTCTCGTACTGTACATACTGTCTCCACAAAACCGTTTCAAGAATTGGCAATTAAATTTCATATAGTATAGTAGGACTTCAAATGAGAAAATGAATAAGTTATATAAAAAATATGCAAGGCATTAAAAAACACACTAGGGACAATGCAGAAAAACTGTGAAAATGTTGAATATAATGTTGTTTGATCTTATAAAAAAATAGCAGGACTTTATTGCTTAAAAAATAACTTAAATCGTTAAATTTGGATTAGCACAAAAATAAGTGCGCACAAACATCATAGTAATATATAGTCTCGGGATCCCAATTTAAAATTACTCATTAGAAAACATTGAGAACATCGCAACAATGTAATGCCATTTAATTTATCTACCATCTCACGTCTAAACAGTGCATGTATTTTTAGACATGGAAATGTCAACAAGTTCTTAAGAGAAGTGAGATTTACTATAGCCACAGTGGTTAATGAGATTCTTTTGTGTACTTTTGTACAGTGCATTTATTTATAAAAAGTTCACTCATGAGGTTACATATATTTTTAGTAACTATCATTATAATTAATCAATACAATATCAGGGAAGCTCAAGTACTAAGAAATTTCTGCCTCACTTTTCTGAACTGAATATATTTGAAATATGGGATCTGAATAATCAACAGAAAGAAAGTAAGAAAGGATAAGTGAAAATCTAAAAAAGCCCAGACACATGCTGAGTATGCTGATATGATATTTATGAATGAGTTTTGTAATGGAAACGCTATAGCGTGTAGAGAATACGACATACGACTTCATAACCACGTACGATCAGCTTCAATATTGTTTACTGGTGTTTTCAGTACACTTCAGGAGACTAGTGCAGTACATGTCTTCTGAAAGAGCAAATAAACATAATGTGGACGAAGTAGAAGACATTATTCAATTGGTAGAACGTAGTCCTTCAACAAGCACACGTACAATTTCTACAGATATCGGAGTTTCACATAGTCGCGGTAAAACTTATCATTGCCTTGTTTGACTGGATATCATCATTCTAATATGCTTTTATCTAATGAAAGTAATTAGATTGACTTTTTGTGCTCACGCCGTTTGAAAATGTGTTTTCCCTTTTATATAATACACAGAAATGTAAACACAAAGTTTGGTACCCTAACGCCAAAGCTTTATTTTTACACTCAACGCCGTCACCACAGCAAAGCTGTCATTATCATGGAGTAAACAAAAAATCTTTCTCTCGCACTATGACTGAAGTGAAGATCGCAATGACCGAATGAACAACTGAGATATGAAACGTTCTACGTCCAAATGATATGTTTTATGCCAACGTTGTGTTTCGAATCTTTCGGAACAGTTCGATTAAATGGAACAGTGAATCATATCATGCTTTTTTAGTGTTTATTGTCTACAAACGTTTAGATAAAACAAACAAAAGTAAGGCGTACAATACGTATCCATTCGAATCTATTCAATACCTTCGAGCAAGCGATGATAGACGATTGAAATTCTGGCTTTGGAGATTTGAAAATAACCATTTTTGCACTTTACTGATGTAGCCACTTTCAATCGTGCCGGCATCAAACATAGTCATAATTCACATCAGTGAACTGAATAAAAGAGTGTTTCCCTGTAACTGTGTGACGTGTTTGATGGACAATCAGTTGATTGGGCATGTTGTGTTACCGTATCGTCTTACAAGACCCAGTTATCTAGACTTTCTTGAAAATGAGCCTCCTGCATTTTTTGAAGAGATTCCCTTAGTTACAAGAATGCGTATGTTCTTTCAACATGATTGGGCTCCTGCACATTTAAGTCGTTAGGTGACATGTCATCGAAATCTAATATTCTCAGAAGATTGATCGGTATTACATAGGGGAAAATGATGCTTTTCAAAAATAAGTCTGACTTTCTTGCGACTATTCCTCATTTATTTCATAATAACTGGAAAACTGTATATTTCAAATACCAAACATTTCAAGGCTTAAGTTAGAGATCAGAGCGGGGAATCACACACAATGATTTTCTTATCTCTTCCTCAGTCTTGGGTTGCTTAGACTTTCTGTAAGAGACAACCAGTAATCTAGGTAATTTTTCTAAATTGCACCTACTTATCTGTTACAGTAAAGAAGTAAGAGAGAAAACGCTTTCCACATGAATTAAGCTTGGTAAGATTTTCATCCAAGAACTGAACATAGTTCAATTAGATTCTCGTGTTCCAGGACACAAGTTTAAATATATTTCAGATGTTGGAATAAATTTTTATCGTATCTCTTTTTTCATCACTTGTGAAAGCCATTTATCGCAAAAATGTAGTGAATTGCTAAATAACAAATAACTTAACATGTGTTAGAAACATTAAAATCAAACCTTATGAGGATACAAATCATTCTTTAATCTGACTTTTCCAAACAGGATAAATCCAATATCACGCATACAATAAAAAAAAGTTACTGCTTGCGATAAGAGGTTGACACGTCTCACACTATATTTATAATATACAAGTAAAAAGTGGCAAAATCAGAAAATAAATAATTTTCCAAAATGTTAGATTTATTTTTCTAAATAGTTTCGAACATACTCGGAAATAGTGGGGAGACGTAAGAAATTGAAGTGCCTACCTAGGGAACTGGGAAAGTTAAAAACGGCCTTGTATCGAGCAGGCTTCCTGAAGGTCAAACCGTTAATCAGCATTACAGTATTGAGTTGTTTACATAATTCTATAAAAAAAATAGAAATAGCCCTCAAATGCAGAGTGCATTATGATTCAAAAGCTTTCTGATGAAGTGCAATATTATTAACCATTCACCTCAAAATCAAAGATGTTTTAAAATAAGATTTCCAGAAAGTTTCAGTTGTGAGAGAAATATGTTTTGAACAAAAGAAAAATCGCCTTAATCGGCTTAGAGATGGTAGATACGAATATATTGTCGGAATAGAGGAAAGGTGCTATTTTTTCTATTATGTAAGAATGTTATCCTAAGTTATATAAATAAGAATAAGTAGACATCGCATCGCCTTTGAAGAGCAAATACTTAAAAATGAGTTATTAAATGTTAAAAGTATTAAAATATAACGGGTACGGTGGATCAATTAAAAAAGGGGAAATTGCCTTAAGATTTAGTGTTATTAAAACCTGTAGGTGGTAAATATATATGTGCTATAAACGCCCAAGCCAGCTACAGACTCCGCGACTGAATGAATGAATTAATTAAAGAATGCGAGAGTTCGGGATTGGTAAAACGAATATTGAAATTAGTAGATTTAAAGCCAGAATGCCGACAATTAAAAAATATTCCATTAGCTAAAGAAATTGGATTGCAGATTTACGAAATCGCGTATACAGAGGAGTTGCGGAGCGGAAGACCAGCAAAATTGGTTTCGACGGAATAAATATTGAAAGTATAGCATATAATTGTGATTTGCCGAACATCTTAGGAATTGAGTAAATCACTACATTAACAAGAAATAAATCAGTCTGAATTGAATTACTTATGAGCAAATTCAAAACTAATTAGTAGCATTACTTAATTATTCTTATCATAGACTATTACGAGCTATCCCAGTAGCATGAAATGCTACAACCTTAAAACACTATGTCTAACTATAATCTTTCCTGAAAACTCTGACGGTGAATTTCTCGAGAAAGTTCCAATATTTTCCACAGGACATATGCGATAGTGTGTTAAAATAGTTATAACTAAATAACCATATAGATTGTTTCATAAAAGCTATTTGTGGCATATTCTTGATTATCTTTATGTTTTCTTGGGAAATAATACCACAATCGAAATAAAAAGCTGACTGACTTCGTCGACGATGACTTATGACTAAAATATGTATTGAAAATGTAAATTACACATTGAAAGTTTGATTTTTGACATTTAAGTTGACATAAGAAAAATTTTGTTGTTTTTAAATATACAGGTAGTACAAAAAATTCTAAAGATCATGTATTAAGTTGAACAGCTTTCAAGTTGGAAGAATTTGAAAGAGTTGTCTTTAGAATTTATAAGTGGCGTTCCTAGGTAAGACTTTGTTATGAGACAGCGCATTCGCCAAAAATGCGATCAAAAAATTCTGCTGTATCAGTGATTCCATTAACGTCATAAGGGAAAACCTAGGAAAAACTTTAAACTATCCCGATACTGAGTTGTTGAAAAAAAGATGACCATTAATAATTTCTTCCTTAATTATCGGTAACCAGATACGATTGAATTCTACAGAAGTAGAAGCGATACAATGGCCTTCATTCAAAAGAATTAAGGCAGACTCTTTTAATTTTCGTTTTGTGTTATATTGTTCTTTGTGAAAGAAAAATATAAAACAAAACAGTATCGGTATAGTTCATAAGGTTTTTCCTAGGTTTTCCCTTATGACGTTAATGGGATTACTGAAACAGCAGAATTCTTTGATCACATTTTTGGCGAATGTGCTATCTTATAACAAAGTCGTACCTAGGAACGCCACTATAAATTCTAAAGAAAACTCGTTCAAACTTGAAAGCTGCTCCACTTAATACATGATCTTTAGAAGTTTTTATGCTACCTGTATATTTTGTAACGTGTAAAAAGAGAGAGAGCTGTTTTTTTGTAGGCTCACTGAACTACTTAGCGTTCTGGTGCCTCCTCGAGTGCCTTGTCCGTTGTCTGTTCCACTTTTCGCTAAGCCGACGATATCCAGGACAATACTTTTTTGTTAGGACAGTACAATGTCAGTTAAGTTTGATGCCATCCATAAAATACTTTTCTTCTTCTTAAAAATCTATTGGATTAATTCATATCCTCTAATTCGTAATTTATCTGAAGCCGCTCCTGTGCTGTAAAGATTTACGCATGTTTGGTTCATTTGAGTAGGAAGAATTTCTGATGGGAAGAATGCAAACTTGGGAAGACAGTAACCTTTCGTCTCGAAGAGAGTGAAGCCGTGCTTCGCCGTGGTGCGATTTCTGAGGCTACTAAAATGGCATTCTCTTAAGTTAATTGTTCGATTTTCACGCGTTAGGAAATGATGGCTGATTGATGGTATTATTTGGTGAAGAATACCGTTATAAAGAGGCGCTGATGGTTGAGATTTCTTTGGATATGATTAGCCCTTCGTTGTGGTGGGTCCTAGGGAGGATTTTCCCTAAGGAAGTTATGGTGAATTTTGAGTTACCGTGGATTTGATTTTTTAGATGGAATTCAACTGATGTCCAGTCGGTAATGAATTAGTTGAAGATATTTGGCTTTGAGTTTCCAGAATCAAGAACACAGTACAGATAATCATATCAATATTATAAGAGATAGTAAATTTTAGAAACGTCTAATAAGGTAAGGATTTAATTTGTCGACGGATTATACCATTATCCTTTTTAATCAAATCATTTTGATTATGTGATTATTGTTGAGTACATTTTTAGTAGATTTCAGGTAAACATCTAAATTTTCACTGTGATTTTGAAGTCAAATTTTTAAATATTCCATAATGTAAATTGCAGTTTTTACTCTTTAGCTACATATATCCTAATTTATTTGAAACAAACTTCCTATCTCGATTTTTTTGTACTATATATTTTCTTTTTGATTTTTTATTAAACTCTCTGTATTTTCCTTTTGCATATTTTTTATATACCTAACATATCGATTGTGAAAGAATTTTTTTAATAGAATCAGATTATTAGCAGTTTGTTCATAAAGAACATGGCAATATCACGATAGCCGGTGTGATTAACATCATAACCGCATACTATTTTTCGATTTATAAGGTATGTTCACTTACAGGTTTTCAACCAAATGGCGCCCTAAATTCAATAAAAATTTTGTGTTTTACTATTTTTTACCCACGACCATATGTTCCCCGATGAACAGCAGCCGCCTAGCAAATGTGAACAAACCAAGGTAGGTTTTATGTTGATTTTTGAGTTTTCCAAATTTAGGATTTAGGTTTGGGTCAAAATTTAAAAACAACAAAATTTTTCTTATGTCAACTTAAATGTAATAAATCAAAGTTTCAATTTGCAATTTACATTTTCAATACACATTTTAAAGCCATTGAGAACGAAGTCAGATTCGACTTTGAATCGTTTGGTATTTTCTTTCAGAATACGGCTTTTTATTTCGATTGTGGTATTATTTCTCAAGAAAAAAATAGAGGACTTTTAATGTCCTATTAACCTTTGAATAGAACAATATATCGACCTCGAATGAAAACCCGCAAACTAATGTTTTGACACAAAATTGACATGTGACACACTGCCCCATGCCAAGCAGAAAGATGATCTTGTGATGCCCTATTTAAAGATGTGTTAGGAGCAATTCATTTAATCTGTTAATATTTACTTAGTCTTATGATTATAATTAATTTGCTATTTGAATCAATGCATCAATTGCTCAGAATAATGTCCTTGCATGTCCTGACAATATACTATACTGTGTTGAAATTCAACTCTTACATTTATAAATGACTTGTATTGTGTTTTTAGGTTGTCTAATATTTCCGGTTATGTAACGTACAACCTGACTTCAAATATCCCATTACAAAATCTAGAGGCGTGAAATCTGATGAACGAGCTTGGCTATTCGATCGGACCTCTTCTACCAATCTATCTATTTTAATAAGTTTCGTTTACCCAATCTCAAACTGGTCTACAGTAACGCATTGATTTCATGTAGTTGAAATTGGACTTGCATATTAAACTCGCAGGATTGACATTTACTATTTGTTCTGTCATCAGATGGATTTGATTTTGAAGGCATGTAAAGACACAGAGGTGCTGTTAAAGTTTCATTCAGAAATATTTGCCCTACAATAGTGTTTTCCAGTATTCCTGTGATTACATACATACATGGAGGTCTATCTTTACACATCAAATAAATCGCTCATAACTTTGTAAGTACTCTTCGGATTTTAGCAAACAATGCGTTGAATAGAGAAAAGCAATACCTTTCAAATAAGGCATCACAAGACCACCACTTCTATTTGCAATAATAGTTGAGAATGTCCATTTGGTAATGGGTAATGTGGCACACGATACTTTTATGTCAAAAGTTAGTTTCACTGAAACATTTTACGTTATTTTTGTTCAATTATTCAATAGTGAATAAGTTGGGGAATAATAAAAGTCATTGTTCTAGAAATAGATGTTTTTTAACACATAAGAGTCAGTGAGATAATCCAAGTTCAGATCATGAAATACTGAATTGTAAATTTGTAACCATTGTTAACAAAAGTTATATGTTTGAAAACTAGTTTGATTACAATCTTTTGGCTATGTTAACAAACCTCGGTGCATACACTGTCAGTCATTTAATAGTGGAGAAAGAATCAGAAAAACTTGATCAACAAAACATATAACAATTCTGAAAATATTTAATTGTATCAAAAATAAATGGCAATTATATAACACAGGAGAATACTGACCAGAATGTCACAATAGAAATAACAAGACATGTCTAAAAGAAAATGGTAGATCATAGAAAATAATCAAGAAAATATGCGTAAATACAATATATTGGTCTCCTTGACCATGGTACCATTATTCGCAACGAAAATGGTACTTTGGGGTGGAGTCCTTCAAGATTTATTGTAATTAATTAAAGGATGGTCTGACGTTTTTGAATTACATTAGATTTGCCAATAACATCAAAGGATTTTGTGTTTCAATAGGCGTAAACCACAGAAATAGCGCGGAGATCCTTTCATGGATTTAATGACTATATTTTGCAGTATATTCTAAGGAAATCTCTACTGAGTATAAAAACAGGGGAATTGATCAACTAACAAACGCCGTCAAGACATTGAAAACTAAACCTTATAATAGGAAAATTATTATTGTTACCACCATGTTAATGCATTGGCACATAGATGTGAAAACATCGTTAATAAAATTTATTATTTGGAGATACCTTTCCTGACCACCTGCAGGCTATGTTACAAATTCAATTTTTAAGGAAGAATGGAATTTTTTGGTACCATCCTACTATACAGGATATTTTTGAACACGCATTCATTAGCTATCTATCTAACAGAGTTTTGGAACTCCGTTTAAACCTACTTCTAATTATCGTATCGAAAAGAACCATTGTGTGCATATGAAGTATGTATTCAATAATTTAGTATCATGATGGAGCTCATCTGATATATGATTTGTAAATATGTTTAGTACGGGTGCATCCACCATATTTTCTATTACTACTTTGTTAATTTAAATGTTTATATTAATGGAATACTAAACAAAATTAATCCTGCCAGTCATAAATATAGTGATAATAATAAACCAATATGAATGTTTCAACTGGAATTATTATATTTGTTTACTGTGTGGCAGGGATGCATCTAAATTAGCTAGCGTACTAAAACGAAGAGATCTCGATTGGTATAATAGCCCAGAAAATTTAATGTATCTAAAACTAGTGAGTAGTTTCCTATACTCAAAGTGGTTTCCTTGAAGTAACAGATTGCCTCTGCCCCCTTAAGCTCGTCCCTAAATCCACCCGTTTTGTGAGGACAGTGAATTAAATTTGAAATTTAATATTCCTTTTAACATAATTTCCTGACGATGACAATTCAATAATTTTATAACATTGTCCTAATGTCTTGACCAGGACAGGGACGGATCCAGACACGTAGTTCGGGGGTGGGGATTTCATGCTTCAGGGGGGGGGCGATCCTGTACTAAATTTATCTACATATAATTTTCAACCCATATTTCTTAGACTTTTACATTAAAAATAGTCGTTATGAGATTTAAACCCATAGAAGTGACCTTCTTCTAGGCTCTTGGAGTTAAGATTACCTCGTTTTAATAATACATTTACTGATAATTTACAAATGTAATTTAGGACGAAAGAGAGTAATTTCATTACTTTGTCCAGAATTTTTAAACGTATGAAAGATCGACGACAACGTTGTTGTTGAGAATTTTGTCTAAATTTGCAGGATAAACATATTCCATCCATAGAATGGCAGTGAATATTTTTTTTCATTATAGAAATCAAAATTAAAGTTTAGTAGTTAAAAAAACCAATGCCACATGCACTAAAACGTGAAAAACAAAATAGAGTTTAAAAAAACCATACTAAACCATACTAAAAAGTAAATAATATCGATAGTAAGTCCACTGACTCAATACAATTAACTGATTTGCAACAAGTTTAAAATAAGAACAATCAGAATGACAAAAAATGCATATTATTGTAAAATAGTTTCGGCTCTTAAGTATATTTTTTTAATTTTATTTTTGCAGGTACCTAACTGTATTGAAATATTTATAACCATTCTTCATAACGTTTCTAGGCTTTTTTACAAAAAAGACTTTTATGTAAAACATCTGTATTTTAAACATATTACATATCAAATAGTAGCCTTTCTATCGCTGGTGAACAAATTTCATTAGACAATTTTTTTTATTTGGGTTTGATATTAAAGCGTGTTTTTTTGTTTTTTAAATTATGAATTATTTATATTTTTATACGGTCTTTTGTTATTATAAAATCCGAATTGAGATCTGAAGAATGTGTTCTTTCAAACCCACAAAAATGTGAGTTCGGCTGGTTGAATTCAGAAAAAAAATTTTGAATTTTTTTAATAATATGAAGAAAAACATTGTAAGTTCTAGTACTAGATGGATGGGATACCTGTGGAATGTTAAAGAAATATAAGAAAACCAATAAACGTTAGTTACCAATATCACTTAAGGAAAATATGTCAGAATTTGCGTTACCGATTATATTTGCTGCAACACACCGAACAATTAAAATTCATTCATAAAAATTGTTAATGCACATTTTAAACCACTCTGTACATGAAAGAAATAATTCAAACAGTACCTGAACCGGAGATATCGAATCCATATTTCTAATTTTAATTATAAAAGCATATCCTTTACATCACAACACCATTCTGTAGTTCGTCCTTTTTTCAACACAACATTTTCGGTTTGTTTTTATCGAACTTTCTCACAATCACTGTACACAGATTTTATTAACGAAATCCGTGCAATAACGCGGATATGAGGGCCATTCTGCCATTTAGAAACTGTTCATAGTGATTAACGAAGGAAAGGATGTATACATTAAACTCAACGTTTAGGAAGGGTTAAATATAAATTATTTGTTTGTATCGTTTCAATTTTATTAGACAGCTAAATGCAGAGTTGAGGTTGTATAACTAACTAACTATACAACAGGAGTTTTGTTCCTGTCGAGTGTTCAATGGTCTAGTTTATAATGAACGTTTATTACTATTATTATTGCCCTAGTATAAAGTTTTCACATCCATCAACGATGGTTTTGAGTTAATAGTGCCACATGACTGGTGGATACGTAAAAAGAACAAGCAGACTTTTCGCTGATGTAAATAAAGGTTAACTTTTTACAAGGAATTGAATAAAGTTGGATCGAATATGCCATAGCAACCGTTGTCTTTAACTACAAATGTATTAGAAAACTACCGGCTAGTAATTGAATGTTTTTCTATTAGTTTAGATATTAACTATTGGGGTAAAAATACAATAGATCTTTGATGTACATAATTTGCTGTTGACTATAATGCGAATTTGATAAGTATAGGAAATTAGTGGAACACTATATCTTTCTTATAATTGGTTTATATACTCAAGTGACATTAAAAGTGTTACACTTAGAAGGAATAATTTCTTGATCTTGAAATTTTGGCAACAACATATATATAATAATTTAAAGAAAAGGGCACAAAGACTCCAATTGAATTAGTAAAAATTATTGTTATTATTATTTACTATAGTTTTTTTTTTTTAAATTTTATTACTTATTTTTACACAGATATCTCAAATAATATTTGTGACAGAGTGTTCAGAGCACAAGTTGTGCTATACAGTTTAGAAGTTCTAGTTATTTTTGAAGGACAAATATGACAACGCTTCTTTTTTTTCATATGATTGTGCCAATCCTTGATCTGCTGTAGGACCAGAAGATCCTATGGGTGAGTGGCTGCTAAGTGATAACTCGACAACCCTTTCTTGTTTCCTCTCCGTATATGAGGCGTTACCAGCTTAATTGCAATTTTTCCTGAATTTCTTTTGTATATATTTCCATTAGCTTCAAGTAGAATGTGCTGTTTTTCCACATAATTAGCAAGGCATTCCCAAAAACATGTTTTGCTTTGAAAAAAAATACATCAGGTCAACTGTTTGTTGGTGTTTTGACTTTCTAAGATTCTTGTATTTTTATCATGTAATCTCTTGAGATTTACATTTAAAAATGTAAATCTATTGTATTTCACTACAGCTCGGAATATCGCAATTCCAATTCTTGGTCCCAGTATTCTCTAAAGTCGTCACTTACCGGTTTACACCCATAATCAATAAAAGACCTATAAATGATTTCGATTTTGGAACACTTTATGCCCCTTAGAATTGGCATATTTCAGTATAACTTCTAATACATACATACAATTGGAACTGTCTATGAGATTTACAATATTTTGACCTGTTGGAGAATTCACTTTATGAATACGACCGACCACCTTGAAATATGATGTGTGGAAATGTTCCTTCTCAAATTTGGATTCCCATTTTGTTTCATCTCGGCTTTTTGTAGCGAAGCATCATCAATGTCATTCCATAACTGTTCATCAACACTTTCAGATGCTGGTTCTGCGGCATAACTTTCAGTTTCAGAACAGCTGTCAACAGCAAAACTGTCATAGTCGCTAGCAATCTCAAACACTAAATTACCTTCACCGTTACTTTTATGATGGGCACACTGAATTTCGTCTTATGTTAGTTTTCTTTTAGCCACCTCTAAGAAAAAACTGAGCAAACCTGCCTTATGAGGAAAATAACTAAACACTCAAACCAAATAATTAAAATTACTAGTACAAAGATTGCTATTATAACTTAACAAAGTCAGGCAAGTTCATTTATTAACTATATCCTAAAATAATTGAATCAAACAGAATATTGTTACTATTGGACACCTGTGGGTTGAAGAGTTACTATCGTGCTTTATTGAGAATAAATATTAAACATTTAACAAAATTTTATATTGCACATTTGGATTCGTAAAGCCTTTGGAACAGATTAGATAGAATGGTTTTTCGTACTTTACTTTTGAGAGTAACAGAAAGTAAATTAGTGCACGCCAGACACTTCTGGGGTGTCAAGGGCTAAAAGGTATAGATATAACTGTGTCTCTGGAGATGTTGGTTTGTCCTGTTGCGAATTTAGCCGCCCTGTTAATTGTACTGCTATGGCAGTAATGGGGATGTGTCGTATATGAATAGAAGAATGTAAAGGAACATGAAAAAAGCCATCTGGTCAACCCAGACATACGGCCTTTTACTACTAATTTAATGAGTATTGAATTCGATTTTCCTTACTCATTATTTTTAGGGTGCCGTATATACAATATACGGATACCCTTATAATATTACTCCAGATTTCTGCCTCTGTCACATCACAGCAATTTTCTCCTAAACTACTGGACAGAAGAGGTTGAAATTTGGTATCAATGTATAGTTTGGTGACCCGATCAGGAGTACATATCGATAAAGAAGAAATTTTGATTTTAGGGGTACTTCTGGGGGGATCAAACTAAACAAATCGACCGCCCCCCCTGATCTCCGTATCTACTAAGCCTAAAATTTTGAAAAAAACAGAACTTTACAGGAAAAATAAGGAGAAACCATTAATATTAATTTTCGGGGGCAAATTATAGAATTAAATGAAAATTAAATTTTTTTTAACGCATCATGTAATACATCAAATGAAGGGTCCTATTCTGAGGAACACAAATATATTTTTTTATATTAAAAAATAGTTAAAAAGATATTAATGAAAATATACCAAATTTTACCCATTCCCCCAATCCTTATCTCCGAAACCATAAAACGTAAAGTTTGGAAAAAAGAGGTATAGGGTATGACCTGAAGTTTACTGGAAAAAATAAAGAGAAACCTCTACTTTTAATTTTGATGGGCAAATTACAAAATTAAATGGAAAATATAAAATTAAAATTGTTTCTAACGCATCATGTTATATATCAAATGAAACGGCTCATTATGACGAAAACAAATATATTTTTTTCATAATTTTAAAATAAATTAATTAAAAGATATTAACAAAAATATAAAAAAATTACTCATTCCCCCCTCCCCACCCTTATCTCCGAAACCATAAGCTGTAAAAAATAGAGGTATACGGCCTCACATGAACTTTGCTGAAAAATAAGAAGAAACCTCTAATATTCATTTTGGAGGAGCAAATTATAAAATTAAATGGAAAATAAAAAAATATAATTGTTTCTAACGCATCAAGTAATATATCAAATCAAAGGGTTGAAGCAGATAAAATAAAAAGTCTATGTGTGGAAAATGAAAGGGTATATTTTTAATAAATTTAAAACGCTTCCTTTAAAAGATATTAGGGCAAATATAAGAAAATGCACTCATTCCCTGCTTGTCTGAAACTGGAATATTAGAATCTTGAAGGTAGTACGGAACCCTAAGTATGTGAGTCCAACTCGCATTTGAGCAAATTATTTTAAATGGAGCATTAATTAATTTCCAATATTTTTCTAATGAGAAATGTATTTTCATTACTTTTTACATTTTAATTTTTAATGAATAATAAATAAGTATTTCGGTACTCATTGCTAATAAATACAATTATTTTCCTATGACGTGACACTTATTTTCATTTTTTCTATGATTCATAAGAAAATGGGGCAAGTATAACACAATACAATATAAATGTTTATAACAATAATAAGTTTATTTTATAGAAACTCAGGCAATTTTTTCCTGATTTCCCAATTTTTTCCAAAAATCATGTCACACACTATTGGTTATCAATGTGTTAACAATATTAGTTTGAGAAGGTTCAAATAATTTTTAATATCACATTTCAATTTCGTCGATAATATCTTCAGTGAGTGATTTGACTCCATTTTAAAATAGTGATATAGTTAAAAAATATATTTAAATAATTATTGTATTATTGTCGTTTCCATCTCCTTCTCTTCACTATTGATTTTCACTATATTACATTTTATGTGTTAATTTGAGATGTTATGTTCGATATCAAGGGTTACCAGAGTAACTAGTACACGGTGGTTTGCTTTAAATTTTAAGTTAAAATTAAAATCAAAATGCTGCAACCGTGTCAAAGAGAATTGAACACTCGTTTATTTGGATTTCATTTTACCATACGTTAATATTGCACAGTCATTAAGTTCTGAGCTATGTTTAAGATTTTAAGCCTCTAGCTCATCAGTAAGTCGTTTATTATCGAAGATTTTAGAAAAACTTGTTTCAGTTATGGCCCCGAACTAATGATCTTTGAAATTACGAAGACAATCAGCGTTACTAATATAACAAGTGCTTAAAAGAGCATAATAAATAAACAATTGTCTATTGTTTAACAAGTTTTATAACTACTGTTTTAGTTATGTTATGGCTATTCTAATTTGCTTAATGGAAACTTATAACCGGAAAATTTTCTAAATTACTACATAAGATAGAGCAGATTTTCTTTTTCCTGTAACATTGAACACGACGAAGCAAATTGTACATATCCAAGTAGTTCCCACAACCCTATTTTTTACAAAATAATTATCATGATTATCATGTCTAAAATAAACGGCAAACTCTTTGCACCATTATTTATAGGGTACCCAATGGATCATAATTTTTTAACTTTTGTTCATTTATTCATATATTATTGGATAAATTGAATTGATTGTATTATTTGAGATTTGTAGAGAATTCAAAAACCTACAAAACGGTGTTTTAAAAACACCAATCGAAAGATTTTTCACTAAGAACTTCAACGTCACCCTATCGTTAGATTTCCATATAAAGTTGTTATGCTAAAAATACCTCTTGAATATATAGTGCCAGGCACATGAATATGCATCTCGAACCACCGAACTCTTGCTTACATTTGGGGACATTTTTAACATATTTAAACAAATTTTTACGGAAATATGAGAAGTAAGACTTAGAGTTCGTTTTCTACATCCAGAATAGGTTGGGAAAATTCAAATTGGACATCTTAGGTAAATACGATGACATTGACAAAATAATAATCTGTCTTTTTTTAAACACTAATTTTATAAAACATCAAAAAAATCATATTTTTTAGCATTTTTATCCAATGTTCAGTTGGAATTGAATTTAATGTCTATGGAGTACCTTTTAAAACGTAATATACAGCTGTATCCTAGACTACAAGAAGAAAATAGATGTCCGAGATTTGGTGCCGAGGGTGTGTGTTATATAACATGAGTCATTAAGTTCCAGGTCTAACCAATAAAAACACATGGCAAAATCTGATTTTATTCATTAACTTAATCAACTTCTATAGCGATACATCATTCCAATGTTTTTCTTGTAGAAGGATTTGTCATTTGCCGGGAAATAGTCAAATCTCTTTTTCTGGTTCATCTTTTTGATATCTGCGAACAGACAAAAGCCAGACAGTGTTACGGAAGGGGGTAGTAACAATTCTAATCGTAAATCGTTCAATTTCATCATCGTCTACATGGACTGGTGAATCGGTCTTGATGAAACAGTGTTTTTTTTTGCCACGTGAAATCTTTTCTGCTTGATTGCGTCATCAAGTTGATCCAATAACGCAATATAGTGGTTCAATGCTGATTATTATCTTGCCCTTCGGAAGAAAATAAATGAGCAAAATTTGGACGATATTTGCGACTTCGGTGTATAGTGATGAATCAACATTTCATCAATTATTATTTTTATCATGGGTAAACATTTTCAGAGTGTGGACTCATAAATTTGTTGTTGTTTGTGTTTCAATGTAAGCAAACGCGGCTCTAACTTGGAAAACAGTGTTTCATACCAAAATTTTCATTTTCTGTGGTTGTTCAACCGCCATTGAAATCCATTAAAAACCATTAATAGTTTAAACAAACACAAATATAGTGTCACTTAACTTTCAATATCTAGACAACGACTGAGCCGAATGTGACATTTAGGTGTGTTTTGAAGGTGGGTGCTACCGAACAACAAAAGTGACATGGCATTGGCAGCATTGCAAAAGTGACTTAAAAACCCATGGCAAGGACAAATATTAGTCAAATCAATGACTACAGGCGACAATCTTAAATAGATTATGTTTTCTCAATTATTCCGGACACATATTCAGAAACCTACAATTTGAGATGTCAGGTGGTTCATAGGAGAATGGAAGTAACCAAAATGGATAAAAGGAGAGAAAGAGAAATAAGAGAAGAAGAAAAGGTCCTCCTCATAGTATTAGTGTTGGAGAAAAATAATATTCGAAGAAAATAGACGAAGAAAATAGACATCTTAGTACATTCGTACAGAGATTGTATTGTACATTGGGATGATTTTTAATAAGATACGATTATAAAAACGCAAATTTTTAAAATAAATAATCACGTGTAGTCGTGTCGTCAAAAACGCATTCACGAATCGAATTCAAAAAACTCCATCATGATCATCTTACTGCACAAAAAATCAATAATGCAGTGTTTAATTTTCTTGACTAATCAAGTATACCAATTACTTTTTACCTTATTGGGCTCTATTGTATATAGAGTTATTGGAGTCTACTTATTCAAATATAATTCCTCCCCCAGACTTGTTTTCAGTACACCTGTTAATTTTGTGTATGTCTAGATCTGTGTCTATATCCCAGGTTCAGCCATTTCGTGTTTCTTATGTTTAAACGATTATTTTTCTTCTTAACATGCAATTGGCATCTTCCTTACAACCAGCAAAAATCAATTAATCATCTGCTATAAACCGAATTGATAAATATCCACGACGAATGTCGATTTTCATATCTTTACTGTATTCTATATAGTTTTTCAGTTCTCCCTGAATTTTGAACAAGGTAGGTGACAACTTGCAACTCTATCGGTTAGGCTTTCCATATGGGCTTTCCCTGTTTTATGAACTTTATGTATGTAAAAACGTGAAAAGTGAAAAAAATCAAATCTCTATAAAAATACCTCCGTAGGCTTGGGATGTAATTTTAATGGAAGCCGTCATCTATCTCTTAAATTATACAACTAAAAAAAGGAACGATGTAGAGAAACCTTTACAAAAACAGAAAAAGTGAAAAAATAACTAAAGCTCTCACAGAAATAATGATGATAACGATGTAAGAATTTAAAGTTTCCTCTATTTTCAATAACATATTATCTCCAAATGATATAAATTACATTTTTCTCATAAATTATCCAGCTCATATTTACTACTAACCATATAAAATTAGTCACAACATACCTATTTGAAATTTTATAAACAACACACAAACTGAACAAAAAATGGACAACAAAGACATGTACTCGGGAATGTTTCTTCGTGCTAACTTTTGAAATCAACCAGGTGTTTCTAATGACTCTTAAATTGTATTTTTTGTGGGAAATCTACGTAAGGTCGGACGTCTATACTTTTCATAATTACGTATCAACTGTATGTTTATAATAATGACTCACGTGAGAAATTACAACTGATTCATAGAGCATGACATTCTTTAGTTACACATTACGTTGGAATTATTTTCCATTTCATTATAAGGAATAAATTTGCATTTGTATGTAATGTATTCGTATTTGTTTGGAGATTACCTGTAATTAAACTAACAAAGGTGATCAAATGTGTTACATGAAAGAAAACGGTGGTTAATGTCTAACTAATTTCTTCTTAATTGTAAAACATGCTGAGCTTATTTCGCATATATCTTCTTGTCTAACACTTAAAACATGCTGGGTCTCAGGGTAGTGGAAGGAGTAGAAGATAGTTTCTGGAAAGTAAAGCCCAAAATATATACTTGAGAAGTCATAGGCACCACTTATTTGCGATCTCTAAATTCAGTCTCATTAATATAATTTGGAAAAATTCACATACTTTGTTCTGTTGAAGTGATTTCTGTCAAATTTTAACACACGCTGTTCTTAATTTGAATGTGCCTTTTTAGTCTAACACGGGAGGGTTGGTAAAGTTAAATAGGTAATAATCGCGTATCCTCTCGAATTCAGTACTATTAATAACGAAAATTAACATACTTTCATGCATTTTGTGATTTATGCCTGATTTTACAGGCTTACCTTATTTTGAATGTGTTTTCTTATTGTTACAACAAAAAAACACAGTGTGTCTCCAGAAAAAGTAGGAAGGTTATACGGATACCCTTATAATATCACTCCGGATTTCTGCCTCTGTCACATCACAGCAATTTTCTCCTAAACTACTGGACGGAAAAGGTTGACCCGATCAGGAGTACATATAGCAAAAGAAGAAATTTTGATTTTAGGGGTACTTCTGGGGGGAAAACTAAAAAACTCGACCGTTCCCGCCCTGATCTCCAAAACTAGAATAGGAAATATAGAACGTTGCCCGAACTTTACAGGAAATATAAGGAGAAACTATTAATATTAATTTTGTGGGGCAAATTATACAATTAAATGAAAATTTAATTTTTTTTTAAACGCATCATGTAATACATCAAATAAAAGGTCTCATTCTAAGGAACACAAATATATTTTTTTCATATTAAAAAAATAATTTAAAAGATATTAACGAAAATATACCAAAATTTACCCATACCCCCCCCCTTATCTCTGAAACCATAAGCTGTAAAATTTTGAAAATAATAGTCGTATAGCGCCTCACCTGAGCTTTACTAAAAAAATAAGGAGAAACCCCTAATATTCATTTTGGGGGGCAAATTATAGAATTAAATGGAAAATAAAAAATTAAACTTGTTTCTAACGGATCATGTAATACATCAAATCACAGGGCTTATTATGACTAATACAAATATATATTTTTTAAATAAATATTTTAAAATATATTAAAAAAATATATTTAAAAAATTACCCATTCCCCTCTTTATTACCTAAACTATAAGACCTAAATTTTTTTATTTACATGAAAAATACGAAGAAATCTTTAATATTAATATTGGGGGCCAAATTATAGAATTAAAAAATTCTCATTTCTCGCTTTATTTCCGAAACCATACTACCTAAAATTTTGAAAATAATTAGGGGTACTGGGGCTCACTTTAAATTTATATGAAAAATTATTACAAAACCTCCATAGGAATTTTAGGGACAAATTATATAATTAAATGGAAAATAAAAATTCAGTTTTCAAACACATCATGTAATATATCAAATAAAAGGCTCATTATGTGAATTATAAATATATCATATTTTTAAATCATTTGTTTAAAAGATATTAGCAAAAATATTAAACATAGACTTAATTCCCATTTTAGAAACTACACTATTTAAATTTTGAAAAATATATTTTATTTGTATTTTTAAATGATTTGAATAACAGATTTAATAATTTATAATTTGAAACTTGACCTATTTTGCTCTTTATCGTCCAGAGCCTCAAAATTCAGACAGTAGATTATAAAAGGCTTCCCTGAAAGTTTATTAGTAAAATAAAACTCTAATGTTAATTTTTGGGGGGGGGCAAATTAGAAAACTAAATACATATGTATTCTTATAAAAATCAAGCGAATCTTGAAGGTGGTACGGAACCCTTAGTATGCGAGTCCAACTCGCACTTGACCAAATTATTTGAAAGAAAATCACTAAATATATTGTTTTCTGAAGCTTGTTAGTAGCATCAAGTTTCTTTTATTGGTTTTATTGGGAAATGAAAACACTACACTTGAGAAAAAAAGGCTGTACATTTAAAAAATCCAAAGGTACTACGTAGGTAGGTACTACTTATGTGTCATATCTTAATTCAATCTGGTTAATAACGAAAAATTACCATACTTTGTAGGGTTACCGTGATTTCTGCTTCATTTTAAAACAGACTAGCCTAATTTATGATGTATCATTTTATTCACACACGGAACCATATTGGCACAGGGGAAAGAGCGATGGAAGATAGAAGGGTTTTTGTAAACGTAAAACCTAAAAATATATTTAAAGAGGCCTATTTAAAGTCAGCTGCTACATATGTACTGCTAATGTGTCCTCTCTTAATTTAATCTCATTCATAAAAAAATTATTAACATAGTTTGTTTGGTTGCCGTGATTTTTGCAGTAAGCCTAAGACTGACCTATGCGTTTGGAAAATTATATAATATCTCCAAAATATTATTTACTATTATGTTTTCAGTGCATGATTTATGACTGGGTTAAAGGTTGGTAATATTGTTTTTGTATAGAACACCAGATATGTAATAATTTAAGGAATCACTAAAGTTTTTTATTACTAAAGTTTTTTATTACTAAAGTTCATAATGTCAAATCTATTAAAGATTTCACATAATAATTTTCAGATTATTTTATTGTTTTGGAGTAACCTTTTTCGGTTCAGTAGTAACGCTTGACAGCTATAATGAGTAAATTAATTTTTATGTTTAATTCATTACACTGGTAGAGAATAAATTTTTAATATATTTAATTTCTTGATGTTTCAATTCACTTAAAAGTATGCAGTAAAATAGCAAATTTAATACTAATTAAAACAGACACTTTCTGATAAAAATGGAAATATTGAGATGAAAAAGAAAGTTTTAATTGTACCTTAAAGTTGTATTAGAAAGTAACACGCAGTAGAGTATGAATTCTGGAGTAATACATTAAATACTCTTGCATTCAACAAATGACGCTACCTATCAATTAGTTTAGCTTTCATTGTGTGTTTAGAATCAAAAGTGAGTATCTCATATGTTATTTGTTTAAATAGATATTTAAAAAAAGAAGTACATTTTGAAACGTTTTGAAGACTATATAAAAAAATACTGAATTTTAAGAAGTAAAATAGATTTTCGATGATTCAGTTTACGAACCTATATGTTATCGACCTGTGTAGGCTAGACTGAAATTGATGATAGATTAGATTTCAAATACTAAACGGCTATTTTTAATAAATAAAATTTTAGTCTAACACTTCGGATCACTGACAAAGGGAAACCGTCAGACAGAATTTTTGTGCTATTTATGAGTCGTGTTATTTTTTGGGACGCTAGGAAATGTAATAAATATAAACAGGTAAATATTAAATTCACGGATGTCAGTAAAGTGGACCTTTTAAAATAGAAGAAATATATTAGTTACTTGTGATGAAAATTAATTATCTCGCATACTTATTCCTTAAAAAAATATATTTTTTTTGAAAATAGAGCCTTATATTTACTCAAAATTATGTTTTAATCTTATCTGTTTAAAAACGGTATTTCTTGTAAGGCGTAAACAAACTACAAACATTATTAGTTTACAATTTGTAAGTTTCCGTGAAGTTTGGTTGATGATGGAAATAAAAAAACCTGGTTGGTGTGTAATATCTCAATGTAGAAATGTTTCTCTACTTCCCCAATTAAAATATTTATTAATACACGACGAAATGGAATCATACTAAAAAATGGAACCTAGCAAAAAGGAAATGTTTTCTATTTGTGTTTTAACTGCGGAATAATATCGAATATTCCTTGCAATGCTGTAAAGTTTAGAATAAAGTACGTGTTTTAAATGGTATTTTAAGAAAAAGAAATGTAGAATATCCAGTAATTTGCGATAATGAAAATATTGAAAAGTGAAATTTTTCCTAATTTGACAACTCTAAAGGAACAAACTTTGTAATGTTGTTCATTATACAATTTTGTATGGGGAGAATTATTATGACTGAGTAACTTTTAACATCTTAATAGAATAAAATTGACAACCACTACTCACATATTTTCCATCATATTTAAAAAAAACATTCATTACAAAAGTAATTGGTAAATACCGAAAAAATTAGAATGACTCCTACGCAAGAATAACTCACAAAAACTTTCAAATAATTGATGAAGAATCAAGTATCAAATATGAGGAAAAACACAGCGGAATGTAGCTAATTGTTGGCTATAAACGGGTGAATTTTATATAAATATAAGGATATTTAATTCCACCAGACCTAGGTAGGTAATCGCATGAGTAAGGTATCATGCATATTTTTTTACATTGAGAGTAATCACAAATGATGTCACACACTGGGACCAATTGATAACTATTTTGATTATTATATTTTATTTCTTGTGTTAAAAATATCAATCACTATTATTTCACAAAAATATTCGTTGAATAACCCTTAAATTTTATGAACATTTTAAGTACATTTTAGATTCTTTTTGATTATTGTACGATCCCCTAGTGGCCACCTTTCTTTACTAGACTTTAACACTATTTGTACCAAAACTTGCACACAGTTGATATTTATGTACATACTATCTGATCAGATATGAACACAATAACTTATCTGGGATAAAGATATATGAATTGTGTAGACTATATAAGTTTGATGATGGCGTCTGTGTAAATCCCGGAAAAATAATAGCTTGGCAGATAAATATAAATATATTATAGTTTTGTTTTGATTGGTAGAAAGTATATATGTGGTGCTAATTTTTGGTTTTTTTCCCTTTGCTGTTATAGAACATGAGTATTAAAAGCTTAACAAATGTCAAATTCCAACAAATTCTGGATAAAGTAGGTATTTGAGAATATGAGCAGATGAATTTGGCTCACAGATACAAATGAAAAATATTTAATGGCTTCACGGGATAACATTTTCTCTGAACAAATTTAATAGTTCTCAATTACAGTATACGCTCTATGAGGTTAGGAATCTGCTTAGGATTATAAGTATCTATTTGACTAGGAAAAATTGTTTTATACTTTTTTATTCCAAAACCTAGACATCATTTTGAATATTTACTGTATCTTTAATCATTATTTTGGTAGCAAGATTAATTTTTTATAATAATTTAACCATTATTTTCTGGTACTTTATAATTTTTTGAGACATCATGGTTGAATAGATAAATAAAATGAAATTAAAACAGGAACTTGAAAGGAAATTTTCTATTTACAAAATTACAAATTACATCTCTAAAAGTATATTGTTATTATATAAATAAATACAAAAAGTATTTTTACGTTATATTACAAAACATATGATCCACAGTTTGTGAAGGCATAATCAAATTTTGTAAGTAAAAGTAAGTAGCTTAAGTAAAACTGAAAATATTTAAATAATAAATATGTAAAAAAACTTACTAATAGACAAGCTGAGTGTACTTCAAACATTTTCACGTAAACTAAATTCAAGTGTTTCATTGTATTTTTTTAATTCACTGGGTAAACTACAGTCCACTGACACTCTTTCAACACTCTCGGGACAATGGACAAAAGATGAGTAAATATATTTAAACATTTGTTAGAAAGACAACAAACAATTAGTTATCAGTTCCTGTGCGGTTAGCAATGCGATATGGAAACCTAACTTGCGTACGACTGTGTGAAATGGGAAAAAATGAAGTTTCTTAAAAGGTTTCGATACCGCTTTGGTTCAAACTAAAAAAAAAGATTATGTGGCTCCATACGTCTTGTCGGAGTCTGATAAAAACTGTCTCCTAACAAATTAGTAATGTGGTTTTAACATTTAAATTTACTTACACCTTAAAAGCGTAATAATTTTTGTGTAATCTTGACATCGTAGATAATGTTTAACTATTGTTGGTCTCAGCATTTTTTAAATTAATCTAAACTGATGAGATTTATTAATGTAATTTGATAGTATACATTGATTTGGGCTAAATTATGTATCATTATTTCTTATGGTATTTGTGTGGGAAATATATCGTTTACAAAAATTATAAGTGGACTGTAACAGAAAGTACATATGATATGGTTAAATATTGAAATCCAAAAAAATAATTTCCGCAGATCCCTATCCGTTTTTAAGCTGCAATTGTCCATATTGCAGAATTTGAACACACAGGCAAAATACTTTCAGTAATAAGTATCACTTCTATGGGATGTTAAAATAAATATACCAGTAAGAGAGTGGATATAATTGGAAGTTTCTTGCAAACTTACTGTTTGCAGATGACCTAATCGGGATAGCCAACGAAGCATATGATGTAACATACATCATATCGGAAATATGTTAAACATACAGAGACAGATGTAAATTTTTTTTTTCAAAAACAAAATATTTGTTTGTTAACTCAGCTGAATTTGATTTAGAAAGAGAGGAAAATAAATTCAAGCTTTAATATCCCAATGAGACAAAGGTTGAAGGGGCAGAGACGGAGATAGACATCTCGTGAAGAAGTCGCGGGATGTCAAAGTTGCAGAGAGTAAGAAATAGCGAAATATGGTAAAATATGACAGTATAAACACCTCTATAACAGAGGAAGTGAAAAGAAGACAACTTATATGGGCATTTTAAAGGTATGGAGGATAGGAGCTGCCCAAAGAGAATATTAGAGTGGCAGGGACATTATAGAAGAAAAAGCGGTAGAGCGCTAGAAGAATGGATAAAACAAGTTGGAGATGAGAAGATTGGAAGATGAAAATTGTCCTCAAGGAGAGGCATGGCAAAAAGGATGCGACAGAATGCCATAATAACGCTGTAAATTCTAATATATATCAGGGGGTTTCCGGGCATTCATCTGTGTAGTTAATAACTGATCCCTGCCGGGAACGATGGTAAAATGACGACGTTTCGGCAAAGTCACATCTGCTCTCATCTGGTCGGATCGGATAATTCTCGTATCTGTCTGCTTACGCATCTAGTTACTCGAATACTAATATTAATATTAGTATTAATTCGGATATAAATGTTAAATTAAGTATGCAGTAATGTCATTAATTATAGGTGGCTGCTGAGTGACAATACACTTATCATATGTACAAAGTACAATAGCTATAGTCTGTGTAATATAACAGATTTAGATTCTGAATTCGGCAGTTGAAAATGATCCTCAATTTCACTAAAAGGAAATTCACAACCATCCTCTAAGAATGAGAAAATAATAGTCAGACTTTATTTAACACTTTCAGTTAGTACTATGCAAAATTCAACTATTTCACAAACTTCCAAGGAAATCAAGAAGACCAGACCCTATACCAATTAAAGATTCACTTTTTCAACCTCCTATTTCCTTAGACTTCAAGCAGAAAAACCTATCAGGTATAATTGCTACCAAAAACTTTATTATCTAAACTTGATGGAACATCAATTCTAAACTCTGAACAATAAATTATCACTTTTGTGGCACTGTACTTTTCTTTAAAATATTCTGGTATTCGTTTTGTAAACAGTATAGTGTTTTCGTTTTGTAAACAGAGGTTAAGTGGTGGCTACCTTTCCGGTCTCGGATATAAAGAAATTTAATAATACAATACTAATTGAAAATAATTTCCTATATTAATTTCAATTATTATTCAGCAGCTTTAATGCAAAACGTTTAGTTTTTAATATGAAATTAGTCTGCACACAAATTTAATGGTAAGTAACGTTGCCCTTTTTTGTGGTGTTTTGTTATTGTATATTAATTGGATCTTATATTTGTTTATTTACTATAATTTATTGATTTTATATAAAAGAAGAGACTCTTAATATATAAACTAGTTATTGATTCTTACACAGAAAAATAAATTGTATGGGGATTTCAAGATCAAGGTAGTGTGGTGTTGGTCGGAACGAATTGTAAAAACAAATGCACTCTCATTACCATATGTGTAAGTGTGGACTTCCATTAAGAAGTATTTGTTTCAAAATACTTAAGAATCTACAATGAGGCAAGCAATTTATCATAAGCGAAATTATCCGGACTATGAATGCTAAAAATAGCACAAAGCCCAGTTTCGAATACTGGTGTAAACCTTTGATAATTGCATAAGTCTTGCAGCGATGATTCAAAAACAAATCAAGAGTAATTTACCGAAGTCACATATTCTTCCTGAACGCATGTATACAACCTAATGAGATAATAATATTTCGCACTTATCCACGACGAATGTAAATTTATTATTCGTGATAGCCAACTATAGTCTATTTTACAAGTTCAAACTGTCTTTAATTATTTCTACTGTCACTTAAATTATAGATAACTGGATTTGGAGAACTATCCAAAACCCTCAGAATTACAAAGTTAAGAACAAATTAACATTTAAAGAATTATGAACCTGGAATTAGTAAATAACACAATAACTGTTAATATTAAAGAAGATTTATATGTCAAAAACAATAAATTCTAAAAGGAAAGGTTCTGCAACGCTATTTGCTCTCGTAAATGTTTTCGTAATGTTACGGAGGTGCGTTTACCGTGACCTAACTCGAAAACGGGGATTTTAATTTGATTTATCCGAGTCAAAGTCGAGTAGAAATAGAAGAGGGGTGCAAGTTATCTTATATGTAATTATACAAATATAATTCAGTAATTTGTGTGGTTAAGCAATGAAATACACGTACATAAATAACCTGCACCAATAGAAAAAGAGCGGCAGTCATTTGAGCCTGAACGATGAAAGCGAGAGTTTCTTACGAAATGATATACTTCCCGTTTCTTGTTATCTCCCTGTCTCTGTTTCTATTTTTTTGTGTCACTCTTAGTAATAAATATAAATGCCAGGAGAATTAATATGGTTGTTACTATTTTGTTAAGAAGAGAAAGTTTATATAAACTTGAACGATTCCTGCCCTTAATCTTACTTGGCCATTAACCTTTACACCAATTTTTTTTGTGGGCAACTTACGATATCAAGTTTCATTCTCCAGCTTGGCAGAAGCGAGAAAATCGTAGAATATTGTGACGTTTGCTTACAGGATCACGACCTTATCTTAACCCTTTGGCCACATGCGACGCGTATGCGAATCGTATTTTATGTCGACAAAATCGGAAGAAAATATCTTTTTTTTCGGAAATGGTTCACTTGCAAATTTCGCTTCATTGTATTTAACATTGACACAATTTTCAACCCCTTTGAGGTAGAAACAAGAAAATGGTGGACCAAATTTTGTTACCAGCTGACGCTCTCTAATTTCTGCACATCTATATATCTAAAAACTTGTCTGATCCGTTCTTTCATGTCTTCTTTGGTTGTCGGAGAGATTCTGTAAGCCCTGTCTTTCACATAACCTCATAGAAACACCGTTTTAGTTAATAGATCTGAACAGCCATCTAATCGGCCCCCTCTACCTATCTAGCTGCCAGGAGATTCGTATTATAGAAGTGACAAAGAATTGGAGCAGTGTAAGGGACTGGTGCTCCATCATGTAGACACCTCATTCTTTCATTAGCATTTTTTTGGTATATTTTGTAAAAGCTTATTTAATAAATCATTTTTTAAGAAATATAAATAGACCCGGCAATTTACTGTTCCTTCAAAACGGTATGGATCGACAACATATTGCTCAATAGTACCACCTCATAAATGTGGAACATTTACTGAATGATGTAAACTATGTCTACTTACAATACCCAAACAAAATGTTATTACCCAATAATAAAAGTTTATTAATATACGGAAATGCTAATAGATTGGTTGCATATTTAAAACAATCCGTTTAATTCATTAGAAAATGTGATTGTAATAATTTATATTTAAAAAAGAACCCACTTTAACTGGGTTAAAATAAAAACCGTTTAGAAACCCTGTGCACTCAATAACTATATTCTGACATATATTCTTTTTTTCTTTGATTTAAGGTACAATTCTACTATGATTATTTTAACGTATTCTCATCACTCCCTCTCTCGATAATTTGTATTTTTTTCTATATTATCAACATATTTTTATTTGTATTATTATTTGGACCACTAACTATAAGTGTAAATCTAATTCACTCTATATTGCAACCACCCTGTATACGTTTCTGTGTATTGGTCACCCAATATAAATTATTTGTCTATTATTTTCTGAATCACACTGTACAACTATAATTCAACTTTACACGATGTTGCAACCGCCCTTTATAAGTATTATGCCTCTACAGACTATTGTCTGTTTCTATTTGTCTATTGTTTAATCCTATAAACCCTATAATTTTACTTCACCCCATATGTCAAGTATAAGCAACTAGTTATGTTCCATTTTTTTAACCACCCTGTACTTACTTTTATTACACCTTATATTTCAACCATCCTATATATGGAACTGCTTATGTTCACCTAATATCACATTTATTTTGTAAGATTTTTTGAACCCAACTGTTTAACTGTAATTTTACTTCGCCCTGTATTTCAACTGCGCACATTGCTTGCAGTTGAATTTCGAAGCACGCACACACACAAACCTACCACCTTTTACCGTACAGAAAAAATCGCTCATCTAACAGTTTTTCTTTTCGATACACTAATGGAATATTTTGTGTCATTTCACTCGACTGCAATTCCTATAAAATGAAAACCGTTACAAACACCCTGTATCATATATCTTGACGTTTAAGGTAGATATTTATTATGAAAATTTGACATTTACATTTTTTGCACATATTTTTACGATTTTCAGAAAAACCGTGTGTTTTACGTAATAATATATCCTCTTTAACAAACCTACATTATCCTACTGGAAATATCTATAAGAACATTAATAATAATGTTGTTAATTACCATTACGCGTTTTTTTTCTAAAAATGTCTGAAATAATAAATAATGTTTAATTTATTTATCATTATTAGTTATGTGCACAATTTTTAGGAGTAATTTCTAATACAATTGGTCGTAACTTTATATTATTTTCTATCAATTGGAAAAATTGACAAGAATTTTGAGCGAATCTTAAAAAAAAAACAATATTTTTCCAGGTATATAAATGGCATTTACTAAATCTATTAAGAATACTTCATAGAGATTTATCTAATTTGTGTTAAATATTAAGGTAGTAACTCGTATAGTTAAACAAGAAACATTTTGTAAAGAGTGCAGACATTTCTTATCTCTATGAATAATCTTATTCTGCTATAAAGTGTCGCTTATTCATTTATGTTTTCATAACAATAGAGTTATTATTTTCATATTTTTATCGGAGACGTTCAAAAGGTTATCAACTTTTTATCACCGCGTCTATGGTTGCATGCTTATGGCCTTGTAGAAGATTGAAAGATTAATATGAATGAAGAGTACAAAGACAGCTGTTGGTAGGCGCATTTCTTGACAGTTGGTATATGACAAACAACTTAACTGTTCACTTTGGATGGTAATTCATTTCAATTTAAATAATAATTGGAAAAAGAATTACTTCCTTATTTACTTTATGTAAATCTCTATAAGTCAAATTAATTTTAAGCTTTCCAAAATGGTTAAAGCAACATTTTCTTAAATAAGTTAATTGTTATATTGAAAGCCATGTCTTTAATTAGAACCGTTACAATAAACATCCCATATGTAGTGCTACTGTAATAATATGACAGACACCAACTGCTAAATATTTTCCGTAAAAGTTGAGGCGCAGACCTCCAGTCAGGGGTGTACCTACCAACAACCTATTATTTCACTGTAAACAATTAAAGTCTTTATAGATCGGGTAGTCCTTTCACTGCTTACGAAATAGATGCTACCTCGAAGCCACTTTTTTGTGTTAAATTTGTAATAATTATTATAGTTACAAAAATTATTAATACTAGTCACAATCCATCAACAGGTCTGGCCTAGGGCGTACCCAGCTTTTGGTTTAGGGAGGGGCAAATCAGAAAAAAAATTTCCTAGAGAGGGGCAAATTAGGAAAAAAGTTGTCATAGAAAGAGGCACAAATCAGAAAAAAAAATAGCAAATTTGTAGGAAGTGTTGTAGGCTCACGGCAGATATTTCAGGTCCGGGGGGGGGTAGCTGCACTCCCCACTTACCCCCCTCGGAACGCCCATGAATCTGGCAAAGATTTTTTAGGATTTAGCTACCACAACAACTATAGACGCTATTAAAAAATAAGGTATTGTATTTATATTTCGAAATAACGTGCACATAGACTAACCAATAACTTTTTTTCGTACAAAAAAGTAGCTGCAACCTACTTGCATCCATATATGAATAAAAAAAATATATACTATTAGAGACCGGTTTACAATCCATCTACGGAACATTATTTCACGTATTCTTTGTGATTTCTGTAACAGTAGCCGTTGAAGGTGTATGATTAATACAATGGAAAATGAAATAATTTATTAACAGATACTTTACTAACGTATGGTATAAATTTGTAGATTTCATAAAGAAGAACAAATATAAAGCCAGCATACAAGCGATAATCGTGTTAAGTACACTACAGTGCGATAGAAATAGTACGCAGCTTATACAGAGAAGCAAGGTATTCTGTTTGCCGTGATGGCAAACTAGCCAATTTTACTGCCAAGGCGCGATAATAGATTCTCACTCAAAAATTATTTTTTATTTCTTTAATGGAAATTGTTTAGTTTATGTTATTATTTATCACAAATAACGAAAGTCTTTGAATCGAGTACTAGGTTTGCCAAATTTAAAGAAAATAATATATTTGTCAAAGTGATGACTTTGTTCTTCAAAAAAAAGAAAGTTTTTCGATTCATGAATTTTATGCACAACTTTATCATACCATTGTATGTCTACATCTGACTAATATACATTTTGATACATTTAATTTTGTTGTCGGTTGGCGTATGCATTAATAAACGTCAGTTGGCGGGTACAAGGATAAGGCGAACAGACGTGAAGAGGGCTGATGACATTCTGCTGAGACGTGGGCATTTCACTAAGAATTTCAGGAGGAATTCGTTATCAACAACGGAGATATATACCCGAAACCAATTGATACATTTACTACTCCCAATAACAACAAACATATTGGTCATTGAACGGAAATAGGGCAACAATTTCGTCAAATCTACTTATTCCTATGTAATTATATTAAAGACATAACATCGCATTTAAGGACAATGTATTTGGAATATTAAAGTAGGTTGTTGTTCTTAGCGACATTAACTGTTCCTAACAATCAAAACAGATGCATATTTTTTACCATAAAAATTATTAATGCCAAAATTGATTTGATTGATGCTATGTCTAGCCACTTAATGGTACAATATCCTGCTACAAATATATATGGTCACGAAATGCGCACATTGTTATTAAACTTTTTTTACGTTTACGAATGTATTTCTGTTAGATAATTGTTAAAATAAGGAATTACAATTACTTCGTTTGGTGGATCTTTATAACAACGCACAGTATTAACCAGGCTAGTCCGATCGGAATAGACTAAAAATATTTTCAAAGTTTATATAATGTATTTCTTTTTGTATACCTTGTATTTTCGTCATAATGTTGGGAAATTGGTTCAAAATATCTATATATAAATAGGCAAAGACAAAACGATTAGGTACCATTTTCTCCTCTGTCTCTCAACCGATTTTCATCATTTTTGTTTTGTTTAGTAGCTACTGACGACCTTCAGTGCAGAATGCTAATATTAGTTTATAATAATGGTTCATTCATTAAATAAAATATAATAAAAATTCATTATTTACGTCATAATGTCACCGCCAAACAACTGAATGTGCCGTGTGCCGACGCTGCCAGACTCAAAACATTGAGTAATTATATATAGAGGGACCAATGCTGTTTATACTTAGAGCATGTACTACTGGGGGTGGCATGCAAACGTTGTTATTGTTTAGTGGTAAAGTAATCGTTGTATATTATAATTATACAGGGCGATACCAGCTATGTTCAAAATCATTTTTTTCGTAGGTGGCACATAAGCAGTTGCATATATAGGGTGTTTAAAATACAGAGTAGAGTGCAATTATAACTAATAAAGTAATTATATAGGGAAGCCCATTAGCGGTTGAATTTACAGGGTTCTTAGAATAGAAGGTGCAGTAGAATTACAGTTATACAGGATGGTGCAAAGAATATTATACAGAGATGCATATACAGAGTGGCGGAAATGGAAATTCAACATTTCGTAACCCATAAGCAGTTGTATATATATGGAACATGAAATATAGGGTGATAGCAATTATAGATATACAGGATGATGATAAAAAATGTTAGAAACGGAAATGATTTATAGAGTAGCCCACGAAGAGTTCCATATATATGATGAATGAAATATAGCTCGGAGTAGAATTATAGTTACAGAAGATAGTTAAAAATTTCATAAACAAAAAGAGTAAATACGGTGGCTCATAGGCAGTGGCATATACAGAATGGTTTACCGGGTGGTTCAAAAATGTTAAAAAATATTATGCGTGGTCCATGAGCAGTTGCATATACAGGGTGGTGGAAATATATAATGAGATGGAATTATTGTAACGGGGATTTTAATAAATGTTAGAGAATTGAGTGCAATTATAGCTATACAGGAAGGTTAGAAAAAATAAATATGTAGGGTAGCCCATTAGCGGTTGCTTTGTTGTCATATTAAATTAAGAATTACGAAATTAAACACAAATAAAGTCCTATGAATTATATTTGAAAAAAACTTGAATTTCTTTACTTATTTGTAGAAGCGAGATGTAAGACCGACATCTAGGATTTTCGAGGAAACTATCACACAAAGGTTCCGAATCTGGATCCGTTCCGTGTAATTGTTGTTCTCCCTAAAGTCCTAGGATAGAATGTTACGATAAGATTTTCAGGTAACTTAACCTGCCAGAGATATTGACACAATTGGTCGAATTTCGACCACTGGGCGACAGCTAGTTATACTAAAAGTGCGAATATGCGACATACAGCCAGCAGAGCAGTGAAAATAAATGTCAAGGCACATGGACGGAGCTAGGATTTTTTTGAGGTGGGAGCACAAGATGAAAATTATAATGGATTGTATTATTGAATATAGGTATGTTTTCATCTCCATAGTTAATTAGTTGTATATAGGTATTATCTAATATATAAAAATCTCGTGTCAATGTGTTTGTGGTCGAATTCCTCCGAAACGGCTTGACCGACTTTTATGAAATTTTTTATATATATTTGACAGGTGTGAGAATAGGTTGTAACGCATATTCCGTACCGCTAGGTGATTGGGGTGTCCTTTTCCAGAATAAAAAAAGTAATATCTCGGAAACAAAATGTGAAAATTAGTGCATATACTTCTCTCCCAAAACAAATAATAACAAGAATTAATTTCCTAAAAGTTTAGTAAAGTCATGGGGCACAGGGGGAAAAACGTTTTTTGAAAAATTTACTATTTTTCCGGAACCTAAAGTAATACAGTCTTCATAGGAATTAATAAATTGATTCCTTTTTTTTAAGTGAAGTAATATGTGACTCGTCATTTTGTCGAAATGGAAATATTAAATGGGGGTTAGTACTGTTTTAGAAAAAATCAATATATCCGAAACACCAAGTATGTAATACTGGTGTGAACCCTGACATACATATTCGTTTAAAAGAAATAGAAGAAAAAATCACTATTTCTCGGGAATCGAAAACGATACAGATATGAGAATTATAATATTAATTCCTTAAATTAAAAAGAGATTTCATGTGACATTTTACAAAATTTCTGTTATTAAATGGACAGAATGTGTGTCAGTAATTTTTAGGAAACACAAAAGATGCAGGCGTGAAAGTTGGTGTACTTGCTGTCCTCCAGAAATGTCTAAGTATTTATTCACTCCATGAGAATTGATAAATTCATTCTAATCTTTAATTGAATAGAGACATTATTCTCCATTTTGACAGTACTGAGGAGGCGGGGTCTGCAAAATGTTCAAAATCTGATCTCAACTGAAATCTCAAAAAATTAAAAAATGTTGAAAATGTTAAGATTTATAAAATAAAATTCAAATTCAAAAAAATAAATAATATTCCAAATGTTAAATATATTAAATACACCAAATACCACAACAATGGAAAATTTGTCAAAACTCTGAATTTATTCTGTCAAAAACCTAAAACGAAAAAAATCTAAAAAAATTAAAATGTATAAAACGCCATAAATGCCAAAACTAATACATATAATTAAATGCCAATGTAAAGGAAAGACAAAAAAGGTAAGAATTTCAAAAATCTCAAACACGCCAAATATGTCCTGCTCTTCATATTATGTCAAATAAACCGATTTGTCTATATATATTGGTCTACTATTTCTTTGGTTTATTAGGTTACTTGTCTATAATTTACTGTAATTAATTAAAATAATTTTTTCCTGCTGGATCCGCCACAGTCAACACATAGGAGGAAAAGCATTATTAATATATTTTACGGCACTGTAACGGCAATCCTTGATATGCAAAGTGAAATGCATTTTAAGTGATTTCAAAATATATTTTGTATATGCCCATCGAGTGATCGTGGTTATACGTATGTTCTGCAAAATAATTGTACAATTATTTAAATTACAATTCTGTAAGATTTACTTAACGGTCAATATCCATCTTGAGCCCAATTAAACTGTAAACTCTCATTTTCAAGGTGTTGAAATTATAGTTATAGCTTATAAACTACCATTAACGAAATAACGTAAATGGTTTCCTGTTAAATTTTATGACAAGTAAAAATCTCTCTTGACTGCTGTATGTGTAAATAAAAAATCGTACTTACCATAATTTACAGAACAAAGATACCTAGTTTAAATTGAAACAAATTATGACGCTTGTATTTCTAAGCAATTCAGGTTAATAACCGAGATGATATAGATATATAAAAGATATAAAGGTTTTATCAATTGTCATTTCTTTGACGAAATCGGAAATAACTATTAAATATGACTCACGAAATGCAAGGTTATTTTTTTATACAAGTTTCCCGTTTCCCGAGAAAATTTGCTTTACTCATCAGATTATAAATTATCCTTTATAAGGATTTTATTTCTTACTTTATTTATAAATGTAATATATTTGTAAAGTGAGGGATAATACCTTTTCAATATAAATGTGGAAATTGTTTTTGTTTGACGTCAATACTATTGCTGTGGATGTTATGTTGATAAAAAAATTGCAATATATCTGTGGTAATAATTTCCATAATTCCTGGCTTAGTCAATACGCTTATTCTTCAAGTGGAATTAAGAACTGCATATATAAGTTATGAAATAAAATTATTATTTTAGTAACGGGAAAAATTACTGTACGCTTACAAACAATCCAAGGTCCTAAATTTTTGGTAGTTAGCCACAATTTTACTTGTAAATATACTGTTAAACCAAATATCGAAACAAACACATCATTAATACAAAAACTCTATTTTTACCCTCAACGGCATTTCATTAGCAAGCTGTCGTTCTTCCTGGCTTAACCGTTGAAACGACTTTGAATGTGAAGTTGTAAGGGTATTAAATTTTGTGTTTATACGTCTGTGACATTCTAAAGATTCGTTTTTTTATAGCTCGTTTAACTTGTGAGAGGACAATTTTGGATTCTAATTTATAATAACTGAATACATAGCAATTAATAATAATAGTGGCATATGTAACTGGTTATGATCATTGGGAGATGCAATCACTTACCAACCAGCGTCGCTGTATGTATCCTAATTGGCATCCTACGATGTTTATACTTGATTTGCTAATTCGGACTTTGTAATCTCTGCCTTTTGAGCCGCCTAATATACAGTTTCCATACTCGAAAGGTATGCCAGAGCTGCAAATTTATAGTATCACAGAAACGTTCAATTTGTTTTTTGTTATCTATATTGGTCCCATTTGGATCGAAGACTTTCTCTTTTTCTTTCTAGATTCACTCACTTTGAAGATCTCGGGGTGGGCGATCGCCTGCCTTTGGATCCGGCCCTTGTTAGGTCTTCTCTGTCTTTCACTTTTTCATTTTCGAAATCCTCTGTGCTGATCCAAATGTCTTTGGATCTATTGATTAATGATTTTATGAATCCAGGTTTCATTCCTATGGGATGGTTTGAGTTATAGTTGACATTTGACATATTACTCAGTTCACATAGTGTTCCGTTAAATTGTTTTCTGCATTCCGAGAAGGATGCCTGACGTAGAAATTCTATTCATATTTTAAAAAGGCGGAATTGGCGTAATGAATCGTCTAAACGGAATGATTATAAAACATAACTGCAAGAGTTAATTCTCAACAAAGTAGACTAACGTGCATAGCCCATATGTATACAATAAATCCACTTATAACAAACATGGTGAAAACCGAGAGAGAATACCTCTGTCCAAACACTATATGAAAAAACAATGTATCTCTACAAGAGGAAAAAACCCCATCAAACTATTTCAGATCAAGTAATGGCCTTCTACAGGGATACTCTACCTCAACTATTTAAAATATTCCTATAACAAACACGGACCTATACACCTTACGGTAGTAGATGATCGAGTTATGAGGAAGATCTGAGCTATACGTTTATGAGAAAAGAAGAGTAAATAAATGTCCTATAATTTAATTTAGACCAAACTGATTACTCACCAGCAAAACAAAAGAGATCATCCAACCCAGAAAAGATGATCAACGTCAAATAAAAGGAATAAGTGGATAGAGCTAGATATAAAGAAGGCAATCAGTTTTGTGGAATAAGCATATAACCGCAACCAATAAGTAATGAATATCTGGGTTATGTTATGAATAAACGGAATAAAGTTAACATCACAGCAATAGCAAAGGAATTTTGGAGAAGAAGTTGTAGAGTCAGCAGAAAAGATCTAATAAGCAATTATGTAATTCAAACTGGAATATTTTAATATTTATGGAAGTAAATAAACTCATATTTTATTGACAATTCAGATAATGTCATGACCACAGATCACAGATATCTAGTTCTTTTGGTAGAAGCAGAAGTCATGGACTAGGAAGATCGTAGAAAGTCGAAGTAGACAAAGCAATGGAGACAAGAGGTTTGAACAACAGAGATTCCAATGGGAGAGGCTTAACTCCTAGGACAGAATGTCACGATAAAATTTTCTGGTTACTTCACCTGCCAGAGATATTGCATACTCTCTTCGAGGTGTCATTCCTTTGTACGCAAGACAATATGCATTATATATTATATATAACATATATTGTTTCTGGTCAGGGAACCTTCATCAGTTGCGCTTCCCACAATTGAATTTCCTCTCGAACACTTCTTAATGTATTTGATACATTTCGTTAAATTTGAAGACGCGAGATGTAAGACCAACATCTAGACTTTTCGAGAGGATTAGCAAACAGAGGTTCCGAATCTGGAGCCGTTCCGTGTAATTGCTGTTCTCCCTTGCATACAAAGGAATGACACCTCGAAGAGAGTATCAATATCTCTGACAGGTGAAGTACTCCTGAAAATTTTATCGTGACATTCTGTCCTAGGAGTTAAGGGAGAACAACAATTACACGGAACGGCTCCAGATTCGAAACCTCTGTGTGCTAATTCTTTCGAAAATCCTAGATGGCGGTCTTACATCTCGCGTCTTCAAATTTAACGAAATGTATCAAATACATAAAGAAGTGTTCGAGAGGACATTCAATTGTGGGAAGCGCAAATGATGAAGGTTCCCTGACCAGAAAAAAATATATGTTGTATATAATGTATATTGTCTTGCATACAAAGGAATGACACCTCGAAGAGAGTATTAAAAAAATGTTGTTTTGAATACTATATTTGCTTTATTTTGTTTTGATGTTTTTTCTTTACCAAATACCACAGTTAAGATTTTTAAGTAAAATTCAACAGCCAACCGCATAACCCATCACTTAAATAATAGCTTATAAGACATAGCTGACATAATTTTAACAGCAAACTCGTAGAAGTAAATTAATTGAGCCGCAATAACCAAAAAAAATTGTTTTTTTTTTCGTTATTTGCTTATAATAAAAAAAAATAAAAGGAACGATCAATTCATAATGCTTTCAATCTTCAAAATTAGTGTTTATAAATTTTAATCGCAACATTTTTCATAAAGAAAAGCGGAAAAAACCGATAAAAAATTAGTGATTTTAAAAAACTCATAACTTGGTTGTAATAACCTTAATCTGCCTCCTAATAATAGCTTATAACGTTGAGATTGATAATGTTGAAGATCGATATTGTAGTTAAGGAGATCTTGCAGAATTGCAATTTAAATAATTTGTAGAAATATTTTGCAGAACGTATCGTATTTACCACGATAGTTCAATAGCTATATGCAAAACATATTTGAAAGTTCATAAAATGCACTTCACTTCCTATATTTTGGACTTTTGTTATAATGCCATAAAATATATTAACAGTGCTTTTGAAGTTTTGCTTAAACGACGGACTGTTACTTCTTCTCGGATGTCTTGACAGTGGCGGATCCAGTTAGTGAAAAAAAGTAATTTAATTACAGGTATATATATACAGGTAACTCTTAATTTAATAAACTAAATGAAAAATAGGCCACTATTGGCAGGTAATAGTTATCTAAATAAAAACATAATAAACTGCTGAGAAAAAATTTTCATATGGTTCCCCCAACTCACAAAAGTTCTAGATCCGTTCATATGCCTTGACAGCTATTGTCAGTTCACCGCTAGCTGTCTGTCGCATATGGGTACATTTAATGCAATATTTACTACTATTTTAAACCAACAAAAAACATATTGCTATATTCTTGGACATCACCAAGGCTTTTGACACTGTGTCACACCAAATTTTTCTAAATAAACTTGAAAGGGTAGGTATACGAGGTAACGTACTAGAGATGTTTAAATCATACTTATGTAATCGAATACAGAAAGTGGAAATTGGAAACTCAATCAGCTCAAGTAGGAAAGTGGAGTTTGGTGTCCTACGGGGGACAGTCTTGGGTCCAATTCTTTTTTCTCTATATGTAAATGACCTCATTAGTTTACTTTCAAATGAAGCTGTGGTTTGCTATGCAGATGATATAGTGCTTTTAATAAATAATAATAATAATTAATAAATGGTGAAAATTGGGATGAAGTAATTCATAAAGCAGAAGATACCATTTTTAAAGTTAAGCGTTGGATGGATTATAATTTACTGACATTCAATATTAGCAAAACTAAATTCATCAGTTTTTTCTATGCACAAAAGAAATTATGTAAATTATAACATTACAATCCATGAATATATGTGCAAAAATTTTACAAACTGTTCATGCAAAATGATAATCTCACAAGTAACTAGCATTAAACATCTTGGTGTAATTTTTGACTGCCATTTAAAATGGGATTATCATGTTGAATATATAAACAAAAAACTACGTAAACTGGTTTATAGTTCTACCAACTAAAACAGTTCTTAAATAAAAATACTTTGAAAAGGATTTATATTGCACTTGTAGAATCAATACTTAATTATGGCATTATAGTATGGGGTCTTGATTATGACAGCATTTTAAAATTCGTCAATATAACCCAAAAATATATATTGAAAGTAATTTTAAATAAAAAAGAACTTTTGACAGTAATCTTCTTTTTAAGGAAGCTCAGGTATTAAACATAAATCAGATTTACTTTAAATCTGTTATTAGATATACACTGAAAAATAAAACAATCCTAACATACAGCATAACAAAACAACTAGAAATGCCCTAAGTTGCAAATTTGAAATTCCTAAAACAACACATACAGCTGTGCAGAGAAGCATTTACTATTCTGCTCCAAAAATAATGAATACGCTACCAGACCAGCTGAAATTAAATCCATACTACAAATCTAAAAGTGAAATACATTAATGGATTTTGGAAAATAATATATCATGGGAAACAATTTTTAAAAATGTTATTTGATCTCATATGCATTTCAGACTGTTGCTCTGTATATATTCTAGTACTAAGATAGAAAGGGATATGTACCTAAAGTAAAATCTGAAAAATGCACGCACAGTCTGCAGAGACAATTGTGAATTCAAATGTTTCAGGCAACATAAATGTGTATATGTATAATTGTTCTTTTTTATATTTACAATTTACATTTACATTGTATCACATTCATTTTTTGTCAATAAATATATAAAATAAAAATATCTCGGTATTATAGCGAAAAACCAAGATAGATATATTGAAGTGGAATGTATGAACTTGTAACATATCTTCAGTATATCCCGGTCGGAGTAGTCTCATTAATATCGTGGGATGTGCAAAATATCTCTCTAAATTATTTAAATTCCAATTCTTCCAAAACTACTGATTCAATAGTGAGTCTATATAAACATCATAAACTACCGTTTTAACGATGATTACTATTAGTATTAGTTACCGGAAAGTTATACATTTTTGAAAAAAAGTCCACTTCTTTCCCCAGTTTTTCTGAGTATACTCGGTGAAAAATGATCCAATAAGACTGTGTAAAAGCTTGTTTAGAAGGATTTCTAATTCTCTACAACATTTCTGTAGACGGCATTACGATTCCTTCACTACTTTTAATTATATAAGCAAAAAAACAAATTTTTGCGGGTTTTTATTATTTAAATAGTTTACTTCTAGGAGTTGCTGTTAAAATCTTTGCAATAATTAGTAATAAATAAACTGTTACTGACGTGATGGTATAAGCGAATTGTTGTTGAATTTTATGTCCTAAAATGAGTTTATTTTTGCTCTATAAACTGGTGTAAAATAAATAAAAATAATATTACCTTCAACATATATTAATTTGCAAATATAATTACTTATAACGAATTCGGGTGCGATGACGGAGTTATTTCGAAAACTAGTTTGGCATTTAAATTTCTTGTTATGATGATTCATTCCTATAGCATCTAGTGTTCGGTATTGGATATAACCTCTTGGAAGATACTTTTTTCAAACTATTTAAATTCTATAAAATATTATGACAGTATTATTTAATAAAATCACTGGTTTTACTTTAATCAAGTTATTAATATATTTTTTTTGGATAAAACTGTATATATTCTGTAATGATTGTAGTTAAAAGAACACTTTATTGCTTAACTCGAATTAAGAACCAGCGTCATTGACGAAACCCGGAAGATGTTAATGTTAACAACAAACGAAAGTGATACAATTAAAACTATTTGAATGGGTACTCACGTAACACATGTTTTCCTTCCTGGGTGAATAGTACTCTCTCTGATTGTAAACATTATTCATATTTGCACATTCACACTACAATTGACTTAACACAAACAAATGAAAAACTACTAATTGAATTTAACAGCCAGAATAACTGAACGGTAGTGTGTTTGTCTAACTACCGGACAGCGTGAGTGTAGTAGAATACATAACCGGATGGCCAAGGCAAACCCAGGTACTACCAGCATTCAATGCGATATGATTCATTCTACATAATCAATACAATGAACACCGGCGGTGGTAAAGGTATGCCAGGTATTCTTGAAAAGAAGGGGAGAAGAGAATCATCGCGCTTTCTGCAGAACTTAAAAGCGTTTCGACGAAACTTCAAAACGATTTCTTTCTGTGGGGAAGCAATATAACATGACGCAAGTGAGTGAGTAAACGCGTTTTTTATTACACTCGATCCACCGTCTTCGGTTGCTACTACAACTTCGCTTTGACTTTCTTCGACGTTGACTGATGTGTTTGAATGAATCGGAATGAATTCGTGTCACCTCTGTTGAACCCGTTCACATTATATTGCCCATTTAGAACGTACAATTAGGGTTTAAGTAGATCTTTAATGTTCTTTTTAATAGTCAAAATGGTTGTTGGATGCATCGAGAATGTCACGACATGCCAGACTGCTTTTTACATTATGTGGTTTTTATTTGGTGCGTTTGGTAATTAACATGGGTGGATATGAGAGTAGGTAAAAGGGTAACTAATGGTAGGCATAAACTAGGCGGCTTTTAAGTAACCAGTAATAAATTGTAAAGTTTTTTTCTTTTTTAGGGAAGGGTTTAGTCAGAGGTTAACAAACTGAAATTAGAAAGTTTAAAAATGAGCGAATTAAATTACATAGAGATAATACTACAAACTAATCAATTCTAACATTTTTCGTTACACCAATACAAAACAATAAAACATTTAAAAAATATATATATAACCGACTGCTCTACCTATAAATAAAAAGCTAAAAATAATTATAACAAAATACAACTCTAGCAAAAAATAACACATTCAATGTTGTAAGGTACCTACCTAGGAAGTAAAAAATGTAAACATTAAAAGGTGCTCATTCTGTACAAATTAATTACCTACCAATCTAGTATATTTTTGAAGTCGGTTCCAAGCAAATCTAAAATCCTTCATTGCGTACATTATCTACTAATTCATCAAACTTGATTGTTGCTGTATAAATATAATTCAACTCCAGCAAATATTTCAACCATCCTGTAACTAGGTGTTTTCATTTGCTAATAGACAGAACCAGGTAACATCGAAAGCCTCAACATTACACAATTATTTATATTTACAGTTTTTTGTAAACTATAGGACGGGGTAGAATCCATCTATACGGAATAATCCGTCATATATTTCAACCACAGTTTCACATTTTTTTTTTTAACATTTTACGCCCTGTGTATTTTTATACCTTCTTACTATAAAAGAAATAATTTTTTAATCAAACAACTCCAGCATATATTTCAACATCCTGTATATGATTTGCTTATATCACCATATAACTTTTTTATATTATAATTTTAATTTCCATTTTTTCCACATTTTTATACATCCTGTCCAACCATCCTATACGGCTGCCTGCGGACCACTATCATTCTAGTCCGTCCTATATTTCAATCTTCATATAAATGCAACTCCTTCTACCACTTTACTTTATGATTTTGTTTGCTATAACTAAACACCCTGTCTATAAGTCACCAAGTACCAGTTTAAAGTTTGACATGTGTTGTCACTGAATTTTCTATTAGGCCGGGAGAATGTGACAACCAAAAGTACCGTCTTCGCAAAATGGAAAAATTTGCATTTAAATAGGTATTTACCTGGTATACAAACAAAACGAGCTTGGTACTCATTGATTTAAGGAGCCGAAAATACTATGCTTTACTACCTATATGCTTGAGATGTACCTAGAAAATTTTCAAATTCGCAATTAAAACTTCCATGCCTAATATTATCGCACTATTACGTTGGAATTAAATTATGAGGAAATGTCATTTCGATGAAATTTTTCATAAGAATTTTGGAATTTTCGGCGATTTTCTGCAAAACTGCAAGTTGCACTTCGCAGAAAAGAATATGAGATCACCTAAGGATAATCCTTAATAGATTAAACGTTAAAAAACTATACATATCCATAAGGAGTTATCGAAAAATCGACTAAAATATTAGGGATATTGGTCGATTTCCATGCACGCATGTGTTCATTCACAAATTTTATCACTTTACCAATAGAATTCTTTTCCAAAATTTGAAGTTTCACAAATCCAGATATATACTCTATTAAACAAGACCATATTCGTTCAAAACGGTGCACCACAGGAGAAGAAATCAGGTAACAAACATACAAAAAAAGCGAAAAAATAGGCGACGAATTGATAACCTGCTCCTTTTTGGAAGTCTGCCTAATAAATTGACAGTATTAGCTTTAGTAACACTTGCTTTATTTCCTAGGAGCTGATAATGTAGGGAATGTCGAAGACATCGACAAACAGTTCATGACAAGTGTATTAATTAATCGCAAAAAAGCAGCAAAGTGGCGGACCTGTCATTTTTCATTAAGGTTGTTTAATTCACCAGAATTACAATTTAGTTTCATTGGCTCCCGAGTTGACTTTAGATCTAGAAGATTACTGGCGGTGAAGAAATCAAATAAAAATTAGGTTATTCTTGGACCGAACAGTGAAGAGTTGAATACCAAGCTTAATAAACCAGTACTGCCGGGAGATTAATTCTTTTGAGGCTTTTACCTTTCATTCGGGACTCACCCAAAAAAATTAATAGCATCATGAGACATCACATTTGTAAATTATACGAATATTTGTTCTTGTTATTTATTAATTAGTTGTAATCTTTATTTTGAACTGTATAATTTTATTATAATAATTAAATATTAACGCTTAACGCTATAAGCGAACCTCAAAACGATTTGATATGATAATTCTGTTGATAACAGTTATCAGGAAATTGGTTAGCTTTATGCTAAGTTTTTTTGACCATTTATCACAATATTATTGTTAATGCAATTCCTGTTTATAATTGTGAGCAATCTGCCGTTTTTGGTAACTATTTCATTGACCTAAACCAAACACATATCGGCAAAACTCTAGGATCCCTATAGTAAAACTAAATACAAAATCCAATAGGGATTTGACAAAGTATAGCGATGTAGACCGCATGTGTGGTTAGAATATATTTTTTTGGAAAGTCTGGGTATTGAAAAATTTTATCGTTTGTCAAAAGTGATTTACGTTCTTCGAAAGTTTTAATATACTCAAACAAGTTGTAAATAAATGGTTTTGTAATGTGAGCGAAGTTTTTGATGAGATTCCTATATTAACCTAAAAGTCCTATGAATTTTTTATTTCCTTAGTTGTTTATTAGAATTGGGTAATTTGAAATTGCCTTGATTTTATCAGGATGAGATTTACTACCATTAGGAGCGATTAAATGTTAGAGAAAGGAAACTTCTCTGCACAAAAATTCTGAGTTAATTTCTTTTTAAATTGTATCTAACTCTTTGGAATATTTTTTCAAATTAACAATGTGTTCTTGATGAGAGGAGGAAAAACAAATGATATCATTGACATACACCTAACAAATATTATTTTGTAAACCTCTTAAGACATTATCCATGACTCTCTGGAATGTTGCGGGGGCGTTTTTTAAACCAAACGGCATACGGAGATACTCGAAATGTCTGTGTTCAACATTGAAAGCTATTTTTTTGATAACGTCGGAATGAATTTCATTTTGGTGAAAGCCACTAAGTCAAAAGTTGTGAAATATTGACATTTACCAAGTTTATCGAGAATATCGGAAATATTTGGAATGGGATAACGATCATCAGTAGCTTTTTCATTTAGTTTACGATAATCGTAGGAAAATTAACTAACCTATACTAAAATTCGCCATTTTTGGAACTATCCCGATTGGGAATGACCATGGAATACTACTTGGTCGAATAATTTCTTTATCGAACATTTCTTTGATCTGTCTTTGAGTTTCGGGTTTATAGGATATGATTTTGAGTCGACTGGAATTTCGTCAGAAGATTTTATTTTGTGATATTTCGATGTGATATTTTTCTTCTGAGTTCATGTGTTGAGTTTGTAATGTCAGTTTTTAGAATATATTGTTGCTTGAAAAATTTCATAGTAATTTTGATTGAAAAGTGTTATAGATATGGGACAATATAATTGTATTACTTGAGGACCGTCTGTTTTATTTTGAATTCACACACTGGTATAACCATTAATTGCGATTGTGATACCTTCTGAAATAAAACAGTTTCCTATTTTAATTGTATTTTATATCAATTTTTTTTTATAGAAATAGTCACTGAGTAAATATACGTTGTCTTATAAACTTCAAAGTTGGGCAAAAACTTCTGCTTTTAACACAGCAGTTGTTAAAATTTGTTCGTTGGTTTGTTTCATATTTCAAAACAGTTTAATTAATATATGTCTGGGCCCTCAATTTCAGCTTTTGATATGGGAAGAAATGTGCAAAAATCACAAATTCAGGATAGGATCTCTACGTAGTCAATTTTCCACTATGTATTCGCAACATAACATAATTTTAAAACTTGTAGTAGGCTGAAGCAGGGACGTTGCGAATATACGCATCCGCATCCGCATATGCGGAACATCCGCAACGATTTAGACATCCGCATCTGCATCCGCATCCGCATCCATCATAATGCGGAGCTGATGATGGAAAAGATGAAAGATAATATATTGAAGATTAGCAGTAACACCGAAGATATCTTGGCTTCTCGAACAATATCTCCAAGTACCGAAAGAGCGAAGAAAATGAGAATGTCAGATTCCATGGAAACAGATACGGAACGACCAGGGACCTCAGGTACAGAACGTCAGTCCTGTTTAATTAGTGATCTTGCCATGATGCTCGATTCATCAAGTGAACGATGAGAGTCAGGAAACACCAGAAATTGTCAGCCCTGACGCAATTCTCAGGAATGAGTTAGGTACTTACTTTCCGCAATAAGAAGCGAATTAATTTAAATGAGAGTCCTCTTAAATGGTGGAGTGTTAATAAAAGCGAGTTCAAACTGTTATCTAGAATAGCACGTAAATTCTTATCAGCTCCACCAGCCAGTGTTTCAAGTGAACAGTTATTTAGTAGCGCAGGATTAATATACGAACCCTTACGAAACAGACTGGAATCCGAAAAGGCGGCCATTCTACTTTTCATTAAATATAATTCTCCAACATTCAAATTTAATTACTAAAATAATTAATTCGTAATAGTAATTTATTCACCACTTTATTATTAAATAAAGAAAGGATAAATATTACTGTTTTTTTACCCTACCAAAACCAACACTTAAGTTTTTGGTACAAATCCGCATCCGCATCCGCGGATGTGAGCGTCCTAACATCCGCATCCGCGGATGTGAAAAATAATGCATCCGCAACATCCCTGGGCTGAAGACCTTTAAGACTAAGAGCGCCTCCACTTACTAGACGACGCATAGCCGCCCGCTTAATGGGGTTACAGAAGACATAAATTGGCTTTTACCACAGTGGAGAAACGTTCTTTTATCCGACGACTCCAGGTTCGGAATAAAAGTGACAGCCGATGTGTGGAGTTATGGCGGAAACCAGGAAGTGCAGCGCGAGTAACGTTTGGTAGAGAAGTTGTTCCTTTTCAACCGAGATGTTTTGAATATTCTGAATGGTCGTCAGACAAGACTTACTCCACATACCCCACACGCTTGCAGGAAATATTTACACTGAAAATGCTATTAGGCCAGTTATTCAAGCCATGAGAGAAAAATTGGGGAAAATCATATATTTATTAATGTTAATGCTCGACAAGACCGTGCAAAAATGTCAAAATCTGTTATAAGAGTTATAAGAGGTAAATGTGTAAAGAGTGGGTTAGCCAGCAAACTCACTGTATACGAATTTGATTAATCAAGTCTGAGAGGGAGAGAAATAACTACCCGTAACTCCTTAGGACTTGATTATCACGGTTGAAGAAGAATGTAACAGTATTCCACAAGCGGTAATCAATAATTTATTTCTTTCGATATTCCAGAATAGAAGCCATACTAGCTATTAAAAAAATATATGCAAATCATTGCAACTGAGTAACGAAGTTCATGAAATTAATTAAAACATTTTATTTCCTTTAATTCTAGAAAATTGGGGGTTCCAAGAGTTTTGTTAATAAACAAGCGCATTGACTACAGATAAACCCATACAATCAATGTATAATCAATCTCTTTATCTTCTGGATTTTTTCCGGATCCCTGGAAAACAAGCCTTTTAAAAACAAATTTACAATTCTCGTTCAAACGGTAACCACAAAGCGGTATGAATTCAGTCTGGACCACCTATGAAATAAAACGGTAAGTTACAATTTCAAGAATGTAATGGCAGGCTAAGGTTTTAGTCATGGAAAACCTATATGTACAATTCTTGTGCTGTCCACTAAGTTTATATTTAATTCTCTCAACGCGATTCGGTATACGCCCAGTTTTTTAAAGCATTCTATAGAGCAAATGATGGGATACTAATTGCTTAGCTTGGTGGTTATGACAAAGGAATGCTCTACTGAACTAGCTACTAATTGAACCCTATACATATGCTTTTAATTGTGGGAGTTGTGTATCCAAAACAATGCCATAGAGTTTCCGTCTTAGTCCTTTACTATCTAATTTGTGATTGATCTAAAAACAGTGATTAGCTATAATTAAATGTGCTACTGACTGTGAATAATTACAAATTGGTGGGCCATCAATATACAATAAAATTTAAAAAAATGCTTTAAAAGAACTTCTACTAAATCAAATTCTCAGCTTGATTACACTTATAAACTCGCGGCAGCTAATTAGTTGCATGATCTAGGTGCAATTATAGATAAAAATCTATTGTTTCATGTACACATAGATGGATAAAAAGATGGTTCATGCGGAAACTGAACTGCATTTTTCTTATATCTAATAGGAAAATATTGCTTCTACAATACAATTTTGAAAGTATCAAACCCAGACCATGAAACACGAATCTGTGGTCATGCTCTAAAACGTATTAGTTTTCAGCATATCCATGAATAAGCTTCAAAAAACAGAAGAAAAAATCTTGCGGCCTAATTGTCAAGCGACCGATACGTAGTAAAGCAAAATTAAGCAGACACGAATTAGTGAACAACAATCAAAAATACACCGAAAACCATTTCTCCCATGTATGGGCCTGATACATTTTTTTGGGGTGACGTAAAATTTGGGTAGAATAAGCTATAACTTTGTAAGAATCTAAAACCGTGAAACAGTGGACACCCGCGACATGCCAACATTGTGCTTTTCAGTAAAAGGGGTTCAACATAAAATTGTCTTCGAGTTATGGTTAAATTCAGTTACTTTTTATATTAAAAGCAGAGGGGCAGGCAGCTCTGTTATTTTCTGTCATACTGGTTGTCAATATTTGTACGTTATTTTTGTCTCACCTCTCTGTATACATTTTTGAATCCTTAGCCTACCAAATGATGTTCCCTAACTTGAACTCTTATGAGCCCATAATGAGTTTTAGAATATTTTGTAATGTAGTCATTTAAATGAGTCAGTTCTTCTAAGTCGTAAAATTATTGTTAAAATTGCCACTGGCTTCCACATAAATCTTCTCTATTATTTATTTCCGCACGACTATTCAGCATTGATCCCTTTACATTTCCTCTCTGCCACTACTTTTATATTGTATTGATTTTTGATAATGGCACTTTATCACATCATCTATATATCCTTTGCGTTATCGTAGAGAATAGAGCACACAAATGGTTTGATTTATTCTATTTTTTATTTCGGTTCTTCAGTAAAATCAAAACTCCGGTAAGAAATTCATTAAATTTTCTTAAATTTCTTCCATTAATGTTTAAATTTCCATCTTCTAGATCAACAACTGAATATTCTAACTTATCAAACCCTATTTGACATCAGTTCTATTCGAATTCTCATAACTTGTGAGTCATGTAGATTGTGACACCGATATCAGCTGTCACGAAGATTTTATCATCCTAATGTAGGGGTGTTCAGAGGTGATATTAAACAATTTATATAACCATTTTTCAGCATTTCTTGGCCAATTTCTGAGAGATTTTGAGATATATATTTGAAACAAAGGAGGAGGCAGATAACACGTCCTAACTTGATTGAAACTGCGACAATATTTCATTTTTTAATGTAACTCCTCATCTCTTGTAGTATAAATGTTCTATAGCTTCATTATATTGCATATTGATTGTGGATCATGTTTTTCCTAAATGAGAAGATATTAGTCATTGAACATAATCTTTGAGATATTTACTTATCATCATCAATATCAATAAAATATTACTTCACTACCAGTTCACTCATAGCAGCGCGACCAGTCGGACAATGCGAGACCAAAATAGAGAATACTAGTGCTATGCATAGATGCATAGATATTCGTACACTAGTTAGTAGGTTTAGAATAGCTAAGTACACTAGTGCCCTTGTATAAATGGTACCAGCCTACCACTATAGTTTGTCATTGAATATTAATTGTGTTTTCTTCAAATGGATTCGTTAGTTCGCAATAATAAAGTAAATAGTAAGTATACTAACTGATTACAAAATATGATATGAAAATTAGTTTTGAAATATATTTGGAGATAAAAATTTTTATCTAGCGTACAAACTTTTGAGCGGTACGAGTCATCTGAAGGGAACAGCTATTCATAATCTTGTTTTTGTTTAAAATAAACACTTATAGTTACATCTGTAATAAAGCTAGAAAATGGAATATTGTGGATCAAAAGTTATGATAGGGTGAGAAACGTGTGTGTGTGTCAAAATATGTATAAGTAGTAGCAAAACATAACTAGTAACTAGCAATTTTGTTTCCCAGTCAGATATATAGATGTATTTGCAGAATTCATCTTTTACATTGGGTGCCCCATTTACCTTGATAATTTAATTAAAATTACGGAAATATTGTAGACCGGTAGATATTTTATAGACGAATAAGCATATAAGTTTTGTACCTGAACACCAATCCTTTACTTTTTATGCTCGATGCCTCTTCCATAGCCTAGCTGTCATCTTCATGGTGACAACCACTCCATGAAAGTGACAGACAAACATTTTTAATCGTACCGTTGGAGTTGGATTTATTTCGAAATCATTTCACTTCAATTTTATGAAGTATCTATCAGATTTTACAATGTAATTTGTAATTTCTTTCTTTCGTTCGTGCTTAATATCAGGACTTACCATTCTAAACAGGTCTCATCGATATTTTAAAATTATTATGTCAACATTTTCTAATAGAACGGAGTGTAGAAACCATTATACAACGATTTAGAGACTTAGAGCTGCTGTTCGAGTTCCAGCTTCAACTGGAAAGCACCAGAGAGCCAGGCTGATTTGCCAGAGAATGTGTTACCTGACCAGTGGCTCAGTGGAAAGTTGTCTTTATCCTTGATGAGTCGTCTCGGTGTGTAAAGATAAAAGTGGAAAATTCTGTAATAAAACATTATTAGGAGGAAGATTTGTACACTAGAAATTTTAAACAACCATGTATTTCGATATGGGACATAAATAAAACAAGCAATTTTGCTATATTTTGAGTATTGAAATATACCAGTAACTCCCAAGAAACTTAAACAATAAAAACTAGAGATTCCACAACTATCATTCATTAACTATATTTGCATTCCTCATAACAAGTTCTTTCATTTGATTAATTACATTATGCGTTTGAAACAATTTTAATTTTTTTATTTAATTCTATAATTTGTCCTCAAAACTAATAGTAGGGTTTTCTCTTTATTTTTCCTGCGAAGATCAAAATTTGAGGTCTTACAGTTGAGGAGATAACCCTTTATCTCAGCAATGTAGGAATGGGTTGAATTTGTGTGTATTTTCAATAATATTTTTTACACAAATTATTTTTTAAATATGAAAAAAATGTATTCCTCTAACGAGCTCCTTCATTTGAGATATTGCAGGAGACAATTTATAATATTTGTTTTTATTTATTATCTGTAATTCTTCCACCCAAATTTAATATTACGATTTTAGTTTTTTATTTTTCCTGTAGACTTTTGGCAACTCCCTATCTTATCTACTCTTTTATTTAGTTTTAAGCTCAATAGTTTCGGAGGCCAGGAGAGGGGAATGATTTTGGTCATATTTCTCCCCAGAAGTACCCCTCCAAATAAGAATTCCTTCATTTATGTTACGCATTCTTGATCGGGTTTAACTGTGACAGACACTGCTTTTATATGGGTTTCCTAAAACACATTAATTGCTATACAAATACAAAAAAATGCAAAGTAAAATCATATTTTTTTAAAGTATCAAAACAATTATTGAATTCGGATACGAGATCTGGCCAATAATTAATATTGTACTTTTGTTTTTTTGTGGGTGTATCTAGCAACATTTAGCAATTTTGATCTGAATTTTGAGAATTGTGAAAATCTATAAATTTTATACGTACATTAGGAATTAACTAACGTCTTATCCCTGATAAGTCAACATGTTCTAACCACCAGGGTGTGGTTAATCTTCATAAGTTGCATTATCGGAGTGTGTAAAAAAACTATACTGGATACGTGAAGTAAATCATCAGCGTTCTTAGTTGGTTAATGCGGAATGGTAACAAATATCAATTTCCAAATGAACCACCGAGACTTAAGTTTAGGAGTGCAAAAAACTATTTGTTTCAACATGATATTTGTTTCAACATGATGGATCTTCCTTAATAACATTATTGGACTGGGATTACTACAACCGATGGATCAATTAATTATTAATTAAGTGCCGATGGAATAGCCAGCTAAATCGCCCAGATTTTTGCTGTGGTGCTAACTAAAGTATGATGTTTGTAAATAACCATATTTTATTTGCGATAATATTGTTACAGATATTACTCTAGTTTCAAATCACTAAATAATCTTCTTTATTTCCACACGTAAAATTTACAATTAATATTACACTATTTTTCTTAGACTAAAATTTTGATGAGTCAATCGCACATCCGCTAAACTACGACTCTTCTGCTACAGCTGTACGGCCGCATTTATACGCTATTCCAAAAAATGGGAGTTCCCACTCGAGATTTGAACGCTACCACCATACTATCCCGAAAGGATGGAGATAAATACTAATATTAATTTTTGAAAACTGTTAAACAGGTATGTTATTATAATTTTTTAATTCAGTAATGTTTAGCCATTACAGTTCACAGTGCTCTTGAGTAGATTTAAATCAAAAGTTCATGTACCTCAGCTTTTATTTTCGAAAATGTTTCTAGACACCATTTAGAGACTTTTCACAAACAAAAACAAATTATACCTCCCACGCTTTTTTGTTAACTGCATAAAATAGTTTTTTATTTGAATGTATTTTTTGAGCCCCATATTATTATTCATAAAAATTATAATAATCACTACTATTAGTAACATAATAAATAGTAGTTTTGTTAACTATGTTTAATTATTTCTTTATACAGTATTCATTCATTATAAAAACAGGACAAGAAATTTAATAATCTAATAATTTTGAGGCAAATGCAAGATATAGTAAACGTTCCTATCTCCTTTTAATCCCAATAAGCAGCTTCCATTGCCTATTCAGAAAACAATCCCCAACCTTGTTAATTTATTTTGTAAAATTCCGTATTATGCTGTAATGATATAGAACTTTTGCCGTTATTGAAATATCAAGAACAATATAACTTGTTTTAAACCTTTTGATGTGCCTTTTTCATGGATAAATTGTTAAATACCGCTGACATATTGGACATATGTCAATGGTATCTAACAATTTATTATACTCATTTCCTGCAAATGCTTAATTTTTTCCTTGGATACATTTATTTGATACACTAAATTTCCTTGTTTTTTTTTAGGTAGTGTTCCTAATGTCAGATGAAATTTTGTTAAGAGTACAATTGACAACTTCTAACAAAAGTTGCAATTTTGGTGAGGTATGTAATGCAAAGTTTTGTCATCAACCTTAGGCAGCAGGTGTGCATTAACTTTTTATTATTTTGCTGTTTTTTGTGCATTTTTAACCGATAATTGTATATACTTTGGATTATACTCTGAAACGACAAAATCAAGTTCGATAATTTAAACATTAGATTTATCATTTTTCAGAAAATCGGAAGATTAGTTATTAAGAGACTATCGTTCTATGCATCCCACTGACTTCTCTGAAACGGCTTATTCAAAGTGAATAATTGAAATTGTATTTTATGAAGGCAAATTTAGAAGTGCCATTACGACAAACCAATGTTTTTTAGAAAATCGGAAAAATAAAAGTAAAAAACCAAACGTCAAAGAAACGTCACATAAACTTTCTAAATCTCTAAATTTAATTGTGAAGTTACATTAGTAAATTTAAACATTGCACCAGATGTTTCCAACATATTAAATTTTGATTTATTTGAAGTCAGTGATTTTTTAAACTAAATTATTTGAAGAGGATCATTTTTGGAAATAGTCCCGACACCAAATTATCTTTCTTTAGGAGGAAATCGCAATTTAAGTAGAGATATTAAGTTTGGTGTTCAGAAAGAAAAAACACTATAATAATTATTTTCTCCTTCTGATGTTAAAAGAGTTTTTGTATAGCTCCAAATATACAATGAAATATATAAATATTTTCCATTAGTTTTCAATGATCGCCTCAGAAATACGTCCTCAGATTAAAAATTATTTCTGGACAGTCAGTTGAAGCTGTTCATTGCGATTTTAACTAGACCTGGAAAAATCAAAATCATTTATTAGAATTTTGACTAACCTAAAAAATATGTATTTGTTGAATTTACTTGACCTATTTTATATTAAATGACTATCGATTAAAAAAGGAATTACTCGATTAGGTTACTAATATTAGTCATTATTTTTTTTTGTTAATAAGTAATATTCTCTATCAGCATTTACACCAAAAATGTATGTTATGCGATTTAAAGAAAGCGTGGTAGGTACGATTTCGTTTTTTTCGCGAAATATGTCTAATATTGTTTAGAAACATAATCAAAAATAAAATCGGAGATACATGAGGTTTTTATTTAAATCTTTCCAGCTGGACCGTGAGTTACCTTTAGCACGATTAAAAAAAAACGGTACAAAAGAAGGTTCACTTTAGGACAGGTATTTATGTAAATACCTGCCCTGGAAGTAATAATTTTGGTCAGAAACACTTAAAGGGGCCTTCTTAGACTTTTCACGACAAACCTTGCTACTTAGTTACGTGTAAAATAAAGTTAGTAAGTACCTAATATAATAAATACATATTCAATTCTTTATATATCTAATGCCCCAGCTCAACAACTTGCCTTTGCTCCCCCTGAGGTCAAAACATACAAAATTGCCCCCTCCCCTAATAGCCCAGTCAATGAAGGCAAAAAACGGTAATTCTAGGTAATTTGTCTAAGCAGCACCGATTGACCTAAAAATTTGTATTAAATTTCTACTTACCCTCTACTTCAAAGTTGACCCTGTGCCAGGGGTTGCTTTTTTCCCGGGGGTGAAAAATATTGTATGAAAAAAAGTCGGGGAATGAATAAATTAACTAAGTTTTAAGCTACTTTTGTTCCATAAGTTTTTTCTGAAAGTCAATTCTTTTCGAGTTAATCTCAAGTGAAAGTATCGATTTTTCAATAAAAAAAGTTTTTATACGGTTTTTTGTAAATAACTTAAAACATATGCACTTTAAGAAGTAAATCATTTAGATAAAAAATGTAGCTTATGGTTTCTGTAGAACCAATACAAACGGAGTTAGAGATTGTTAAAATTTTGTTTTTGTTTGTCAAAACAAAAATTTAAAAGTTTTTCGTAAAATAATGCATTTTTGAGGAAAAGTGTATAAATATTTTTTTAAAGTGCTTAAAAGATCCATTAACTTGATTTTTTATAAATGTCTCTAGCATGAAAATTAAGTCAGTTATGACATTAACAAAGTTGTTTTTTGACAAAAAAAATGTATAAATTACACCCTAAATTAATTGAATTTAACTGTTACCACTTTACAAATCACCAATTTGTAGGTTTTTTGTAAGCTCATGTAAATTGAAAATGTATTTAACCCTTATATTTTAAAATGTTTGAGCTGACAGGGTGGCCTAGTAGTACTATATATGAACATGTACAAAGTTTAAACGGTCATATCTAACTTAATTTTTATTATACAAAAAAAGAAACATAAATGAAAAAACAAAACCTACAATTTTGTACTCTACAAAATTTTGCCTTATTTTTATGTTTTCTTGGGAATAACAGCACAATTGAAATAAAAAGCTGTATATTGAAAGAAAATACCAAACGTTTTAAAGTCGATTCTGGCTTCGTTGTCAATGACTTTAAAATATATAATGAAAATATTAATTGCAAATTGAAAGTTTGATTTATAATATATTTAAAAATTTTGCCTATCTCCCATAGTTTTAAGTTATTTTGAAAATTACAAAAATACAATATTCTCTGGAAGCTCGAATATTTTCAAAACTACTTCCGTTAAATCGGTCAAGGTTTCTGAGCCTATTGAAAATAAGTAAGTCAAGTGATTTGTGAAGCGCTAGCACTTAATTTCAACTGGTGGGGTATTCGGGGGGTAATTTGTACATATTTTGTCAAAAAAACAACAACCTTATTAAAGTCATAACTCGTTTAATTTTCATGCTAGATGGTTTTTGTAAAAAAACAAATTAAAGGATTTTTAAAGCAGTGTTTACATGTGTACTTTTTCCGAAAATGCATTGTTTTTCAATTATTTCACAATAAACCTTTCAATTTTTGTTTTGGCATATAATAACAAAATTTAAAAAAGTTATAACTCCGTTTGTATTAGTTCTACAAAAACCACAATTTTTTTTTATTTTTTTATAAGCTTTATTTTTGATCCAAATGATTTTTTTTTCTTAAAGTGCACTTTTTTAAAGTTATTTCCGAAAAACCGTATGAAACCAGGTTTTTTTTTAGTTGAAAAATCAATACTTTCACGTGCGAATAACTCGAAACGAATTGACTTTCAAAAAAACTTTATGGAACAAAAGTTGCTTAAAATTAGTCAATTTATTCATTCCCCAACTTTTTTTTCATATATTTTTCAGAGAAGGGATAGCATCCACTTACATCGAAAAAAGGAAACCCCCGGCACAGGGTCAACATTGAAGCACAGGGTAAGTAATACCTACTCAAATCCAAATTTTTAGGAATATCCGTGCTGCTTGGACAATTACCCGGGAAAATGGTAATTGGCTGGACTATAAACCAAACGATGGTGTCGCCCATACATAAGTACTCGTATATGCGTGGAAGGATATGATAGGTTTAGTGAACTTAACTAATCATTATTTGGATGAGTAGGTAGGTACATTATCGCAAACGTACAATAATTTAGTGAGAAAATGTCTGAGCAACATGAACAGGGTTATCAGTTACTCGTAAGTGATAATTGATAAAATTTAGTTTGTTTAGTTTAGTGAATCTAGTGTATCAGAATGTATGTTTTTGAATTTTTATTCATATATTTATTTATTGTTATTATATCACTTACATACCACGCTTAGTCATAATTAAAGTTTTAAAAGTAACATAATTTTTATTAGTTAGAATAGTTAAGAAATGATATTTATTTTGTGATTTATGCTAAGACGTAGCAAATAAAAATGAGGCCAATTATTCATTTGTCATGAAACAAAATGGGACTGTCATTAATTCGTTATTGAATTGAACCTCTGTTTGTTTTAAAAATGAAAGTACGCACCTACAATCATTTCAGCGCATAGCAAATATTTATTTTGAACGTTGCAATGATTTGTCTAGACATTATCTACTATATGAATCAGATATACAAGGTGTAAAAATCTCTCTCTCTCTCTTTCTCTCTGTTTTTTGTTTCATAGAGCGAGACGATTTTGATGGAAAATTATAACAATTTTTACTATTTAACTGAAAATTTGGCATTAATACTAACGTATAATTTAATTTTTTAACAAAACTTAAGTCTCTATATATATATTTTTTTTATTTAAAAAAAATGGTGTTGCATTCCGTTATTGAAAAAATTTCAACTAAAATAAATATAATACCATAACTGGTTATGAATAGAAATTCATGCACGACTCCCAATTTGGAGTCTCTATGACCTAATTTTCCAAACCAGTTATTAAAAAGTACAGAGCAATGTGTCATTTCAAAAGTTTGTGTTTTATAAAGATCTACACAATTAAATCTTCTTACATACATGAAGTATTTAAACATGTTTTTTGTTTAAAGGTAGTGCACTCGATATACATCGACTTGTCTAAAATCTTTTACAGAGTAAAATTCATAAAACACTTGTTAATATATCAAAGACGCAAGAACAGAATGAAAACTGCGGAGTTGGTTTGCCAGTTTTTTTTTTCAAACACAGTGCAAGTCGACAAAGTTAACAGTTTTAATTCTTATGAAATAACTATTCCCTCTGGATTACTACAGGGGACTTATCTTGGACCTCGTTTATTTAACATATAAAGCGTTATAATTGGCTACTTTCAAAATGCTAATTACCCATGTTTTGCAGTCGATATGTGTTATCTATCGACCTCCTCTATAGAAGACTGATTTGCTGCAGTCATTTTTACATTCACCAAACTTTACCAAACTTGAATCATTTACTCCTTACTATAACATTTATGTTTTACCAAAACAATATTAAATTTAAACATCTCCTTCTGGGTGTTGCGACTTCTTTATTAGTGAATATATGAAATAAAAAGCCTCGTCGTGAAAAATACAATTATATTTTGCTTGTATTTTTATAATATTTTGTTTAAAAGGTATTATGAAAATTTTTTAAAAATTGATCCACCCCCCCCCCTTTGTCGCCGAAATTACTGATGTTAAAATTTAGAAAAAAAAGATAATATATAGCCTCAAAGATTATTTTCAAAATAAACCAAAATCTTTATTTGAAGACGCGAGATGTAAAGACCGACATCTAGGATTTTCGGGGAAATTAGCACATAGAGGTTCCGAATCTGGAGCCGTTCCATGCAATTGCTGTTACCCGTAATTCCTAGGTTAGAATGTCATGATGAAATTTTCAGGTTAACTTCACCTGTCAGAGATATTGAATACTTTCTTCGAGGTGTCATTCTTTTGTACGCAAGACAATATATATAATATATATTGTTTCTGGTTAGGGAACCTACTAATAATAACATAATATATATTGTCTTGCGTACAGAAGAATGACACCTCGAAGAGAGTATTCAATATCTCTGACAGTTAACTGAAGTTAACCTGACATTCTAACCTAGGAATTACGGGTAACAGCAATTGCATGGAACGGCTCCAGGTCATAGAGGTATTATACGTAGAGCACGTGAAGTAGCGAAATTCATGTAAGAGCAATAGAGAGAGAGAAAGAGAATAAGCGGCTCGTTCCTGATTGGTCAGTCTCAGTGGTGACGCCTACTATTGGTAGGGTAGAGATATAGCAAGCGCACCCTGATATTGTCTTTCTCTTTCTATTGTTATTACACTGTGAAGTTAACCTGAAAATTTCACCGTGACATTCTAACCTAGGAGTTACGGGTAACAGCAATTACATGGAACTGCTCCAGATTCGGAACCTCTATGTGCTAGTTTCCCCGAAAATCCTAGATGTCGGTCTTTACATCTCGCGTCTTCAAATTTAACGAAATGTATCAAATACATGAAGAAGTGTTCGAGAGGACATTCAATTGTGGAAGCGCAACTGATGAAGGTTCCCTAACCAGAAACAATATATATTATATATATTGTCTTGCGTACAAAAGAATGACACCTCAAAGAGAGTATAAAGATCTTTATCTTAATTTTTGGAGGCAAGTTAAGAATTTAAATAAATATTTTCAAAAATCAAGCGCATCATGTAGCAAATCAACTGAGAAGGCTCGTTATGAGAAATAAAAATTTACTTTTTCATAATTTAAATACTCACAGTTAAAATGGTATTAAGGAAAATATAAGAAAATCGACTTATTTCCTACTTACTTGTCAAAAATTTTGAAAAAGATAGCAAGAACCCCTAAGCGAATTTTGAGAGCAAGGTAGAAATTACAAAAATATATTTCAACATGTACCCATATTATAACAAAACTCAAAGATGGTAGGGGACCCTTAGTAGGTGAGTACCACTTGCTCTTTAACATTAATGTGTTCCCACTTTATGACATGGTACACATGCAGACCCTTATTCCACAGCTTCACTGTCATGGAAAGAACAGCGCATTATTTTATTTAGGATGCTACTATATAGGCTAATATGCAAAATTGAAATATAGCCTTTTAAAACTGAAGGAGCACTGGGGATTTTAAGTATCTGTGAGATCATTAAGCTCGCACTCCTGCTGAAATAATGACATTAAGAAACACTACCAGCATATTAGCATCATTTTACACATCAACATAGAATTAAATTATAATTACTAGCATAAAAAGTATAACGGGTATTATTCCAATAATAACTAATAATACCTAAACCGTCATTATCACAAATTTCATCAAAATTAGTACAGCCGTTTTAGCATAAAGAGGTAATTACTGCTGTACGTTCCAGATCTATTCCATAGCAATAATAGATGTTACTCTTGGATAAATAGTCAATCTCTACCTAAAATCACATCGATTCGTTCTAGAAATGAATGACAAACTATCAGTAGGGATTGTCTGGAACACTTTGTTGCAACTACAGGACTAGTCTATTTTTTTAATAACAAAAGCGAAGCCATATTACTTCGATTGTAGTAAACCTATAAGCCAAATCTATCGTATTTGTGTTGATTCTGTGGTAAAAGATGACTAATCATTTTATATCACTTATTTATTTTATTATACAGTTAGTTCGCTGAAACTACAGATGATTAACGTTATCAAATAGCTAACTAAACCTAAAATAAATATTATGTCTCTCAAAGTCTTTTTTGTGATGTTTCTGATAACAGTATTAGAATTTACATAAATGATATACGTTACACGTGAGATGTAATGTATATCAAAATAAATGTCGAAATCACCTGTACGATATAAGATTTCAACAGATAGTACCTGAATTCCTTCTTTTATTTATCAGGCGAGGCCCTTGTCTCCGGACCTACCTGGTGTCAGAAACATGCAAGAATTAAGTGAGAACGTTCCAAATAATAAAAGCAGGCCGAAGCTCACCTGGGTATGTGTAAAAAAAGAACTAGTTAAGTGGCAAAGTATACCAAATGGAATTATTATTATTATAAGTAAGTATTTGTTTAATTATAATTTATATTTAAAGGAGAACCGACTTCAACTGAATTAAAATTGAAAAGTGTTACAAACACCCTATCAGATTAATTAATTGCCTTTTATGACATAACTTGACATTTAAATTTAGATATTTTTATAGTAAATTTATTTGACATTTTCTTTCACGTTCACCGTTTTTTGGATACATCTCTCTGATTTTCTGAAAAACTGAATGTTTTGCATTATAGAAAAATATAAGGAATCAAGTCGGAATATATTTTAGTAGAATGCAATTTAAAATATTCAAATTGATTGAACCGTTTTGGAGAAATTAATGATGATTCATTGCACTGCAGTTCCGTAATAACGCAATATTCCTTAATACAATGCAGTTTAAATAATGAAAATTGCTTAAGCAGTGTTAGAGTAATGGCTGATCATACCTAAACAAAGATGCCGACAAACCTCCTCCTTTTTGAAAATTAAAATTAGGTTAATTTACTATTGTAGGCGTGTGTGGAGGACTTCTGGAATTGAATTATTGTAAAATTCTTGTGTGTTTCTGCACAGTAATCTACGAAACGACAGAACCGATTTTGATGGAGCTTTCTCATAGAGGTCGTGGAAATTATAAAAAATGCTATTTTTAATACTAGAATCATTACTGTAAATAAATTAAACCTAATACGTCATAAGCATTTAGATATAGGCTTTAGTATCCGACCGAACTTTCGCTTTTAGCTAGTTTCAGGTCAAAATTGGAATTTCCCTTTATTTTCGGTTTCCGTACCTGTAGAAATTACAACAGCAACCGAAATTACGTTCGTGAGCTTAAAGCTGGCGGTACACACGTCCGTCGTCTGCAAGATGCCAGGTATAATTCGGGGATACGTTTTTAGAAAACCTTCCACTTACACAAAAAACGTATTGCGAGCACCAATTTTTAAAACACAACGCGTCCCTACACGTCCGTCGTCCGAGAAGACGACCACTAACTTTGGAAACTATTAGCATTCAATCTACCAGTGAAAAGAGCAAATTTAAGGGTATTTCAATATACAAATTTTAACGGTTGTTAAGTGTTATATCAGTTAAAAACCTCCATTAACTGAACTATGTGGTAAGCTTTGTTTCTTTCGGTATTTGCAGACTTATATTTTATTACTTTTTATTAACACTGAATATTTTGCCTGTAGACCAATCAATAGAGATTTTTTCGTGCAAAAAATACTATCAGGATACTGCTTGTGCCATTATATTAAGAACGATTTGTAGTGATATTTTGCTACCTTTTCCACTCGCAACTACGATTTTTTACTTTAATATAAACAATTGAAACAAAAAAAATGTTTTTTTTTCGTTGCATGTTTTTAAAATGAAAAATAATAAACTAATCTCAATGGTGTCAACAGGTGAATTTTAAAGCATGAAAATACCAACGAAATGAGCCCAGGATCGATCCGATAGGATCTTTATTAACACGGAAAATCAAAAAATACTGGAAAATTTAGCGGTTTTCTTTATATTATCATAACTCCGTCACTATCGAAGTTGTAGAACTGGGCTTGTGGGAACTGATAGTAATTGATATCTACCTTATGCGTGACTAAACCAGGCGCTATCTGTTTATTAGTTTTTCAATAATTGTGATATGTTTTTAGTCCACTATTCTTGCAGTGCGTCTCCATGCGACATCAATTTAGAATATAGATATTGGAAGTAGAGGTATCATTCTACAACACCTCTATTTTCATTTTTCGTTAAATGTCTGTGAAATATACGAAAAATTTTAGGAAACATCACCAAAATTTGGTGAGCGTATGAATGTGTTCGCGTAGTGGGGAGAACACAGTTGTTGAGGAGAACTGCTGACAATAAATATTATCGATAGTAACTGTCACTCTGACAGATGGTGAAATAATCTAATCGCTAGAGCTGATATACAAAGCGATTTGTTCGATTTTATTATATCAAATGAGAACTGTTTGTTTATTAATATATTTATATAATATTTTATATAAAAGTGAAACAAACACTGAACTAAATAAGTTAATAAAAGTCGGAAAAATATCCAAATTAGTTTCTGACAAAAGCAATAAAAATATTTATAAATTACAGGCAGGCCTGTCTATATTATATATTACTAAACGCTTCCCCTAAACAACCGTGCTTCCACCACTCCTTGGATACATTCATACGCTCGCCCATTTTTTTGTCATGTTTGCTAATATTTTTCAGATATTTACAGCTTCTAAAGTGACGAAGATTCGATTTTTTTAAAAAAAATGCTACATTTTCCAGTATTTTTTGTTTTTCCCTGATACTAAGATCCAATCCGATCGAGCCATGTTCATAGTAATGACCGAGGAAGCCTCTCAGAACATACACATATATATATATATATATATATATATATATAGATATATATATATATGAGCAATATTTCTACTTTTAAAGGAATTTTGTAGGGAGGGTCCTCGGATTTTCTTCACATTTTACTATGTTACTGAACCTATTGAAAAAACGTTATCCTGAGAGTTACAGCCCCCTAGAGCCCTTAGGGCCCTAGATAGGGCCCGTCAAAGACACAAAAAGGCCGTTTTTACCCTATATTTGACAGGCTGTATCTCGGAGCCCAATTAACCGATTTCAACTCACCAAACGTCATTTGTTGTGAAACTTGAAGTAGTTTTTTTAGTAAAAAGTTCAAGTCTCTAGTTAATAACGCTGATTTTTGGGAGCATTTTAGTTAGTTAGTTAAAAATTTCAAAAAATTGTCATTTTCAAAAATTTGACAAAAAAAGAATTTTAATCCGATTTTAGTTTTCTCGGCGGCATTTGAAGAGTTTTGAAAAACACCTTCAAAATGAGATGTGGTGAGTTAAAATCCGTTCAGTAGATTCGGAGATACAGCGGATTGAAAATGGTCATTTTTGTAAATATCGCGTTTTTACGCATTTTCAAAGTGCTGGTATTTGGTCTGGTAAACTTTAAATTAAACAAAAATTTTTTTGGGAGTATTTTTTTATAAAAATAATAACGTCCTATTGGAGATTTTCTTGGCCCGAGCCTTTATCTACCTCATTATACCCTCTAAAAAATGAGTATTTTTCTACTGAAGTAAGCCAATTTAATAAAAACTTACGGCTGATTTCTATCAAGCAGAGAGCCTGAAAACATTTATATATTACAGATTATAAAAGAAGAGATTAAAACCTTTGATTTGAGGGTTCCTACAAACCTCTAGGTAGCCTAGAATTACAGTTATGGTAATTCAAAGGCTTACATAAAATCAAAGTATCAATTCTAAAAACGCTAATTTTACCTAATTGTGAAGTTACTTCTCAAAATCTTCTATCTCCGTTCTAGACAACCTAGAACTTTGTTTAACCTTCAAATTACAAATATTTTGATGTAGTTTGCTAATCTTTTACAGTTTTGCATTACATTTTTGGAAATTTAAAGCTCACGCTTTGTACTGTAGAAATTTTAGTTTAAATGGCATTGATTCCAATTAATTAATCAATCCATTAGATTTTTTGTACGATTACATTGACCCTCTATGGACAAATATATGACTTAAAAAAAGTCAAAATATCGGGGAAAAGTAAAAGTATAAAGGGATTCAAACAGTAAATTAAAAATAAAATGAAAACGTATTTTAACAACATTTGAAATAAAATACTAATTAGAAAATTAAATGAGATAAAGCAGAAAAACCTGTACCTCTTCAGTTTTAAGATCCATTTTCAATTTACTTTTAAAAATGTCTTTATATTTTTACTTTAATACTATTTTCTTTTAAGTTACATTCCTCATTTTGCTCCAAAAATAATGTTTATTTTATGTTAATAATATAACGCAGTGTTGAGGTTATGGCTACTATCATGGTATCTTAGTAGCTTGTAGCGTGGTAGTAACATCAAAGCAACAAAGCAAAAATTTATATGTCCAGACCCTGAGAGCAATTCTACATTGATGGTATAAGTCGCTATACGACACTACAAAACCGAGTCACCTATCGATCTATGTTTATACTTAATAGTCTTTGTCATAAAACGGAGGCATGTTACAAGAATTACATCCCTCTAGAACCCTTAGGGCCCTAGATAGGGCCCGTCAAAGACAAAAAGGCCGTTTTTACCCTATATTTGACAGACTGTATCTCGGAACCCAGTTAATCGACTTCAACTCACCAAACGTCATTTGTTTTGTAATTTGAAGTAGTTTGTTCAGTGAAAAGTCTCTAGTTAATAACCCTGATTTTTGGGAGCATTTTAAGTAAAGTTAAAAATTTCAAAAAATCGTCATTTTTAAAAATTCGGCAAAAATCGAATTTTACTCCGATTTTAGTTTTTTCGGCGGCATTTGAAAAGTTTTAAAAAACACCTTCAAAATGAGATGTGGTGAGTTAAAATCCGTTCAGTAGATTCGGAGATACAGCGGATTGAAAATGGTCATTTTGGTAAATATCGCGTTTTTACGCATTTTCAAAGTGCTGGTACTTGGTCTGGTAAACTTTAGATTACACAAAAATTCATTAACTAAATGTTCACAGGTAGCATTGTTTTGAACTAAGGCCCGGGACAGACATAGAGATACGAATGATAAGAAGTTAAAAAACATGAAGATAAAAAGTTAGCACCCAACTAAGAAAAATTTTGCTGAACGCATGCTTCATAGCTTACAAACTTTATAGACTAGTAACTGCGAGCAGCTGCAGCAACTTCAGTTGAAACCATCCCTAAGTCTGAAAACTTTGTAAGACATGGAGCATGCGCGCAGCAAAATTTTTCTTAGCGCATGTTTTTAGGCTTCTTATCCCGTATCTCGTATCTCTGACTGTCCCGGGCCTTAGTTTAAAACAAGGCTAGATGTAAATTCATATATGGCTGACCTTGCCTTGTTACATGCGTCAGTTTCATGTCAAAGACCATTAAGTATAAACATAGATCGATAGTAGACTCTGGTTTGTCGTGTCGTGTCGCGACTTATACCATCAATGTAGAATTGCTCTCAGGGTCTGGACCAGTGAGTAATTAGAAAATAGTATTAAAGTAAAAATATAAAGACATTTTTAAAAGTAAATTTAAAATGGATCTTAAAACTGAAGAGGTACAGGTTTTTCTACGTTACCTAATTTAATTTTTTTAATTGGTATTTTATTTTAAATTTTGTTAAAATTCGTTTTCATTTTATTTTTAATTTACTGTTTGAATCCCTTTATACTTTTACTTTTCCCCGATATTTTGACTTTTTTTAAGTCATATATTTGTCCATAGAGGGTCAATGTAATCGTACAAAACATCTAATGGATTGATTAATTAATTGGAATCAATGCCATTCAAACTAAAATTTCTACAGTACAAAGTGTGAGCTCTAAGTTTCCAAAAATATAATGCAAAACTGTAAAAGATTAGCAATCTACATCAAAATATTTGTAATTTGAAGGTTAAACAAAGTTCTAGGTTGTATAGAACGGAGATAGAAGATTTTGAGAAGTAACTTCACAATTAGGTAAAATTAGCGTTTTTAGAATTGATACTTTGATTTTATGTAAGCCTTTGAATTATCATAACTGTAGTTCTAGGCTACCTAGAGGTTTGTAGGAACCCTCAAATCAAAGGTTTTAATCTCTTCTTTTATAATCTGTAATATATAAATGTTTTCAGGCTCTCCGATTGATAAAAATAAGCCGTAAATTTTTATTAGCAAAATACTCATTTTTTAGAAGGTTAAATGAGGTAGATAGAGGCTCGGGCCAAGAAAATCGTCAATAGGACGTTATTATTTTTATAAAAAAATACCTCTAAAAATTTTTTGTGTAATTTAAAGTTTACCAGACCAAGTACCAGCACTTTAAAAATGCGTAAAAACGCGATATTTACAAAAATGACCATTTTCAATCCGCTGTATCTCCGAATCTACTGAACGGATTTTAACTCACCACATCTCACTTTGAAGGTGTTTTTTAAAACTTTTGAAATGCCGCCGAGAAAACTAAAATCGGATTAAAATTCTTTTTTTGTCAAATTTTTGAAAATGACAATTTTTTGAAATTTTTAACTTTACTTAATATGCTCCCAAAAATCAGCGTTATTAACTAGAGACTTGAACTTTTTACTGAAAAAACTACTTCAAATTACACAACAAATGACGTTTGGTGAGTTGATATCGGTTAATTGGGCTCCGAGATACAGCCTGTCAAATATAGGTTAAAAACGGTCTTTTTTGTGTCTTTGACGGGCCCTATCTAGGGCCCTAAGGGCTCTAGAGGGCTGTAACTCTCAGGATAACATTTTTTCAATAGGTTCAGTAACATAGTAAAATTTGAAGAAAATCCGAGGACCCTCCCCTACAAAATTCCTTTAAAAGTAGAAATATTGCTCATATATATATATATATATATATATATATATATATATATATATATGTATATATATAGTAAATTATTTCACAAGGTCACACTAACTCTATGCACTTCTGTTAACGAATTTATGTCATCCTGTAAATATCCAATAACTTAAATTATACAAATGTATGAATATATTAAAATATTAACATAATTATTTATTTAGTATATGAACAATACGTACGTATTTGTTTGTTTTAAAACATAATAATTAAAATATTTTGGAACCTTGAACACATAATATGGAAAACAAGTTAGTTAAATTGTTTTCTGATGCTTGTTTGTGATATCTGATAGTTTGTTTTGGGTTTTCTTGATAAATAACACAATACTGAAGAAAAAATATGTGTATTCAAACGTCTCAAAGTCTTATTCTGACTTCCTTGTCAATGGCATTAATCATAATAAAATATAAATTCGAAATTGAAAAAAAACATTGAAAACATTAAGTGGAATTAATGCCTAATTTAATTACTTGCTTAGATGTAAGTATCGCCTTCGGCTCAAAATACACCTTCTATAAGAGATTCTCCTTTGCCTATTCACAAATGCGTTGAATACTTATTTTCACTCTCAGTACCATTGGTTACGTGAATTTCTAAGACTCCTATGTCTCATCTCAATACGAATTATGCTCTAGTATTGCTATTGTATAAAATACTGCCTATTCACAAATGCTTTGCATACTTCATTTTGATTCTCAAATATGTCTGTTGCGCCATTTTTCTTCACCGATGCCAAGAAACAATTAAGTTTGATGACCTCAAAAATATACTAGATAGGTAGGTAATTAATTTGTACAGAATGAGTACCTTTTATTGTTTATATTTTCTTATTTGTGTGTAGGTACCTAACAACAGTGAATGTGCGATTCATTGTCTAGTGTTATGTTTTGTTAATTATTTTAAACTTTTTAGTTCTACTTGGAAATCGGTTAATATATTTTTTAATGTTTTATCACACATACCTTTAGCTATATTCTTACATACCTTAGTATTTTTAATGATTTTTTTTTTGTTATTTCAGCCGGACTAGTCATAGGGTTTCTAGAATATGGCGTAATTCCATCATCTAAGATAGGCTTTACATGTGGTGATCCCATCATATCTCATAAATACAATGGAGAAATTATCACTCCCGAATACCTTGGAATAATCGTGGCTTTTATGCCTATGCTTATCCTTCTCTCATCAGAACTCTTGAAATACCGTAAGCTCAAAGACCTATATCAGATTGGGTTTTACGTCAAAGAGCTTTTGGTAGGCGGAAGTTTAACCATGCTTCTGACAGAAGTGGGCAAAGCTATAATAGCCGAGCATAGACCTCATTTTTCTTGACGTTTGCGAACCTGATGCAGCAAAAAATTGCTCGAGTGGTACGTGGATTGAAGAATATACTTGCACCACAACCAGATTTAGTGGATATTTTGTGGTTGACTCGTCTAGGTCATTTCCATCAGGTCATTCATCGTTATCAACTTTTGTAGGAATTTATTGTTCGGTAAGATATTGTTAAATTATTTTTGCATTAGTTGAAATTAATAGAATTGTATTTTCAAAAATGAATTGTAGCACAGTTTTTATATGATAGCATCTAAGCTTCAAAGCCGGAATTTTAACATAAGGTAGAATTTCTAAAATTAAACATTTTAAAAAAATATATATAACCGACTTCTACCTATAACTAAAAAGCTAAAAATAATTATAACAAAATACAACTCTAGCAAATAAATAACACATTCAATGTTGTTAGGTACCTACCCAGGAAGTAAAAAATGTAAACATTAAAAGGTGCTCATTCTGTACAAATTAATTACCTACCAATCTAGTATATTTTTGAAGTCGGTGCCAAGCAACAATCAAGTTTGATGAATAAGTAGATAAGTACGCAATTAAGGATTTTAGATTTGCTTGGCACCGGCTTCAAACTATACTAGATTGGTAGGTAATTAATCTGTACAGAATGAGCACCTTTTAATGTTTACATTTTTTACTTCCTGGGTAGGTACCTAACAACATTGAATGTGTTATTTATTTGCTAGAGTTGTATTTTGTTATAATTATTTTTAGCTTTTTAGTTATAGGAAGAAGTCGGTTATTTTATTTTAAAAATGTTTTATTTTCAACTTTTTAGTATTTTTGAACTCAGGTAGTTTTCATTCTTTATTTTTTATTTTATATGTATAACCTTAATAGGCAGGCCTAGGTATCGAAAGCCTCAACATTACACAATGATACTTTCTCATTTAAATTGACAGGTAAATCTTTACGAACAAAATGTACTAGTACTCGTTGACTTAATAAGCCCAAAATATATTTATGCCTCATGGACTACGCCATGTAACCTTTTTTCAACTTTTTTTGACAACCCTGTATAACTATAGATAATTCCACTCCAACATATGTACCAACCATCCTGTACATACTACTGCCCACGGACAAGCATGGATTTGTTAGCTGCCTTCTATAGGACGGAGTAGAATCCATCTCATATTTACGGAGTCAAGTCCGTCCTATATTTCAACCATAGTATATAACTCCTTGTGGGCTAGCCCATAAATTAGTTCTTTTTTACATTTTTATATTATCGTCCTGTGTAACATTAATTCCTCTCCACACTTTATGCCACTTCTTATGGGCTATAAAAGAAATAATTTTTTAATCACATTGTATAAATATAATTCAACTGCAGCATATATTTCAACCATCCTGAATATGATTTGCTAATGTTCACTTCATATAACAGTTTTTTAATCACCCTATATAATTTTAATTTCACATTTTTTCAACATTTTTATACCACCAAACGTCCAGTCCACCCTATATTCCAACCATCCTATAAATACGGCTGCCTACGGACCACTATCATTCTAGTCCGTCCTATATTTCAATCTTCATATAAATGCAACTCCTTCTATCACTTTACTTTGTGATTTTGTTTGCTATAACTAAACACCCTGTCTATAAACGTACCAAATAGCAGTTTAAAGTTTGACATGTGTTGTCACTGAATTTTCTATTAGGCCGAGAGAATGTGACAACCAAAAGCACCGTCTTCGCAAAATGGAAAAATTTGCATTTAGAATTTTCTATTAGGCCGGGAGAATGTGACAACTAAAAGCACCGTCTTCGCAAAATGGAAAAATTTGCATTTAAATAGGTATTTGCCAGGTATACAAACAAAACGAGCTTGGTACTCATTGATTTAAGGAGCCGCAAATACTATGCTTTTACTACCTATATGCTTGAGATGTACATAGAAAATTTTCAAATTCGCAATTAAAACTTCCAGTGCCTAAAATTACCGCACTATTACGTTGAAATTAAAATATTTATGAGGAAATGTCCGCTATGTCATTTCGATGAAATTTTTGATAAGAATTTTGGAATTTTCGACGATTTTCTACAAAACTGCAAGTTGCATGTCTCAGAAAAGTATATGAGATCACCTAAGGATCTTCCTTAATAGTTGAAACGTTAAAAAACTATCGAGTTATCGAAAAATCGACTAAAATATAAGGATATTGGTCGATTTTTATGCACGCATGTGTTCATTCACAAATTTTATCACTTTATCAATAGAATTCTTTTCCAAAATTTGAAGTTTCACCAATCCGGATATATACTCTATTAAACAAGACCATATTCATTCAAAACGGTGCACCACAGGTGAAGAAATCAGGTAACATACATACAAAAAAGCGAAAAAATACGCGACGAATTGATAACCTCCTCCTTTTTGGAAGTCGGTTAATAATTGGGCTTTTATCTCAAATTTGAGTAATTGCCATTTATTAAGTTTATTATAGGAGAACAATATTTACCATGCACTTATATTGTAGTGAAGGATTTGTCCAGGCATTAAAGAAGTAGACAATTGATCATTAGGAAAAACTTAATTTTCATAGACAAATTAAAAATCTAGAAAATTTGTTAGTACACATTCGTACTCTCAAGCGTATGCGTAGATTAGATTTAAAATTATTGAAGCGAAACCTTAACGGAGGCCTACACTTATGTAAACATATGAAAAGAGATGACTAGGGGAATGAAAAGTATCACTTGAGATGGCATTTGTTTTTACACGTTCAAACCGACACCACACAGTACCTTGAGCTTGAAATTCCCATACAATTCTGTGTAATACACGGGTACGATGAAATAAATTAAACATCTCATCGTTATTAGAGAATTAATAAATTATGGTAAATAAATAATAACAACTTAGAGTATATACTTCTGAGGATAGCCTGCAATGCACAAATATCATGGCAAGACTAGATATGCAGGACAATAAAGAGAGCATCAGGTGATCTCCCAATCGAATAAAATAGTCTGTTACTGCCTCTCATTGTAGGATTGTCAGGATATTTTTCAGTTTGTAAGGTACCTAATTACCCATTATTATATTATATTATATATTATATATTATATATTATATATTATATATTATATATTATATATTATATTATATAGAAGACCAAAATACAGTTCCACAAGATAATCGTTGCACAGACTTTACATTTCCATCAAGTTTTGATAAAGTTTTTGATAAGAATTACACTTTAGAAAATGAAATTTCGCGAAAAACACCGTTGGAGGTTGGTTGCTGGTTCTATAAAGTGTGGAAAAATTTGTCAAAGAATAAATTAAAATTCAAATCTATCAGGAATTCCGCATCATTTCGTTTAAAAAATCGCATATAAAAATGTCAGTAAAAACATAAGGAAATAAAAGATGCATTTAAGTGCCTTGTGAGTAGATATAGTCCGGAGAAACTTAGATAAAGCTCCTATAATTCAATGTTTTATAATTAAATAGGTGAAGTGTGTTTGAAATTAAGAATTATTATAATTCAACACATTTTATATTTTAGTTAAAAATTAACCTACCCGTCATATGAAATTATATTTAAATTAAGAACTAAATTACACATTAGGATTAATACTTGAAACATGGGCGTACCGAGTGGTGGGAGGCAGGAGAGCGCAGCTGCCCCCGTGGCCCTGCATAACCTGCCGCGGGCCATCAAAGCTTTCCATAAGTTTGCTGATCACCCCCCCCCTAGATAATTTTTTCTCTCTAGGACAATTTCTTTTCCAATTTGCCTCCCTCTAGTTAATTTTTTAGTCAAATTCGCCCCTCCCTTAACCAAAAGCTGGGTACGCACTTGACATCGTTCGGTCTAGATTAACTGCTGCTGTTTTTTCTAAATATCTGGGCAACCCTATTGATTTTTCACTTAAATTTTTTGTTATTTAAAATGATATGTAAATTGGTCTTAACTTTATTTATTTTGACGTATCTTAGGTATATAAGTATATAAAAATTTATCTATCTATATATAAGTATATAAAAATATATTTATATCACGTTTTACTAAATGTAATAAATGTAAAATAAAAAAAATTATTTCTAATTTTAAATCCCTTAAGTATGCCACCAGTTCTGTGCCCAGGGACCCCCACCAACTTAAATCCGGCCCTGGTCACATATAATTATTTGAATTTTTTAAAGGCACTTTAGAAAAATTACTTGGAATACTGTTTTCCTTTACAGAAGGGAGTTTTGAGAAAAAGATATACAATATGATCAACTAGTCTTCCTGTTAGCCGAGAATATGATGGTTTTTGCCTAACAATTTGTTTATATTCATCGATTTCCCTAAAATGTTTACAGTAGGTAGAGAACAGCTCAATAATCAAAATCTCTATGCCCTTTGCGACCCCATCGGGGGTTAAATTTTTATATTTAAATTGATCAGAGAAATCGATAAATAAGTGAACTGTACGCAAAAAAATTTCTATAAAGTCTTTCCGTAAAATTAATACTTTCCGAGTTGTACGCGTCTGAAAATGTCAATTTTCAACTGAAAAAAGCCACGGTTTAAAACAGTTTCTCGCGAATAATTCGAAAAATCATATGAAGCAAAATTGTAGTTCATAAAAAACAATGTGAATGTTTTTTTGTAACAGTAAATCGTAACTGTAATTTATTTTTTGCTTACATTTTAAAAAGTGACGAAAGATAGAAATGCGGTCAACGGAAATTCAGAAATCCTTCTGGATGAACGTTTATAACCTCTGAGTGGAGCAGTTTCACCGAGGAAGTAGGAAAAACTGGTAATAGGTGGATGTTTATGAAAAATTCAAAACATTCTGGTAACTAAAATTAGCATAGTAATCTCTAGCTTGCATGAATTGCATGGGTCGAAGACAGATACGACTCTGTAAACAAAACCCACAGAAGTGCTTTCAAAACACATTTTCTATATCCCGATCGAAAGATCGTAGTTAAAACGGTAGTTTCTGCAAAATATTTATATAAATTATCTAATCTTAACGTCATCAACAATCATTAGAATGCAGATTAATCATCTAACTTTCATTAAAACAATATGAATTTTGTTTAAAAAATTACAGTTTACCAGTTTTTCCTGCTTTTCTCTGTAAAAAATTATAATTTATCTCGATATTTGTGGGGTTCTTAATGTTCAAACAATTTACTTCTAAAAGTTTGCTGTTAAAATTATCTCAATTACTTTTATGTTTTTTGGGCAATAACACCACAATCGAAATAGAACGACGTATATTGCAGGAATACCAAACGTTTCAAAGTCTATTCTGACTTCGTTATCAATGGCTTTATATTTATTGATGTTGCAAAGTGAAAATTTGATTTATGACATTTAAATTGATATAAGAAAATTTGTTGTTTTTAGATATACAAGTAGCACAAAAAATTCTAAAGATCATGAATTATACTTAACCAGCTTTCAAATTAGAAGAATTTGAAAGAGTTGTCTTTAGAATTTATAAGTGGCGTTTCTAGGTACGAGATAAGATAGCCCATTCGCCAAAAATGCGCTCAAAGAATTCTATTGTTTCAGTGATCCCATTAACGTCATAAGGGAAAACCTAGGAAAAACCTTATGAACTATCCCGATATTGGGTTGTTCAAAAGGAGGTTACCATTAATAATTTCTTCCTTAATTGTCGGTAACCAGATACGATTAAATTCTACAGAAGTAGAAGCGATAAAATCGTCTTCATTCAAAAGAATTAAGGCAGACTCTTTTATTTTTAGTTTTGTGTTATGTTGTTCTTTGTGAAGTATAGTTGAATTGTCAAATTGTATTTTATGGCCTAGGTCCCAAGCATGTTCATAAATTTTTGATTTTTCAAATTGTCGTTTCTTTATGTAATTCTTGTGTTCATTTATTCGAACGTTTAATGGTCTCGATGTTTCTCCAATATAAAATTTATTGCATTCGCAAGGAATCTTGTATATGCAGTTTTTTGAGTTCTGGGCTTTCTGGTTTTGTTTTCGATATTAGAGATTTCAGTGTATTTCTTGTTTGGAATGTTGTTTTAACTTTAAATCTGTTCCCGCTCTTTTCAATCTTTCTGATAGACCCTGTATATATGGTATAGTTGTAACTGTAATGTAGTTGTCTTGAGTAGTATTAGTGTTAAGAGAAGTTCTGGGTTGATTCGGAAGGTTTGTTTTCTGTTCAAGTCTATTTAACTCTTTGTTGATAAATTTTGTGGGGTAATTGTTTCCAGTGAGAACATTTTTCATAATTATTTTTTCTTTGTTGAATTTATTATCATCAGAAGAGTTGGTCTTTGCTCTATCAAATGACTTAATGACACCTTTCTTTACTGTATTCGGATGATTTGAATTGAAATTTAGGTATCTGTTTGTATGAGTTGGTTTTCTATAAACTTCTGTTTCGAATGAAGATTCTGTTTTTGTTATTAATATGTTTAGGAAAGATAGTTTGTTATTTTCTTCAATTTCTAGGGTAAATTTGATAGTTGGCTCTTTGTTATTTATGTCATTTAATAATTTATCTAGTTCTTCAAGATTGTGTTCCCAAATTACGAAAATGTCGTCAACGTAACGCCACCAAATTAAAGGTTTATTTTCTTTTGATAAAATTACTTGTTGTTCAAAGTTTTCCATAAATATGTTACTTAATGCTAGTGAGAGACAAGAACCCATGTTGGTAAAAACAATGACTTTAATTGAAAGTATGTAGTTTTGGTACAATATGTTAGTAGTTTCATTATTGTTTCAATTGATAACTGAGTTCGTTCTGGAAAACCTGGGTTTTCCCTTATGAGGTTAATGGGATCACTGAAACAATAGAATTCTTTGATCGCATTTTTGGCGAATGCGCTATCTTATAACAAAGTCGTACCTAGGAACGCCACTTATAAATTCTAAAGACAACTCTTTCAAATTCCTCTAATTTGAAAGCTGGTTAACTATAATTCATGATCTTTAGAATTTTTTGTGCTACCTGTATATCTAAAAACAACAAATTTTCTAATGTCAATTTAAATGTCATAAATCAAATTTTCATTTTGCAATCTACATCAATAAATCTAAAGCCATTGAAAACGAAGTCTGAATAGACTTTGAAACGTTTGTTATTCCTGCAATATACGTCATTTTATTTCTATTGTGGTGTTATTGCCCAAAAAAACATAAAAATAATCAAGAATATGCCACAAACAACGTTTAGAAGAAAAATATCTCAGATATGGCTTTTAATTATGTTGGTTAAACCGTTAAGGTTTGCTTGCTCTTTAGCATTTAGCGATCTTTTCGAGGTTTCTGTTTGAACAATCTTCAATATCAACAGTCTTGAAACTCTGCTCAATAAATTGTGCCATTATGTACTTCCAAATTGACTATAATTCATAATAATGTTTTGTTTTCAGTATCTGGTTCACGTTAGATTTTCCTCCAGCCAACTTGGTGTCCTGGTGAAACCATTCTTGATCTCTGTATGCCTCACTTTCACTCTGCTCTGTTCTTTAACAAGAATAACTGACAGGAGACATCACTGGTGGGACGTGCTTACGGGAGTGTTTATAGGACTATTTGTCGCATTATACTGCATCTATATGGGACATAATAAAATTAAGAAGATATATAGTTTAAGTAATATAGAAAAAGTGCGTATAAATGGCCACGGCGAAGTTTGAAAACAAAAATTAACTGAAAAGTGAATAATGTTCCTCATTTTTTTTAATATTTATAATACATTTTTTTATTAAAAATTTAGTTTCTTTTCATTTGTATCTTGTGCTTTACGGATCTAGTTTCATCCGGCAGATCTCTTGTATCGCCTGTCGATTCCATTGGGGGACATATCCTGAACGTCTCCCACAATCAATTATCTTTCTTATCCAGGTGTTTATTTTATGATTAGTGGTTATAACCAACATTTAGGCCCTCCATTGCCTTGTATCACTCCGAATTTGTCCACTGACTGTTCCGTAAGAGTCCAAGTTTGTACTCCGTATGAAACCATACTTTAAATCATTCGTAAACATTTTTAGCGAAAGTGTATCTGCTTATCTTATACCTCTTTTAATACTAATGGACTATCAGCTGGGAACAAGTTTTGGTCCACCATTTTCTCGCTTCTGCCTCGAAGGCGAAGTATGTTATTATAGAATACAATGAAGCGAATTTCGCTAGAGAACTGCCTAGCTGCGAAAAAAAAATGTTTTGGTCCGATTTTCTCGCCTATGCCATGTATAAATAAATTCTATGATGCAACCAAGTATTAAAATACTATAGGCATATTTGTCGCATGTAACCAAAGGATTGACATAAGGACTTGATACGTTAAGTAGGGAAACGTAGCAATTTACCGCGAGAAAATAACTTGAATAATTCCTATCCTTAATCTTACTTGACCATTTGCAAACCTTATGACATTTTTTTGTGGACTACTTCAATATCAACTTTCATTCTTCCGCTTGAAGAGAGACAAAAGAGGTATATTGTTACGTTTCCTTACAGGATCACGTCCTTATCTCAACCCTTTGCATTATAGAATTCAATTAGTCAACATGGCAGAGGTGAGAAAATCGGATCAAAACGTCATTTTTTCGGAAAATCGAGAACAAGTTTTTCCTATATTAGTCAGAATAATATCGCTTTCGAGGCAGCAGCGAGAACATGATGAAACGAAATCTGTTACCAGCTGACGGTCTATAATCGTTTTGGTGTTTTCATGTAGAGGTTATAGGTTGTTTATTTTTACTTTTACATCTTGATTGCTTACTAAGTGCGTTAGGCAGATTATTATGATCATCTGAATTGGAAAGTATTTACAGAACTTAATTTAAAATCTAATGTTCTTTATACTGGAAAGAAAAAACATTCGATTTCGTTTTCTTATGAAGTCTGTCTACAAGAAATGTACTTTGAGATCGACGATACAAGGTACTTGGAATATGTGCGCATTTTTCAGGAAATCATTTTTATGGTTTCTGAGTGAAATTGATTATATCTTTCGGTATATTACTTGCATTTTTGAGTTCAATATAGAATGTTTTGTTTGCCACTCAATTTGAAGTAGTTCAAGACATTTTGAAAAGTAATAGACGCATAAATACATAAGTTTGAGTGTATTTTTCCAAGAAATTTGCAAAAATTTTTTTTAATTAAGAGTACATCTAAAATTCTAAATTAAACACGTTTTAATTAACACTCGATATGAAAATTGTGCAAGTTCATGTCGTCATAATGATAAAATATATGAATGTTTTACAACGGTCAGTGTGCAAAATATTTAAAATGTAAGAAAACAGTTTTATAATCATGTAGAAACCGTTCACCAAGGTACATATTTATATCACAAAAATGTGTCAAAAAGTGTGACAATTTAATTTAATGGCAAATTGTGGTGTGAGTAGCCAGTAGAAAAAAGTTCAATTATTCACCACTGTAGAATTCAATCAATCCCTAAATTACAGGAATGTTCTGTAATAGATGATCCATAAGAACTAGTTAGCTTTCAAAAACGTCTTTTTCATTCTTTTTAAATTAGGCGAATCAATAGAGAAAAAATAAATTGATTATGAGGATAAATCAATCATCTATAGTATTACTTGTTTGTAAACAAGTGGATTTATTTTTGTGTAAATAAAGACATCGAGAGTGAAAGTGAATATGTCTTAAACTTAATTTGAACCCACGGAATCTATTTGGAAAGTCCGTTGTCCAGTCTTCATTCATCTGTACGCGAATCTGTCGGAGATACCCTCTAGCTGTTTTGTCCTCAGACAATGTTCGCATTACTCTCCACAGGATCTTCTTGATAAGACATCAGCATTATTTTGCAGACGGCCAGCACGATGTTCTATCTCGAAATCGTTATGCTGTAATTACACCATCTACCTGGCCAGTTGTCCTTCCTGTGTATTCATGTCCAACAGCCATTTGAGGGCAGCATGACGACCATAAAGATATTTATGGAGATGGTCTACAGCCTGATTACTGCAAGAAGTTCTTTCTTCTTAATGCAATAATTCCTTTCCGGTTTCGAGAATCCATTGCTGCAATACTCGATCACCTGCTCTTCATCATCTTGCACCTGGGATAGGTTGGCCTCTAAACCTGTTTTGCTGGCATCGCACACAGGCGGATTTTCTTAAATTTTTGGTCAAAACTTATCGATCGACTTAAACCTTTTATAAGCTGAAATACTTTAAATAAGAAACATTAGTAGCATAAAATAAAGCTTTATTTCACTTCGATTCACAATTTTGTAATATTATTAACTATTGTTAATTCTCACTTATCCATATTTAATAAATATTTTAACTCTTTTGGGTATTCATTTCTTTTAGAATCATTCTTGTAATATTTTCTCAAAATATCGGTTATATATATATATATATATATATATATATATATATATATGTTAGATCACACTTCTCAATATTAACTTTTTAAAAAAGATTTTTATTTACTTTGACAAAATTATAACTTTTTAAAATACAAAATACAAAGTTGAAATGATGACAATAATAACTAACTACAGATTGAGTAATAATGAATACAACATTAGAGCAGTTTTACAATTTATAACATATAATATGCCGAATAAGCAAAGTCGATGCTGCGATTCCCACGGATGTTGGCGGCGCCGTAATATGACACCACACGTGTTGCTGAGTCAGCTGGGAGTGTTGAACTATCGTTGCGATATAAGTTCGTACTAAGTTCATGGTATAAACTTATATAACAACTCCCATCCATATAAAAAAAGTTGATGGTACAGCATCAACTTTTACGTCAAGTTCTGGAGTTCTGTATCGTCGGTTGGATTCAGGAGGCTGTGTAGCTTTCCTTTGGGCTTAGGGTTTGGTGGTGCTGTCGGTGGCGTGTGCTGGACAGCGGAGCTTGGTGTAGTGGTATTTTTGAACCTCTTCTGGATTGACTTCATTATGAGCAGGATAATCACAATTACTACTAAGGTGGTCGTTGTGATTGTGAGCCAGGACGTATGCTTTTCTAAGGGTGATTGTTCCATCAGCTTTTCCAGTTCCTTAGAATATTGGGAGAGCTTATGGTTGGCAACATCTAGGTCTTGTACATCTAATTCTTGTAGCTGTAGGGGTGTCAGGTTTGGCACCTCATTGGCGGCTGGCCTGCCGTTGCAGCAGTTGAAAGGAATGTCCACTAGGTGGTTTCTGTATGTGATGTTTTGGACATTTTTAGAAGTTCTTGTAGCATGGACCCTTGTGTTGTCGATAAAGGCATTGCAGTCGGGTTGGATTTGCAACACTGAATTTGTCGATATGGTTTGTGTCACGACATCTTGCCCTTTGCATTTGATGGTGATGGCCAGTGGTTTTGAAATCGAGATCAACCAAAAGTTTACGTCAATCTCTTGGATATTATAGTCTGCTGCATATAATATCAACTTTTGCAGGTTGCTGGAAGTGTGGCTGGCTGTCTGAGAAGCTGACCTTCGCAGATGGCATCTTTGTCTATTGTATGTGATATAGCTTTGGAACAAATCTTATGATGTTTAGTTAAAGGCTTGCAGTCACCCAGGTCTTCGAAGGATGTGTATAATAACGAATCGTCATCTCTCGCGATAAATTTTGTCTTTATTGAAAGTATATGATGAAACCCTGTTCGATCATCCAAAATTGGGATCGGATAAAGGTGGTAAAGGGTGTAAATCTCAGGATCAACTAAAGGAATTTTGAGTACAAAAATGATTTTGGTGTTGATTTGAAAAGCTTCCAATTCTATCAAATCAATGTACTGAGCAACATTTGAACTGTAAATAGGAAGTGGTAAATTATTTTCATGTAGTGATTGAGAAATCTTTTGAATGGAATCGACCAAAACTACTGGGGTTATGATCGAACTATGTAAAATTTTTAAGCGGGCGAAAGAGACTGTTAAAACATCATCGAGAGTGTTTTCGATAAATATGTAACTCTCCATTAGGCTTTCACACAGATCCAAGATATTGATTTGAAATTCATGAAAATCAAGATCATTTGAAATGTATAAAATTGACTGCCTTATTTTTTCAATGTTATTCGAGAATAATTTCTCCTCGGATTGAAATTTTTGTAAAGTTTTGTTGAGGCTCGTAATGACTGAGGTTGTTACAGATATTTGTTTCTTTACTAAGTCCTGAATTTGGTGCTGGTCTTTAGTAATTTTAGTTATACAGTCATTTATGTATTCACCATCTGTTGCGTCTAAGTTTCCTGAAATAGCTTTCCAAACTGATCCCAGTCCGTTAATAAGTCCGCGTTTTCTTCTGTTAGTAGGGTAAGTTTGAGTGTCAGCGAAGATGTCTGAATATTTAGAGTTAACGGATTTAGAAATTTGTTTCAAGAGGCTAACATGTGTTTGTATTTTTGGTTTAAATGATTTCGTATTAGTTGTGTTTTCGTTGATTGTCTCTAAAATTCGGTTTAGTATGGCGTCGTTATTTGAAATAGCACCTCTGAAAGGGCTGAGGTCTTTGAAGACAAGAAGTGACCATTTGTCGTTTGAAATTTTAAGTGTGCCTCCTTCATGGAAGAAAACTCCTATTGTATTGTTAACGGGTGTAAGAGAGTATTGTTGGAGGTTCACGACTGAAAACAGTCTACAGAATCTGAAAAGAAGGGATTCATTCAAAATATGGTTTTAGTCTGTCAAAGTTAATTTTACTAATTTGGTTAGTCTGTAAGTTTATAACTGTGGCAGAGTTTTTTCTAATCGCGGTGATTTCAAAAGGTCCATTGAATTTGTTTTCAGATTTGCTTTTAATCTGAGACTCTTTCACGTAAACTTTGTCGCCTACTTTGTATTCTAGTTGGTTAGTCGAAACATGTTTGTCAAATCTAACTTTAGATTTTTGTTTTTGTTGGTCGGTTTTTGAGCGAGCAAGTCTATAATAGTAGTTCATTCTGTTGTTAAGGTCCCTAACATATTTGGAAATGAGTTTTTCCTGATCATATATTGTTTCGGGGGGTCTACTAGAAGTGTGCCCAAAGATGAGTTCGTAGGGCGTGAAACCAGTAGTCTTGTTTTTGGTGTTGTTGTAGCAAATGACTGCGTAAGGGAGCAAGTTGAATGGATGTTCGTCCGGATGTTCAGCTGTATTTGTCCTTATCATTTCCGCTAAAGTCGCGTGAAACCTTTCGATAGAGCCATTTGATTCAGGATGGTGGACACTTGAAAAGGATAGTTTTATGTCATATAGTTCGCACAGGTCCCTTATGAGAGTGTTATCAAATTCACGTCCATAATCACAATGGATGCGAAGGGGTGTACCGTAATGTTGGAAGAATATTAGGAGGGTGTTTACTACAGTTTTAGCTGTTTTGTCACCAATTGGGTAAGCCTGAGTAAATTTGGTGAGTTCATCCCTAATAGTCAGTGCGTAATTTCTGGTTGGATATTCGAAAATATCAATGTTGATACGTTCGAAGGGCGTTTTTGGTGTTTCAGTTATGACAAAAGGAGCACTTAAGTTTTTTCTACAGAACTTTACCTTTTGGCAAGTTTCGCAGGACTTAATAAATTGCTCTACACTTTTGATTAGTCCAGTCCAATTATACTTTTCTTTTATGCGTCGGATGGTCTCGTTAATTCCACGATGAAGGTTATTTTTGCCGCAGTGGTACTGCTGCAGTATAACGGGAATCTCGTCTTGAGAAGGGGTTGTCACAATATTTTGACAAATTTTAAGTTTTACGTCTTTGTCTGCAAGTATAAAGGATAGTGTTTCAAGAATCGGTAGTTCTACGTTGTTTTCAATACAAAAAGTTTCGGATTCGTCGAACTGGTCTTGGTTGTTATAGAGAATGTTGAAAAGATGTGCAACAACTGTTCCAGGATCAAAGGGTAAAGGGACAATTAAATATTTTCTATGCCTTACAGTTTTACTGGCTAGAACGTTTAGAGTGTCAGTAGTGAAGTTTGGGTCTTCTTCGAAAATGTCTTCGATGATTTTGTCATGCAGGTCATTGTGTTTATTTTGCCAGAAGAAAGTGACTATTCGTTTGTGAGATTTGTCTAGAAGTTGGGCGTTAGAAATTTCTATTTTTGAATAGTCGATTATCGACTCGGTTTTATACAATTGAACAAATCGATTAAATTCTGTTGTCATGTGTTCGTCGTGATCATCGCGTTCTTGATCGTTGTCGGAGTCGTCGGAGTTATCGTGACTAGTATCTGGATCGGGTTGTTTTGGGTCGGTTTCGTTATTTGCGAAAATTTTTATCTTTGAAAGAAAGTCGGTGCATTGTTTGAAGTGATTAATTTTGATACGGGAAAGAGCGTCTGCGTTCAAGTTTACCTTGCCAGGCTTGTATTCGATTTTATAGTTATACTCCTCTAGTTTGAGGCGCCATCTGGCTAGACGACTACCAGGGTCTTTGATCGAAAAGAGCCAAGAAGCGGACGGTGGTCACACAGGAGTGTAAACCTTCTCCCAAAAAGATACGGTCTGTAGTGCTTGACCGCCCAAACAATGGCTAGCAGTTCCCGTTCGATAGTGGAATATCGAGTTTCTGCAGCGCAGAGTGTACGGGAAGCATATGCTATAGGAAGATCTTTTCCTACGGGGCCTTGTGAGAGAACCGCTCCAATCGCAAAAGCACTAGCATCAGTAGTGAGCAGGAATGGTTCTTCGAAATTTGGGTAGATCAAGATAGAGTCAGATACAAGGGCTTGCTTCAGTTCGTTGAAGGAAGACTTGCAATCTGCGTCGAAGATGAATTTGACGTCTTTCTGCAGGAGTTTCGTTAGGGGCTTTGAGATCTTGACGAAATTGGGGATAAAACGTCGGTAATAACCGGCGAGACCAAGAAAAGATTTAACATCCTTAGGAGTTTGGGGTTGAGGAAAATTCTGGATGCATTCAACCTTTGAAGGGTTTGGTTTTACTCCTTCTTGGGTAATCAGATGACCTAGGTAAGCAACTTCCTTACGGAGAAACTCACACTTGTCAGGTTGAATTTTCAAGTTTGATTGTCTAAGACGCTTAAAGACTTCTGTCAAACGGGACATATGCTCATGGATGGATGGACCCTCTGAAAAGTAGAAGGTGCATTTTTCAAACCAAATGGCAAACGAACGAATTCGTAATGACCATTGTCAACAGAGAAACCGGTCTTGGGAATGTCTCCCTCAAGGATTTCCAACTGGTGGAACCCGGAAGCGAGATCCAGTGTCGAAAAGTATTGACACTTACCAAGTTGATCGAGGAGATCAGAAATGTTGGGCAGAGGATATTTATCGTCTACAGTTGTTCGTTTAACTTCCTATAGTGGATAACAACTCGCCACTTTTGCTTACCAGAAGCATCGAGTTTCCTGAGAAACGTCCCTAAGGACGACCCATACGGGGGAGGACCAAGGAGAAGAAGAGTGCCTGATAATGACTTGATCAAGCATTTTGGAAATTTGGGTTTTCACTTCCTCCTTATGGACTTGAGGATATCTGTACGATTTCGTGAAAACGGGCTTGGCATTATTGGTGTCAATAGAGTGTTTGACTACATTAGTAAACGTCAAAACATCGCCTTCGAGATAGAAAATATCTTCGAATTCTAAGCAGAGATTCGTGATAAGTTCTCGCTCTTCGTCGTTAAGATGTTCTGTACGAATTTGTTCCCTGATAGTAAAGTTTCTGTCCAAGTTTATAGGTTCAGAGTAATCGTGTGTATTCATATTTAAAAGGGGGTGTGTTTGGTCAAGGGGTTCTAAGTGAAGATCGGAAAAATTAACAGTTTTAGGCATCGCGTTCGCGTTTATTATTGAGGTCAGAAATTCTCCCTTTGAATCAACGCGTACAACTGCGTTGGGAAGTCGTACTGTGTCAATTACTTGTGTCGGTAAAATTGCGTCAGTATTAAAAAGGTCGCACTTGAGTTTGAAAATTTGTTCGGTTCTTGCTGGAATAGTTATTTGATTGTTATAAGTACAAGTTGGCATTTTAGTATAGGGAATGTCTGTCGGTTGTATGTTAGATTGATTGTGATCGAGCACTTTATGCAAGGGAATAGTTTTGAAGTTCGTAATTAACTGTTTTGATTTCAAGTCAACAATACATTCGTAATGCTCAAGAAAATCAAGACCTAATATTCCATCAAACTCAATATCTAGATTGTAGATAAAAACCTTATGAGGGTTACCTATGGCAAATGGAATAAGAGTTGATTCAGAAATAGGGATTTTCTCGTGCGTAATACCTTGGATTGTCACTTTTTCGGGAAATCTTTGACGGAAATTCTTAACGGTGTTTTCTTTAAAAATGGAGATACCAGCTCCGGTATCGATGAGAAGTTTAAATTTTTCGGAAGCATCGTGAATGTAATAAAGATTTTTAGAGTTTACCGTTAAAAGAGGACTTAGAGAAATGCTTGTTCCGGGAAATTCGCATTTGAGTTGAAATCTTCCAGATTCAAATTCTGGATTTGGGTTTGGACTTCGGAAATGGTAGTTGTTGAATCCGGGGGCTGTTCTAGGCTCGGGAGAGCTAGAAAATCCTGGTATTCGTGACTGTTCAAAGGTGTAACGAAGTTATCGTCTGGAGTTTGTTCAATTTCATAATCGACAGGATTTTGACTGAAATCGTCATAAATGTATGGGCTATTTTCAGTATTATAGCCGTAGTCGCTTACTGAATATTCTTGATAACCAGTATTCAGGTGTTCATTGAAAAGATGCGTCCTTTCTGGACGATAGTGAGGGTTTGTCTGTATTACAGACGGTCGAAATTGATTTGGTTTAAACGGGGGTCTTTGGAAATTTGTAGGTCGAAATGGTGGACCTTGATGGTTGGTATTATTTGGGGGTGGATTTGGCCTCGAAGTTTGATTTGGCCCTGTAAAACTAGGTCTAAAATTTTGGTTGTAAGATTGAGGGTTGTTTTGCTGTCGCAACCGACAATCTACTGCAATGTGGCCTAATCTACCACAATTTAAACATTTCGGTGGTTGAATGGGTTTTCGGACCTGAAATGTGGGTTTAGGAGGAGCAGATTTGTGAATTTTTTGTTCTTCAAAATATGACAACTGAAGTTCTCGTCTGATTCGAGAGTGTGCCTCCAGAAGGTTTTTGGGATTGCTGGCACGAATTATTTGGCCTAGACGTGGTTCTAATCCTGTAAGAAGTGTATTCAGAACCATCGTATCTACAAGGGTTGTCTGAGCGTCTTTTTGTTCGTTACTTAGTCCAGACGCTTTTTGAATGCATGAGTGCATTTTCGCACTCAAAACTTGGAGTCTATTATAGAACGTTAGAGGGGACTCGTTGGACAATTGTTTGAGACGTTGGAGATCGTGGATCAACGAAGACAGATCCCGCGAGTCTCCGAAATGGAGTGTTAGAAGCTGCTTAATTTCTAAATATGAAGCGGGGTTTCTCGAGTTGACTAACTGAGCCGCTTTGCCTCTAAGTTTATTTTTAATATGAATGACTAGCAGATATTTTTGCTCTGCAGTCGACATATTGTACGCACAATTACATGCGTGTATGAAGGTGGCCAAGGAGATCTGGTCGCCTTCAAATTCCGGGATAATGGAAAATATTTCCGATAACCGGTACTTTTCGGTTTCATCAGAAACTACATTGTTTGTTGCTTGTGCCATTTCGATGTGTTAGAATTAAAAGTATACCCAAGTTGAAAAATATTAAAAGAATAAAATAAAGGAGGGATTGTAAAATGGGTTTCAATTAAAATATAGTGTAAAAATTATTAAGCAAATGTATGTAAATGGGGTATAAACGATATTTTGGATAATAGAACGGTAGATAAAAATGAAATAATAAAATAAATATGTAAAAGTAAATCAAAATATATCAAATAAATATTTCAATTCAAATAATCAAATAATATCTCAATTCAAATCAAGATAATCAAATAAATCAAATTATCAATCAAATAATCAAATTAAATCAAATATCAAATAATCAAATAAATCAATCAAATAAATTCTTTAAAACCTTAAACGTTAGACGATTCACTACTACTCACATCAACAGAAACATTGGAAGATCCTGTTCTCCTTTTTATCGCAGTTGGGACTTCTTCCAAGTTCTTTGCTCCGTTGAGGGATAGGAATCCGCCGCTACCAGTTAGAAATAAGCTCGTGTTCTAGTAACGTTGACGGATCCTACTGACTGCGCCAATTTGTTATATCACACTTCTCAATATTAACGTTTTAAAAAAGATTTTTTTACTTTGACAAAATTATAACTTTTTAAAATACAAAATACAAAGTTGAAATGATGACAATAATAACTAACTACAGACTGAGTAATAATGAATACAACATTAGAGCAGTTTTACAATTTATAACATATAATATGCCGAATAAGCAAAGTCAACGCTGCGATTCCCACGGATGTTGGCGGCGCCATAATATGACACCACACGTGTCGCTGAGTCAGCTGGGAGTGTTGAACTATCGTTGCGATATAAGTTCGTACTAAGTTCATGGTATAAACTTATATAACATATATATATATATATATATATATATATATATATAAGGATTTGATGATATTAGACGGTTATTAAACTAGACTCGTGAGCTTCTTCGGAGAGTAATCCCAGATGCACTGTACAATTTTGAATTATTTCATGGCCATGAAACAAAATTTTGTGTACTGTTGTTGGTAAGGGGAACCATGTATAATGTTTAATAAATAGCACAGCTGTCTTCCAAAAAAAAAATTAAACTTATTTGGATTAATGGGAAAGGTACTTTGTAAGAGCCAAAAGGATTATAAAAAATCGATAAATTATAATTTTGTTGATTCCCGTTATTTTAGCTGAATCTGCGTAGAAATGAAAACATTTTCTTGCCGTATTTCAGTCATTGCTACTTCCAAATCCAGGCTTAGGTTTATCTACTATGAGACCCATATTTTTCTGAATTCGTCTTGGATACTTTTTTTTTCTAATGTTTATTTTATTTTTATTGTCTGCACCTCGAACTTGCCACTTACATCTAGTTAGTTTATAACTTACATTAATCAAACATTCAAAAAGACGGATCCAGGCATGTAGTGGAGATATTACAAAATTTAAGAATTCCCTGTTAACGATATTTGCAGACAAGCTAAGCGATACATTATTGAAGCCTTTTGACGTTAAATGATACAAGTAACATCTTAGGTTTGATTTCGTAGCAGTTATAGCATTCACAGTTTTTCCGTCAATCAGACAAAGAATTATGTAATATCCTAAATTTATTTCAGTACCATTGCACTTGATTTTTCATGGTAATAACGTTTCAATTTGGGTATTAACATAGTTGACATAATGTTTAATTAACTCTGTCGATTCTTTGGCAAAACTGTTGTTGGATTCAATAAACCAGAAAGTTTCAAAAAATAAAGTCACGTGACTGTCACAGCCAACTTCGTATGTTGGGGTTTTGAACGAAAATATGTTAAATTCCGCCAATTGTGCGTCGGTGTGTAAAATGAACTTGCCAGACTGTGCAGGAAATGCTAGGATTAACATAGTTGACATAATGTTTAATTGACTCTGTCGATTCTTTGGCAAAACTGTTGTTGGATTCAATAAACCAGAAAGTTTCAAAAAATAAAGTCACGTGACTGTCATAGCCAACTTCGTATGTTGGGGTTTTGAACGAAAATATGTTAAATTCCGCCAGTTGTGCGTCGATGTGTAAAATGAACTTGCCAGACTGTGCAGGAAATGCTAGGATTGGGCTGGAACAAAGTGCAGCCTTCAGTCGCCTGAACGATGTTTCACAGTCCTGATTTCAATGGAAGATCTCTTTTCCAGTAATCTGCCGATGTAGAGAAGCGGCAATGGTGGCAAATCCCTCAACAAATCGCCTATAGGACGAACAGAGACCCAAGAAGCTCAGGAGTTCATGTTTGTCTCTTGGGACTGGCCAATCACGAATGGCTTGAATCTTGTCTTCATTTTTGCGGATTCCTGACTCATAAACGATGTGGCCTAAAAACTCTACCTCTTTTTTGAACATGGAACAGGGTTGAGTCTCAGGTTGGAAAATACTTTGCCAAGGGTCTTCAGATGGTCGTCGAATGTAGGACCCATGACCAGAATGTCGTCGAGGTATACTAAGCATGTTCTCCATGTCAACCCGCTCAATACATAATCCATAAGCCTCTCAAATGTAGTGGGAGCATTACATAGCCCAAAGGGCATTACCGGGAACTGAAAAAGCCCTTTATTGGTGGAGAACGCTGCCTTTTCTCTGTCGTTTTCATGTAGTCCAACCTGCCAATATCCACTCTTTAGGTCTAGTGTGGAAAACCAACGGATGACTGCCTTTCTTCGGAACATTTTCCGTAATCCACGCAAAATTGGGTGGTTCCATTCTTTCTTTAACTGACACAACGGGAGCAGACCATGGGCTGATGGATAACCTCATTTTGTAACATGGACTTGATGTTCTCCTCATGTGCCTTTTGTTGCCCCAATGGTAGCAACTTAGCTGGTATTCTGATGGGTTGAGCTTTCCTGGTATCTATTCTCTGCTGGATGATTTGTATGACCGGTAGTTCCATCTTGACTGCTAAAAATTTGTCTGTGACTCTAATTGGTATTTATCATCCGGTTTTAACTATAGCCCGTCCAACTGAGTAGTGTCATGAGCTGAATGTACGGACTCCAACACATTCCAACGCAGCTTCTAGGAATTCTTTCTAGCTTAATAATTTGTTCCGTTCGACCGGGAATCTTGTTTGCGGATTTTGCTACAATTTTTATGGTCGCTGAGCTGTTAACTGACCAAGTTAATACAAATTCCTCATTTAGGAAACGGAAAACATATCTCGGGTCGAACATGAATTCTAATTAGGTCCATACCCAGTATAAAATCGTCCTCAGTATCAGCTACCAAGACCCTATGCCGGATTCTGTTGTTCCCTATCTATAGTACTATATCTGCCTCACCCTGTATTGACATGGACTCGCCGGTGTAATCTTTAGCTGGATGTTTTTGGTAACTGGCTGGATTTCCGTTGACCTCAAAACCCGGGACCTGGCAATGGATACAGTGGCGCTGGTGTCAAAGGTCATGGTGATTGCCGATCTTTGATGGTGCCCTTGATCACTCGGCAAAATTCTAGGATGAATACTATTCTGGGGGCTGGTGGAGGGTTGACGGTTCATGGACATGTCGTTGTTTTGTTGGTTACCCCTGGTTGGTGATCGTTCAGGTAGCCTCACTCTGCAGCTACGTTGAACGTTTCCTGTCCGTCCACAACGGTACATGTTCGTCTGGTACCAATTCTTTGTCACCGTTCCAGAAGTTTGTTTATTCCGGCCAATACTGGATGGTTCTGGTTTGACTTGGTTACAAGAAACTGCTCCCACCCTCGACTTAGACATGTTTATGACGGCCTCTACTAGCAAAATCTGAAGCAAAGCTTCAATACTCTTCTTGATGCCACTGAGTTTTAGAGTTCTTTGCACTTCAACATCTCTGATACCGTTTATGAAACTCTGTGTGACCAATTGATCTATAGTTTCCCCGGCAGCTCTTGGTAGAACAAGTGTACTAAACGTCTAATTTCTGCTTCGAATTCTTGAAGGCTCTCTCCAGATCTTAGCGTTTTTCCACTTAGTTGTATCTGGTATACTTGGCTCAAGGATTGATAGTCGTATCTTTTGTCTAGGATTGCGATGATCTTGTCGAAATTACCTTGTTCATCGACTGGAATGCTTTGGAGGAGTTCTTATCCTGCGTCTCTTAAGGAAATTACCAGAGAGGTAGATTTTTCTTGACTATTCCATCCGTTAGCTGCAACTACGGCTTACCATTGCCGTTTGTACATCGGCCAAAATGAACCACCATCAAATGTGGGTGGTTTGCTAAAGGAACCTTTGGTACTTACAGAGTTCCGATATTTCCTTCTCTGCAAATCTTGTTTCCACTTTGTTTTGGATTGAACTGATTTCAAATTTTACCTGGCCCTCTTTATGTCTGGTTCCACTATACTCGGATGAACTGCTTCATTACCTTGCGTTACTATTTGCATTAATTGCTCAAATTGCTGTTGTCTTTTTAATTCATCGCCTGTCTCTTTAATGCAGTTTGTTCTTGTATTTCTTTAAATAAAAAAAAATTGTTGTTCACTTTTCATCGTAGAAACAAGGTTTACTTGCTTTTCCTCTATGTTAGTGGCAAGATTTTCTAACTCAAGTTTACGTTTTTCATCAAAAGATGTCACTAACGTTTGTTGGATTTCATCTTGATATTGTTTCTCCTTTTTGTCACGTTTTTTCAGGATCTGAGTTATTTTCTCGTCTAGTTTATCAATAACCGGTTTGTCGATTCAAATTCACACTGCAATATAAAACTAAAATAAACTACTCGACATGTACAACTGTTCTGTTCATAATCAGTGGAGAAAAGACACGAATGCCAAAATTATTCCTTCGTTGTCGGAGCGTTCTTAGAGAAATTTCTCTAGGCCGCCGCTTTTTGAACCTGTCGAAATTCCCTTTTTATTATCTCATCAGGTTGGATGTTTAGCACATTTGCTTTGTTATATAAAAGTTGAAGCAAATTGCTTTTTCTTTACTTTGAATGCTTACAAATGGCCTATGATCGAACCGATTAGATAATTACGAAGACAGAATAACAAGAAATAGGTACTAGAAAATTTAGTCACTTTTGAAGTTGTAGAGCTGGGATGAAGTAATTTCCATATACTTTATGCCAAAAAAGGATCTATCGGTTTATTTTTGAAAATATTTATTGAAATTAAAGGTATCATTCTATAAAGCCACAATTTTCATTTTTCAGTAATTTCTGTGAAATAACTGAAAATGTTAGTAAAGGTCAGTAAAAATGGACGAATGCGTGAATATGATCCTTTGGTGTATGAACACGGCTGCTGAGGGTAAGCATATAGTGATAAATAAGTAAAAGAAGCAAGCTGCCTGTAAGTAGAAGTATTATTACACCAGTTATTATAGACAGTACTTTAACGGAATAAAAATATTCTTAACTTTTACGGTTTCTGCTCTTGAAGACAACGGAAAACTGCCTTTGAATGCCTGGCTCAACATTCGGTAGGGTTTTGAACATCTCACTTACATACGAAAATAGATGAGTTTGGTAGTGAAATGCAAATATTGTATGTGTTTCTAGGCTTCGTTACCACCGACCAACCTGACACGACACTTTCTTGACCTTGAAATATACCTACAACTCAGTTCTCTGTGTAAGAAACAGGGACAAGGTTAAATATTAAGAGTCTCTTTGTTTAAATAAAATACATAGATTATAGTAAATAAACAGATATAACATCCAATTAATATACAAAACCTGCACAACATTTGCTTTTCATTCTAATAAACATTACAATTTCCTGTTTTTTATATTAGAAACTTGACCTACGTCACAAGTCGGAACATCACAAAAAAGGGGAACGTTCCCAAGTTTTTATGGATGAAAGAGACAAGAATGGCACACTTATGAAGGAATTAAATTGAAAACTGTCCAGATGAATGAGTTAAATAACGAGTTAAGAAGTGACCAGAATAGCACTGGTGTAGAAAGAAGGTATGATGTGAATTGATAAATATAAAATAATATTAATGTTAAGCTACCGGTTTTGCCTTTTTTAAACCAAGGACATGTAAAACTTATATATAATTTTCCCAAATATCTATGAGATATTCTAAAAACTTTTGGCACGCTGTCTGATACACAGAAAGACAAACAGAAACAGGTAGAAAACGAGAGACTAGAAATATATTTTTCGTAATCGTTCAGTCTCAAATGTCTGACAATTATTTTTTTATGTTTATATTTTCATTGTATTGTCATTAATTAAAAAAGTCATCCACACTGTAGGATTACTAATCGTATCCGTCATGCGCCTTACACAAATCTTATGGGTTAGGGTTCTCGGTCAAATTAGGTGCAATTTTGGTATGTTGTACCTCATGGCGTCCTGATCGAAAGTTACCATAGGCACAAAGTCTAAAAATGTAGTTTTTGAGATATCACGGTCATACTGAACAAAAATAGACAATTTTCGGACTATCGAAGAATCATATTAACTAGAAAGGTCAAACTGATTTTCAAGAAAAGAGCGGCAGTCATTTGAGACTGAACGATGGAAGCGAAAGCTTCTTACGAAATATACTTTCCCTTTTCTCCTTATCTCACTGTCTTTATTTTTCTCTATTTATGTCACTCATAGTAATGGATAGAAATATCAGGTGAATTAAAATAATTGTCACTATTTTGTTACGAGTATTAATCCTTAAATGAAATATATAAAGAAATATAAGTTTATATATTGAGTAAGTGTGTAAATAATTTTGTTCATCTGAATAAGTATTTGAAGACAAGATGTCAAAGAAAAGTGTTTTTGTTCTTAGCTAAAATCATTACAAACACAACATTTATACAAAACAATAAATTATATACCTATATATTCACCGATCGCAACAATTTAAAATATTTTATGTTCTTATTCGATATAATATTAAATCATTTTATGTCAATTCAAAATAGTACATAAAATTAATTAATAATGACATAATATTACAAAAAAAGTATAATGGTTCTCGGCTTCCAACCCGAGAACTTTGGATTCCATGCCGTGCGCCTTAGACCTTAGCCCACTTGTCTTTGTTGTATTTAAAAACTCCGGATGTATATAATACACCAGTCCTTCTATTGAGTAGTTTGTTTATTACGATAACAACAAACAAAGGACATGTTTTGTTTAATGTGTATCCTTCTATGAGTCTATATTCGTTGATAATATGAAAGTTTAATGCCAAGTTGCCTTTTGGTGTGGTATTATTTTTAATTTCTGACGTATGAGACTAATCACAAAGAGAGAATTGGAGTGATTATTCGAACGACATTTTCTGCAGTTATTCTATATTACTTGGATGTTGTAGTGCTTTATTTCCTATTTATTATTGATTTTCTATAAAATTATTAGTCAAAAGTCTTAATGTAAAATGTTTACTTGATAATATGAAGCTAGTCAATACATAAGTTTAATGGTGTTCTTTCTGATGTCTGACGTATGTCAAGTCTCTAATTTCATGTATCGCAAAGAGAGAATTGGAATTTTATTAGAACGAACACCAAATTTTGTGCAGGTATTGTATATTAAATATTTACAATATATATTATATATTTTCTATGAAAGAAGAAACTCTTAATATATCACCTGGTCCCTGTTTCTTACACAGAGAACTGAATTGGATGGGCATTTCAAGATGATCGAGCCAGTGTGTAGCAATATATCGCAAAGAAAGAATAGGAGTTTTTATTAAAAAAGTAAATTGTGTGCAGGTTTTCGATATTAACTGGATGTTATATTAGTTTATTTCCTATATATTATTGATATTCTATAAAAGAAGAAACTCAGATTGTATTTTACCTGCTCTCTGTTTCTTACACAGTCAATTGATTTGTATTGTTATTTCAAGATCAAGGTGGTGTGTGGTGTCGGTGTGGGTGTCGAAAAAAATGAAATCTCAAGTTATCCAATTCATATCTTTGCTCATCTATTTGTCATATGTGTAAATGTGGGCCCCCGTCAAGAAGCTTTCGCTTCAATAAGATTGCGTAATTTTTTACAACAATAGGAAACAGTCAGAAAATTCTTAATGAAATAATAACTTAACCTCTATCCGTACTTGCGCCCTCTGTCGACAGTTGTCCCTCACCAACTTCAAGATGTGCGAGCTTTCATTCTAATTGAAAGACTCAATCCTCGTAAAAGCTGAATAGCCTTTTGATAGCCCTCTTTCCTATTGCTATAAAAAATGACACAATCTTATCTTGAAAATCAGTTTGACCTTGAAATGACTTTGAAGGTTACTTGCAGGGTCATGATCAAAGGTTCCATGCTATAACCTATGACTTAATTACCCAGAATTTTTAGGGGGTAGTTCATACTTTTCAAGTTAATATGATTCTTGGATAGTCCGAAATTGTCTATTTTTGTTCATTATGACCCTGATATCTCAAAAACTGTTCATTTTTAGACTATGTGCCTATAGTAACTTTTGATCAGAACTTCATGAAGTACAACATACCATCATTGCAGCCAATTTAACCGGGAACCCAAATCCATAACCTTTGTGCGGAGTCCTTGGCAAAATTTCGCAAAAATCAAAGCACTCATAAATAAGGTGCCGCCCTACAAGTAAGTAAATATCGCATATCAAATAATCCGTGATTAAGATGACAACACCCATAATATTATAAATAATTCCATGAATTTATTGAGTTCATTTTAGTTGTCGTGTTTATTGAGTCAATATGAAATGTGCGGAATATACTTTGTCTTGCTTAAAGGACAAATTTGTGAAAGAACAAAACATACCGAATGGAATATTTTTTATACTGTGTAAGGTCTCACATTTAAATCATTTACTATCTATCTCAATTTCAATTTTGATTTTTAATAATTTTTATAATTTACCTATACTTTTTTAAAATAAGCATAATTAGGGTTTTTGTAATTGCAATAGCTGTTGCTGTCATGTCACTTCTTAGTATGAAAGCAATTTATATATTTGGCCTTATACAGGGTGTTTCAAAAGCAAAGTAAATTTTGGATACTGGGTGGTAAAGTATTCGAAAAATAAAGTTCTTTTTTACGGTATATATGAAATTATTATATATATATATATATATATATATATATATATATATATATATATATATTAGATATTTTAACAAAATTTGATTCACAGCGCTATGCATTAATGAGCCACTTTCTGATATGCAACATCTCTTTTTATTTCCTTCAGTGGTTCACATATAGGATCTCAATTAAAATTCTAACGAATGATGTAGTACGGTACTGCTGATTCTCGCAACGAGAATTATTTTGTAATTTTCATTCAATTCTGAGCAAATTTAGTTTCTTGATTTTCTTTCGGCCGGTTTTCGCGTAAAAAATTAAGAAACATTTCTTTGCATGGTAATATGCCGATAACGTGAAAATTGATGTAAAAAGTATGAATTAAACAACTACTTACTATGTACTAATAATTAATAACATATTTAGATAATAAAAATAAGTCTAGTTAATAAATTTCCCCTTTCTGTATTTCAACCTTCAAAAATATTTCTCCTAGGTTCTGAAACATTCCAAGTGTTTGAGGAATCGTCTCGCAGGACTTAACAATTCGGTTCGTAAATCTCCAAAGTTTTGTTCCGGTGTTGCGTGTAAAAAAAGAATTGGCTTTTTTGGACATTCTTAACATATTTGATAATTTTAAAATTTTTGATATTTTTGATGTTTTGGGCACGTTTGACATTTTTGGCAATTTTGACATGTTTGACACTTTTTACATTTTTGCCTTTTAATATCTTTGATGTTTTTGACATTTTTCATATTTCATGTGATGTCAACATTTTTTGTCTTTCCGATATTTTTTTTCGTTTCTGAGATATGTGCATTTTAAGAAGGTGTAAATTTTACAACTAATGATATTTTTGGTTTTCTTAATATTTCAGATCATGATTCCACGAATTTAAAGAATTAATGTAGTTCTTGTGTGTGTATATTTTATGGTGCTTTTTGTCTAAAAATATTCAATCTGTCCTTTATTGTCTTCTAAATGTTATTTGTGGCATGTTTTTGATTATGTTTTCTTGGGAATAACACCACAATTGAAGCGAAAAGCTGTATATTGAAAGAAACTATCAAAAACGGTTCAAAGTCGATTCTGACTTCGTTGTCAATAGCTTTAAAAGTATGTATTGAAATTGCAATTTGCCTATAACGTTGACAGGAATGGCCAAAGCAATACGTGAAATATACGCACGAATTAATCCAACTAACATAAAATAAACGTTAAGAACCAAGGACTGGAGGAAGTTTTTCATTAAATTTTTATTTGGGACATAAAATAAAACCTCAGCTGTATTCTAGAGAACGGTTTCTCCTTTATTCCCAGTTCTGACATGAGAGGTAGAACACGAACACTTTCGGAACAATCGAAGAACCAATTAAAAATGGTACAAAAAGCAGAAAAGCACCAAATGTTGGGCATAACACTTAAAGATCGTAGAACAAACAGATAAGAAACCTAACAAATTGTCCGACCACTAGAAAATGATGAGAAGTAGACTAGAACATTTTCCTATTTGGGTAGAAGATCAAAGGACGTCTCCAAAAGAGTTAGGTGGACAAAATAAGATGATTTTCCTGACGGTTAAGGACTAAAGCGACACAAAATGGAGACAAATAGCAAAAAATGAGGTTAGTTTATGCCCAGAAGTGGACTAACGCAGTAGTTTGATGGAATGAGACTAAAAGGAGTTTTTACTACAACCGCGTGAAAAGGTTTTACTTCAGTAAAGTGAAAATACCATATTTTTTAAACAAAAACTATTTTTACGTTTTCTTGGGAATTGAAATTTAGCTAGCTGTTAGTGTACGTTGGTTTTCTATAAACTTCTGTTTCGAATGAAGACTTTGTTTTTGTTATTAATATGTCTAGGAAATACAGTTTGTTATTTTGTTCAATTTCTAGGGTGATTTTCATAGTTGATTCTTTGTTATTTATGTCATTTAATAATTTATCTAGTTCTTCAAGACTGTGTTCCCAAATTACAAAAATGTCGTCAACGTAACGCCACCAAATTAAAGGTTTATATTTATTTCAAATGTGGTGTTATTCCCAAGAAAACATAAAAATAATCAAGGATATGCCACAAATAACATTTAGAAGACAAGAAAAAGCTATTTTTGATATCTAAAAAATAACTAAGGATTATTATCACAGTTAACATATAAGGTCTCACCAAATGAACTTTTACTAAAGAAACTATTAATAAATGTAAATGTGTTAATAACCTTTAAAAAAAACCTTTAAAAAAACTAAACTTTACCAACAATGAGTAATTAACTATTTTTTTCTTCTACTTTCAGCGGTGCTAATAATTGTATTTCTTGAATTCGGCATAATTCCTTACGCTACGGTTGGTTTCACATGTGGAGATCCGTTAATATCTCACAAATATAAAGGCGACATTATTTCTACATCAACACTTGGACTAACGGTAATTTCTCTTCCTCTTTTGATTATCGTATCATCAGAAATGTTACACTATTTTTCTACACTTAGAAAAATAGACTATTCCCAGTTTGCTTTTTATATGAAAGAGCTACTAGTTGGAGTATTATTAACACTGATGCTCACAGAAGTAGCGAAGACAATAATAGCCGAACACCGCCCTCATTTTCTTGAAACCTGTGAGCCGGACGCTGCAAAAAATTGCACCGAAGGAACCTGGGTCGAAAGTTTTACATGCACCTCAACGAAATATTATGGATATTTCTTGATGGAGTCCTCCAGATCGTTTCCATCTGGGCATTCTTCACTTTCAGCATTTATAGGACTTTACTGCGCGGTAAATATATTTTTTAACATGGAAAATATTTTAATACACAAAAGTGTGCTATTTCCAGTTTTTGGTTCGGGTTCGGTTCAGTTCCAGCCAATTGGGTGTATTCGCAAAACCATTTCTAATCTCCGTATGCTTAACTTTCACGCTGGTCTGTTCTTTGACAAGAATTACTGATAAAAGACATCATTGGTGGGACGTACTTGCAGGTGACTTCTTAGGATTTGGAGTGGCATTATACTTTATTTACATAGATTGCCGGAAGATTTACTATTCAAATGAAATATACTATTTAAATGGTAATATAGAAACGGCTTGAGAAATCTGATTAATCTAATATATGTACTATAATTTATTTATTTTATTTATTTATTTGAAAACCAGTAATAGATGCTAACAAAATCGGATTTATATAAAAATAAAATAAGTATGTAGCCTTACTCAAATATTATTCTTATTTCTCTTTTTTTATGTTTATATTATAGTTATATTATATTTACTAGCTGTCGCCCAGTGGTCGAAATTCGACCAATTGTGTCAATATCTCTGCCAGGTGAAATTCCCTGAGCATTTTATCGTGATATTATATTCGAGGACTTAAGGGAGAAAAGCAATTACAGGGAACGGATCCAGATTCGGAACATCTGTGTGATAGTTTTCTGGAAAATCCTAGATGTCGGTCTTACATCTCGCTTCTACAAATAACTAACGAAATTCAAGTTCTTTTTCAGATATAATTAATAGGACTTAATTTGTGTTCAAATTCGTAATTTTTAATTTAATATGACAACAATTCAACCGCTAATGTGCTACCCTACATAATTATTTTTTCTAACCACCCTGTATAATTCTACCTAACCGTTTTGTCTTTGCCTATTTATATATAGATATTATTAAATAATGAAAATCATGAAACTGTGTTCAGAACCATTGTTGTAATTCCTTTTTTCTGTGGTGTTCTCTAAGTGTTCTGAACTCATTTGGAAGTCCATTAAACAATTTAATGGCCATGACAAGACTTCTTTTCTTGCTACTTCTCTTTTTCATTTTCGGGAATTGTATACTTTTACATCTGGTTTTGGAATTGGATGTAATGTATCTATTACTTAATTCTCTATAGTGATATAATAGAGATTGTAGCGAGAAAATTTGATCCAAATCCAGTGAGTTTTTATTAGAAATGTATTAATTCTTGTTTACAATTTTTAATGTTGTATTTTGTAACCGGTGCAAGAGGTTAAGATTATTGTCATAGGCTCCTTCCCATGCTATATTGCCACAATTGATTATACTATGGAACACAGAGAGTAATAAACCATTCTCAATGTTTCAGTGTCCATATATCTATATATTTTATAAAAAATAAAAATCAAATATTTGTTTTTTTTATAATATATTCAATTTGTTTGTCCCATTTTAGATGAGGATCAAAAATGACCCCTAAATATTTGAACTCATTCGCCTTACGTACGTTCTTTTCGTTTATAGAAACATCAACAGAATGTGGTAAACTGTTGCATCGATTCCCGAAAAGCATATAAACTGTTTTATCTATATTCAGGGATAATTTATTTAAAGCTAGCCAATCCGATATTTGATTAAGGCAGTGATTCATTCTTGATTCTACACTTTACCAAGGTTATTATCACAGTATCAGCAGCAGGAACACCGGTATTTACTGGCATAAATTCACTCAATGTGTTATTAATTTTTACTAGTTGTAGCATGTTGCCTAGATAAATCAGTAACAATTTATTCGCAATACCTCTGATTCCACAGCTGCCTAGTTTCTCATGTAAGGTTTTGTGATTACCTGTATCAAAAGCTCTTGGTCTTGGTCAACAAAAGTTGTAGCTATTGGTAAACTATTATCCATCTTTTCTAGAATCAGATTTGTGAGTACATCAAAGGCATCAGTTGCTCCTTTATTTTTAATAACGCTAAATTGCTTTTTAGATAAGATTTTGCATTTAATCAAAAAGTTCATAATTCCGATGTAAATATTTTTCAAATATTTTAGCAATATTAGAAATCAGAGATATTAGTCTGTAGTTTGTTGTTAATATAACTTTATAAAACTACACTGAAGATAAAAACTTGACCAACTATAATAATGTAGTAAATTGCAACCTTTATATTAAAATAAACACAGGAAAATAATTTCAAAAACAAGCTTTTAATTAGATAAAAAAGTTTAAAGTTTCTGTTGAGTGTATTAATGTGTGGAATTATACAAGAGTTTTCAGAAAATATGATAAGGTTATTTTTTGAAGTTTTAGTAACAGTTTGAGGAACTAACAAGAAGAAATAAAAAGATATATTTGAAGAAAATAAGATAGTATTTTGGAAATTTTAATATATGGGAAATGAAAATTGAACAAGAGGAACAATGTATGGAGGAATGGAGAATGAAAAGCTTCTAATTAAGAAGTTATATAAATTAATGTTCCACGTCAGTAAAGAAAGTATAAATAAGCGAGAGGAAGTGTCCATGAAGGTATTCAGTTTTTATCATTCGTGCAGTTAATGTCGGTCTGGGTGTTTTTTGACATTTAGTGACATTTAATGAAATTTTGAAATATTTGAATATTGATTTTTGACTTAGTGAGAAAAGTGTTTGAGTAAATAAATAAATTTAAAAGCAAGCAAGTTCATATCAGCAATTGATACCAACGACAATTGAAACTAACAGTAAATCATTGCAAGTGAAGTATTAGTACTGTAATGTTTTTATTTTCACAATCGGGTTCAGTTCAGTTCGATTTATTTAAAAACACAATCCAATTATAATTAATTCCAACTACTTCAATTTATATTCACAGAACTATTTACAAATTATCTTGAATACCTGATCTTTACTAGACGGAAATCGAATACTGAAAGAATCCTTCCGTCAGCTCTCCTTCTTCTCGGAATTCTCCAGAAGGTCAAAGAGCCGCCGAGAGATTTCCTTCATGGACTCTAGAACTCTTCGAGAACTTCATCAAATCCAACCGCCGACCTCGATGCGCCAGACAAACAACATTTCGGATTCCACGAAATATCGAATGAATCCCCTCACAGTACGATAAAAGCGGTAAATAGAAGCAAATACATTAAGAATATTGGTTTAGCTGAAATACTGAGAGGAGATCACAATACTAATATAAAATGGCAATGAAATAGTTTCGAAGCGGCAGTTGTTGGATAATTCGCAAACTTAAAAAGGAGTAGTGGAACAGCAATCAGGATAGAAGTGAGTCTTCAGATAGGAGTGAGCAATCAAATACAGATGAAAGTCAATGATAAAGAACTTAGGAGTGATTGAAAGTTAATGCGTGTTCAGAATCAATAAAGTAGGATTATTACAATTTATTTATATATCTATAAATATTGTTTTGGTATCGGTTTTTAACATAAGAATTGATGTACTGACATTTGATATTTGCATTGTAATTGAATTTAATTTGTGATATTAATTAATTTTAATTTATGGTCTTAAATTTCAATTTTATAAATGGTGATTACAATATTTAATGACAATTGATAGTTATTTAGTGATTTGAATTTGAATTTGATTGAGTGACGCTACCTAAACAGTCACCAACTAAGAGTAGATAACAGAACAACCTCACCAATCAAGGAAACTCCGACAAGTCGGCATAAATGGGCGAATGCTGAGTAACCCTCCATCAGCCGCCAAGATAGTATCTATCCGGAAATTTTGCCGAGATAGCGACAGCCTAGTTATCAAGGGCACCATCAATGGAAGAGCAATCACCATCACTTTTGACAATGACAATTATGATGTATTTCGATTCTTAAATGAGGAAGTTGTGTTGGACACGGTCTGTCAACAACTCAGCGAGTTCCATAAAAATTGTAGCGAAATCCTTGACCAGAATTCCCCGACGAACGAACAAATTAATCACAGATAACTAGAAAGAAATCTGGAAGCTTCATTAGAATGGTGGAGCCCGTGCACTTAGCTCATGACTACTAGATTGAACCGGCTATAGTTAAAATCGGAATAGATATAACAATCGGAGCTGTGAATATGTCCAAGAACGATATCCGAATACCAATGTTAAAGAAATAGGTTGTTTCGATCCAGTAGATATCCAGTAGGTTCCGGCAAAGGAAGCCGATCCCAGTAAAGAGTTTATAAAACAGTCTGCCGACCACTTGACACACCTTATACGTTATACCATAGAAGCAACGAGCCAAGCAACTTATCATATATAACTGGTAATTGTTTTATAGGCAAGATGGTACCACCGGTCGTACAAACATCACCCAACACACAACAGAAACCAATAAGAATATCACTAAGGCGATTACCATTGGGGCAAACAACAAGTAGTTGAGGAAAATGTTGAGTCCATGTTACAAATAGAGTTATTGAGCCATCAGCCATGGCTTTAATGAAAAAGAAGTATGTAACCAACCGATTTTGCGTGGATTACAGGAAATTGTCGACATGATGAAGACAGTTATCTACTTGCCCAAATCGATTACAGTCTGATCACCCTAGCAGGGTCCCGTGGGTTCTCCACACTACACCTAACGGGCTAATTTCCGGTCATGAGATTTGGGTTGTGTGAACTCCAGCTGCTTTCGAGAGGTTAATGAAGTAAGTATTGACTTTGACCTGGAGGAAATTCGATGACCATCTAAATAACATGGCGAAGTATTTTCCAGAATTAAGAATTAAAACCTTAGACTCAACCTTAAGAAATGTTCCATTTTCCAAAAAGAGATAGAGTGTATGGTCCATGTCCACAAGATAAAACTAATTCGTGATTAACCAGTCCTAAGAGACAAACATGAACTATGAAGCTTTTTGGGGCTCTGTTCGTACTACAGGCGATTCGTTGACGTATTTGCCACCATTGCCGCACCTGTACATCGGCAGACCAGTGAAAAGATACCCTCCGTTTCATTGCGAAACAGTATTCAGAAAATAGAAAGCGGTATTATGTTTCAGTCCAATCCTAGCATTTCTTAGCTAGTTGTTGTATGTAAGTAATTTCTACGATTTATTAATTATAGTTGTGTTGTCAAGAATTACATTTGTTTCGGTAAACAAAACATTTGTAACATATTCTGAAATAGATTTTGTTTGTAGATATTAATTTTTTGAAGAAAAATTCAGAAATTATGTTAAAAAAAAACAGAATTATAAAAACGTATCTACATATTATTTGGTAATAACACAATACAAAGTAATTCAAAAGGATCTATTTTAACCGCTAAATTATTGAGCAACAAATTAGTTATTAAATTCAAATATTTTGGTCAATATACACATGTAAGTGGTACATCGTAATAAATAAACTCGAACATTATTATTTTCAACAAATAAATTTAACCAAACTGCACAATAAAATCTCCTTTTTGTAAAAAGGCATTGACCACTATAAATATTTTTGAAAAACTGCAATCTTACAAATTAGCTTTTGGGATGTAAACAAAACAAAAGAGAAAATAAAAACACATGCGATTTTCGTTCGTAAGCAGTGGGGGAGCTATCACGATGATGCAATATATTTTCAGTCAAATTGTGACGTAGTTCCGAGTTATTTTTATTTATAAAAAGTAGTTTCTGAATGACATTTGGATTTTCACTCCTGACAATGGTTTCTGAAAAATACAGTTAGGTACTACACCTTGATTTTCACTTACCAAACTTATCGGTATTTTTCAAAAACCAAACAAAATGATCAACCAAAATAAATACAAATAGGTTAGTAAGCGTTTTGAATGCAAAATTAGCTGTAAATATAAATGCCAAATTCCTAAAATTTTAATTTTTTTTCTTGTCAAAACTATAGCTTTTTTAACCGACTTCCAAAAAGGAGGAGGTTATCAATTCGTGTAGAACTTTTTTTATGTATGACGAGCAATTATTCAAACACGGCTTGGACAATTTTGATGATTTAAACGACATTACATTAAGGAACATTATAGAAAGGTCCCATATAATTGTCTATAACATCACATTTACGGTTTACTAGAAAATCAGAAAAAAAAGTTAATAAGGAACTAGATTTCAACGATTTTCAATGAATCTTCACTATTTTCTTTAAAACTGCTCACGCAATTTGAATATTATAAATTGTATTAAACAAAGATATGTTCCAGCTTGATTCCGTACAATTTTCTCTAACGTAAAACTTACCATTTTTCTGAAAATCGGAAAATTATTTGCACAAAAACTGTAAACACTATGGTAAATGTCAAATTTTCATCATAAATATCTAGTTTAAATGTCAAGATATGCCATGTAAGTATATCGTACAGGATGGTTGCAATGATTTTCATTTTGATGCTTTTGAAGTCAGTTTATTTTAGAGACGAAATTAAGTTAGAGTAGGGTAGAAAAAAAATATACCATAAGCTCATTAAAATGAAAATTTGTTATTCTGGCGATCTCTTCGGTGTGGAATACGGTTGAAGGTGCGTGCATGCGTGCATGTAATATTAGGTGGTACATAAGCAGTTGTATACATAGGATGGTTGAAATATAAGTTGAAATTGAATTAGTTATACAGGGTGGTTCTAAAAATATTGTGTTGGGTAGCACATAAGTAGTTGCGTATACAAGGTGGTTGAAATATAGTGGAGCAAAACTATAGTTATAAAGAGTGGATATTTGCGTTATAGAACGGAGAATAATTACAGTTATACAAAAGGCTTTAAAAATTGCCAGAAGCAGTTAGTAACAGGATGGTTGAAATATAAGGTGGAGTATAATTACAGTTATACAGGGCGGTTTAAAACAGAACATAAGTAGTAATAAGTAACAGAAGTAGTTGCTTAGACAACGTGGGGTAAAATTATTGTTATTGAGGGTGTATCAAAAATTTGTTATATAACCATAAGAAGTTAGGATATTTGAATTATAGGACGTAGGATGGTGTATAATTATAGAATTAATAGGTTAAAAAATTTTTAGAAGGATTGATTGAAATAAATAGTAGAGTAAATTTATAGTCGTAAAATGTGGTTCAAAAAGGTGAATTTTTTTATATAGGGCAGATCATGAGCACTTTCATAAATCGAATACTAGACATATGGGGCGAAACAAAATCATTGGCATACAGGAATAATTTAAACAATAGAAAAATAGAAAGAGTACATAGTGGGGAGAGGATTGTACTTATACGGGGTGGTTTTAAAGATATCAGGACATTTGTAATATTGTGTTGAGTTGAATTATAGTTGTACAGGGTAATTCAGAAAACGATAGACCAATAAGTTATACAGGAGTGACCAGTACACAGAAACATATAGAGTGTAGATGCAATATAGAGTGAATTAGTTACATTTATAGAAAGTGGTCCAAATAATAAAACAAATAAAAAAGTAAAAATATATTTGGAAAATATAGACAAAGAATAAAGATTAGAGAGGGAGAAAGAGAGAGGGAGGAAAAGAGAGAGAGATAAGAATACGCTAAAATTTTTCAACTGAATTGTAGCTTAATTAAATCAGATAGAAAAGAAGATAGGTCTGAAAATAGTGATTGATTGGACACGGTTTCTAAACTGTTTATATTTTAAGCTGAAATCGGTTCTTTTTTAAATATAAATTATACTGGTTTTTGATTTATCTTTATCTGAACTGTTAGTCATCAAAATTTTTTCACCGTTTTCACCCTGTACAAATATTTGACAACATCTGGTACAGTAATCTCAAAGATCAAAATATTAATACGGAAATAAATCGCAAATGTTTAGTCACCAGGGATTCAATATGTGAAATAATACTTACTCATAAAGTAAATATTTAAAAAATCCACACTTAGTGTAGAAATAATTTATCGAATTAGATTGAGTTCCTGGTTTATTTTGATTATTTCTATAGCGCTATTTGTAACTGTTTGGATTTACATAAAAAGCAACAAGAAACACTTATATAAATTCATATAATCGTTTATATTGTTATGTTACAGTTTGAGTTGTATTTATGATTTGTGAGATGCAAAGAAAATCCGCAGATGGAAGGTGCCCATTAAATAGCCTTTGGTCTTTTGCTAAAACTGTCCAAGAGATTATATTGATATATTTGACAGTGTTTATTTGTTTTTTACGTTAAATTTAAGGAAAGAAGTATATTTAATAATGTGTTATGTACGTAATTGTATATTACCAGTAAAAGTTATATTGTAAGTAACCTACGTTCACAAAAAAAATAATGGTGACAATATATATACACGAAGGTTTTTCCTATGCTAATTTCGTAAAAGTGGATTAATAGAGCATCTTTTGGGCACCCCGACGTCAAAGTGAATATAGGTCTAGGCTGCCATCAGGGACTTATGAGTTCATTTGCATTCAGACTCCCCGGATATGGAACTCACAAAAAAATATTTATGTTTGTAATAAGTTTGTATACTCAAAGTAACACCCGGAAGGAGATTTTTAAATTTAATATTATTTTGGTAAAACATAGATGCTATAGTAGGAAGTAAATGATTAAAATTTAAATAACAAATACAAAGGAGTTTATTTTTTTCTAAATTAAGTTTGTTAATAATGTGTTTGTTCACCGCTGATCTAATTATGGAACCGGAAGGAGCCCATATGAACTCGGTAGTTAAACGGCACAAAATCAAATATTGCAAGTTAAATTTGATCCACTTACCGGTTACCAATTGAGCTGCATGTGTAAATCGGATGAAAATGCAAAATTATTATATGGAGCTGGTCTGTCGATGAAACTGGAAGGAGGCCATAGGAATTTGAGCTACTGGAAGAATACTACTCCTCTCAGGAACCATTCCTAGCAAATGAAGAAATACTCCGCCAAACCAACGCGCGTATACAAATTTTTAGAAAACGAGACCAACAGCTTGAAAATGCATTTAACCAAGTTCACGCATTTCACATTCTCGACGAAGAAAATCGACAACCTAACGATGAGCCAATCGATTATGTGGAACTACTTCAAGGCCGTAGCCGGGAAGCTTTTTCGGGGTGGGTTGAACAATTTTTTTCGGGGGGTTGAATATATTTTTTTGACTGGTGATGGGCTAATTTGGACTGCAAATTTTAATTTTTTGTTCATTTTGTTCCAGGATATATAAAATTGTATAAATATAAAATTTATTCTTATGAAAAAGATGATTAATTGGTTCAAATTGAATCTTGAAACTCAAAATTCCATAATTTTATTCTGTTCCACTAGACTGTTGCCATGCCATGACTGTCGTTAAAGTGTGCGCATAACAGAAGTCCCAGCGCGCTTGATTGGAGGCTGTACATTTAATACTGCACTTAAGCTACCTATACAAAAAGATGGAAGAATTGCCCGAAAGCCCATGCTGATGGGAAATTTCCTCAGATTGATGCTGTTATAGTGGAAGGATATACAATTTCTATTTATTGGCGAAATATCAATGGTCCCATATGAGATGCTTTCCATGATAGTCTCCAGATTAACACAACATAAGAATAGTTAAGAAATATGTGGTGGTCTTATTCTCATTAATATAGCTAAAACAAAACATGAGGCAAAAAGATTCCGACAAAGGACCCCGCACATTCCTTATGGAAAGTGGCCACCGGTGGATTTGGTTGAAATTTTCCTATTTTGTAGATTTCAACGAAATGAACAAATGTCTTCATGACCGCAAAGTCCGATGACTGATGGTTTTCAAGTTATGGTTAATTTTTTATATTTATGGTCAGAGTATAACACGAAGAGCTGAATCGATATGTATATGAGGAACTACTGGGAGTATTAATGAGAAATTAGTATACAGGGGGTTTTCGAGGAGCCGGTTTTAGTTACAATATTTTCAATTGTCTACGACTTCCGGTTCTACCGGAAGTGGACCCAAACTTTGTTTTTTTAAATAAAACTGAAAGCTTCCTAAATCTGTTAAAAAAAAAACGGAGAGCTCAGAAATTGGTACTGAATCCGAAAATCGTATAACTCATTTTTTTCAAATAGCAACTCCATTTTTCCTCAAACCCATTGCAATCTAGGCCAAAAAGTAGGAGTTTATGCTTACAAGACTAAATGAAACAGTTTTATATACACTTGGAAAAATTAAAATTTCCGTGTATCTATCAAGAAACGTATATACATTACTTTACTTTCTTAACCATTTATGTAGAATTTGATATGATTATAAATAAGTATGTGAATTTTTTCCATTGCGGTCTCCGCATAGACCAAAGCATACTCATAACACCATGACGGGGATCATTTGCTGGCAATCTACCATTGTTCTTAGCGGTGCAACATTGACAATATTTATTATTCGACCCTAAATAAAAAAAAGCTAAGGAGTGATATCGGGAGAACGAGGTGGCCGTCGATGAGATCTATTATTCTCTATCCAACGATCTTCAAAATGATTATCTAAAAAGTTATATTATGAGATCGTGTTGAGACCACAGTCAACTCTAATGGATATAAACCATTTTCTAAAATATCGAGATATAAAATAATGTGTGGATTATTATCACTCCAGTAATGTGGTTGACTAGTCCATAAATTTTGCCTCATTTGTCCAAATCATTTTGTGTACTATGTTCGTCTTCCTGAATTTTGATTAATATGAATTCGAAAGATCATTCCGTCTTTGAGTGTCACCTGCTCTTAAATTCTTAACTAATGAGAATGAAAACGGATGGTTCTTATCTTTAGGATCCTCTTAAAACTAATCATAGGTATTCATTCCTACATCTCTTCCTGCATCTACTGAGGAATTTTCTGGATATGCTTTTAAGCATGTGAAGACTGTAACTTAATCCTCTTTATTATCTACGACAGGTTTCCCTTTTACTTGCTTTTTCACAAACTGTCCATCTGTTTTGAAATTGTGAACGAGCCCCGTCAGCGTGTCATGAGAGGGTGTTGGTCTATCCGAGTATCACGAACAGAAGTTAGTTACTAAATCATAAACGGGATATGATAACTGCTTTCCATATAATTGTGCTTTAACACCAAATTATTAGCAAATATTGTTTTTTTGGCACTTCAGCATTTGTTTCTTGTCGATTCGTTCAAAAAAGCCTAGTGATAATTCAGATATCTCTCATAACTACAAAAATTCTTTAATTTATGTATGGGGATTCAAACATAAAATCCATTTGAAAAAATGAGTTAACACTATTTTAGAGATAGCCGAATTCGGGGCCAATTTCTGAACACTCCGTATATTTATAAAAACAATGGACCCAAACCACTTCCGGTAGAACCGGAAGTCGTAGATAACTGAAATTATTTTAACTGAAACCAGCTCCACGAAAACCCCCAGTATACTAATTTTCAGATAAATAGTCCTAGTAGTTTCTGATGTACATATCGACTCAGCTCATCGTGGTATACTCTGACATTAAATATAAAATTAACCATAACTTGAAAACTATCGGTCTTCGGACTTTGCGGCCATGAAGACATTTGTTCATTTCGTTGAAATCTACAAAATAAGAAAATTTCAGCCAAATCCATTGGGGGGCACTTTCCATAAGGAATGTGCGGGGTCCTTTGTATATATATTAAACGTTTTAAGAATAGGTTAAATGACTACCAAAGATTTTTCTGATCTTATGCAGAAAGTAACTTCAAATAGTTCTGGAGAGTTCTCGATTGAAAAAGCAGGTTTATAAACATAATGCAGTAATATTTTAAGAAGAAATAAAAAACACAGAAATGTTGAAAATAACAACCAAACATCAATTAATTGATGGAGCAAAAAAGAATATTAATAATACAATACACTCAGCTATTAACAAAACAGGAGGTCTTCCAAAAGAACTAGAAAACAAAATAAAAGATTGGTGTGGGAGTATTGTACATAATCTAATCAGTAATTGAAGATTTTCCTCACTGGCCTTGTTCTTCAAGTGCAATAAAATAATGAAATAAGATAATTATCAAAGGTGCAGTTTCCTATTGCTTAAGGAAGATTATAGAATCTAAATATCTAATGTGAGATGATAAGGATTTTTAAAGATATTTCATTCTTGGTAAAATTTCTTCAGTAAGTTCTAAAAATACTGGAGAAGTTTGTTTTCAATTCATTAGCGAAACAATCGTTCAAAAATGTTTTTGTGTCATCTATGAAGATTCATTATTAAAATTGATAATACAATATCAGCGAATTTATGAATATAGTTTAATCATGTACAAAATAAACAAAAATTTTGTGGTAGGCGAGAAAGTGAGGATCTATGTGATAAATTTTACACATAAAACTATTTTTTCCTTATTTACTATTGTGGATGCATTGTAGATACAGTCTTCTTGGTGGTAGTTGAAAGATTACTACTTACTTTCGTTCTTTGTTCCATAAATACCATTTTTTTGTAATTACAACAACCTGCTGTTGGTGTTAAAAACAGATTAGAGTCATATTAGCGTTTTACAAACATATGAGTGTAGTTGACAGTTCTACATACAACTGTTTACACAATCCGATGAAACATAAACAACTGATTGTTTTAGCTGTTTATGTTTCATTAACTATGTAAATCTATAAGGTATTTTGCAAAGTCAGTGTAAAAACCACAATACTAACTTTTCGAGATTTTTCTAAAGTTAGTATCGTAATTTCTTTGACAAGTACTAGTAAACCCAGGAATTTTTTCGTGAGATTTCTACCCTAAGAATCACAGGGAAACGGCGTTACACACAGTATGACTCCCGATTTGGTGTCTCTGTAAGCTAGAGTTTCCTGAATGTCGGAATTCATTTCGCGATAACATATTAAAAACCACAATACCTGCCGTCTATATCTCCTAAACTTAACATTTATCATGAGAATCAGTATAGAAATCCATCTACATTTTTTTAATTCTAGCTATGCGAATCAAGTGAACCTTAAGACTGACAGTTTTCTTCTTAACGATTCAATATGAGAATTGCTAATGATATCGTTGTTATCTTAGAAAACTCGGAAGAAGTAAAGATAATGTTAACAGAACTGAACAAAAGATTTCTGAAATCTGAAGCGAAACCGTAGAACAGAATAAAACTTAATAACTAGTGCCTGGAAGAAGTGGAGAATTGCACATATTTAAGACACGATAAAAATTAGAACAGTGAATCTCAAAACGAAGATTTGCCTTAGAGAATTATCATGGGCTGCATTTTAAGAAATTAAAATATTTTTAAAAATTTTCTGTAGGTTGATTCCAGAGTCACAAGATCTGATGAGATGAGATGATTAATTCACTACTTATGGTAAGTAAAACCATTGGGTAATGGATTTGTCACTTGCACCTGCTCTAATTTCATGTCTCACGAATAGCTTTGAAATTAATTAGTCTAAACGTAAACGTGAAATGCGCGATGCAGGCGATGCGATGCGTCAATGTGACAATTAAAAACTGCAACTGCAGACGAAAACAAACCAACTGTAAAGCTGGTATTAGATTGCCAAAGATCTTTGAGAAAATCTTTTGTAAAACATTTGATCAAATATTTATTAATATGAATGTCAGAACAAATTTCATTAAATGACATATTACACTACATCAAATATTTTCTATTCAAAATGGGGAATGCATGCATATACTTAATAGTGATATACTGTCACAGTACCTCGGGTCTTATGCGCATGTTCAAAAATGCCCCTATTGGCTCTACTGTTGTTGGTTCTGTTTTCTCCCTGTTAGATTCTTGGCAATGCTTGCGCAAAACGGTTTAGGTACAGCAACACCCATATACTTACATTACTTACCGTATAATCTGCTGTCTCTCTTAGTCAGTGACCCTACGGCTTACGGGCGATAGCAGTATATCAGTATTAAGTATATGAATGTATGTAATTTTATGCTTGTTTGTGTGGTGTGTGGTGTGTTTTTATGGCTACAGTTTCAGTCGTTTAAAAAAAGAATAGAAGGATTTAGTTTCTCAGAAGTGAGCCTGATAAGCAAAACTGCTTATTAGTAGTTAAACTAAAATGTTAATTCTACGATTGTTATTGGATCAACTGTTCGAATTTTTTCAAACATGCGTAGGTGATCCTTTGTACAAGAATAGGAAAGGGGCCGATAACCACCAACAGTCAGCAAACCAACGCAGAAAGCAACTGTCCCAGAAGGCAAGAATGAGAAAATAATTATTTTTGAATTAATGAGGCCACCTTATAGATGTTGATACTAAAATACACAAATGAGGGTTGAGTCCCCCCCCCCCGCTGGCTACGGGCTTGAACGTCAGAGTAATTAGTAATTAATAGTAGGAGATTCTCTCTCTCCCTTTGAAGCAAGAAATCCGCACCACTATTGACACCCCTTTTCTGGTTTGGACGCTGCTGCTTGGACCAAATTTTTCTCTTTTTTGCCCTATAGTTTGAATAATGTGGAATTTTTTAAAACTATAGATGAGAATCCATTTGTATACATTTTATCAAAAACATTTTACCGAAAAAATGGCCTTCGATTTATTCATCTTGAAATATATATAGCATATAATTACAACTATTTAAAGAATAATTATTAAGTAAAATTTTTTGAATTGTAGTATTCTTATATAAATTCAATACAGTCCAGTCGATACTGTACAAATTACCGCCATCTATTGACGAGTTTCTACAAAATAGTGATGTTCACAGTCCCAGCTTAGTCTAGATTTCTATTATGTGTCAATTGGTTCTTGTGTAATTATGATTTTAGCTATAAGATGTCGCGACTGGTATCAATTTAGTGAAAATTATTAATAATTGACTAATCAGAATCATACTTGTGCTCGCAGGATAACAGTAATGTTACATAAATTTAAACCTATTAAATTGTGAAAAACGGTTTTCACAATTCACCGCTCATATTTTGTACCTAGTATCGTTTATAAAAATGACATAATCACCTTAACTATTAAAAAAAGGAAAATTATTTATAAAATAATAGATACAGTTTCATTGTATAGATCAAATATTTCAGTTTCATTACCTTTATCATCTATGTTTTTCATCCTAATCAGATTGTATACTAGCTGTTTGTATCCAATATCAGAATAAAAGTCATCATACCTATGGAATATTGGAAGTCGAACTATTAAGTTTTGAAAATTCTATATATTTATTCTAACGGAACCTAGCCAACAGGGATTATTTAGGATCCATTTCAAATGCTTACTTCAGAAATCCTCCAATTTACGTCTTAAAGATATTTTCAAGATAACTTAGAGCTGAAGATATAATTTTTTTAACTACCGAAAAAATCTGAAATATGAGCTCATAAAGATTACATTTTTCTTGACTTTTGAGAAGTCGGAAAATGCACTGAACTTCTCTTTCTATTAAGTAATGCATATATAAGTGTGTGTGATAACTTAATGTTTTAAATTGGACGTCGTTTTATTAGACATCCACAACAGTCGCCCTTAATTATTTATTTGTATATCTCAGAGTATTTTATTACAAAGTAACTTTTTTTAGAAAATCGGCCAAAAAAATTAAAAAGTTTCTTATATAGTAACCTTTGGTGGAGGCGATGGTATTTAAAAAAGGAAATGTCGCTGTTCGGAACTTACGAGTGTAATAAATTTTAAATTGGAATTACCTCAAAATAAATGTCAGTTAATCAACTTCAAGATGGAGGTTCTTAATTGGTCTCTATTTACATGTACAATGTGTCTTTATAAGTTGGAATCAAACGGTAAACTTCGTCATTCGTTATTATTCATAAAAAATATGCATTGTCTAAAACGTATATTGTTTTCATCAAATATCACTTTTTCAACTTTATACGAGGTTTGTCAGCATATATGAATTTTGCTTAAAAGTGCATTTATTTTTAATATTAACTCAAATTGTTATCAAACAGAGAATTAGAATTGAAAGCAGCATCCAATTATGCTATAATCACTAAAAATTGTATAAAGATTTTTTTAATGAAAAACTGTTTTCTTATACAATTTCGCGGATCACATACTGTTAACTGACAGTAATTGGAATTAAGTCAAAATGTCTGATAATTAATATACCTAAAAATGTAGAAGATTCTCAAACCGTCTATAATACTGTAGGTACGCCTAAGTTGGAATCATAACCAACACTTCCTTAACATATATAAATATTTAGAAAACAAGTTAGTCTATTCTATTCAATAGTAAACGGGATTGGTCAGAATAATGAATGTCCTTTAAAAGTAAAATACCTAATTGTTCACAATATCGACAAAGTTAATTAAACTGCATCTTGCTAAGCCATTACATCACTTAAAAATGTAAAATAAATACATTTAAAAAAATTTAACTTAACTAAAAAGCTAAAATTAAGTTTTGTTTTCTTTTAATGAATTTATATGATAATAAAATTACTTTTGTCTTTTGAATTAGTACTGCTTTTATCATATTCATTAGAATAGCAATAATCTTTCTGTTTATCAATAACATTTACATCACTTAAAATGTCACATCAGTACTTTTGGTATTATAAAACAGCTTTCTCTTAAAAGATGAGTTTTTTCTACACGCTATAAGATCTGGAGTTGTTTGAACCTTTCTCAAAAAGGTAACTCCATTAATGAAAAAATTATCTATTGACGCAAAACTGCGGCTTGTGACTTTTATAAGTAAACTTATCTGAAATAGTGATAATTAAGAACATTGTGAATTATTGATATTTTCTTCTGATCTTCTTTTATTTAGTGACATCAGCATATAATATGTGATCGACATGTTAAATAAACAACTTTTTAAATAAATATTTTAATTGGTTCATTTTTTTATAATTTCTTTTTAGGGTTTCATTGGGAAATAACTCCAAACTTGAGAAAAAAATCTGTACATCCCAAAAATTTCAAACGTTTCAAAGTCATATACTGACGTTTACAATTGCATTAAAATGTAATGTAAAAATAACTGAAATTGAACGCTAGATAGTTTTGACAATTTTACAGGATATAACCAAGGAAATTTGTTGTTTTTAGGTAAACAGGATAGTATAAAAATTTCAAATATCATATATAATACTCAAGCTGCTGTGAACTTAGAAGAACTTGAGAGAGTTGTTGTAGTATCCCCGATGAAATATTACATATAAAAAAGTGTATGTATTAGATGTTGCGGTTCTTTACAAAGCTGGTTCACAGCAAATATGTAATAAACAAAGGACTCTCGAATAGTCTTTTTTTAGAATTTTAGTGTTCTTTATTTATTTCTTTATTCCTACATTTGGAGCTTTAGATGTTTCTCCCATGTAAAATTTATTACATTCGCAAGAAATTTTGTAAATAAAATTTTTTGAGTAGTTTTTAATGGTTTTGTTTTCGATACAACTCAAAAGAAGAAATACACTAATTTCTTCTTTTGAATGTTGTTTTGACATTAATCTTACAACATAATTCTGAATACAACTCTTTCAAGTTCTTCCAAATTGACAAATAACAAATTTCCTTAGTTATGTCATCTAAAATTGTCAATACGACCTAGCTTTCAATTGCAAATTTATATTTTGACAACGAAATCAGAATTAAGCTTTGAAACCTTCGGATTTTTTGGAACATACAGCCCTTTTTCCTCAAGTATGCCATTATTTCCTAATCAAATCGAAACAGGAAACTAGAAGATTCCCCAAATAAGCTTCAGTAAACTATTTACTTTCAGCACAACAATTTAACAATTAAATTCAAATAGTTGCAAAGCAAACATTGCTACTTCGCAAATGCCATCGTCTCCTCAAAGTTAGGTCAACTTGGTTATCCTAAACCATTGGTTATTGGTTAAAATTTAGGTTAAATCATCTGGTAAAATTTTATGACTGTTGTTGTATTTTCGCGGTAATGTTTTAATTTATGTTTTCAAAATGTAACTCTCTGCCTCTATTTATATCTTCACAGGGTTCTGCATTTAGGGTTTTTAAAGGAACCATATTTATTTAAATTTAAATCTAAAAAACAAACAATAAAATACATGAAGAAAGTGTCAAACTAATATTTCCCATTTCCCCGTAAACATTCATATTCAATAGTAATAATCCAGGTGATGGTGATACTAAAAATGTCTAAGAATTGTGTGTATACCGTAACTTGTGATTGTGGTCATACATTTACCAGTGAAACCAACATAAAAGTTGCAAAACGCATGTGGACAATTTTAATTTAGCCAATCCTGTATTAATCAGCACCAGCAGCATATGATAGACTGGGATAATACAAGATCTTTTTATGAGAAGAAAAAGTAAAAAAAGAAAATTTCAATTTATCTCGAAAAAAACTCAGTTTTACATGATCATTAACTATCCAAATTGTCAACGTCAACTTTTTAAACTCAAGAAAAATTGTGGCCTAGCGACTCTTTTTGAATAAACTTCCAGTCAAAATACACAGTGATTGATAACGACTATAGATTTGGTATTGAAACGACTCAAAACAAAAGTAACTATCACACAATATACAAATAACTTATTTATATAAAGGAATACAGAGCCCCGTTTCTCGAAACCATTTGACTGCTGTACCAGTCGACGCAGGACATATGTCGTATGGAAACTGGCATAAATGAAATATAGTATATTGGTTAAACCTTATTCATAATAGTTTTCATGCTACTTACGTCGAAAGTCGAGTGGTAGAGCAGGTTTTATATTGTAGACATGTATGTCTCTCAGAATATCTGTGAGGAAGACTTTCTACAGAGATAACCAGAAATGTTTTCGAAATTGCTTTAAAATATTTTGTTCCCATTTTCACATTATATATATATATATATATATATATATATATATATACATAGTTTTATTACGTAAGATTGGAATATTGAGTATATGTCATCATTTTTCAAAATATATTGCTTCAAGACAAGTCGAAAGGCATTAAATCGGACGATCTGGTTGGCCACTCAATAGTCCCTCTTATAATCTATCTATCCAACGATGTGTTATATCTAAAAAGCGCGAACGGGTAAAGAGTGGAGAGACTTAAAAAGTAAATTATTCTCGATCAGCAAATTTAGTTCATTTTCAAGTACATTTACAAGAAACTAAACCGACTTCAAAAAGTGCATAGCATAACAAAAACAAGATTGTTTTTCAGCAACAATTAAATACTTTTTTTCAAGTCGGTGCCAAGTTGAACAGCAAAATTGCAAGGTAGAAATCATATATGAATTTCCCAAATTATTTTCACTACATATTGGCATCGACTTCAGAAAAAGTCGGTTTATGTGTTTTTCAATGTATTTATTTTACAATTGTTAGTGAAGCAATGGCTTAGTTGCTGTTTTTAAATCAAAATAACGTTTTCAATATTGTAAAAAAGGTATTTTAACAACATTCATTATTTTGACAAACTCGTTTAATTAGAAGACGCGAGATGTAAGAGCGACATCTAGGATTTTCGAGAGAATCAGTACACAGAGGTTCCGAATCTGGAGCCGTCTCGCGTCCTCAAATTTAACGAAATGCATCAAATGCATAAAGAAGTGTTCGAGAGGACATTCAATTGTGGGAAGCGCAACTGATGAAGGTTCCCTAACCAGAAACAATATCTATTATATTGATATATAATATATATTGTCTGGCGTACAAAGGAATGACACCTCGAAGAGAGTATTCAATATCTCTGACAAGTGAAGTAACCTGAAAAAATTTTATCGTGACATCTGTCCTAGGAATTGAGAGAGAACAGCAATTACACGGAACGGCTCCAGATTCGGAACCTCTGTGTACTGATTCTCTCGAAAATCCTAGATGTCGGTCTTATATCTCGGGTCTTCAATTGTGGGAAGCGCAACTGATGAAGGTTCCCTAACCAGAAACAATATGTATTATATTCATATATAATATATATTGCCTTGCGTACAAAGGAATGACACCTCGAAGAGGTGTTGCATATGATTTTAACTTATATGGACCTTGTATTGTAGACGATCCTTCGCAAAATTTTATATTAAATCAGTATTTTTATTTTTGAAACAACTTATTCATTGTACAATTTTCTGTGATATAGCATAATTGGTTATAGTTTTCAATTCTAATAAACTTTGTCTGATAACAACGTGAGATATAAAAAATAAAGGTAGTCTACTTTTAAGCAAAATTGATATTTTTTATCAAACCTAGTATTGAGTTGAAAAGTGAGATGAATATTTATTAAACAATTTATTGTTTTTGATTACTTCTGTTTGTAAACAGTTTTAGATATTATCAAAAATAAAGGTACAGCAAAATTTATATTTGCTGACAAAGCTCGTACACAGTTAAAAAAGCGACACCTTGTGATTACATGATACGTTTCAGGCGATGTAAATCTTTTTATGAAGAATAAACTTTTCTCTAAATAATATTATTCATGTTTTCCATTTGATGCCAATTTATGAGGACACACTGTATAAAAAGACCAATTGAGCACCCCCATCTTGAAGTTGATTAACTGACATTTATTTTGATTTAAAACTAATTCATTTTCAATTTATTACAACCCTGGTTTGGAACACGCATTTTTTTTAATACTATCGCCTTCACCAAAGGTTACTTATATAAGAATGTCGGTTAATAAGTTTTTAACGGTTTTCTAACAAACGGTATAAGATATGTTCTTGAAAAAAATATGCGACTACTTCTGGATCCCCCATAACAAAATCCAGTTTAGACCATCCAAATTCCTTGAACCGTTTTTGAGTAATCGCGGAACATAAATAAAAAAATATCGAATTTTTAGCCTCCTTATTTATGAAGTCGGTTAAAATCAAGATGTCAAACAAGAAGAATATTACTGCAAATGTCATCAACGTTCAAAACGCATTTATTGATCGCCTTGGTTATTGCCAGATTATTACCTCAACCTAATTCAAAACATTTAATTTAGATTTACATCTATTTACCATGCCGTACGTAAGAAGATGCCCCTTTTCTAATTCTATCATAAAAATGGAGGTTTACATTTAAAAGTAATGACGTCATATCTATTTCTTGACATACCCTGTATATTTCAGTCTTACGCAATAAAACTCTAAAACAAAAAGCTACTTTACGAATGCGCCGTCTATATAATTTAGTACAAAATTGAGATAGAACGCTCGATTATACATTACATATTAGTTTTATAAGTCATTAGTGAAATAAAGCAAAATCCAACTTCATATGGATTTTTTTAAACGTATATGAATTACAAAAGTCTTTCTTGTTTCTTTGAAGAACATCCAACAACTTTCCAGTGAGTCATTCCTTTGTCACAACATATGCCACTTATAGTTTTTTTTAATTGGAGTGTGCGACACCCACTTTTCTTCGCCCTTTAACGTACATATAAAAATAGTTCGTACGTACATCTTGACATTCGCGTTTCCAAGAATGCCCTCTGAAATCGCCGGAGAGTTATGTTATTCATATGAGATGGTTAATATCCTCCACAGACAAGGCAGTGTATGTACGCCATCAATTACGAAGTGATTAACGAGATTAAAATACGCATTAAAGAAAGAAGTTGAATATATATGTGTCATCAGGAATTGCACCCCCACTTTCGGGCATGTCTGGTGTACTCGATGTGCGTTGCGCGGGCGCTCCCAATTTACTCTTACAACACCCGTTCATTGATTAGTCCCGAAAGTAGAACGACCATCAGTGTGGAGTGCGCGGTGGCAAAAGGACTACGTGTGAGAGTTAAGCGAGAGAAGTGCCCCGACAGTTCGATGGATATGTCATGAAATGTCCCGAGACGCTTACGTCGGGGGCAACCGGTCACCGAGGAGCGTGAGGCTGCCCACAGTTGACCGGTCCCCCAGTCGGGCCTACCCCGGCGGTAGCCCGTTAGGTCGGAAACCGTTGCGGCAAACGAGATCGGGCAACAATTCGCCAGATCACACGTACGGGGGCTACCATCACTCGTCCTACTACAGGGACGAGGACTTGGGCAGTCCCATGTTGGAGGAGAGAGGCAGGCCTATGACAGTGGGGCCGGGGCACCATCACAGATCTAGAAGCGCCACAAGGTACCGCATGTTCCATTTTACTATTACAAAAAGAAAACATGATTAATCGCTAATCGATAAATCAGTGTATTGAGAGTGAAAGAAAAATGCCCTCGAAAACACCTTTTCTGTCAAATAACTTGATCATTCTACCAAAAATTACACACTGAAAATGTTTTAAAACAAAGCGGGGATATCCACAAGTTTACAAAAAGCTTGTGTTGAAGTAAAAATTCGTAAAACGCATTCAATTTAGAGCCATTTTCCGCATGAAAGAAAGTGTGTAAAAGCTCTATATTCGCTCCTATTGTCAGTGGACGCGTGCGCCTCTATCCTTCTTCAAAACTAAATGAAACATGGGAAACTTTGACATTTTGATGTATCAGGCCGTTAAATTTTTCTAGGAAAATGTTACATTGATCGGCGAAATCATTAATAATATTTGATCACATTTTAGAGTAGACAGAATCGGTCTGTTTAAATTAAATCGATAAATGTTCCACTTTCGATACAAAAGTACATTTGTGCTGTCCATCAAATGTATTTCGTGCCAGTTTTGGCGGGTAGGTAACGTGGCAACGTTGGTTGATGCTCATTTTCGCATTTATCTATAAACCAATCAGAAATTCATTTGACGTGGAGAGTAAATAATTCATTCATTCAAAAATTGTCTTTTTCTAATCAATGACTCAATTAATAAATGATGTAATGTCGCGTGGAATAAAGGTCGACAATCTTTGCAGAAAACAAACATATGTTAAAATAATCATTCTCTTGTTATTGACCTATTTTTGTAATGTGGCAACATTGAAAGAGGATACTTTGACATTTCGGTACCTCTAATATTGAAAAAATATACTAGTTTGTAACGATTTCCTTTGATTAATGCTTATTAATTATTTTCTGTAATAACCAAAACAAAAAACGATATGTATTGTTAGGACTTATACATTGTAAGGAAGGTTTTTAAATGTAGGTGGATTTAATTGATTTGTGACTGAAACGAGATAATTTTTGACTTAGTTTTCTTCTTGTTCTTCTTCTAATTAATTATTGTCTCTAGCTCCAGTGTCCAATTCTAATTAGTTCACTTCTTCCATTTCTCCTGTGTTAATTTTTATAGCACGTTTTCGTAACTGATTTTTCTGTTTTGATTCCATTGTAGCAGTTTTTTACCGTTTTCTAATTTTTTACGTTTTTTCTATCGAATTTTATATTTTCATATTTTATTCTTTTCATTCCCTTTTCCTTGATATAATTCTTTTAGTAACCAACTTTTGCATGCGTATGTGTTTGAATGCTATGTTACATTAGTATTCCTCAAATCAACTTAACAAAAAAAAGGAAGTTCTCAATTCGGTTTTATTTTTTCAATAGCGCAGAACTTCATAAGCTATGAACTAATTCGGTTAATGCTTTTTCTATGTGAAAGAATATATTTTCAGAGTAGTCCCTTATCTTTTCCTAAGACGTGAACGGTACTGCATTTTAAATTTTAACTAAACATCGGAAATATTTTTAATTAACAAAAAACAAATGGCGAAGGAACGGGTATTATAACTGGATTTAAATAACATTATTTGAATTCTAGGATGCAATAAATGAAAATGGAATGAAATAAGTGAGTCTAAACTGTTAATTGAGCCACTTCAAAAATGATGGATGGATATTCTCAATTCATCTGAATATAGAGTGTGGCTGTTTAAGTTGGAAGTATCTGGAAAACTTTCCTACAATTATTATTAAGGGAAAATATCAATAAAAAGATCTACACTGTCTGCAATATAAATAAAATAAAATCATCTTACGTGGGAAAGATTTGAATTTTGTTTAAAAGTTCAATTTCTTTTTTACGATATGATCTGAAAGTGGACAATCACTTGTCAGTTTGCCAAATTGCAAATGCGAGATTTGTCTCCTTTTTAATTTCTTTAATTCCCTTGTTTCATTTTATTGCAATTGAAAAAGCGGTCTGATTTAGACCATGAAACGTTTGGCGTATTTGAAATATACAGACAATTTAATAATTATGGTGTTAATCTCAAGAAATTTCAAAAATAGAACAAAAAAAGGTTTATTAATTAATAACATTAAATTTTTTATTTATAAAGTTGTATATATGCTATATTCTATTGGTGTATGTTTAAATGCGCTTAATTTTATCAGAAAGTAGCTTATTTCGATAAACTGTATACTAATAGGAATGCTGTACACTAATAGATAAAATAGACACAATAATTGTGTTTACTTATTCAATCTATATACTGTTATAAAATTGTAGCTGTCTGTTTGTTTGTTTGTTTGTTTTCTTGTTTGTTTGTTACCTCATCACGTAAGAACTACTGAACTGATTTTGTTGAATCTTTTTTTGTTGCAAAGCTTATATTTTGACTTAAAATCTGGTATACATTTTATCTCTCTAAATTGACAGAAACGGTAGATATGGAGAAAAAACTACTACCATGTTCGGTAACGCACAATTAGTCAATTGGTTCCACCACATGCACTAAATTTTAGATACTTGCATTAGCTTAGCTTTTATTAAAAATTCGGAACATGCTTCGAGTTTAAAAAAATTCCAACTGATATATCAAGTGTAATTTTACATGGTGTTCCATATATATGATAGGTTGAATTAAATGTATTTAAAAAATCTTAAAAAAGGTATATTAGGTGGCCCGTAAGTAGTTGCGTATCTGCAATGTGGTTGAAATAAGGGGGAAGTTCAAAAAAGATATTTTGAGTGGACCATATAAAGTTGTATATACCAGGTGGTTGAAAAATGGGTGGAGTTGAATTAAATTTATACTGGGCGGATAACAAAATGTTATATTGTTAGGGTCACAAGTAGTAGCATAAGTAGCATATACAATGTGGGTAAAATAAAGGTAAAATACAATTATATTAATACAGGGTGGATAAATTATATGTTATGTAAGCAGTTAGGATATTTGAATTTTCATAAGCTATTATTATAGTTATGAAATGGGTTAAAAAATGTTAGAACAAGTTGTTTATACAGGGTGGTTGAAATATAAGATGGAGTGGAATTATAGTTTATAGGGTAGTTAAAAAATTGTTTTATAACCACAAGTAGTTCACAAGTTCACAAGTAGCATATTATAGGATGGTTGAAATATGTAGCAGAGTATAACTACAACTATATCTACAGGTGGGTTTGAAAATATTTAAAAAATGTTATGATCTACAACCTGTTTATATACCGGGTAGATGAAATATAGGGTGGACTAGAATTCTAAGTATACAAGGTGGTGAAAAATTTGTATACAGGGTGACCCATAAATAGTTCCATATACAAGTTTGTTGAAATGTAGCGTGGAGTAGAACAATAATTATACAGTATCGGTAAAAAAAGTTAGAAAATTTTCAGAGTACCTGAATTATGGGGCCAAGTTATCGTTACACAATGTGATTCAAACAAGGTTAGAAAAAGTTGGGAATGAAGGATGGTTTAAATGAAGTGTGGAGAGAAATTATATTTTATACTGTGCTTCAAAAATTATGTGGTAATACCATAGCTCATAATTAGTTGCACAGATAGGACATTCGAAATATAGGAAAGACTAGAGTTAAGTAGTTTAATATTTAAAAATTGTTACATATGGTGCCCCATATGTAGTAGCAGTTTTGGTGAAATTTATTGGGAACTGATGGATTTATATTACATTTATATATACAGGGTGGTACAAAAAATGTCAAACTGGGTGGCCGATAAGTAGTTGCACATACAAGGTGATTGAGTAGGGTGGAGGGTGGAGTAGAATTGTAGTTAAACAGTGTGGATAAAACTTGTTCGAAATTTTTTTTAAGATAGAACATGAGCTGTTGCAAATATGCAATATCTGAAACATGAGGCGAAGTAAAATAGTTATACAGTCTGATTAAAACATATTAGAAAAAGTTGCATATAAGGGGTGGTTGACCTATAAGATGAATGTTTTCTGAATGATAATTGTGGCATCTGACTTTTTTAAATACTCAACTATAACTCTGGTCTACTCTATATTTCAACTATATTATCTATGCATCTGCTTATGGACTACGCTAACTATAACCATTTTTCAGATATTTTTTAACCATCCTGGAAAATATAATTTGTCTTCACCTTATAGTTTTTATTTTTTCTGAGTTCTTTGGGAATAACTACCACATAAACTTGAAAGTCTGTATATTTCAAAAGTCCAAACGTTTCAAGGTCTAAATCAGACCTCGTTTTCAATGGTATGAATACAAATTAAACAAAAAATTAAAAAATTAAGAAGATTGGCAATGACAAATATCGAATTTTTTGTTCAATTGGTATTCATACCATTGAAAACGAGGTCTGATTTAGACCTTGAATCGTTTGAACTTTTGAAATATACAGACTTTCAAGTCTATGTGGTAGTTATTCCCAAAGAACTCAGAAAAAATAAAAACTATAAAATTGAGACAAATTATATTTTTCAGGATGGTTAAAAAATATCTCAAAAATGGTTATATTTAGCGTAGTCCATAAGCAGTTGCATAGATAATATAGTTGAAATATAGAGTGGATCAGAGTTATAGTTAAGTATATAAAAATTGTTATATTTGGTGGCCCCAAAGCAGATGCATATAGAGCGTAGTTAGTTTAAATATAGATGGAAGTAGAGATATAGCTATAGAAAGCAGTTCTTAAAAATGTTGAATAAAATTGTTATATAGGATGACCAAGAACAGTTGCGGTTTGGGTGAAATATGTTGGGGATTGGTGAATTTAGTTATACAGAGTGTCTACAAACAAAGTTATATTGCGTGACCCATAAGTAGTTGTATATATAAGGTTGTTGAGATCGGGGACAATAATTTTACAGGGTGGATTAAAAATTGAAAAAAGAAATTGTTATAAAAGATAGGACTATCAGCAGTTGCATCCTGCTATATGGAATACCTGAAATATGTGGCAAAGCAAAATTATATTAACATATTGTGTTTAACACAATGCTAGAAAAAGTTGCGTATAAAGGCCAGTTAAAATTATAGTTTACGAAGTGGCCCAAAAATTATCAGAAATAATTGTTATATAACGGATAGGGTGGAGTAGAACTATAGTTAGGTAATTAAAAAATGGTATATTTAGTGACAAATAAGCATCAGCATATACAGGATGGTTGCAGTATAGGTTGAAGCAGAGTTAGAGTTATATAAGGTGGTTCCAAAAAATGTTGAATAAAATTGTTATATAATGTGGCCCATAAGCACTTGCAGTTTGGGTTAAATGTGTTTGGGATTGGTAGATTTATAGTTATGTTAGATGGTTCAACAAAGTTAGAAAAGATTGTTATATTGGATAGCCCTATATGTTTCATAAACTATTTCTTTTTACAAAAAATTGTACATTCCATACGCGGGTGAAACCGCGGGTAACGGCTAGTAATTCATAAAGATCAAGTAATTGTCACAAAATGATACTATATATGGAAAAATATTTATGGACAAGAGAGATTTTAAAAACGATATAGACAGGATAAAGAGGACATCACAAAATAACTTACATTAAGTATTTTACAGCAAGACGTATAAAACGACCTGGGTCACACGTGTATCTGGGAGTTATAAATACGCCCTTCAACTTTTTTATGCAAAACAGTACAGTATTCCATGCAATCTTCATCTAAGTCTTCAGAAGTTCTTTCCATTCATTTGGTAATGGCCAATTATAAACCTTAAAGTGACTCGATAACAATTATCAAAATTGTAGAGATTTTCTAGATCTCATAACTATCTCCAAACTGTCTCTAAGTTACAGTAGTAATAACAACTCACATAAATAATAAAAAAATAAACCATTCTAAAAAAAATAGTTTGTTAATTTTTGTCGAATTCTCATCCGTTTCGAATGCTACAGAATCGAGACCATATTTGAAGCATTAAGAAGTGTCATGTCAATGTTTAAGTTTTCTATTTTTCGAACATACGCTGACTAAAGGACGTTGAACTTTTTCTTAACTTTCATTAATGCGAATAGAGCGAGCATGCTTCCACATAATTTCTTAGAAGTCTCTATTGATTGATCAACACTCTCGTTGTCTCTCTTTCTTCCTCTTTGCGTGCATTTTTCTAGTGATTGAATTGAATTGCTTATAGTCACGCGCACTAAAATTAAAAACAGAACTTAAAAAAGAACTGAAATGTTCAAAACAATTACGGCAACAGAATATACCTATATACAAAGCAGCTACTAGCAATAATCCCAAATTCAAAGTTCGTCAGAAAGCAAAATGGATATAATAGCAGGTACTTCTTATGTACATATTAATTCTCTACCTGGTTAGTACAGCCACTTTACTTCATAATACCATCCGTAGAGATTAATAAATGGCATGCAATTTATCACCAAACTCCTAGAATTAAATTATTTAAAAATAAAAACCTCAAAAATATGTTTTTTTTTCTTTGCTTATACTTATTGTGAAAAGTGCTCAAGGTCGTCAACGGAAAAGTTGTCTAGAATCCAAAAATCTACAAAATGAGTTGATTTTTTTAAATTACTAATTTTTGGAATAAAAGTGAATCTTGCAGAACTGCACAGAATATTTACAAATATTCAGCAGAAGATAACGTGAAAACGATCATCGTTCGATCGTGGTATTCATAAGAAATTTCGAATTTCGAAAATGCATTTCGGGCTGCTTATCTTCGATTTTCGTTACAGCGCCGTAAAATGTGTTAATAATGCTTGTGAATGTTGGCTCAAACAAGATAGCTTTACTTTTCCTCAGATTGAGAAGGGCGGATACAGCCAGTGAAAAAAGTAATTTAATTAACAATAATAAACAGTAAACCATGAACCTAATAAAGCAATGTAAAAATAGACAAATACGCACAGATAATATAAACACCTAACCTAACCAACTCCCGAGAAAAGAAACCGTAAACTACGATTCATCAATATATTCATATTTTGCCCCATCCTTAAGAAATTGGTAGATCTTCTCTTTTATTTGACAGCCACTGCTCCGCAGCTATCTATTGCATATTCGCACTTATGATATAATATTTACTATTTTAAATCAATCTCTTAGCATTATAACGAAAATGTAAGATAGACAAATTGAAGTTGATTATACGATAAGAATGTTCAAAAATCTTTAGGTTAACCCAATCAGGCTAGCCTGGTTAATACGGTGAGTTTTAAAAAATATCAATTTAAATTTAAATTACAATCCTGTAAAAACTACTTATTCGACAGTAACCGTCTGGAGCCCATAATAAAAATATAAGATCATAAACTATGATTTTGACGAAGGTTAATGTTCCAGGTTTACCAGTTTTCTGACTATTATTGCTGAAAAATGCTCCAATCAGGACTTATAGATACTCCTTAAGAATGTTTTTGATTCATTATAAATTTTCCTTTAAGGCCATTACGTTTCTTTTTCATAATGTGTACAAAAAAAAAGTTGCTAGCTTTTATTATTTAAATAATTACCTTCTACGCATTTGCTATTAAAATCGTATTAGTTATTCCCTATAAACTTTTACTGAAATTATGGTATGAGCGAATTGTTATTAAAAGGGAAACAATGCATAAAAGACTATGAGATAGTATCGACATCAAACCTTTTTCGTGACAGGATATAATATGATCGAAAAGCTGTGGAACCTTTGGTGTGTCACAAATGTAAAAACACAGTTTTGCACCCTAACACCAAACCTTTATTTTCAACACTCAACGCACGTTTCAACAACTCTAAGTTGTCATCTTCAGGAGTAAACCCAAACTAAATCTACATTACAATTTTCTCTAATTTATACCTACCACTAAACTATTACCTAAGTATTAGTACAAGGGGTAAATCCTAAGTACCTGAATTCTAATTGACAGACTTCAAATATAAGGCAGATTTTATATAATGCAAATATGTAAATTAGGTTAATCCTAAATTACCTACCTACTTTTACGCTACATTATTAAGTAATGACATTTTTAATACTTATTTTATGGATTCTTAGAAAGTAAACTATACAATGAACTATATGGAATAGGACCCTTATCCGAATTCATTAGTTTATTATTTTTATAAATCATAATGCTTTGGTACGAGTCCAGTTCCTAATTTTTCTAAAATTATTTAGATGTATTGTTTAAGAAATGATAGTAATAATTAGAGTTAAAGAAGATAAATCTATTTACAATACGTCTTTTCAGTCAACAACATAAAACGAATTTCCTTGTTGTGTTCTTCCCTCTCAAAAAGAGAGGTTTGAAAATGAAAAGAAAACATGAGAAATGTGCAAATGGTTATCACTATTATAGATTTATTAGGAAGAAACGCTCTTCCGTATTTCAAATGGGCAAATGATTTGTCTCGGTTCCGTACAGTCGTTATACTAGGGGCGAAAGTTTTTAAAGAACTTGGTACTGATAGATCTGCGTGTCTGTCCATAATACTTTAAATCAGAAATTGTTGGGCAATCAAAGATTACTTCTGATTTCATAAATACCGGACTTCTCGAAATGATTGTGATTTAAAGTATTATGGACAGCAAGATTTATCTACCCGTTAGGATTGCCCATTTGAAATACGGAAGAGCGGATTCTGTAGTGTTGCACATAGTTGTTCTATACACCGCCTTCATACCACTCTGTAGTTCTTTAAAAACTTTCTTAAAGCCCCTAGTATAATTTTAGGGAACGACTGTACGCATTATGAATAAAAATAATAAACTAATGAGACAAAAGGGTCTTTTACAGTTCTTGTGACTCATTTCGAAAAAAATAAGTTTAAAAATGTCACTTCTTTCAATGTCGTAACCGAAGCCGGTTCTTAGGATTAACCTAATTTTTTTGCTAAAACTCTACCATTTTGAAGTCTGTCAATTAGATGCAGGTACTAGTTTACCCCTTGTACTAATACTTAGAAATTTAGTGGTAGGTATAAATTAGAGAAAATTGATAAGTTACTCCTGAGTGACAACTTGATGTAAACGTGCGTTGATGGAAAATAAAGGTTTGGTGTTAGGGTGCAAAACTGTGTTTTTACAAGGATATAATATGGTTTAATTTAAAGTATGCTAGCTTTACATACAGATCGGAGAATTTACGATTTCTTACTATGGACAGTCTAATATAATCACTCCCAAAAAGAGCCGCTCAACAACATAAAATACCCTAATATCACTCAGGATTTCTACCTCTGTACATCGCAATTTTCTCCTAAACTACTAGGGGGAAGAGTTTGAAATTTGGTATGAAGGTACATTTGGTAACCTGATCAATAAAGAGAGGTTTTGATTTTAGGGGTAAAAAACTGAAAAGACCGTCCCCCCCCCTAAACTACTGAACCTAGAGAAAATAGAACGTTGCCCGTAACTGGTTACAACAGATATTATAGATAAATTAATATAATTTTGGGGGGCAAATTATAGAACTAAATAAAAATTTAAAAATAAAAAAATTCAAACTCATCATGTAATATAACAAATGAAAGGTCTCATTCTAAGGAACACAAATATATTTTTTTTCATATTAAAAAAAAGATAATAAAGAAAATATACCAAAATTTACCCATAAGGGGGGGGGGGCCTTATCTCCGAAACTATAAAACGTAAAGTTTTGAAAAAAAAAACAGTTTTATAGGTTCTGACCTGAAGTTTACTGGAAAAATAAGGAGAAACCTCTACTTTTTATTTTGGGGGGCAAATTACAGAATTAAATGGAAAATATAAAATTAAAATTGTTTCTAACCCATCATGTTATATATCAGATGAAAGGGCCCATTACGAAGAAAACAAACATATTTTTTTCATATTTTTAAAATAAATAAATTAAAAGATATTAACAAAAATATAAAAAAAATTACCCATTCCCCCCCTTATCTCCGAAACCATAAGCTGGAAAATTTTGAAAAAAAAATTGAGGTAAAGCGCCTCACCTGAACTTTATTGTAAAAATAAGTAGAACCCCCTAATATTCATTTTGGGGGGCAAATTATAAAATTAAATGGAAAATAAAAAATCATAATTGTTTCTAACGGATCAAGTAATATATCAAATCACAGGGCTCATTATGACGAATACAAATATATTTTTTTAATTTTTTTTAAATAAATATTTTAAAATATTAACCCACGAAGTATATTGCAATATATTTAAAAAAATATTAAAAAAAAAATACCCATTCCCCTCTTTATTCCCTAAACTATAAAACTTAATTTTTTTATTCACAGGAAAAATACGAAGAAATCCCTAATATTAATTATGGGGGCCAAATTATAGAATTAAACAGAAAATAAAAAAATATTTTTTTAACGCATCATGCAATACATCAAATGAAAGGGCTCATTATGAGGAATACAAATATATTTTTTTCATATTTTTAAAATAAATAAATTAAAAGATATTAACAAAAATTTAAAAAATTTGACCCATTCCCCCCCCTTATCTCCAAAACCATAAGTTGTAAAATTTTGAAAAAAATAGAGGTATAGCGCCTCACCTGAACTTTATTGGAAAAATAAGGAGAACCCCCTAATATTGATTTTGGGGGGCAAATTATAAAATTAAATGGTAAATAAAAAATTATAATTTAAAATTAATTGTTTACAAGATATTAACATAAAGATATAAAAAATTCTAATTTCTCGCTTTATTTCCGAAAACATACTATCTAAAATTTTGAAAATAATTAGGGGTACTGTAAATGTATAAGAAAAATTATTAGAAAACCTCCATAGTAATTTTAGGGACAAATTATACAATTAAATGGAAAATAAAAATTCAATTTTCAAACGTATCATGTATATATCAATATATCAAATAAAAGGCTCATTATGTGAATTACAAATATATCATATTTTTTAAATCATTTGTTTAAAAGATATTAACAAATATATTAAACATCGACTTAATTTCCATTTTAGAAACTACACTATTTAAATTTTGAAAAATATATTTTATTTGTATTTTTTAATAATTTGAATAACAGATTTAATAATTTATGATTTAAAACTTGACCTATTTTGCCCTTTATCTTCCAATCTATAGAGCCTCCAAATTCAGTCAGTAGATTATAAAAGGCTTCCCTGAACGTTTATTAGTAAAATAAAACTCTAATGTTAATTTTTGGGGACCAAATTAGAAAACTAAATACATAAGTATTCTTACAAAAATCAAGTGAATTTTGAAGGTGGTACGGAACCCTTAATATGCGAGTCCAACTCGCACTTGACCAAATTATTTGGTATAAAGATAACTAATACTCTAGTAAATCGTGACATGTATTTTACTCGAGGGCTACTTATTTGTACATAATAAGATTACTTTTTTCTTGAGTATCCAAAAACTCCTTTTTGGTGAATAGAGAATAAAAAACCTTTTTAAACAGGGTATCACACGCTACCCCTTTTCTTTTAAGATTTGTTTAGGGTTAGTTAATAACCTATGAGGTGGAAGGACAGATGAATAATTTTATTCAAAAAGTGTAGTGATATACAAAAAATCAAGATAAAGACTGACCTTTTGAATTGCCAGAGAATTTGAATAGTCAAATTTATCTAGATTTTCTGCCAAGTCTGCTAGAAGATGCCATTAAACATTTTACGTATAATATGGTACCAAAATGACGGTTGCCCTGCCAATTGTACCCATACTGTGCAAGAATATCTGAATCAAGAGTATGTAGACCGTTGAATCGGGCGGTTTGTTCCAATTTTATGGCCACCACGCTCTACCGACTTAAACCCTTTGGATTTTTTACTGGGGTTGCTTGAAACATGAGATTTATTGGAAACAACATTTAACAATTATGTCAAAAAAATTTGGGGAAACGATCGATTTCAAAACGATTTCGTGCATGTATTAATGCTGGTAGCAAAGAGTTTGAACGTTTTCTCTAGTGTTAATAATAAAATCATCGTAACCCTTTATTTGAACTTTCGCATTTGTTTTACTCCAAATCCGTCGAGAATTATGGAATGACTTTAATAGATAGTTGTTAAAATAAGTATCTACCAGAATTTTTATTTGGGAATCCTGGAAAAGTATTATACCATTTTGCAAACCTTATTAGTGGTTGTTTTCTGTTTTCATTAGTTGTGTCAACTTTTGCAATTACTTGCCATAATAGTTTTTATAGAATGAATAGTCACACTTAATTTTAAAAAAATATCCAAATTTCTATTAATAAATGTAACAATATATTGTTTTGTGATAAAACAACATATTTAGCGTCAACAGTCACATTTTCAAAATTGTAATTATAGTACTGAAAAATGTAGTCTATTTTTGGACGAAAATAATTCTGATTTTTTAAATTATTTTTTTCTAGGTAGTCATAAACTGGTCCCCTCCTGGGTTTTGGCTTGACGTTGAATTTTTGGGACATGTTGTGTAAAAATACACCTGTTTCAGGATTTTTCATTATATACATAATTACATCGAAAATAAATTAATTTAAATGAAAAAAATTGAAACGTCTGTATAGATATACGGAGAATTGTTTTACGTATTTCAAACAAGATTGAAACGTTGCATAAATATCTTATTTGTTTGAGTTTTTTCTGGTCCCTTTCAAACCCCAGAATCTTAAACTCTTAGAAGACGGGATCCTTTGCTTCTCTATTTCCCTCTTTTAAGTATTCTACTGTTTCTATCTGCGATAAAAACGAAATATTCTGAAACAAAAGTTTCTCGTTCGTTTGAAACAGTTTCGGAATCGTAGTTCAAGCTTGTGGTTACGATGCGGTTACATAAAACTCCGCTGACATGTTTGTTAGAACGCTTTAAGGGTCTAAGCGATGAAGCTCGAAAACGGATTGTGCAGTATTACATTGTAACAGAATATCCAATATTTCTGATGAATCGAGATATCGTATCAGGCATACGATATGCTATTGTTTAGTATAGACTTTTAAGAGAACAATATATGGCAGTGTGATTTCTAAAGGTGAACTTTGTTTTGTTAGCTTGATTTTCTGTTTGATAAAATACAAAGAGAAATGATATAATAACCATTTTACTAAGCTCTTTCTCATACAAAATGCAGAGTTCAGCTCAAGCAACTAATTCTCCACTGTTCAGTATTAATATATAGAATTAAAAATTCATCACTACATATTAATAAAAAAAAAGTTTTCCGCTGCATCTGTTTGTCTGTTCCCGATAAACTCAAAAACTATTAAACGGATTTTCATGCGGTCTTCACCTATATATATAGAGTAATTCATAAGGAAGGTTCAGGTATATAAATTGGTTGAAATATAACGATAACGTTGGAAGTGTAGGATAAAGTCAAGAAAAAGCTACCTAATCCCATTACGATATATAACAAAACAATGCATGGTACATCTGCAAAAAGTCCGGGATATCTTTTAAGGATAGCTTATTATACCCATTCCATCTTAAATACGTTAGTTAGCTTAAGCACTTCATGCACATTATTACAATAGTTTACACCACCTTTACATAGTATAAAGTCTCTTCCCACCATCTGACCCCATGTTCGCTTAGATCTTTTTAAACTACGCAACGGATGTTAATGCGGTTTTCATCAATTGATCAATAGAAAAGTTTATATGTTCGGCCGATTTTGATTAATCCTCTTGTGGGTGTTTGAGTGGATTGGATTTACTATTTAACACGGTAGGTGACGAAGCGCGTTGTACAATTTCTTCTAACTTCTTCGGGTTGGACCGGTTTTAACGAAACTTTCTTGATTGTTTGAGTGGATTAGATTTATAATTTAATCCTATAGGTGGCGCTGCGTACGGATTTAGAACCGAGTGCGAACGGGTTCCAGATTTTTTTTTTAATTTACGTTAAAATTAAAAACCATTTTTACTACCTCGTGATTGGCCGGGGCGAACGTAGCAGTGGCGAGGGCTTATTTTCAGCATAGCCATTTTAGTGGCCATGAAGCCTTGATCTGTGGCACATCGTGCGTTCGTTTACATTACTTTTATTGAAATTATTCGGTTTGTTGTGCTCACATAACGATGATTTAGAAGCCATTTTGACACGATACAATTTTTAAGTGGGTGAAAAAATTTCATAAAACAGGACCATAGAGACCTGAAAGTGCACGGGGAGGAGATCAAACTGTGCAAACCCCGGAAAATATTGAAGGGGAATGCCACAAATGGTGGAAAACAGCCCTTGTTATTGAGCGATACATGACGTTAGCGCTCTTAATGTGAAATTTTAGACAGGCGACCGAGACAAGCGACTGCGACATAAGACAGAAGGTTACGAAACACGACTATGCTTTCATGCAATTTTATGAAGAACATTTGAAGCGCGAGATAGAGCCGCGCGACTGCGACGTGCGACAGAGACAATTTTCATTCGACTGCGCCCTAAGCAGTAGTGCCACGTTTGGTAACTTCAAAAATGGACGGTATAAATCTTTTCTTGGGAGGAAGACAATCTTGATAAAATTAATCAAAGAAAATAGATAATCAAACTGCATCATATAAAGATGTAAGCGTAATTGTTAAGTGGTTATTAATTAATAGAGAGTAAAGATGGCATTTGCTTCTAAATTCCTTTTTCAAGAAATATTTGGACTAATTTTGACACCATTTTTGAGTTCACAAATTAGAATACATGTATTTTTCTTGGGGTACAACATCCTACCAACTGGATGTCGTTGACGTTTGTCCTGTTCTCCTGGATAAAACGATAAGCAACATTTTCACAGTCTTCTGTCTCCTGTGTCATGTCGCTAGTCTCGGTAGCTTATCTCAAATTGCACCTTTAGAACATCAGACATTCTTATAAAATTATGGTTGCTCAGAAATTGCAACAAAATGAATTAATGAGAAGATGTAGGTTCCCAAAACGGATGCTGGAATTAGTGGACTGCACCAACAAAAGTTGATACTGCGCATGAGAAATCCACGATAACTTCATAAGAACAACCTCTGTGCACTCCGAGAAAATGACTATTTGGTGTGTCGTATATCACAAACTTGCATAATTAGGTCTGTAATTTTATTCGTGAACTCATATCGCCATTGCCATTGTGGACGAGGTATTAACTTCATTGCAGGTTTTTTAAAGTTTAGAGGGCATCTTTAACCTTAAAACACACTGAACCTAACGATCTAAGAATATGAGGATTCACATAAACTCATAGCTAATGAAATATCCAACAAAAAAGTTTTTAGATGAATGAAATAGCTCAAAAGAGAGCCGAGTTGTCATTTTGAAAAGTTTCTTTTGCCTATAGTTGTGTACTTTTTCTACATGGGTATCCGAATCCTGAGTGACATACAGATATAAATACATAAACTTACAAATATAATAAGGGTATTATAAGTAAGAGGTAGAAAAGGGAAGGTATTTTTTGAAAGAAAGAGGAGCTCTTTGGGTGACGAACACCTGCTAACGGTACTCTTGGTTACATGTTTTTCGGTTCACGCTTTTGTATAGTTTCCGATATAGCCAGCAGTATATATTGATTGTTGATCATTGTGTTTTTAAAAAATTGTTAATCAGTGTTACTAATTTTTTCAAGAATTGAAATTATTTGATTATTTCATAAGTAGTATATAGATTCAAACCCTTGAAAATATTTTTCCCTCAGCTTTATTGTAGGGGTTATTTTTAAGGGTGGAATTATATTTAAAATTAATTTGTTACATCGTAAATACCTTGAGAATATATTTTTTCTATTTAAGTCCCAAAATAAAAATATTTTTATTAATTTCGTTATGTCGGGTGGTTGTTAAGGGTAGTTAAAAGTAAAATATCAAAATATAATTTTTAAGATAAAAAACACGAAATATTTGAATGTCTAAGTATATCACAGTTTAAAGAAAATTGCTGTATATTCCAAACGTTTAGAATTATGCCTTTTTTATCGGTAGTTTCTTAACCATTGACAACGGGGTCTGACCTAGACCCCAAAACGTTTGGAATATACAGCAATTTTCTTAACTGTTGTGTTATTTCCCAAGAAGTACTTAGACATTGAAAAATATGCCACAAGTATCATTCAGAAAACAACGAAATATTTGATATAGTTGAACTGTTCAACATAATTACAGCCTACGAACTGTTTCATTTATTTACTTTTCAATTTATTAGTCTTAACTTCTTAAAAAACAAAAGCACATAATGCAAGAGAAAGTGGAGGGTAAGATGACTTTAATTCCAAATGTTTCAGACAAATTGATGCAGTTTTAAATATTTTGGAAATAATACACTACTTTTACATGCAGTGATTAGACTAATTGGAAGAATTCAATCAACCGAATAAGCTGGCTTCACAAGAGGTTATAAAACAAGGGAAAATCTACTGAAAATTAAATTAAAATCTGGAGAGTAAAATTTCGAATTAAGCACTTGTCGACAAAACAGAACACTGGACTATTATGAAGTTTGAAACCAAATAAATCAAAAATTTACTGGTATAAATGTGGGATTTCACAAGAGACAGTTCCCGCTAAAATTGTTTACGTATGCTTCTAACAAATTACACTGAAAATAGACATTCTAATGATGAACAAAGTAATATTCCAAATCGGCCTAAAAATAAGTCTAGACAACAACAAAAACGTAAATATCCGTTTTTGTTGTTGTGAACAGCGAGTCGTAGTGTCTTTGGGAACATACGTCGGACATTAAAAAAACAATGGATCTGCGCCTAAAGTACGTTTTCCAGTCGTGCAACCTTACGGAATCCACAAACTAACAGTGACATTTGTGACATACAGAGCAATGACGCGCCAAATGTTGGGCACTTCGAGAATAAGTATACTTAATTCATGGTCGAAGGTTGGGCATATCATTTAAAGATCTTAGAACAAACACTTGGATAAGAAATTAAATTAAAAGCTTTTAGCCAAGCAGCAGAGAAATTGGGAATTGGACTTTATTAAAAATATGGTTCAGGCTGGTGAAATCCTAAAAGATAATTATTATTTATGATCATTTTATGTAAAGTTTCTTAAGAAATACGAATTAATAATTTGTAATAATGGCAATAGAAAAATAACATATTTTAAATTGCAAAGTCACGTGATCAAAACCCCACTGAAATTCGTGGTGGCCTCAACATTGTAATTTGCATAATCTGTTCATAGAAAAATAACCTAAAGTAAGTTGTGTTCACGGAATGAGTTTCCAGGTAAGAGCATATACTTGTAGAGATGTCACTGTCTCGTTGCCTCTCTTTCTAGTTTTGTCACAATATTTGTGCATTTCGGGCTACCTCCGGAAGCATATGCTCTAAGCACTTGTCACAGAACAATACAATGAAACACAATTCGAATTCCACATAAAAAATGAAACGTTTGCGCGGTATTTATTTTTATTTGTATTTACATCCAATTTTTTTTGAAAATATTAAAAATTACATAGAAAAAACATGCTGAAAGCTTATTACAACATTATTAATAATTTATAATGGTTTACAAACAGTAGTCAAATACCCAATTGAGAGAAAACTTCTCAGGTCAAGAGATACGAATAAAAAAGTCCTCCAAAGTGGTAGCAAAGGATATAATGACATATCCCGGACTGATGTAGATCCAGAGGCCCAAGATAGAGATATATGGAAAAAGAATGAGGCAGGCCTATGTCCAGAAATCGATAAACATGAAGATTTTCTCAATGTTCCTATATAAGTGATTTCCTAGATACCACTCAATAAATAAGTCTATAATACTAAACCAATTCCCAAGTGTACCATTGGTAGTAACAGTTGGTTTAATCAGTTTAATTGCTGATGTGTGGGTATTTTCAGTTATTTGTTCACTGTATTTTACTATTTCTATGGCAACCTACTAGTTTTCATCTATAAAGCTACTTATCCCTAAATATCTACTAACCGATTTACAAGTTCTGGAGGAAACTTTCAAATAACCTGTAACTACAGGTGGATTTCCCAGCTATCTTTAGGTCTGGTTGTTCTGGTCTTTTATAGGTTTATAGAACTTTTCGATTCACTTTAGTCCATCAAACTGTGGAATCCAAACACCTTCTGTAGCGTCTTGTAGCTGAATCATTTCATCTAGTTCCAGTTATTCTTCAAGTTCTAAACATGCTGACACCATCTTTGTCTTAATCACAATCACGCTGCTTCTCCAATTCATTCATGTTCCAGGGCGGTACTCTTCACTATCGAGATCACCATGTCTTTATTTAGTAATTTTATTGTCAAGGTCATTTGAGAGAGAAAGAAAGGAGGTCAGTAAAGTTAGCACCATTTTACAGAAACTCAAATTAAAACATATGGGAATTACGAGCTATTTAGGAGCTCTTGATTTTTACCTAAATTGATTTTTGAGCTCAATATTTACTATGGAAAAAGTGCAAAAAACTACTAAAACTAAATTTGTCAGAGGGGTAAAAACCACCCCCGAAAAAATATTGAATTTTAATTTTAAATTTAAAATATATTAAAATTATCTACGATTTACGAGCTCTTTCCTGGTGTAATGCACATAAACATCTAAAAATGTCTAAGGGGTGAAAACAACCCCCCAAGAATGCAGTTTTTTCGAATTTTATGATTATTAAATTTTGAAAAATACCAGCATGATCTACGATTTACGAGCTTTCCAACGGTATATTACACGACTGCATTCAAATTACTGGAAGGGGTGCAAACCACCCTCCAATTATGCAGTTTTTTCAAATTTTATGATTTATAAATTTTAAAAAATACCAGCATGATCTACGATTTACGAGCTTTCCAACGGTATATTACACGACAACATTCAAGTTACTGGAAGGGATGCAAACCACCCTCCAATTATGCAGTTTTTTCAAATTTTATGATTTATAAATTTTAAAAAATACCAGCATGATCTACGATTTACGAACTTTCCAACGGTATATTACACGACAACATTCAAGTTACTGGAAGGAATGCAAACCACCCCCCAATTATGCAGTTTTTTCAAATTTTATGATTTATACATTTTCAAAAATACCAGCATGATCTACGATTTACGAGCTTTCCAACGGTATATTACACGACTTCATTCAAATTACTGGAAGGGGTGCAAACCACCCTCCAATTATGCAGTTTTTTCAAATTTTATGATTTATAAATTTAAAAAAATACCAGCATAATCTACGATTTACGAGCTTTCCAGCGGTATGTTACACGACCACATTCAAATTACTGGGAGAGGTTCAAATAACGCACTAAATTTACCAGTTATTCCAAATTATGTATTTTTTTCATTTCAAAAACTGCCGGCCTCAGCTACGATTTACGAGCTTTTCAACGGGATATTATACGTTTGCATTCAAGATTTTGGAAAGGATGCAAGCCGCCCCTCCTCCCAATTATGCAGTTTTTTCAAATTTTATGATTTATAACTTTTGAAAAATATCAGCATGATCTACGATTTACGAGCTTTAAAATACTACATTCAAATTTTTGGAAAGGGTGCAAACAACCCCCTTAATTTCCCAGTTTGTCTATATTATGTGATTTTGTTCATTTTCAAAACTGACAGCCTAATCTACGATTTAGAAACTCTTCAAGGATATATAACACTTACTTTCAAATTATTGTAACGAATGCAAACAACTCCCAAATTATGCAATTTTTTCCAAATTTGTAGTTCTTAAATTTAGAAAACTAGCAACATAAATTATGATTTAGTACCTCTTCAATGATACATTGCAGGACCACTTCAAAGTCACCTAAAAGGTGCAAGTAACTACCTAAATGACTAATTATTTCAAACCGTCAGAGTTTTGAAATGGATGAAAATATTAAATATTATCCTTACTACGCCAAAGGTTTAGAAATCTAGATTTTACAAATTTTGAAAATGGTGTAAGGTGTAATTATCTACCATGTACAAGCTTTCCAACAATATGTTAAAAAACGACTACTGTTGGTAGTCATTGTTCGGATAAATAATTGTATTATGAATTATGATCTTTTAATTAAGTATTAAATCTAACGAAAAATTGTAACCATCTTTATGGACCACGTGTTACCGTTTCTTCTGGTTTTGTATTCAACTCGCTTCTTCTTCAAAATCTGTTGCTTAAAGTTTTAATATTTACCTCAAAGTTTTTTGTTTCTAATTAACATATTAAAACAGTTGTTTCAAATAGAAATAGCAATATTTATATATTACGAATTGCACAGATTAATTCCAGTAGGCATTTTTCAACTAACCTTCAGAAAATATAAGTCAAATAATATTCTTATTTTTGTCTGACCTTTACCATTTGAAAATGGGCTGAATCTATAATCTATACAAGAAATATAAAACAGGAATTTGGTATCTGAGAGGGCAATGTATTTCGTTCTTATTCTTTCAACTATTATTTTTGTACCCACAATATTCAGATTATTCATAGCAAACCAAAAATACAAATAGGAAGACATAAAAGATCAAAGGTACTTGAATGAATTAAACAAATGTGTTGTCTCGCCATCTAGGTGCCAATATTCCTACCTGTAACTAATAACTTAGTAAAATTTCCATAGATGGACGATTTCACATTTGATTAATGCCATAAAATATATTAGATTTTTTTGTTAAAATGTTTATTGATAATAAATATATAAATAACTACTTCAATATACCTACTTATTGAGAGAAATTCAACGTACTTGAATTTCAAAAAGAAATGTTCTTAAATCAAATGATAGCGATTAATTGTATAATGAAGTATATTATATATGAGTTTGAACGTAAAGGATGAGTACAGAGTGGCGTATATTACTTATGTGATTCAAGAATTTAAGTAACCTTTGCAATAGAAAATACCACTTGATTACTTTTATGTTTTTTTGGGGAATAACACCACAATAGAAATAAAACTAAGTATATTGCAGGAATACCAAACGTTTCAAAATCTATTCTGACTTCGTTGTCAATGGCTTTATATTTATTGATGTGATTGCAAAATGAAAAAGTAATCAAGAATATGCCACAAACAACGTTTAGAAGACAATCAGAAAATACCACAATAAAAATTTTTTACTGCTTTAATAAAATATATTGCCTCGACTAGAACCAGTGACACCAATCAAATATTAGATAACAATTATCAGAGAACTGTTTTCAATATATTCACATAATCAGTGTATTCAAATTTATTTTTTCATTCTACAGAAGAGGCCATTACAAACAGCGGCAAGAAGGCTTTTTCGAATGTTTCATCAAAATCTAAAATGAAAATTCTTTAATAGGCCAAAAATAACGTTCTAAATTTAGATATTTGAAAATGGACTAAAATAATTATGCAAAAATATTGTGGATGGACTAATAAGATGGTAATATCGTTTTCATTACTGAGTATCCTTATTGGCAAAACTACATTACTAGTGTACAAACCGCATAATGAATGAATTAATTGAGAAAAAATATTTTGTGAGTTAATCCAGCACTGAAAAATTTAGTTTCCTCAAGTTCTTGTTTTTTTCTTAAGTATAGGAACTTACAGTCTTATTATAATTTGAAAAAAAAACCGCACAATTGGGGGGTGGTTTGCACCCGTTCCAGTAATTTGAATGTAGTCGTGTAATATACCGTTGGAAAGCTCGTAAATCATAGATCATGCTGGTATTTTTCAAAATTTATAAATCATAAAATTTGAAAACACTGCATAATTGGGGGGTGGTTTGCATCCCTTCCAGTAATTTGAATGTTGTTGGGTAACATACCGTTGGAAAGCTCGTAAATCGTAGATCATGCTGGTATTTTTTAAAATTTATAAATCATAAAATTTCAAAAAAACTGCATAATTGGGGGGTGGTTTGCACCCCTTCCAGTTATTTGAATGTTGTTGTGTAATATATCGTTGGAAAGCTCGTAAATCGTAGATCATGCTGGTATTTTTCAAAATTTATAAATCATAAAATTTGAAAAAACTGCATAATTGGGGGGTGGTTTGCATCCCTTCCAGTAATTTGAATGTTGTCGTGTAACACCGTTGGAAAGCTCGTAAATCGTAGATCATGCTGGTATTTATTAAAATTTATAAATCATAAAATTTCAAAAAAACTGCATAATTGGGGGGTGGTTTGCACCCCTTCCAATAATTTTAATGTTGTTGTGTAATATATTGTTGGAAAGCTCGTAAATCGTAGATCATGCTGGTATTTTTCAAAATTTATAAATCATAAAATTTGAAAAAACTGCATAATTGGGGGGTGGTTTGCATCCCTTCCAGTAACTTGAATGTTGTCGTGTAATATACCGTTGGAAAGCTCGTAAATCGTAGATCATGCTGGTATTTTTTAAAATTTATAAATCGTAGAATTTGAAAAAACTGCATAATTGGAGGGTGGTTTGCACCCCTTCCAGTAATTTGAATGCAGTAGTGTAATATACCGTTGGAAAGCTCGTAAATCGTAGATCATGCGGGTATTTTTGAAAATTTATAAATCATAAAATTTGAAAAAAACTGCATAATTTGGGGGTGGTTTGCACCCCTTCCAGTAATTTGAATGTTGTCGTGTAATATACCGTTGGAAAGCTCGTAAATCGTAGATCATGCTGGTATTTTTCAAAATTTAATAATCATAAAATTCGAAAAAACTGCATACTTGGGGGGTTGTTTTCACCCCTTAGGCATTTTTAGATGTTTATGTGCATTACACCAGGAAAGAGCTCGTAAATCGTAGATAATTTTAATATATTTTAAATTTAAAATTAAAATTCAATATTTTAGACAAATTTAGGGGTTGACGTTCAATACGTCAATTAAAAGCTCGTAAATAGCTCCTAATTTGAGACGCCTCACAAATTTTTTTTGTTTGTTTTTCTGAGATGGCGGTGCTAACTTTTCTGACCTAAAGAAAGGCGATTAACTCTTGTATAGGACAGGCGAATAATTTTTAAAGAGACCTGTAGACTCCATCACCCCAGTCATGGGTTAACAACGGATTAACTATTGTAAAAAAGGTTGTCATTAGTCATTATAGCGTTATTTCTTGAACATTAAGTCGAGTTGATTAATAATGTGAAGTGATCATTTGATGTTCGTTTTTTGTTTGCTCTGCATTATAAACTAACTAATTGTTGTTAAGTACCACAGAAACATACAGCTTAAGAAAGGATGTAAAATAATAATTTCTTTCTGTATTACTGAGGAGTAGTAGTACTGCAAATTGCAAATGAAAAGACAAGGTATAAAGCCAAAGTTCACACCAGATATTATTCCTACATTGCCTTCGTTTAATAGTATTTTCTTAAACAGTAACACTAAATAACAGTGCAAAACTACTTTTGATAATTGTATTACCAGTCATTACCTAAAACTTCATTGTTATGTTCTCATTTTCGAACACCAAGTTTCATTTTTGTTAGAGTTTTCCGGGCAAAAGTTTAGAGAAGTTGCGGACATGAGACCAGTATTGTATATGATGGTTCATTTCTTTAAAACGAGACAGAAAAATCTAATTTTATTCCTGTGTTCATGCACTTGAAATACTTTAGAACATCATAAACGACGACGCAAAATCGTAAATGTGTTTCTTAAACAACATGGTTGTTTCAGCAATAATAAACAAATGATGATCGCGATCACAAGCTTATTTTATTTTAAAGCCTACATTCTTCAGATTTTTACGGCTTGGTCGTATAAAAATGTGGTGAAATGTAAACGAATGTAGACAAATAATTTCTTAATGTGGGTTCAAATCATTTTTTAGATTATGTATTTTATATAATAAATATTTAAAACGAACAATATTGCATTGCACACAGATTAGGTTCTATTGAATTTTAAAATGTCTTTTTGAAATATCAGTTGCTCAACATAATAATAAGAATACATATATCAGTGTATATACAGGGTGCGGCTATTAATGTGTCGAAATATGATTTATAATTTAAACATTTATAGCTCCGGGCTATTTCATTATTTGGTAAGCATCATTACTAGTAAAACAAAAAAGTAACTCAATATAAAAAGCAAGAATGGAATATGGAATAAACAATCCTTTATTAATTAGGTACGTATACTTAATTGGGCTCCACTTAGCACCAAATTCGAATAAAATACTTGCAGAAAAATATTTTGACTTGCACTTTATTTAATTTAATTTTGCGTTCTTTGAAGTAGGTTTTCATTTTCTAAAACTTTAGTTTAAGATTTACCTATCTATACCATGCCCACATAGCGAAATATATTGCAGCAGTATTGCTATACTGGCGGTAAACTGATGATATTGCAGAAATATTACATGGTGATATATATGTCGGAAAGAACGAATTGGTTGGTTTCTCAAGTACAAAGATACCCAGAACTTTACGAGATACCAATAAATCAATCAATTCTAAAGACTGAGTTTATTTTTTCTGATAAAAATGTTTCCGTTGATAGTTATTTAGGATTTTTGGCCCATCGTTATGTACAGCAAGTTTCGGATGACTTATTTGGAATCTAATGACTTTGAGCTCGTTTAAACCCCGGTCATAGGATAGTTATGTTTATAATTTACTACTGGATCGTTCTGAGAAGAGAAACAAAAATTAAGGAACTGACGACTTCAGTTATCTTCACAGATCACGCAAGGACAATTACACAGGCACACAAAATAAAAAAAAGTCAAAGTCCACGAAGGGGACCTGTCAGGTTATATGTTTTTTGGGTCACTGATTCCGGATCTGCCATAGGTTTTTTGGCATCAGGTCGTTTTTAAGGTCATTTGAAGGTTAAATTCGGGAAAAAAGGTTAAAAAAAATCGGGAAAAATTCAAACATAGGTGTTTCAGATATCTGAATACGAATCCGGTGTCGGTTGACATTTTCAACTCAGGGTCAAAGTCATCTGAAGGTCAAGTTCTGAAAAAAGCCCCAAACAATCATACATGGGTTTTTCGTAAAGCTCAGTACGAATCCGGTGTCGTTAGACTTTTTTCAGATCAAGGTCAAGGTCATTTGAAGGTCAAATTAATAAGGTAGTGTTAAAAAAATTGAAAAAAAAATATATAGGTTTTAAGAGTCTGGCTTTTTCAAGGCCATTGAAATATGAAAATAAGAATCCGTATATTGAGTTCGATAGACCTACATCAAGCAATGTACACATTTATTATAAGATCAAACAATTAACAATGCCCCACAAAAAAAGAGAAAATTTTGTACCCACAAGAAAAATGTACCTTCAAAAAAGAAGTTTGTCTCCTTTTTTTACCTTAAAATGGCAAAAAATGCATTTACTAGAGATGGCCTGATTTATTTGCGGATATGCAGATTTTTGCATGTGTAGATTTTCAGATGCGTTTATGAGTAAATGTGGGTATGTATGGAATGTATGTATGTATGTAATGTATGTATGTATGTATGTGAATGTGCGAATATGGGGATGTGTGGATGTACGGGTGTCTAGATGTGTAGACGTATCTAATCGTTGTTTTTTTTTCAACTGTTGCCTCGACGAGTCTTGTGACGGTGACGACTGCCCCGTAAGGGGATGTGTAGAATGATTCGCTCATACGATTGCCAGTGGAAGTGAACTGCCTTACAGGGGGTCGATAGGGTATGAGGATGAAGTCGTAGTGTATTCGTCGACGAGTTGACTTTGTCCTCGTCAAAGACGAAAAGCCCCTATACTTAACCCTGGACAGGTATAAGGACCAGCATCCCTATCGAGCGGGATTATATATAAAAATATGGAAAATTTAAACAAACCTTCAACCTGATCCTCTAACACATATGCTCAAAAGAGAGAAACGCATTTTGCTTCGTTTGTGGAGCATTTATTCCGAAAAAAAAACGATCGACGATCGTTCAACAAAAATTTTCGGAATATATGCAAAGAATGCTTTAATTTAGATGCAGTTTTGGGAGAGTGGGCTACTGATAATATTTGCAATAACTGGCGCAAAATGCTTTCTGTATGAATTTTTACAGAATGACCTTGAAAACGATCTGATGCGAAAAAACCGATCGCAGATTCGGAATCAGCGACCCGAAATACGTATAATCTGACAGTTCACCTTAGTGGACTTTGACTTTTTTTTATTTTGTGTGCCTTTAGAGATTTCAGCAGACCCCCTGAGTCGATAAAGTAACGAACAGCAAGAGTTTGTTTTTCTTTCCCGGATATATTATTTAAATTTGTTTTTTCTTTTGTATTTACCTTGGAATATACTCATAATTTCGTTGGTTACACTGGCTTACCAACGTCTGCCGATATAAGGAAAGACATATTGTAGTTAGTGTCCCTATAGGGCTTATCTAGAGTTGAATTGCCAGTTTCCTTCCCCGTGCTAGTGGGTATAATTACATTGTAGTATTTTTCTTCTATAAATTTATTGTTGTATTTTGGGTTAGTTAAAAGCCAGAATTTCTGGGTATGTGTTTTTTTGTATTGTTTAACTAAGAGTATTCAATATTTTCATTCATTTTTTATTTACATTGTGGGTTTGACTTATTGTTTCTATTTTTTTTTTAATTTTTATTTTCAATATATGTCATTTTTTTGGGTGTTTACTTTTAACTCCTTCCCCTTTCTCCATACAACTACCAGCATTTGCGACACCTGGGAACTTACCCTTTTAGAGGAGACAAGGTGATGAGAAGCCAAGGGCTACCAGGGACTGAGAGTCAAGGCAGATTAGGAGCAATAGACCCTTTTTTTATTTTTCAGCTAACATATACAGAGAGGGGTACCCGGAGTCTTTCTCTCCAACAACAATCAGTTCCGGGTGGTGGCATCATTAACCCTTTTCTCTCAGGTCCTTTATATTTTTTCCCAATACACATTTTCGCAGGGGGCGAATTATTACACTAGGTGACAGCGGTGGCATTATGCTGAAATCAGCGATGAAGTGTCACATAAGTTTAAATGGTAGTTTACTATTGACATTTTGAATTGTGCTGTCTTTAGACTTTCGGTCAATTTAGTGTGATTATTATGGTGAAATAAAATGTCCAACCCACATATATTTCATCTCATAACTCGATACATGAATAAATAATATTTCTTTAATATTGCGGTAATATTTAATATCCCAGGAATATCGTAGCAATACTGTTTGCAATATTCTTCGCAATTTAACTGTGATAAAATACCAGCGAACATTTAATATTTCTGCAATCTGACAGTGATATTATTTGACAATATTACAGACTTTGTGACGTTCTCATGATATTGTTGCAATATTTAATGCTATGTGGACAGTCAATTGGTCATAGTCGCAATATTTGTTCGCTCTTTAAAGATCCAGGAAATAATGCAACATAACGGTATGCATAATTTTTGTCTTATTACATTTTTAAGAATATGAGGCATAACATAACAAGGTTAAAATAAATTAAAATAATGTCTAAGTATTTATGTCAAAATGTTATGAACTGCAGGTGGGACCCAAACGCAAAAGAACACCACTCATTTTCTTTTTTAATAAAGCGGCATGTCGTAAAAACTAATGAGCTTAAATTTGCTTGAAAAGGGTTAAAACAAGAACGTAATAAAATGTCCCGACGTTTCTGCCTTGTAAACTTAGAGCTTGTTTTCGTTTTCCGTGAACCAAAGTGGATTATATTATTAAATCTTTTGGTTTGACAATAAAACAAAAGACTGCTCTTCTTGTCGGAAAACTAATCTTTGAAACAGACGAGGAAAAGTTTAACTCTAATCTGATTTGCTAAAGGTGAAGTAAGAGAATCACAAACGAAGGTTTTTGGTGTACGTATTGCATAGAGAAGAGTGAATGGGATAAATACTTCTTGGCCCAACATTTGAAAAATGTGTTAGATAGGATGAACAATAAAGTAATTACTAAATTATCTCATAGTCATCCTCTAATATTTCAAATTCTGACTTGTGTTTAAATTAAGTATTTTGGTAGTTTCTAACCTAATGATTTATAGCATATTCTTTCACTACTGGTTCTGATCCCATTGGTAAAGAAAAAGTTCCTAATTGAGATATTTTTTTCCAGGCCATCTAATCCGATGTCCGTTCGATACCAATCCTTAGACAGAGGTCCAACAATAGACCATGAAAGGGAGTTCTTACCAATAAGGGACAGAAGAGATAGATCTTTGGAAAGAGGACTTTATTTCGACGATGAACCTTACAACTCTAGGTAAGTATAGTGGTAAAATATGTTGAATAGTTTTGTCTCAAAGAGTGAATCATTTAGTGTAACTATTTTCGTTAACATATTGCTCATTTATTTTGTTTTCCATAAGGCCACTTAATTTTGTAAACAGCAAAATTTGCGAAAATCAATAAACAAGATTGGGTGTTTGCAGCACATAGTAAAGTTTATAGATATTTTTTAGAAATCTTAGATATAAGTTCTGAAAGGAGCTGAATAATACCAAGAAAATGGGGCAAATTGGCTGCTTTTGATTTCCAGGAGTGAGATAGTTTGGCATTTGTTCGTCTAGATGGGGACAAATCATAAATTGTCTGTTAAATATGCATTTAAGGTTTTACGTCACACGTAACGAATCCCCAATCATCGGTGAGATATTCAGCATATGCTCTGTAATTATGACATTCAACTCTTACCTGATAAATTGACTATACTCATTTTGTTCTATGTCTATATATATATATATATATATATATATATATCCACGGTGATTTTTTAAATCACAACTACTCTGCCCTCCGTCTTTTTGTTGGACTGGGCTGCGGCTTTTTAAATGCCTGAGGAAAAACCGGAGAAGGATGTGGCGTCATTGTCGGCGGTTCATCTTCTAAATCTTTTTTTTTTTCAATTAATTTCGCGAGCTCTATTATGTTGCTGCAAGTCTCCCTAGAACAATGGAGGCACATTGCAGAACATTTCACGCCTGCTTTTCGACATCGACACATCGCTCCACAGTTTCCTTTGCGCAGAGAATTAATTTTAGAAGCTCAGGGAGTGCTGGAGATTTTGAGCTCTGCACTCGCATCAATATTCTTCCACATTTTTTCCAGCCCCAGTCTTAAGGATTGTTATTATTACTCAGCCACTACTAGACCTGATAGTAGACTCGGAAGTTGCAAAAGCGAGCTGTATCTTGTGTTGGAGGAAGTGAAGATAAATTAAATGTACTCTTTTTCACTGACTTGGCGAATTGTTTATACCATAGGCTGTCAAGGGAATTATCATCTTTATTACCACCATATAAAGAGATAAAAAAACCTTCACCAATGACAGTGAGCAAAGCAGGGTCAATTCTCTTGTTGAGGAACAACGCCGTTTCACTTACTAACTCTGGATGTTTCTCCAGGATTTTCAGAAATTTAAATTTACCTATATTGTAAGCAGCTGAAGTTGTATCACATGCTGAAAGAACGTGGAGAAACAGCAAGTTATCCGCATTGACGTCTCCGTACAATCAAATCATTAATATTAATGAACAGTAATGAATATTGAAGAATAGTATTCGTTTATTAGCGCTCTCAAAGCAAACGAATAAATTTAAGAAGTTGATAATGAAAATTATTCCTTAAAACACCATCTATAAAAATGCAATGTGTCATTTTTTTGCAAAATGATTAGAAAAAATAGAAATTTTTACGGATTTTCGCTTATAACTTTTTTATTTATGATTCTACGATTAAAAAAAGTTGTGGTTAATTTTATTTCCAACAAAAAATGTTAAATATTTTTGTGGAACTATAGTTTGTCAGATAAATCATAAAAACCATTTGGACCTCTTTTTCCAATATGAGGGCCATGGGACAAGAGTTGCAACCCCACAAACTTAGATTTAACATGACATAAACAACAAAGAACAACGATATAATTTATATTATAATTTAAAAAATTAGCAAACTATCTTTCCTAGACATATTAATAACAAAAAGTGAATATTTTTGATAAACAGAGGTTTATAGAAAACCGTCTCATCCTAACAGATATTTCAATTTAAATTGAATCTACCAATATTCAATGTTATTAAATCCCTATATGTAAAGATCAACTGTTGTGATAACAATAAAGATAAAACAATCATTAAAAATATTCATGCTGGAAACAATTACTCTACAAAATTCAGCAAAAAAGACTTAAATATACTGACTATCTATAGTTTTGCAACTCCTAGGTATACGATATATTGCTAATGTTTTAAAGAATTTGAGACGTCAAACTTATAAAAAAAACAATAAAAAAAATTTTAAACAAATTTTATTTCAGTGATAATTAATGTATAACAATTAAATTAAAACAATTCTGCTAAAATTAATGAATCATTTAAAATAAAATTTCCTCAAAGATAATTAAACAAAGCAAATTAATATTGGATACTGGAACCTCTGCTTCTTATAAAAGCATCCACACGTCTGGTCATCCCTTTAATCAAGTCTGTTGAGATAAATTTTCCCATTCCTCTGTAGCAGCAACAATCAGTTCTTGTGTCGTTCTAGGTAGAATAATTCTGGTAAAAGGCCCCATTTTATGTAAGCATACACATGTTCGATGGGAATCATATCAGGTGACATCGCTGGCTATTCCAATCTATTGAACCGCTCCGATGTTCTATGGGGCCTGGCATAATCGTCGATTAAAACAAACTGGTTACCTAATTAATTACGTAGAAGTGTAGTGATTGCATGTATGACATTATTGATCAGTGGATTTCTTCTGTTGACCATTATATCCCCAAAACATTTCTGTGCCGCCACGGTAAGGGGCAATTCCAATAATCGCTGTTTCCAGTCTGTGTGCATTTCCGGGTTCTCTCCAAACCTTTACTCGATAATCAGCACTCACTAATCCAAACGGAGACTCATCAGTAAAAGCACGTTGCTCCAGTCAACTAAACACCACAGATATATATTTTTATTTATCTTATTTTTATTTCCTAACTGTTAAATTTATTCACCCATTATAAAAATCAAGTCATATCGTTGCTACTCTACAGTCGTAGTTTTTGATTATATCAAGTCAATAAAGCCAAGAATTCTGCTCTTATTTATTACGACTTAAATATGTAATATCGCTCTATTCAATTTGAGCGCACCATAATTCTTAAACTAGGCAGTTATTACCTTTGACCTCGAAAAAGTTACCCTTGCTTTTCGATGAAATAAAAACGTTATATATCAAGCTTTATAGAGAACATAAAACACATACTAATTATTATTAACTATTATAACTGTTAAGGAACTGTAGACAAACGTAAGACATTGCTAAATTGCATGTGATGTTTAATAACAAACGATCCGTTTCGTTCTGGTCAGTAGTAAAGAGAGAATTTAAGACATCTTTCTATTCTTGTGCTTCTAAATTCTATACATTGTCAATGTTAAGTTCGAACTTCCTACTCTAAGTTATAATATATTTACACGACCAGTTGATAAGGGGACTTATCTTCATAAGTTAAGCATAACCTTTCTCGAGGGTTTTAAGCAAAACCACCCAAAGATCCAGGGGTTAAGGATTAATGCGATCACCCCCCCCCCCAAACGAGGTCAATCTCCCCAACAACAATACTGGATTCGCTACCGTCGAGAGCAGTGCTGTGTCATCGTTGTCGGCCAAAAATTACTAATTTATAATTTCTTGTTAAAATTATCGGATTAACAGCTCTGCCAAACAGATAGCTAATACCGTCTTTTCCGTTAACCCGATAACTTTAACCTATAAAGTAAATTTGGTCAAAAATCAATATAATATTTGGTTAGAATCGGATTGATAGTTTTGCCACAATAAATTTGCAAACCTTTCCCTAAAAAAATCGAAAACTTTTACACTTTAGGGAACCTGAAAATATGGCTTCAGTTGATCGCTTTTAACGTATAGAAGTGTACTGAAGCTTTCAAATGCATTTTGAAAATATAAAAACAGATACATTGGATGTCCTGAGAATTCTTTTGAGCCAACTCAGCTGTCAACTACACCCAAGCCATGAAGTCATCCGAACTTCAGGGCGGCCAAGTTCCAAACAGGTAGAAATTTCCGCCGATATTTTCCGAAACCGAAACTGTCCGAAACTAGATATTTTGACCGAAACTAGCTGAAACTAAATCTTTAGTTGGTCAACATATTGATAGGTTCTCTCAGTACACTAGCTATTTCAGTTTCCAAATATTTTTCATGTTATAAAAGAATGGTTATTACAGTTATGTTTTTATCGTATTTTTAGGGCAATTCCTTTCCTGATATGCTTTGTATGACTCACAAATTGTTGAATTTCTACGTTTCAAATTTAGCTGAAAAATGTTGGATAGAGAAACATTGGACAAAACTATGTATCTATTATATATTTTAAAACAATTACATCAACCTTATTAATAAGTGCAAGGAAACTATTTGATGTGGTCTTAATACACTTGCCAAGGCCAGGATTAGTGATTTGCTAAAATTAAATGAAAAATATGCGCTACTTACCCTTGCCACAAGCAATTAAGTACCGCATCCACTTCTTCAGAAAAAGGCATCTGTATTTCGTTTAAATATGAATAATCCATTTTTGCAACCACTCCCAGATTTCAGTTCATTGCAAAATTGTATCTTTTCATGATGTTTTCTGAAAACACAACAGTCAGTATCACACTGTATTTTCAAGACGAAGAAAAAAGTTTCATTTAGCAGGTAGAATGTAACTAGTTATGTCTAGCTGAATTAGAAGGAGATTCGTATCTTGAATTTAACGGTAACTAAGAGTTTTCTAGATAATGAAACTTTAATGATAGTCATGATGACCTGAGTAATAAAACTGATTAAAAAATTACCCTTTATTTAAAAAATTGTGATAATTGTTACGCGACCGATGGAGCTTATTCATACAATGGTAGTACCTTAAGAACTGCAACAATTATAATTATTCTTAAGGTACTACCATTGTATGAATAAGCTCCATCGGACGCGAAACAATTGTCACAATTTTTTATATAAAGTAAGTTTGTAATCAGTTGTATTACTTGTCATCATGAATTTCAATTTCCACCTAGTAACAGCCAACTGAATCCAATGTTTAATGATAGTGGTCAGCCACGTTGAATAAAAACTTGACATCACGTTTCCTATCACGCTGGCTATTGCGGGTTGATAGGGGGGATACGAGAGAGGGATTGCAAGTTTGGACAGGACCGTAGGATAGGACAATGGTTTCCCCTGTATGGTATTAGGAGATAAACCTTATCAGGATCACAGAGGAGTATCTATCCACTACACATCGGATGTACATGAAGGAAGTGTAAAACCCTTAATCATTTATTGATTTAACCTTAATATTTTTGACCGTTAGTAGATTATCATATAACAATGAAATTATAATAGTATGTCACCAAAAGCAAGAATGGCATTTGATTAAATTGTCTTACGCATTTTTTAAGATAACTTTAGAGCCGATCAAGCAACATGTACTTACCTGCCAAAATCCCCCATGGTGGACAATAGAGGCTACATGTACAATGTGAAAAAGTAATGCAAGATTTAAACAAATTTTGATAGTTTTCTGGGTATAATTCAAGCCTGATAGAGTATTGTAGAATTGAAGATGAGAGATGCGTTATCAAACCATTGTGAGTGAAACAAGAAAAAAAAAGAAAATGTCAAAAACATATGGTGAACTACAATTATAGCTTGAAAACACTGAAAAAAGAATATTGGAAAATTTAATTACATTAATTATGATATTCACGGAATCTCCTTCAACAAGTTTTTCCAACTTTTTTTTGTTTCCCCTTATTTCCTCTTATGTTTTATTAATTTGAGAATCATATAACTACTTCTATTTTAGCCCTTTTTTCAGGACGTTTCTTTAATTTATAGCAAATTAATTATCATTGGATTTTCTATTACACTTTAAATCTCCACGATATAAGTATTTGGTGTGTGAACAAAGTTATTTTTTATTAAGAGATAGTATTTCTTTCAGGTCCGCTCGGCAGTCACCTACCTCTCACCAACCTTTTATTGGAGAACTTCAACACCAAAACTCCGATCTACAAAGAGACTTAGCGAATTTGAAAAAGGAACTCGAATTAACGAATCAAAAATTAGGCTCATCGATGCACTCGATAAAGACCTTCTGGAGCCCAGAACTGAAAAAAGAACGGGCTCTCCGTAAGGAAGAATCAGCGAAATACAGTCTAATCAACGATCAGCTCAAACTACTTAGTAATGAAAACCAGGTAAGTCATTTTTGAACTTTTTAATCCAATACTATATTAAAAATAATTTATATTTAAAAAAGAACTGACTTCAACTGGCTTAAAATAAAAACAGTTTGGAAACTATATGCAATCAATAACTATTTTGTGACATATGTTTTATTTTATTATATATTATATTTTTTAACTATTGTACCGCAATAAACTCCGTGAGTTTAGATTTAATTAATTTTAAAAACTGATAATAACTTCACTTTCTAGAACTTTATTTACACATAAAAAACAAATACAACAGTTGATTTCAAATAACAATTCACACAATATAAACTCAACAACCTAAGCTGTACTAACTAAATACTGAAATTAATATCGCCTTATATATAAACAGTTTTTTGCCCCATTCAAAAATTCCAGTTCTTTTTTTCACTATCCCAGTGACTGATGTTTTATTGGGATGAATAATGCTTTACGTGGCTTTAGTCAGAGACGGCGTAGATAAATTTAATAACACTGCTCCCCCTTTAATTCTGATCGTCCCGTTCAGAAACATCCTCCGTGGTAGGGGCGAGTCGATCTAAATGAACCACCTTCAACTTAGCCCTGGGGTTTCGACGGATACGGTAGACAACGTCATTAATCCTCTTGACCACCTCGTATGGATCATCCTAGGCGGGTGTAAGCATTGAAGATTTACCCTTGCTTCTCTGGTGATTGTACAGCCAGACCTTGCCCCTCTCTTTAATTATGCCTGAGAAGTAAACCTAAAAATGATTAGGTTATTTTTGGAAATGGGTGAGATTCACTATTATTTTCGTCAGCACAAATTAGACCCAAATTTTGATGCTTTCAGAATATCGATATTCATATACGTTAAAAAATTACACCTGTCGCATCTGTAGTTTAAATTTACGTAACAGAAACAATTGTTTATCGGAATCGATAAGAGCTGCAATATTATTATTGGCTATCAATTTACTAATAAATAGTAACATGCTCAGTTATTTTTAACTTCAATATTGTCATTGTAATGGTCACTGGTCATAAGGAACCACTTACGTAAACCAATCATTGATTCCAGCAGAGGCCACGATATAATGTAGAGAACCTATCTCTACATGTTAGACATTGGTTCGGTAATAATATTCTGGTTAGAACTTATGAATGCTGTCTCCATAAACTGTCTTCGGTAGCAGTGCTACTCATTGTGAATTACCTTGGCCTGTTCTCAGTTTTTGATGTAGTTTTCGCCCTTTTGTGTCTAGATGTAATCTTCTACTCGACTAAGGTATGCTGTCAATGCAATTTTATGTCCTAGAGATGCTCGGCTTTATTTTTGGTATCATACTACAGTGTAAGAGTTTTTAAAAATCATTTAGATCACATAGCTGTGTCAAATTTGCAGCAACACAAACTAGCATTTTAAAAACATTATTCCACAGCACACCAGGGGCGTTCAAAAGTGAAACTTAGTGAAGACCTGTATATCCTGGAACCCTCATCAACAAGGCATTTGAAGACTTGGACAAACCAACAAGGCACGAAAAATAAACCATGTGAGCTACTTGAATATTGCCCTATATAAGAGATCTATCTAAAAAACTGAACCATAATATGGCATTAAGATTATATTCAAGAACGAAAAAATAACGATAACAAATAATAACGAAGCCGGTCTCTACATCTCAAAAACAAAAAAAAAACAAAAGACCTTTGGACACCTGGGTTAAGGATCAAGGGGTCGCTCCTCAAAGAATAGAGGTAATAGAGGCAGGGTTAGCAAATCCCGAATGGATCCACAGTATTAATTGGGGACAGGCTAAGTTAGTCCACAAAGAGAAGAACTGGTACAAAAGAAGGTGTATAGTGACGGCATTCACATTTATCAACGAGAACAATGAGTAAATTCAGTCACCGCAGAAACCAATTAAGCGACATTCAGCGACGATGATTGGTCCACATAAGTAATCAGTGAGCACGACGGGTGACGTATTACTGGTTTTAAATACAAATTAATTCATTCACCTAATGACGATAGCAGGATTCAAAGCTATTGGAACGATTCAAGTTCAAAGAAACTTCGCGCAGGTTACATTGAATACCGACATTAGAAAATTAGACTAAAATAGCATAGTTGTCCCTTAAATGTACGCTGAACGGGACACTGTAAGAGCTGCCTGTGGTAAGAGCTATAAAATAATTATGACACTTGCTTATAGACCTTTGGGTAGCTTTATTTCAGTATTTAGCTACAATAACACAGTATTAACAATTGAAGGGCAAGAAGATTGTCATAAAACAGCTACCCAGAAATATTGAGTTTCTTAGTATTTGTTAACCAAATGGCAGTGATATTATGGCAAGTTAGCATCGTACACTACCTTATTAAAGGATCAGTTTTGCAGCAAATATGAAATTTACTTTATCATAGCGGCACCACTCGACACCATTCGCCAGGAAGGGACGCATTCCTGCATTACTTAGATATGAACTAAATATTTCAATATACAGTGTGGACCAGCCAAATGGAATAAATTAGATAACGAATAAAGGAGGGCTTGAAAAACGCTTGGACAAGTCGATTCGTATTTTTAAATGCGCATTTTTTCAACAAAAAAATTATATAGGGTGTGTCATGTAACAGTGGCCAATACCAACTTGCTTATTTTAAATGCAAGCTCCTGTATATTATTAATTTTTTGAGATTCTCCAGAAAATTCTAGACATAATTCATGTGCAATGTCCTACACCTATCTTCATCTGTTTCGGAAATATTAAGTGTTTTCAGATTTATTACAAAAATTAACATTAAAAAAGAAAATTATTTTATTTCAAAAATTCGCTACATTACACTCAATACCCATTTACTCTTGATATTGATAGTAAGCCAAAACCATTCCTGCGTTCCTTTGTACTGATATGAAAAAAAAAAACAGTTGTTTATTTTCGTCAAAACTAATAGCCTTAGCATCTTGTTGTCTGCCTGCATGACAGTGGTGATCAGTGTCAGTGCTATTGTCGTTTGAATTTCGTTAACTATTCGTTAATAATATCCGAAAAATGGTTCATTTAACAGAAATGCACAAAATAACCGTTCTACAAATAATTTGTTATGGATTGGATATGGAGATAACAAATAGAAGTTTCTCGCTTATTTCACGAAAATTTTCCAAATTTGCCGCCTATATCCCAAGGAATGTCCGGCAGTACCTGAACCAAATTTTTCCAAATCGGTGGATTGGAAGGTGACGATCGATAGAATGGCCAGCACGATCTCCTGATTTCACACCATTGGACTATTTTTTGTGGGAGATATGTCAAAAGTACTGTATACAAAACTAAAGCCCTCAACTTAGATGACCTAAACACACGAATCCCGCTTGCGATTGGATCAGTCAAGCCTGAGATGTTGAGTAATGTTAGAAGATATTTTTATATCAGATTAGCATGTTGCCAAGGCGTTCGTGGCGAGCATTTTGAACATTTTCGACATTTACATTAATGGTTTCTTGTTTTTATGTAATTAAAAAATAATCAGTATTACTTATTAGGTTTTTAGTGTAATGTAGCGAATTTGTGAAATAAAATAATTTTCTTTTTTTAATGTTACTGTTTGTAATAAATCTGAAAACCTTAATATTTCCGAAATAGTTGAAGTTAGGTGTAGGACATTGTACATGAATTATGTCTAAAATTTTCTAGAGAATCCATTGCATTTAAAACAAGAAAGTTGGTATTGGCCACTGTCACATAAAACACCCTATATAATTTTTTTTGTTGAAAAAAAATGCGCATTTAAAAATACAAATCGACATTTCTAAGGGTTTTTTCCAAGGCCGCTATCACGACTACATTGTCACATATCTTTAATAAAATGTTTTTTAAAAGACTATCCATATGAATGTCAAAACAAATTTCATTAAATGACATTCATTCAAAATGGAAAACGTACTGCAATTCTATGCGTATGTTGTTGTGGTGTGTTATTGTTGTTCTTTTAAAAAAGGAAAAATAGTCGATCTCATAAGCAAAACTTCTTGTTAGCAGTTTAATCAAAAAGTATTTTACCAAATGTTTTATATGCAACTGCGGCAAACATCTGCAAAGGCGTAGGTGATACCTCGTAGAAGAATAGAAAAGTTGGCAATAACTACCAACGGCCTGCAAACCGACGCAACACACAACTAGCCTACAACTAAACTTAGTGAAGGAGCTGAGACAAAACACAAGAATGGCACAAGAATTATTGTTCAATGGATGATGCCACATTACAGGTGTTAATTGGGATTTTGAAAAAAAAAATTTATTGATTTTTTTCATGTATTTTAAAACTTTATTGTTAATAATATTGATATTTAATGCAAAAAACTAGAAAAAATTTTTTTTCAATTAATTATAAACGATTAAAAATTGATAAAATTTGAAAAAAAATCACATGACTATAAACGCGCCATGAGTGGTCGCCATAGTTGTGACGTCATAATGTTATAGCTATTTAATAACGAGTTTACGGCTATTACACGTGACTAGACAATAATATTGAAAATTTATTGTTAAAAAACGTGTCGTTAGTTGATTCCGATTAGCTATGTGTGATAAAGGATTTATAAAGGCAAAGTCTGATAATATTCCTGATGTTGATATATTTATGATAACCAATTTTTTAAAAACTGACGTTCGGTTTAATTCTGCTGAAGTTCGAGGTGCCAAGGCAGTTAAATACATAACCTAGAACGTTATAAAACTATAAATATATCAAATTGAATCCCAATCATTAGATAAAGCGATATGAATTTATTATTTAAGCACTTTAAATTATCAATAAAAAATTTTTTTAATGCTATGATTTTAAAGGTTATGATTTAGAGTCCAGTTCAAAAAATTTATTGACTGAACTCTACTTGTTTGATTTGTATACTTAGATAAATAATAATTAATAACAATGGTATTAAGAAATACTTACATCGAAATGATCTTCACAACAAAAAAATTCGATTTTGTTTTGGGATTATCACGGTGCACTGCTTGAAACCATTTATTTCGACGTTTGCTATCTTGGGGAACATTTAAAAACATTTTGTTAGGAGTTGTTTTTGTAGTATTCGTACATAATGGTACAAAACAAGAACGATAACTTTTCAGGTTCGACATTATCAATATAAATTTGAATATTTAACTATGACAACAGAATTAAATCAATCAATACACTGTCCTTATTATTTCTGTATCAACTGCAATGAGTGACAACTAACATTATGACGTCACACACGCTCGGGTTTGTTCGGGAGCTGTCGGTGTGTCTTCGGTACTGGATTCAAAAAATTAATTTTTATTTTGAAATAACTTTTAAACTATTGCGAAAAAAAAAATAAAAAAATAGTTTCCTTATAAAACTTATATATGATCTTTCCATTTATCGCAAAAAAAAAAATTTTCAAAAAACTCAATTGCTAAAGAAATACATAATTAAAAAAATAGTGTAGAGTGTGCACCTCCATTATTCTTTTCAAGTACAACACTGCACTTTATTTTCTGTATAGATCTGTGATATGATCTGTAGCTCCCTATTTAACAAGCACAATACTACTTTCATTTTACGGCAGGTTTATTAACTTTTCAATCCGTTGAGTTTTGTTTAACAGTCTTTGTTAGTCTACACATTGGTACTAGCAATTTTCATTGTAGGCATTTAACCTTTAGTTTCAATTTTATTATACAAAATTAACGTTCTTCATAAAAAATAAAATTTTTGCGCTACACATCTACAAGAAACTTTGGTGGCGCAATTTTTCAGTTTTCACGGACAATTAACGTCAAAAATCTTCTATAAAATATAGGACAACACACTTAAATATGAAAAAAGATATACGTCAAAGATATGTTTTTTAAAAGATTAGGTATTACACTATCAAATACCTTTGACAACAATTTGAAAATGTAATAGCGGCCTAGGAAAGTTGACGCAGCTGAAAAAATGTATCAACTCTGACATCCACACCATGGACAACATCATCGTCACCATCATCTGTTCCGCTAGCAGCTAAATTGAATAAATACTCCATCTACAGTGAATAAAAACAGTAAGGGCGCCCACACTAAAAAACCAAAAGGTCCTTCATCAAAATAATATCTCCTATGACAAAAAGCAGCTCCTCCCAGAAAGTAATAAATCAATGATCTTCAAATATGTAACTGTAAAATTTACTTTTTATAGTGACATTCAGCGTACGACAGGACTATTTATTAAATGTCAAATGACCATAAGCACTTTATTATTCATATAATATGATGAAAATTTAATACAAAATCCTGTGTGAACCATTGCAAATTATTAAATATTCAATAAAGTCATTTACGTCCAATTCAACAAAAATATTTACTTAATTGAGTATTGAAAATCAAATTTACTGTTGTCGTGTTATTCCAATTTAGTCTAGTAGGGAAGTGAGTTTGCTGCGAAAAATAGTTTTGATGATTTTTTCGATTCAGAATTAAATTCTGAGTAATGGGTATTTTTGAATTTTTTTGCCAAGAAAAATTGTAATTGTTATAAACAAAAAACGTATAGAGAAAATGAGGGTCTCCGTTTTTTGGTTATAACTTGAAAAATATTAAAAATAGTTTTTTTTGAAAAAAGATTCTAAAAGAGGAGAAAAGTTCATAAGGACATGTCCCGACTGCCGAAACTGTAACTCCATTATTTATAATTTTAAATTGACATTGAAAATACCGCTCCGCGCGGCCGTTTCGCCGCTACGAGGTCACCGTCAAGCCAACAGAGCATCACATTTTTTTTTAATATTTGTTATCAATTTAAAACTTTTAATAAATTACAGTATTATCTAGAGACTTGAAGGAATATAGTCCAGTAGACATAAAATTTTTCACTTCATTTTTGTTAAAGTTATTCAATTTTTAATTAACTAATTTTTCATGGACTTTAGATAACTGAAAATCAGTTCTAAAAGTTTTAATAAAGTACCTAAAAATATTTTGAACTCTGGGAGATTTTCTTATTGACTCAATGAACAAAATTTCGTCAAAAAAGTTTAAATTTTTTTTTTTCATTTGTTTATTATGATTTGTTTAAGTTAATAAAAAATGAAAAATCGTTTGTTTTTCTAAATTCATCATTTACTATCCTCATTAGAATTCCAAAAAATTTTTTGAAACTCAATTTCCATTGTTTATTTAATAAACATTTTGTTATAAACAAATTCTGAACCTATTTTTTTTATTTCCGTTACAAAAAAAATAAATACAGCCATGTGCATCAAAGTATTTAAAAAAATTTTGGTTTATTTTTTATTTCATTCATAAATATTTAATATACTCACTGTTGTACCCGGCACCTATCTTATCTACGTAAAATTGAATTTTGATATATATTTATTAGAATTATATATAAAAAATCTATAATTATAAACAATGAAGACGAGGACCAGTAAGTATATGTATTATTCATACTTGAATTACATTTAACCCCAAAGCCATTAATTTAATCTTACAAAAATGTTAATAATAACAAATAACTAATAAACAAATGGAGTAAAAAGTTTAAAAAAACCTTCTTGAGTAGTCTGATAGTTAGTCTTCAAAATTGTATTGAATGATAACAGCTGTAACTTCAATAGTAACAGAGATATAAATATTCTAAGGTGAAGATCATGTATTTTCTAATAAACAAATGCGTATAAAAATAAAACCGTTATAGATATGGAGATGATTAAAATTAAATCAAATAGAATAATTAATTATCTAAAATATTATCTTGAATGTCCAAGACCGTATCATCAACAGTTTAAAAGTTATAGCAATTTAAAAGTTGATAAGATAGGTGCCGGGTACAACAGTGAGTATATTAAATATTTATGAATGAAATAAAAAATAAAACATTTTTTTTAAATACTTTGATGCACATGGCTGTATTTATTATTTTTTGTAACGGAAATAAAAAAAATAGGTTTAGAATTTGTTTATAACAAAATGTTTATTAAATAAACAATGGAAATTGAGTTGCAAACATTTTTTTTGGAATTCTAATGAGGATAGTAAATGATGAATTTAGAAAAACAAACGATTCCTTAATTAATAATTTAAAGAGGTGACAAATAAAAAAAAAGATTATAAACAATTAAAAATTTTTGTAAGAAATTTTTTTTTAATTCATTATTTGACCAATACAACAGAATGGCATTTTTTTAAATAATACAATAGTCTATTTGTTTATAACAAATTTATAAACAAATAACGTAAAAAAAATTTTAGTAATGAAATAAGATGCAAAAAAACAGCTGAAATATAAAATATATATAAAAAAAGATTTTAATAACATAATCTGCATTTTTCATTTTTTGTTAACTTAAACAAATCATAATAAACATATGAAAAAAAAATTTTAAACTTTTTTAACGGAATTTTGTTCATTGAATCAATAAGAAAATCTCCCCGAGTTCAAAATATTTTTAGGTACTTTATTAAAACTTTTAGAACTGATTTTCAGTTATCTAAAGTCCATGAAAAATTAGTTAATTAAAAATTGAATAACTTTAACAAAAATGAAGTGAAAAATTTTATGTCTACTGGACTATATTCCTTCAAGTCTCTAGATAATACTGTCATTTATTAAAATTTTTAAATTGATAACAAATATTAAAAAAAAAAAAAATTTGATGCTCTGTTGGCTTGACGGTGACCTCGCAGCGGCTAAACGGCCGCCCCGAGCGGTATTTTCAATGTCAATTTAAAATTATAAATAATGGAGTTACAGTTTCGGGAGTCGGGACTTGTCCTTATGAAATTTTCTCCTCTTTTAGAATCTTTTTCAAAAAAAGCTATTTTTAATATTTTTCAAGTTATAACCAAAAAACGGAGACCCACATTTTCTCTATACGTTTTTTGTTTATAACAATTACAATTTTTCTTGGCAAAAAAATTCAAAAATACCCATTACTCAGAATTTAATTCTGAATCGAAAAAACCAAACCCCATATTTTTAAAATCATCAGAACTATTTTTCGCAGCAAACTCACTTCCCTACTAGACAAATTTATCCAGTATCAAATGAATGCAAGCTGTTCGCATAGAATATATAAGCCCAACGAATCCTATGTAAATATCGAGTATTTCCAACAGCGTATAAATTGAAGGATATGAGTCGTATTGGCATGGTCTAATTTTAGCTGATGAAAGCCTGTGTTTTGTAAATAAATTACACCGACAATGCGGTATGCGCTATGCTTTAGCACGCTTGTTTCTTATTCGATTATACAAACAGACAACGTTTAAATTATAAATGAATATCAAGGTCTTTGCTAAGGAAAAATTGTTTTAAGCATCGAAGTAATTTTAGACAGTGGAATAAATTTTGTATTATCAAAGTTTGTCTTTGGAACCGTTAAGTTTTTGGTCCTGATGTGTATTCAAAGAGAATTTACGGAATAACTGTTAAAATAAATCAAATCATCAGCAAACGTTAGTTTTCCGTTGATAAAAGCAATATATTTTGAAAAAAAAATAACGGCGACACTAAATGTCGAGTGTCCCAGGCAAGCCGGATCAGGGAAAGCGTATTAAAAAATGTAAAATTAATTTCTTCTGTGTTTTACGACTGTCATGGATTTGCTATATTTGTACCTCAAGAATATCGTATTAAGGGAAAAAACTGCTATGCCTAAAGTTTCAAAACTTAAAATCAAACAAATACTGCTGAGGTAAAACTGGCACGACTTAAATGCAAAAAAAAATAATGCTGGTTTCATTCAGCAAAACACCAAACAGAGGAATGACAAAGAGGGTCTGGATCATTGTCCATTGATAAATTAGGTATAATTGCGAAATGTTTGAGTCTTGAATAATAATTTTAAGACCTACGTTAGCTCTTTGAAATTAAGAACTGATTAAAACTTAATTCGATTATTTGTTAATAACATTTTTTTGTTACAGAAACAAGCTATGTTAGTGAGACAACTTGAAGAAGAACTAAGGATGAGAATGAGAGGTCCAAGTATAGAAATTCAGCAACAAATGGAAGATACACTATAGAAGCGATCAAGATTCAAAAGAATTAAGAGACTCTTTTATTTTTCCTCACTAGGTCCCAGAAATTTTTGAGCATGTATTCTTGTGTTCGTGTTTATACCATCAAAGTCTTAATATGTTCAAAAATATATAACTAAATCTGTTGCCGATGAAATGGCATATAACTGTAACGTGATATTTTAAGTTCTGTATCGGAATCTGTTCAACTGTTTATTAAAACCAGTTAGTTGATGAACAGTTTCTTTGCTCTAAAATACTTAAACACCTTCTTTACTGTATTCGGATTGAAATTAGGTATCCATAAACTTGTGTTTCGAATGAAGATTCTCAAAAAAGATGTTTGTTATTTTCTTCAATTCTAGTTGTAGTTGGCTCTTTATTTTTATATCTATTATAGTTCTTCAGATAAATTACGAGTTAGAAAATAATTTATTTTCCTTGTTGTTCAACAGAATTACAGTCCTATGGTTGTCATTGAAAAGAGTGGGCAACAGATAATTAAAACAACATAATTTTTTTACTCAAAAACTGTAAGTCTTGCGATATTTTTATATTGAACAGTTAAACGTCCAATAAATGTACATAACGATTTGAAAAATCTTTGAACATGCTTGGAACCAACATATTTCCAAGTTAAAAGAGTCTGGCTTATATTTTTCGCTGACTACGGTTTAATTTGACAATTGTCGATCAATGTTCAGTCGTACCTAAATGACAACTGAAAGCTGTTAACTTAATTCAGTCTTTAAAACTGTATATCTAAAAACAACAAATTTACAAGTTCTGTTTTGTTGACATCGAAGTCAGAATAGACTTGAAACGTTTGGTATTCCTGCAATATACGTCTATTCTTTTACCCCAAAAAACATGATTCAGTAAAAGTGTACATTTTTGTTACAGTCAACTCAATAACGCAGCAACAAATTTATCATGATCAGGAAATAGATGTATACCATCAAAGTTTCAAAAATATTAACTACTCCGTGAAATTATAAAACGCGAAGTTAATCAGATTTATAACCAGAATTTCCTATGGTTATTTTCTGTAAGTCTTAATTGACATTCAATGTACGGAGGGAACAAAATTTCCAAGTTCTGATTTTTTTGACTAAATTTGACAATGTCATCAATGTTCAGACTGCTAGTTCATTCTTTTACGATTCAGTAAAAGTGTACAAATAACGCTTTAATGACCGCCTAATTTTCAAGGACAAAATTTGTATGTCAGGACAGAAAATCTATATATTGTTATTATGGAAAAACATTGACAAAAAATACAAATCCTAAAAAAAGTATAAGATCGATTTTTTCTTTATTATTCGCTGAATTGAAGTTTCAAACGTCAAAACCCTAAATCCAAGAAAACTCTATTTACCAGTATAAGGTTCGGACTGCAGAAAAAAATTGTTTCCACAATGATAGAACTATTTTTTGGCAAGAAATACATTTCAATGTCTTATGGACATACAGTAAAAATTCATAAACAAAATGTGTTCGTCTCTCTTTTTAATACGCTTTTATTAGGTCGATGTGTACGTATGTATCTATCTATGTAACGGAAACTTTCAACGTAATTTACACCAACTTAAAGAAGTCTAATTAAGTGGAAATTGGCATACGTGTCAAGGGCCGATGACAATACAATTCATTCAGTTGAATTTTCCCGTTTGTTGTCTTTTTGTCACTGTTCTTGACTAAATACAAATTCGTCTAACTACTGCCATCTAGTTGGCAGTAATAGAAATTGCTGAAATGAAATGGGAGGTTACGCAAACATGAAGTAAACTTTTTAATTATAAATACATCGTCATGAGACTAAAAACTTTCTAATTATAGTTTAAAAAACTAAAAATACGCTTTAATAGCAAACCGAACTAAAAAGCAGAAAATAATTTTTAATTATGAACAGTTTATTTTACAGCAGTAGAAAGTAAAAAGCGGGGGGTGCATTTCACTATATTTGCATAACTCTCCTCTTATAAATAGTTGCCAATAGAATAATTGTAAAATTAAATATTTCAAGCACCCCACGCTTTTTACTTTCTACGGCTGTAATATAAACTGTTCATATTTAAAAATTATTTTCTGCTTTTTAGTTCGGTTTACTATTAAAGCGTATTTTTTAGTTTTATAAACTGTAATTATTTAGGAAGCTCTTCATCCTGAGACTCAACGCATTTCTTCTTCTTCTTTTTCCGCGAGGTCCTCACACTCGTCACCAGTTCTATTTTCAATATTTTTGTGCTTAGTAATACATCTCAGAATCGCTGTTTATGATGGTGTATTCAGAGTTTTGGCTTAGGAACGATTACGAACAGAGCATAAAATGGAGCAGCACCACCAGTTTTGCAACTACAGCAGATAGATTTCAGCCAACATTCAGGAATTAATTGTTTTCCGTCAATTTAGGCATTGCAAATTGCAATGAGTAACGTGTAAGTGGTGAACGCGTAAAAAGACATGATCCAGTGAGCTGCAAGAGAGTTGGAGAAAACGACCAAAGAGAAGTGACGGGCCATAATTCATTTTTTTAATCCGCATATAATTTGAAATGCGAATGTTAATGGAACTGTTTTGAATGTATGCCTGCCCATAATGCAAAGAAATGTTTTTATCTTATTTAAAAATGGGCCCAATTTCTCAAGTGAAATTATTCTTTAAACGTTTTTTCCAGCAGTCCGAAACTTAAACTGTTACATAGTTCTTTTATAAATACTACACTGAATTTACCATTTTGCACGACTTGCAACACTTCAACGAACAATAAAGAATTAGGGAAATTTACAGTAAAATCGATCAATAATTGTTTTCGAATATTTAATTTTTGTAGGTTTTTCAATATTGCAGTAAACTCCGTGGGTTCAAATTAAAACTTTTAATTACTGATATTCATTTCACTTTCTAGAAACTTTTATTTACACGTAAAAATCAAATATTTACAACAGCTGATTTTGAATACAATTTACTTCTAAATCATAACACTATGTAAGCTGCATTAACTAAATCATGAAATCTATATTGCCTTATATATCCTACATCGACTTTTTCAGTCGTTCTGGATAGGTATTACATTTGTCTTCCTAGCGTCGAGATAAATAGTTGGTGCCCCATTCGAAGATTTCACTTCTTTTTTATTATCCCAGCGATTGATGTTTTATCCGAATGAATAATTCTTTACGTTGCTTTAGTCAGGGACGGCGTAGATAAATTTTATAACAATATATTAACAGTATAATATTTATATAATTTTCTAATTTGGCCCATAAAGTTAGGATTTTAGCTTTAATTTACCAATAAACTGAATTCTGGGTTAAGTAGTTGGGACATCAAGTGGAGAATAGGTCAAAATTTATATAACAAATTACTAAATTTTTTAAACAAATTATTTTAAAAATATGAAAAAAACATATTTGTAGCCGTTTTGATATTACATGATGCGTTTGAAAACATTAAAAGTCTTTATTTTTCATTTAATTCTACAATTTGCCTCCCAAAATTAGTATTAGGGTTTTCTCCTTACTTCTTCTGTGAAGTTCAAGTGAGGCCTTATATTTCCCATTAAAAAATGAATTTTATAGTTTCTAAGATAAAAGGGATAGGGAATATGTGGATTTCTTATATTTTTGTTAATATATTTTAAACAAATTGTTTTAGAAGTATGAAAAAATACATTTGTGTTCCTCATAATGAGCTAGTCTATTTGATATATTACCTACACGATGCGTTTGGGAATTTTATTTTTCATTTAATTAAGTATTAATATTAGTATTTTCTCCTTATTTGTCCTGTTAAGTTTGAGTGAGGCCCTATATCCCTAATTTTTTCCAAATTTTTAGGTCTAATAGTTTCGGAAATAATAGGGAGAGAATGGGTATTTTTTAATATCTTTTAAATAATGGTTATTTTGAAAATAGGAAAAAATATATTTTTATTCCTCAGAGAGATCTTTGACCCCGAAAACTAATATTAGGACTTGCAATTATATTTTCCGGATATTGGGCAACGTCCTTTGTTCATAATATTTTTGTCATGTCTGTAATGTCAAAAATGGTTTAAACAAAAGTTATAGAATTATCTGCAACTTTTATATTGAACTTTTTTCAATAGCAAAAGCTATTTTTCCAGATATCGTAAAAACACTTTTTACCTCCAAAAACCGCACCCGCATGTAGAATGGGTTACTGTTATCTGTTTTCCACAATTCTGTACCACTAGTCTCAAATATTCTCACCACCCTATATTGCTATGAATTTTCCAAATTTTTGGCATGTCAAAAGTCGTTCGGCACTGGTTTATTCGTCACAATTTTGGGAAAGCTGAAGATGCTGATGTGATGGTAAAAATTTAGGTGCGGTAACACTTTTACATCTTTTTTATAAACCACTACTCACCGAGACTTTGTAAAACTTCGTGTTCAGATTTATTAGCCGTTTTATAATTGTGACCTTAAAAGAGAACACAAATGAACTTGTTATAATATTAAAAGTCATTGTCTTATAGTTTCCAAAATACAAACAATTTTTCCAGGAACTTGAACTTCGTATAGAAACTCAAAAGCAAACACTTCAAGCACGCGATGAAAGCATAAAAAAACTCCTAGAGATGCTTCAAAACAAAGGTGTAGGTAAGTGAGATCTCTCCTGTTTATATGTTCCTGTTTAGACGCTTCTGTATGCACACGGACATGATTGATTCTACCTTTTTGATGTTTTTTCTCCACAACATTAAAATTTGATAAAAAACTGACAAAAAATTCAATTAATAAAATATCAGTCAGCGCCTTAAGGTGGTATACGGAGAAGAGTCTTACATAAGTTACAGTACCAGCTTAAACAGTACCACTCTCTAACACACACTATAGAGTACTTTTATAGTACTGCTCAGCGTCTAATAAAATTAAATGGTGAAGGTGCTTGTAGGACTAATGCTCGGGGTATTGGGTCTGTTCCAGGTAAAGAGGAAGAAAGGCAGATGTTCCAGCAAATGCAGGCAATGGCACAAAAGCAGGTGCTTATCATTTCATTTTTGTATTAAATCACACCAGGGCTGAGATGCGTTCTTGATTTCAATTTCCTTACATTTTTTAAACATAAATGTAAACTGGAATTGGTTTGCTGGATAATTTTTAGCTCAAACTACTATGCATTAAGTTGGTATATTGGTGATCAATTCTGCTACAATATTTGATCTTATATGATCGCTAAAGTTATATTAAAAAACCTAAAATTTAATAAATATGAAAATGTCCGAGAGATACGGCTATCATAATTTAAGAACTGAGTAAAATAAAAATATTTCTAAAATAATCTACAAGTGTTTTATGAAATAAAAGTGACTTACTATTTATGTCACAATTATAAACCAATTTTTGAAATTATTTTTCACATACAGTGATAATTTTATTACCCCGCCCTCTTTTAACTTTTCAATGAGGAAGATATCGCTCTCGACTACAAACTAAAAAAAGTTTTGACATAAAATTGACATGTGACATGTTACCCACTATCAACTTTTTTAATGGAAATGGTGGTATTAAGAGGTCTTGTCTAAATGATATTTTTATCTTTATTCGACGCTTTTTTTGTTTTCTAAACTCCGCTAAGAGAGTTATGAGACATTCATTTAATGTGTTAATTTTTACTTTCGTCTTATGACTTGCTATTTGTATTAATATATTAATTGCTCAAAATATTGTCTTTGCGTCTCCTGACAATAAACTAGCCTGGATGTTAGCACAAATGTCGCTTATTCTGTTTTAAGGTTGTTGATTTCAGTTCCGTAACGTACACCATCAACGGAAAAAATCAAAAGGCGTCAAGTCTGGTAAACGAGCTGGCCATTTGAAAGGACTGCGTCTACTAATCCATTGATTACAATAACTTTCGTTTAGCCAATTTCGAACTGGTTTAAAATACGGAGAGCCAAGGGTCCGTCTTGTAAAAATTCGGCTTACATATTAAACTCGTCATGATTGACATATGCTATTGCTTTAATATTTGGATAGTTTTGATTTTGAAAGCATGTTAAGATACAGTTAAAATCTTATTTCATACAGAAATATTGGCACTACAAGATGGTTTCCCAGTATTCCTGCCCATACATTAACTTTTTGAGGAGTTTGCGCATGACTCTCCCTAAAAAAATTTCGGTTTACACCAAACCAATACCGCACATTCTGCCTGTTTACAGTTCCATTTAAAAAAAACCTATATTCGTTATTAAAACAGATTCTAAGTATAACAGATCCAGAATAGATGGGCAGTGTGGGATTGAAAAATTGCATCCTTCTTTCAGGATCGTCTTTTGTTAGTTGATGAACTGTTTTTAGTTTGTAGGTTTTACGAATATTTTTCACCGGGGTTTTTGACACTTCACAATCCAAGATTGATTTTTTAGGGTTATTAACAACAAATATTATAATGTTCCTGCTTCCGTACTCTACAATACACGACCTGTAAGTACTTTCTGCATATAAGAAAATTGGGATAATGATTTATTAAATACTCACTCTACTTCATGAAGATTACGACCGAGCTCTGCATAAATAAAACTGCTCCAGTTTTTTCTTCTAAAGAACTCGCGCTAACTATTTTCAAAACATGAATTTCAATTATGAGCATAACCAACAATTCAAACTAAACCAAAATTCTCTGGTTTTACTACATAGTTTCTACTTCAAAACATATCCAAATGAATTCACAGTGAAAGGTAAACGTTTTTGTTTGTCTTTACACATCAAAAAATCGCTGATAACTCCTTAACTACTAATTGTATTTTAGCAATAAACAAGCATTGAACAGAGAATTAAAAAAATATCTTTGTAAGATATCTCAAAACCACCCTTTACATTTAAAAAAAAATTGGTATTTTCCAAAAGTTATCGAGACGGAGGGAGGGGGGGAAAGCAATAAAGGTCCTCACCGTATCAAGGCATAACATTGGTACATATATGATAGGCTGTAGAACATATAAAAACGATTAAATAAATAATTTTGTATCTTTATTTGTATTTTTATTTTTTTGTGATTTGCCAAAATCGTGACATGATGGGGAATCAGGGGCGGATCCAGACACGTGCTTCCGGGGGGGCGATTTCTGTCTCAGGGGGGTGATTTCATGCTTCAGGGGGAGCGATCCTGTACTAAAGTTACCTAAATATAATTTTATAACCATATTTCTTGGGATACTATATTAAAAATAGCATTCGTGAGGTTTAAACACATAGAAGTTGCCTTTTTCTAGGCGCTTGGAGTAGAGATTACCTCGTTTTAATATTAAATTTACTAACTTTGAGGCTCTCGGTGGGGGGCGATCGCCCCCCCCCCTTTGGATCCGGCCATGTGGGGAATTGGATTCTGCGTTCCAAAATATCTATATAGAGTACGTGGTCTTATAGGTGGGGTCAGAAACTTTTGTTATCAATAGACCGCTGACAGTCTGAACTAACACCATTGCCTTCTCAAATCAAGAAAAAGTGATGAGCGGTAAGTCTTCAGTCCAGTCCATTGCCTACTATTTCAATTTTGATTGGGCTAGGTCTTGGTCTTACAAATGGGATACATTTACTACTTATTAAACAAAAAGAAATTTAGCATTGTTTGTTATATTCTGCTCAGGTAAAAACCTTTACTTACCTAATTTTACAAGTAACTTGGGTTCCTTTGGGGAAACATATTTTAATACTAATACTTGAATAATAATGCTAATATTTCTCTTGAAAAATGCTTTAAACAAAATATTGAAAGTCGAGAAAGTATCATACCAATTATACAAAGTTTAAAAAGGTACAATTCAGACCTAAACCAAATAAGTTTTTTTTTGAAATACAGGAAATCAAGAGCGCGTTATCATATCCTATAAACATACTTACTTATAATTTTAGTCGTGGTTGTGAGAGTTGAGTTGTGTGATCGTGATTATATAACATTAACATATCATCTGGCACATAATCAAGATACCCCTCTAATCAGATATCATTCAGCATGTTCGATGTAATCATTTCCGTATCTGTATTTGTATCATGTGTATACTTGACTAACATTGATTACTTACTATTTATTGATTTTATGGTATTTATTGTCATCGAATCGAAACACAATATACGAAGAATTAATTTACAGTATTTAAATGATTTTCTTAGTATCCTTAAAAATAGACTTCTATATTTGCAGAGGAAACTTAAGTCTCATTGATTCTCATATTAAAAAGTAAGTACCTAAACTCCTGAATTAAATTCATATATGTAGGAACAAATGTACAAATAGTATAATGTAAAATTTTTAACTTCATTTTTTTCTGCTGCGTATACTACTTTACATCCCCGAAAGTAATAACAATTTATTTGAAAACAACAGATTCAGATCATTTAGCAAAGTTGGTATCCGAACTAATAGGTAGTGACTTTTAATTGGGCATTGTTTAACAATATAGACACATGTACAACATCTATTCGTCTGGTGAGCACTAGGTACTTTACTTTACACTATAGAGTATAAAAGAAATTGATTTTGCAACAATGCAATTACAAGGATATTACATTTATATACCACTACAGATTATCAAACATACCTACTATATTCCTCAAAGTTTCCTTGGACTTCCATCGTGTTGAAGTGGTTGATCTCTTCAAGACGATGGAAGTCCAAGGAAACTTCGAGGAACGAGTTACATTGTCTACCGACTTCAGATTAATACCTACTATACAATATAATACATATATACATATATATATATATATATATATATATATATATATATATATATATATATATATATATATATATATATATGTCGGCAAAATCTTTCTTACTTCTAGTATGCCAACATCTACTATACTGTCATTAGATCTATGCTATGCCCACTCACATTTCTGGAAGTGCAGATTATTAAACATTAGCGCCATTAAAGCCTAAAACTTAATGGGGTACCAAGAAAATATAACTGAAATGGTCCCAAGGTATAGTTACATAACATCCAACAATATATGCGATTATAACAGCTTATCTAACTAACATTATCATACGTAAAAATAAGCAAAAATCTAATTAAGAAGTACCATTGAACCCAAGAATAGTTTATGTACTATCCTTGCACCGAACCTACTATTCAAAGTACAATGTATTAACGTAACCTATAACATAACAAACAACGCCAAGTACAAAGATAACCCTAAAAAAATAGTTTTATCTATAGTTGAAGATAATCCATTTAAAATTAAAGAAGACAATTAAAGATTCATATATCCTTAACCCTTGAAAACTAAATGTAAGACCAAACGAAATTGGCAATTCCATTGTCTGTAATATTATCTGAAGAAGTTTTATCTATTCGAACAAAGAAGAAAACTCCCTCTTTACCTCCTTCAGATTTATTAAAACAAATCAGATGTAAAGCATATCAATATAAAGATTAATACAAAAAGCAAATCGTATAATTACTATGGCACAGCTTCGATTATAACTTCTCACAATCTCTTAACATAAAGACATGGAGTGAATCCAACTACAATATGTGTCAATAAGACATGTAAGTTATTTCCTTTTTAATATACAAAGCTCACTATTTATTAAAAATAATGACATTTCAATCAATTAATTGCTAACGGATTAATGTAGTAGTACGATATAAAATATTATTTAAAATTAATTAAAATCAGAAAAAAATGTGGGGCTCTGACAACGTTAGCAGAACTAAATTAATGTTTTTCCGCATTTTACCGTAAAGGAAAAAGTTTATTCAATACTATGGTTAGCGCGTATTTATTTTTTGAATACCTACCTATCGATCCAAAGTATTTAAATAGAAACGTGTCAGGCAATGTAAGGTACTAATTATTTATTTTAACGTTCTACAACTGCAAAGAAAGATTTGTATCTCTATGTATGTAAGGATAATATACAGTGTGTCGGCATAAGTTCTATACAAATGAAGAACACTAAAATGGTATAAGCATGAAAAAAGAAAATGATGACCGTTAATAATCTAAAATAGATAGATGTCAAACTTATATAGGATGGCACAATAATCTTATGTAAAATTGATGTCTGCTAATTTATACGAAAATGTGTCATTTGATAGTTCTGAAATCCTGTGTCAAAAGTCTCAATGAGTCCAAACTCTGAAAGTTTTTTTGTTTTCCGTAGTTGACTTTATTACCCCTTATGAGGGATAGCAAGAAAGTGGCTCTCGACTTGGTAGTTTGATAATTTTGATCTCAAAGTCTAAAAGTTTTTGTCTTCGATATACAATTCTTCAGAATTGATTATAATCAATTAAAATAATGATTTTAAACTCTTATGAATCATAGCTTCGGCAAATTTTTGAACTTTGATAGTTGATAGTTTTCAACTCATGGATCTAATGTCCCCAGTAGCTCTAAAAGTCTTTTGTATTTTCTCAAACTTGATGTTTTTACCACTTATAAGAGGATATTATAAAAAGTTTAGTTAAACTTAAATAGTTATCATCTTGGTATTACCATACAACATGGCAAAGTTGACCTCGCTAGAGAAATGATTTGAAAGTCAAGAATACCCTATGTTCTGCAAGCGACAATAGAAATACATTCAAGTCACAGACAATAATGAAGAATTTAAGACTGGTGAAAACAACATTAGTCCTGATTCTTGAGAATATTCTTACGACAATATTGGAGATTCCGTTATGTAACTAGACATCAATGTCAGATAGTTTATGCTGAAAAATTAGTCAAAAGCCATGTTCTGGTTATGTCTCGTAAGTGGTAGAAAAAAACAATATTTTGATGGGCTATATATGAAAAACAGGACTTTCAGAGTTTATTCCGATGAGACTTTTGATCCACGAGTTCAGAACTTTCAGACTAAAAATATACGATTGTCTGCTTCTTCTGGATATCGTCGTGAGTGTGTTTGGCCATATTTGTGAAAATTTCCAATTCCCTCATTTGCTTCAAATTTGAAATCCAAAAAAAGATTTTTTTAAATATATTTTAAACTTTCTGAATTCCATCAACTGTATTGAGTAAGAATTCTTTAAAATGTAAATTTTTTGTACTTTTTTTAAGTTTTCTGGTTGTCTTATGATAAGACAATTTACTTTCACCTCATTGTGTGGCGGTAGTCAATGGTGACCTGATTCTTTATTATGGACTGGACTGTGACGATATTCAAGTTATCTTGTCACTTCAAAATCATCAGTATCCTCATGTGATATAGTTTGCTCCGTTTCTTTTAAACTTGGTGGTAAAAGCTTTCTGTTCAGCAAAAGGCATGACAACAAGAAGTTCTCTCATCAAACTTATTTACGAATGACTGAGAGGGTGTTTTCCAAAAAATACATTGGCAAGATAATACGTACATCCTAATAAATGGAAAAAGGTAGAGTAATAAAAAGCTTACATGTTACAATGTTATCACGACAGGCAGCACTTGAGGTAGGAACAAACACTATGCATTTATATATAATTATTATTTATAATACTTAAACGAATAAAAATAGTATTTTGCGAAATTTACGAATAATCGATATCCAGAAGGAGAATGTTTGCCAAAAGCAAAAAATAAACGTCAGTATATATGTTTCCAGTTTCCCCAACTGTAAGAATGGATCGATATTTTAAAGCATTAGATATATAAATACAACCTTTATATGTAAACTTGGAAAATCATTTGTTCTTCATCGTTTTATTTCAATTTATACAAGTACGTACTGTTAATGAATGAAACAAAAAACACATACGATATACAGACATTTAATTAATAAATCCCAGCGATATTGTATGAGACAACCGGTTCATATACAGTGGCACAGTTTTATACTCCATCTGATTTTAAAATAAAATATGCTTATGCTCCTGGTAGATATTGTTAACTTCCTGTATTAAGACATTGAAAAAATTTAAAAAAATGATAATAACACTGGAAATTAGCACTCAGATTGAGTTTAAATCTTAATTTATAATAGAACTGGGTGTTCTTTTAGTGTCTCAGGCAGTTGTACGCAAATGAAATTTTAAATCCTATGGGAGGATACTTTGGAAATAATTGGTACTTTAATTTGTATTACGATCGTGTGAATCAAACTATCATACAAAAAGAAGATGGCGTGTGTTATTTCATTGGTATTTAAAGTAATCCTAGAAATTTTCTCATGTAAATTTGCAGTGTGGAAATTTAATAGACCAATCTAGGAGATTCGAAACATTTGACAAGAGAGTTTAAAACTATTAACAACAGTATCTATAATCCGTATTTTTTAGTTTTGAACTATTACAGGCAAAAATATTTTATTCGAAGTCACCCCATGACTACTGACTCAAACGTGTTCACATTGTTTGTGTTAATACAGGGACAACGCTATTATTTGTGAAGTTTGTAGCTGATATCGATTATTGAAGTAGCCCGGCGCCACAGGGAGTTTTACCAGATGTTTCCTCATTTTGAATTTTTAATAAGGAATCATTTTTTTGTGTATATAATTATTGTTTGTAAATACATTTTTCCATTAGTGTCACGTTAACTGGATAAATAATATATTTTTCTTACTACTCCCTGTATTTATTATGTTTATGTAAAGTATAAAACTTTTAATATTATTTACAAAGTTTTTATTCAATATAAGTAATGAGATCTGTAGCAATTTTTATAAATACTGATTTCCCAAAAATCACATCATTAGGCTAGACATAAATGATATTTTACATTGCTTAGTTTAGTTGTATTTTAAGGTATGATTTTTTGGAAATATCACTAATTTCAACCAAAAATTGTGTTTCGATTTGATAAGGACGGCACTGTGACATCTCCATCATCAACAATTCGACCAAAATCGAAAATAAAAATTAAATAACGTTCAAGGTTTAATTCAAATTGCAATATCTAGTATAATTGCTGTCATGAGATGCAATCAATACATACATGTTAACGCAATTTCATAAAGTTAAACAAACATTCTGTTTCATTCAAGTTTCAGAAATCTAGATTTAATGCCTTAAGTGAAAGTTCGGATAATCTGGCACTACTTCCAGTCCAACATCTGGATACATTCCAACATTTACATTTACACCTGTAGAATGTTTCATTCTTCCTTCAGAATCGTAATAATGACGTAGCTGATGTTTTTCTTTCCTTTCAGTTCGACTTCATTATCATAAATTTCTCTATATCAAAATATTTGTGATATTTATAAAATTGGAGCACCCTTGGCGCGATTCTGTCTCTCAAGTAGGTACATATAAATTTATTATTATTAGACAATTCATATCAATATTCTGCTGTGATTTATTTACAGTTCTTTATAATAAGTGTAGAATATTAATTTAAACATATTGCTTGTCGTAATGTTCAAAACTGTTAATCCAATTGTACTGAACATTAATCTACTATACTTCATTTTATAGATATTTAAACCATTTTAAAACAAGTGTCTGCGGAAACTTCTGTATATGTATATATATTTTACAATTATTGATACCTAATACGTATGACAAATTTTTATACCGTATTCATTTTTACTGCTCACATTCACATAAAAATTCATCTTCCGCAATACCTACCTTTCTTGAACTACCTAATCCTATTTATGTACCTGATGAGGTTCTATCTTCACATATTTTACCGTCTAGAAACTCCATCGAAATTTCTGTGGCATTATAAACATCAGCAGATTTAAGCTGTGTTAGGTTTTTGAAGCGCGTCAGTATGGTCTTGAGCGTACATCCTTTTGATTCTGATCGTCTCCGAAATTTTTCTCCGTGGTTGAAATCAGTTGAGCTAGTTGCGCACTTTGTCCTTGCTGTAGTTTATCTTCACCATGGGCAATTGTCTTTTGGGGATCATCGCCTGGTTGATGGACGCCTAATTCAGCTCCTCATTCCGTTACTTAGTTCTTCTAGTCCGATCTACCAACAGTACTAATCCTTTCTAAATCTCATTGATACCTGGAAGACTCATTAGGTTCATCGTCAATTCTTTTAGGGTATCTTCGACGAACATTTCTAAAATGACTTAGCCACGGTTAAAATCTTTACCACCTTCATTATCTTGTCGCATAATCCATTAAACTGTTACCCTGTGTTTCTGCGTAAACCCCTTCTCGTCTGAGATAAGAACATACCTTTCAACTGAATTTCCATGGTCCAGTGAAACTACTCTCATCCCTGGTCTAGTCAAATTCATCACCGTGTCGATTTTTATCGCACGGAGAAGGGCTTTGTTGCACTTCCATATGACACTGAGTCACAAAATTGTTTGGATTTCGGTATCTTCAATGGCATCCATAAAACGTTGGACAGCAATTTACATCTGGGTAAGTTAGATATATATCGTCTAATTTCGGCACAAAACTTCTTTTTTCTAGAGTTTTGTGGTCGTGTAAAGAATGGTAAAATTGATTTAACGACTTGTTGCCACATCTTTGTCATAAATCAAGAAAAAATCACTCTGTTGTTTTACTGAAATGCTTTGGAATCATTGTAGGCTAAAAGTTCTCCAAAAATTACTCTGTTGTTTTACTGAAATGCTTTGGATTCATTGTAGGCTAAAAGTTCTCCGAGAAATTCCAATTTGTTGTAGATGCTTTTTGAGTGCCTTTTCGATGCTTTCCCCTCCGTCTTTATGCACTAAAAACAAATCATTTCACCTTGTCTTCGGTCCGCGCTACGTTGATCTCTTGAATTTCTATCGATCTGTGTAGCGCAATAACCTGAATGGCAATCGGTATCAATTAAGAGAACAAAGTACACTACGAATGCGGTCAAGAATATAATCTATTTCTGAACAAAGGCCGCCTGCTTGTTGGTCATTTGTTTGTGTCTTATGCGTCTCTCGAAGTCTGGCAATTCTCTTAATAGCAATTTCGGCATTCTGCTAATTCATTTCTTCCCCTTATCTCTTGCCGCATGGCCGACGGAATTTGGTATTGCTTAGACAACGTCTGTTATTTTTGCTGTTTGTTATCCAGGAATTTGTTCTGTTATCTATAAGTGACATGCCCTTAATGCCGCTCGATTGCCCTCTTTGGCACTTTTAGGTTGCTCAGCGATTATCCAGTAAAGTTAAGCAGGACGATCTATAGTATTCGATTAATGCATACGCCAGTTCTGACATAAGAACGTGAAGATTTCGTATGTCAAAACTGACCGGATGCATTAATAGAATACTCTAGAACGTCCTGATTAACTTTCCAAAGCCAAGTTAGAATGATGTTCTTCTTCGGCAAATTTTCGGTTTTAATTCTTTCTTCTATGTCCTGAAAAGTCAAACATGTCCACTTCTTCCAGGTCACGGATTTATGTTTCAGTTGGGGCTACGGCACATACATTTTCTTATTGTTATATTCATTAGACCTTATTCAGTTCTGTTAACATAATCTATAAGTAAGTTCGATAACATCAGCAAATGATGCCCCGTGTTCTATTTTGTTGAAAGCAGACAAATTGTAGGTTTTATGATTAACATGGTGTTATATATTCTATTTTAAAGTCAGATTTTTATTAGTTTATATTTTTCAACATTCGTTTGATCCGGCTTCTTAAATAACAGTATTTGGGGATTTCCTCTTTAACAGAGATTGCACTTTTTCTTAATTTATCATTTCCATCAGTGCCTCACCATCTCCTGGTGAGCTACAATTCTTCATATCTCTCAGTACATACCTTTGCCTTTCAGTTGTTATATTTTGCATTTCTTCTTTCGTTTGACTCCACATGAATTATTTTTCTTTTCTGTATTGTTTATCTTTGTATCGTACAGAGCTGTAAAGAATTGTTCTGTTTCTCTCATGATTTCTCTAATTTCTTCTGTTTTCACCTGTTAAACTAGTAATATATCGCTCAACTACAATTAATAAATAGTACTCATCTTAAATTAAGCATTTCGCATCTTTCAAACATATTTCATACCAAAATTAATATCAGTTTAATAGTTAAACATTCTAATTCCGGTACAAAAAAAAGTTAAGTGTCAAAAATATTAGATACCAATATAGAATAGATCACAATTTCAGCAGTTTCCAATTAAAAATAAGTTTAGATACTGATTTTTTACATTAAACATTTAATGAAACTCAGTATTTGACAATCGAAACCTAAGGTTTCATATTTTCTGTACTAATTTACAACCACAAAAGATCCAATTTCTTAAATTTAATTTATTGAAACTATTAGTTCGCAAATTAAAAATTACAATAACATTCATATCGTCGGTGAAATTGTTTTAGACGGAGATGTCACTGTTGTCGAATGGTACTCTTGATAATGTGTCAGTCAGATGGTGGTGGTAAAGCGGGAAGAAGCGCGAGGAGATTGAGCGGCCGGCCTACATTCACAGAAAAATCTACAGACTAAAATAGTACCTACCTTTAGTCTGTGTTACTAGTTCTTTCTACCTAAGCGATAACAAGTGAACGACCCTGTAGAAGAGCGTCTGGCAAAAGAGCGCTGGACAAAATTCAACGTAAGAGCATTTAGAATAAAAGCACGAATGTTGACATTAATAGATAATTGAATCTTCATTTTGCATAGACTCCTCCAACTATTAAACCACGAAATTGTATCCTCAATGGGTCAGTCAATTGAGGCAGTGTTTTTCCTTTCTGTGTTGCTTGATTTAATAATTATCTTCAATTATATATCATCATTCACGTTACATAAATATTAGTGCGCTTCTCAATTCTGAACGGAAAAGAAAATTGACATGAAATTATGTGTTAATTTCTGACATAGTAATACAGAACCTGCAGATATCTTAACACCATGGACATTTGAAAAGACAATAATGAATTAAACTCTCTCGTTTGCACCATTCAAAGTTCGTAACTACATAAAAAAATTAAAAATGCTAGAGAATGACAGAAAAAAACAGCAATATAAACTTTCTTTTTCATTATTAATTAATAATTTTTTCATTAGTAATTTGTAATATATAGTCATCGCTGGAAACTAAACATATGCTCGAAATAATCAGTTTGTCTTTACCATAATGGTATTGTAAAAATATATTTTAATCCGTAATTAATCACATATATGTATTATCTTAATATATTTTTTATTCCTTAAAGATACTAGCCTTCTTTACAAAAAGGGTCACGTGCGAGTTGAACTCGCAAATTCATTTTAACCTGTGTATATCTTTAATAGCTTTTAAAGTACCTATGCCTTTCAAGATACAGAAAAATATATTTCTATTTCCCTTTATCTGAAGATGTTAGACCCTTTACTACTTGTTTTATTGAAATAGCATATTTTAACATATTTTAGAGTTTTTTTTTCTAATTTGCGCAAGGGTTTTGATAATAAAGATAAACTGAAAATATTCTTTGTTGATGTCCTTCACTTTGCAAGTGATAATTAATTAATTGCCTATTATTCCAGTTGGGAACTATTTGGCTACAGTCTACACGTATCTAGTACGTGAAGGTACTTGACTATTTTATACTTGCTGCGTTATAAGAGGTCCCCATATTTTATTATAATTTTTGGGTGGGTTTCCTAATCTTCTGCAAACTCGTTTTGGTCTAAATACCAAAACATCAAATGAAAACATAATGTTGATAATTTTGTTTGGTTAATGGTTTGATTAAGGCCGGTATTACATTATCAAAGATCTTTGCTAAAATCTTTTATAAAAGATTTGGTCAGATATTTTATATGAATTTCAGGACAAATTTCATTAAATGACATATTACACTACCTCAAATATTTTTTCAAATATTTTCTATTCAAAATGGGGAATGTATTGTAATTGTATGCTTGTTTGTGCTACTGTTTTTATGGCTACAGTTTCAGTGATTTTAAAAGGGAAAAATAATGTGCTCCTAGAAAGGCATAGTTTATCACTAGTGGGTTTGATAAGCAAAACTTCTTATTAGCAGTTTAACTAAAAAGATAATTCTACGATAAACTTCGGAGGCGCAAATTTTCATTCAGTGACAATTAACGTCAAAAATCTTTGATAAAAGGACGACGCTTGTAAATGTCAAATATCTTTGACAAAGATGTTTTATCAAAGATATATTTGAAGTATAAAGGATTCATTGTTTATTTCATTGTTTACTTGATACTCTTATGAACATAACGTCTTCACAAGTTAGTACGATGTATTGTTGTAATTACACAAACGCACATTCTGCTTTGCTTAGAACAACAACAGTTGGCATACAGATTGTTTTGTACAAAGAAGGTTAGAGTCCCCGGTCAAGTTGTGGTCATTTAGAGTAATACTTAAGTCATTGTACCAACGTGCCAACTGTGCTCAAAAAATGTAACATTAGCCAATTAGTTGTCGATGGTATTATCAGCAATTAAGTCGATACCGTATATAACTCTATGTTCTGCTGCATTATCCATATATTCAGTACATCTTAGCTCAAAAATAATACTACTTTGATGATAACAACAAAGTATATAAGGTGACAGCACACACCCATCCTTTGTGAAGCATCTACTGCGTTAGTTTGATATAAATATATGTAGCTCGCATACCTACTATGAAATTAAAAAGATTCCTTCCTTTTATTCGGAGTGTATTTTAAAATCTAAGCTGTATCTCAAATATATTTTTTTTGTTGGACTTTCAATTATATCACTAGCTGATGAAGATTAATTATGTTTCTTTTTTTTGTAATGTGAGTTCTTATTTGCCACTAATATTCAGAGTTCTTTAACAACTGTTCGTTTTACTTTAAATTTTCTATTGTTGTTTCTTTACCCACTTTAAGCTCTCTACTTTTAGAAGTTGGTCAAATATTTTAGATCGCCATAATCTGCCTACCAGAAAGACCTCCTTACTTAGAATGTAAAATCATGTTCTCTTCTTTAAATTTAATATATGATTATTAATACCACCGGATTGCTCATTAAAACATAACCCCAAGTATTTTTGATTAATTGTTTCTAATATTTTTTTAAAATAAATTGATACATATACAATGGAATACCGTTGTCTTTTTAAAGGTAGCCACAAATAGTTGTTGTCTACTATACTACTCTACGTGTGATTACTGATATTCTGATATTGCGGATAATGATTCTGATAGTTGTAGCTACGATAGAGATAGCTTAAAGAAAACGTTTCTAAATTACCGTGCCATAGTAATGGATACAACGTCGCGCCTCTGTTTATGGCAACTCGAAAGACACGTACTTCTCTATAAATAATCATCTATTGATATTAAAGGACGGAGTGATAATAATGCGACGATTTCTTAAACAATACTAATTTTAATTGTTAGTAAAGGCAATCAAAGTTGACATACCAAAACCCACTTTGGTTTATGAGTCACTAAAAACTCTCGTCCTGCAGCCTTTGTTTCAAATGTATCTGTAATAAATTCCCAACAAAATTAATCATTTTTATTGTCATGTTGCTACTGACGGCATGAATTTAATTTAAAGTCACAGGCTTATGTCGATAGTACTTTTTAAGCACGTCTAATTATTAATACATTACTATATTTGAACTCATTTTAAAAAATTATAATAATTATTAGATATATTACAAACTTAAATAAATTCTATAATATTGAACCTTTGAAAGGCGCTTAGATCTAAATGCTCTTATATATCCACTCAATATATATAGAGTGTGCCAAATGTCAAGCGTTTCTTTGGCCAGCGTTCTTCTTTAACAGGGTCCAGATGGCAAGCTTGTGACGTGATGGTGGTTTCCTGTCTGTGCAGGAGTTGCAAGCTGCCAATGAGACATTGCGCACGCTGCAGAACCAACTGGAGCTAGTGCCCTCGCCTTCCAGCAGTACGCTGAACGTTCTTTTGGACACGAAAGATGCTAGAATAGCTACACTAGAGCGCGAAGTAAGATTGCTAGAAGGTGAAGTGGAAAGGCTAGGCGGCAGCGCCGGAGGCGGGGGCACTCAACCTCCTACAATGGCTTCTGTCGTCCTCACGGCGGATCCAACCTTAGCACTACCGATGCCGCTAAAGAGACAAGTAAGTTTCCTGTTGAACAATGTACAAATCGGAAAGGATGGATCAGTTATTGGTAGACTGTAACTGTAACTAGGTGTAAAGACTCTCCGGCCGCTTATTGGCGCTGAGTTCAGTTTTACCACCTCACTGTCTCTCGGCACGCATGTGTCACGCATGGATAGTGCATGCCTCCGATCGTATGTGCAGCTCGACGAGTTCCGCGTCGAAATCCAACGAAGGGACCAAGAGATCCTCGCCATGGGTGCCAAAATGAAAACCTTGGAGGAGCAGCACCAGGACTACCAGAGACACATCGCCGTACTCAAGGAGTCGCTCTGTGCTAAGGAGGAGCACTATAACATGTTGCAGACTGATGTAGAGGAATTGAGGCAGCGACTCGAAGAAAAAAACAGGCTAATCGAGAAAAAGCAACAACAGCAACAGCAGGAGCGAGCTCGGGCGGCGGCGGAAATTGCAGAGATGAGGGAACATATGGACATTAAAGACAGGAAAATAAACGTTCTTCAAAGGAAGGTAAGATAAACATAGTTATATTAAAAAAGTCAGTGTCAAAGTACAAAAATATTTTTCTATGTTGCATGATTTCCATATTGCTTAATTCAGCAAAACAAGCTCATTTATGCAATTGCAATTTTTGTTCAGAAATATCGGTCCATAAATAATTTTATAAAAAATACAACGTTTGTTGGATAATCAAAATATCTAGGCCAAAAAATGAGAATCTCAAATATTTTTTATGTAATTAAAAGAATTATAAGCAAACATTATAACAAAACATAAATTAGGCATTAGTTAATTTCACAAAAATGTCACTTTTTAAGTAGCAAATCACCTACATACACTGGTAGCAGATTATGCTAGTACTTGAAAAACTTGCTAGTTCTACCATATATTAAAATAAATGTGTTTTCCACTTATACTGGAGAAACGTATTTGTTATAAATAATACCATACGCCCCTTTTTTCGGAATATAAATTTAACTTCTTCTTTCTTTATTCTTCATACTACATTAAATTACTAAACTTGCAGAATGTCAATTAAGGTGACGTAGAAGACAATCGCATATCGAACGCTAAATGTTATATTTAATTACAGAAATTCATATAGCTTTTGGGTTATTGCGAATTCGCATGTTTAACCTTCAGTTAATAATACCATAAATTTTAAAGCCGAATATTAATTCAATGTTAACTTCTACCAGTTAAAGGGTTTGAAATATCCTTAAAGTATTGTTGGTACACAAATCATCATGAAACCTCTAACCCTCCTCAAGACTTACTTTCGGCTGCTTGTGAATTGCTTCTATGTCTGTTTCTTAAAATCCTTCTCTCGCACCAATAAATCAGAATCATATCTGGTGAGCTCGTATTCTCAATCATCACTCCTAGATGTTGGTTTATGTTGTCTTATTTGATTTTAGTGTCATCTATTCAATTTTCATTTCAGGTTAATTAACTATTCTCATATATGTTGTGTTTTCCTTGTTCATTTTTATTACAAATTATTTCATGTTTTTTGTTCCACATTTCCAAGTTAATCTGCCATCATCAATACTACGTCAGCGAATGTAATTTCAGATATTGTAACTATTTTTAAAATCATGTATCCTCATCTTCTTTGTTTTCTATTCTATTTCTCTAATTATGTCATCTATAACTGTTATGAAAAGCACGAGACTCAAAAACCTCTTCCTTACCAAGCTTCACTGGTTTTTACTGTATAGGCTTTTTATAAATTTATTATTTTTCTTGGCTGTAGTGTTCCCCAAATTTTGTATCTTGGCACTCTGTCAAAAAAAAATTTTAGGTCTATTAATGCAAGTGAGCGATTTGATTTAGTGCTAGTATTTTCTTATCGCTTGCTTTATGTAAATATGTGGTCTTGGCTACTTCTTTACATACGAAAGCGACTTTGTGTGTCATTTCATTTCTTAGTTATTTATTGCCTTATTCTACTCTATATTATATTTTCAAATATTTTTATATGCATACTCTAGTATTTTTGTATATTGATAGTATTAGTGGGATTTCCCAATCGTATGGTAAAATCTCATATTTTAGTTACTCCATGTGTCTTATCATCTCGTTTCTAAGAAATTTAATAGTAATGCCTAACATTATGAGAGCCAAAATGGGTAGATATAAGACGATACATTAAGAGACAACGGAGCACAAGCCCGAGAAACAATCAAAATTTTGGAAGATATACCTAAGATATCGTAATTGAGAACATTGCAAAAACCAAAACGATTCATTACCGAACAATACTTTATATTTTATTACAAATTCAAGAAAATTACAATCCAAAAGACCACATACTGGCTAACTTTTCGAATACGTATGATGTAATCAATGTGGGATATTTCATTCTAAACCCATTCATGGTACACTATGAAGGCTGTTAAAACAGTATCTAAATATGTTTGAGGAAGCCTTCAGCACATAGAGGTGGCAAGTTTCAGTAATGATTATAAAGATTTAGGACCATAAACAAACTTGAAAAGTACAAAATTAATTTTATACTAAAAAAATCTTAAGTTGTTAATATTCATATATCGCTGCGCTGATGGTGGGATGTCAAATGGATGTATTGGGGTTGAGGATATTTCGCATAGTAGATGGAGAAAGAATGTGAATGCAATTAAGCCTCGCGAGGGGCAGGGTTTTGTCCCTAAAGTACGCCTGTCCCTACCAGCATCTTTAAGAGTTCTTGCCCGCTCCCGTCAAGGAAATTCTGATACCTATCATGTTCTTAAAATTACCAACAAGAAATAGCGATTTTAGGAAAAAGGGAATTACTTCAATATGCATGGAAAGTAAGACTACTAGTAAATAATAAATTAACAAGCACAATGACAAACACACTAGAGTGCAACTAAGAACGAAGTAACAAGAAATGAAGAACAGGTGATCAAAGCATATTTGTTGAACGATGGGAGTCTTTAAATCTAAGAGAGAGAGAGAAAGTCAAAAAGGTAGCAAAAGAAGTTTACGGAAAGAACTAAAAACTGAGTAAATGGAAAGGTCTGAAGATTTGGAACGAAATAATCGAGTACGACTTAAGAACAAAACATACGTGAGGGATTAAAAAAGTCTACAGACATGCCAAAATCACGACATCTGTTTTCCCCGTAGACAAATAATTGCACATAAGTAATGAGAATCCTAACCACAGATAAATTTGAAAGAAACATAGAGACAGACATCAACTGTAGAGACACTACAGAGAGGCAATGACATCCCTAAACAAAGATTAACACGAAAAAGCAGACACTAACAACATAAACAAAATAGAATGATACAGCATATAAACAACTGTGGTTTTGATGAATCGACAAATTTGACCAATAAAAATTCATACTGTAGGCAGTAAGAGACCAAAGACAAACATTTCGGCCACTAAAGCAATCTGTAAGGAAAAGAAATAGCTAATAAAGTAGCAGTAATGAAAAATCAAATAAGCTATAGAAGATCAACAGAGCCGAAAATAAAGATAATCTAATAATAATGAAGAAAAATTATATTTGTAAATTTGAAATAACTCATTCTATGGAAAACTGGTAGCTTGCTGATTTAAATGATTCTATAGAAACTCAGAACCAATACTTATCCAAGTAACGAATTAATACACTAACTGACTACCAAGCAGCAAGAATCAGTCCTATTGAAGTGACTCTTGTACAAACTATAAACTTTCCCATAATTCAACATTTCAACTAGACACAGCGGTATCCATTCAATGTTAATCAAATGAAGCTGAAGCAGTATGAACGTCTTTGACTAAAAATTGTATTATATTTAGCAATGTCAAAAATACTTACTTTGCAAAACTAATCAGAAAACATATCATACAAAAACAACTTACAAGGTAGTATGACACAAGTTGGTATCCAAATGTCGTGAAATCAATTATTCGTGACGCTTTTCGTGCTAAATTCAAGGTACTTGTTGACAATATGTCGGCGATAGTGACACGGATATCCTGATAAAAAACCTGGACCGATATGCTACCATCGAACAACAAAATTATCTCTTTTGGGGGTGCCATCTATCAGAAATTCCAAATACAAGTTGATTGCAATTTTCAGGTAAATCTATAATGACAGACCAAATTTCATTACTTTTCACTTTGAACCCAGGGTGCCGACAAAATGCTCTGAGCATTTTTAGAAATTTGAATGGGATTGAAACCTCGTGTGAATATAGTGTCGAAGTTACCTTTGTTTTCCTTATTGGGTTCCTAGAGTCACGATCAAATTTAAGATATGCCCGTGATGTAAACAATTCTGGGGTAAAAATAGATTTTCATATCCATTTTAAATGTAAACTGTATGCTCAGTAGGCAGAGAAACACTATCCAAAAACAGAAATAAAGATATAATCATGAGCATGATCACTTCTTTGGAGACAATAGCAATAATCATAGATTAGTCTACTTGTACAGAACTACACCATTCAATCTACGACTTTCGTTTACAATTTTCCCCATTATAATGAATTTCTACTATATGATCCTGTGGATATTTCTCAGTCTGGTCAGTTTTGTTGTTCTGGCAAATGAAAAACTTAAACACGTACTTCATTTGAAAGGGTGTTGACGATGAATCCGGCACATATTTCTTGCTTTGTCCGAAACCTGTTTCCTGCCACATCGTAGCGCTGTCACTTCTTTTATGATCAGCTTTCTCCAAATTGTTTGAAATGGCGAATGTAGCACCACCTTAGTACTGTTTTTGAGCACGATTATCCAATTTCTCGTTTATGGGCTTGAAGTGCTGGCTGCTCTTCCAAATGGATAGAAAGATTTATCCTGACTCGACGAAAGAACTGCTCTCACTGTTGTGGTTCAGCTTGATAGAAATTCATCATTTCATTGAGATGAACTTTGACAGCAGACTTCTTCCAATCACCCGGTAAAATCTCTCCAAAAAGGTGTTCATTAGCTAAGATTTGAAATCCAACGCAATTTCGGAATCATTGGCTCCGTTTATGTTGTTATCGTCGACGATTTCTATCCCCCTTGGACTACATTGAGCTAACCGATATTATCACCATAAGGAATAAAACAACTCCGGCCGTTATTTCTTATTTTAGCCATATTCATCATCTCGGTGGTCTTATAGGTGGTGTTGATGATGATGAGGAGCTTCAGTTTCTCACACAGCTCGTAAACAAGAGACTTTATTTGGTTATTAATTTACTAATTTGGAGAGGCCTTGTGTGCATGGAATTGTTTTTTCTTTAGGAGGATCTTACAGTGAACTGTAGATAATTGTGGTCGTAAACATTATTAAAAAAGTCTAAATCAAATCTGGTAGATTACAAATCACGAAATAATTAGCAAATCTTGGCAGCTTAAACAAATAATTTATATTTAAAAAAGAACCGACTTCAGCTGACTTAAAATAAAAACAGTTTAGAAACCGTGTGCAATCAATCACTATTTTCAGCCATATCTTCTTTTTTATCTGATTTAATTAAGGTACAATTCAATTAAAAATTTTAGCGTATTCTTATCTCTTTTTCTTTCTTTTTCTCCCTCTCTCTTTCCCCTTCTCTAATTTTTAGTCTTTGTTTATATTTTCCAAATATATTTTAACTTTTTTATTTTTTTTATTATTTGGAATGTAACTAATTCACTCTATATTGCGTCCACACTCTATGTGCGTCTGTGTATAATTTATTGGCCTATCATTTTCTGAAGCATCCTGTACAACTATAATTCAACTCAACAAAACATTACAACGGTCCTGATAACTTGAAAACCACCCTGTATAAGTACAAATCCTCTCCACACTATTTACTTCTATTTTTCTATTGTTTAAATTATTCCTGTATACCATTGATTTTTACTTCGCCCCATATGTCTAGTATTCCATTTATGCAACTGCTCATGGTCTACCCTTATAACAAAACTCACCATTTTGAACCACATTTTATGACTATAAATTTCCTCTACCATTTATTTTAATCACCCGGTATATGCAACTGCTTCTAATTTTTTTTAACGCATGTCTATAATTATACCTCGTCCTACGTCCTATAATTCAAATATCCTAACTGCTTATGCTTATATAACAAATTTTTGATACACCCTCAATAACACTAATTTTACCCCACCCTTACTTCAAACACCTTGTCTAAGCAACTACTTATGTTCCAAACTATATAACTTTTTGAAACCGCCCTGTATAACTGTAATTATACTCCATCTTATATTTCAACCATCCTGTATACTCACCTGCTGTATTTATTCGCCGTTCTATAACGCGAATATCCACTCTGTATAACTATAGTTTTGCTCCACTCTTACTTCAACGTCTTGTATACGCAACTACTTATGTGCTATCCATTACAATATTTTTAGAAGCACCCTATATAACATTCAATTTCAACTTATATTTCAACCATCCTATGTATACAATTGCGTATGTACTACCTAATATTACATACACGCACGTAGACATCTTGAACCGTATTCCACGCAGAAGAGATCGCCGGACTAACAAATGGAATATTTTCGGCAATTTTACGTGACGGAACTTAACTTGGTCTCTAAAATAAACTGACTTCAAAAGCATCCAAATGAAAATCATTACAAACACCCTGTACGACATACTTTCATGGCATATTTTGACATTTAAACAAGATATTTATGATGAAAAATTAACATTTACCATGATGTTTACAGTTTTTGTGCATATATTTTTCCGATTTTCAGAAAAATGGTATGTTTTTCGTTATAGAAAAATGTATGGAATCAAGCTGGAACATATCTTTATATAATACAATTTATAATATTCAAATTGCGTTTTAGCCGTTTTAGAGAAAACAGTGCAGATTCACTCAAAATCGGTGAAATCTAGTCCCTTATTTACTTTATTTTCTAATTTTCTAGAAAATCGTAAATATCATGTTATAGACAATTATATGGGACCTTTCTGTAATGTTCCTTAATATAATGTAGTTTAATCATCAAAATTGCCCAAGCCGTTTTTGAATAATCGCTCGTCATACATAAAAAAAAGTTGTAGACGAATTGATAACCTCCTCCTTTTTGGAATTCGGTTAAAAAGTAGGACTTCTTAACAGATATTCTACCCTGAATGACGTAGTTCTGAACACCTTTTAAAATGGTGTGTATAGTGTCTTTTTTCCAAGAAGTGAATTTATTATATTGGTTTTTTCGTATTAGAACAAGATGTTGTAGTACAAAATGCAAGAGGTATCAAATAAGTGTAAAACTGAATTTGGTTCCAAATAAATGGTAATATAGCTAGTTTCAATTATAAATATATATTGATGAGATTGAGAAATGGAAAATTATGTTGCAAGCTAGAAATAATTTAACGAATTTTTATCTTGCAAATCAGGTTTATAATTTTGTGTGAAATATCAACTTATTGAGTAACTACATTATTTTTGTACTTTGAAATGAAAAATATTGACGAATTTCGATTTTGATAAACTCAAAAAATACGTATATTATAATATAATCGTTTTTGTTAAGGTTGAGAATTTAGAAGATCTTCTGAAGGAAAAAGACAACCAAGTAGATATGGCTAGAGCCCGTCTCTCCGCAATGCAAGCACACCACTGTTCCTCCGAAGGTGCTCTTTCGTCTTTAGAAGAAGCCATCGGAGACAAAGAGAAACAAATGAACCAGCTCCGAGATCAAAGAGATCGAGCTGAGCAAGAGAAGCACGAAGAAAGGGAACTACACGAACGCGAGATAGCGGAATACAAAATGAAGATCCACTCTCTCAACAGTGAAGTAGAAAAACTGAACGCTAGATTAGAAAGAGCACAAAACGATCGCGATCGCTTGGAAGCGAAATTAGAAAGTTCTCAGTCAGAATTGGGCAAGTCCAAAGCTGAGTTGGACAAGGCAGCTGTTGAGGTTGGCCGAAGTGGGGCGGACTGGGAAGCCGCTAGGCAACGATTAGCACGACTAGAATTAGAAAACGAACGACTGAGGAGTGACTTAGAAAGATCGCAAGGCACCACCACCACCACCACTTTTGGTAGAAATATTTATAGTAGCTCCCACGAACTCGATAGAGCTCAGGAAAGAGCCGATAAGACGTCTTCTGATCTGAGAAGGTTCGTTATGTTATCAACTAGTTAATCTATATATTGACGTTATTTTCTTTTCAGATGTCAGGCAGAACTGAGAGTGACTCAAGCCGACAGCGAGCGTGCGCGGCAAGAAGCACGTGACCTTCAAGACAAACTCGAAAAATCTCAAGGCGAAGTATATCGATTGAAGGCTCGCCTCGAAAATTCCCACCAAGAGCAGGCAAGCTTGCGAGACGAACTTGAAAGAGCGCATTCTGCTACAGCAAAGCTAAATGCCGACAAGGACAAAGCCTCTGCCGAACTAGAAAAAATCAGGGAAGAAATGGAACGTGTATCCTCGACTTTGGGAAAGTCCCAACTTCAACAAGACAAACTGCAGAACGCCTTAGACAAGACGCAGACGGAACTAGACAAGTTGCAAGAAAAGTTAGACAAGTCACTTGGAGAGACCAGAAGGGTAATTACTGTATACTTAATCCTAACAACAATAATGTTATATAATTAAATTTAAAATACAGATTAGTATTAATTAATATAATATTTCACAAAAAATATAGTTGTGTTGTTGCAATAAGCTATTCAGTTTGTTAATAATGTTGGAATCCATCCGTTTGACCCCAAATATAGGAAATTGGAAATGGAAAATTGCTTCAAATCTATGCATTTTTCTCCATTATTTTGAATGGCTAGATGTTATGATACATATATACAGTGATGGGCAAATGTGTGGAACCAAGCAAATATCTCTGGAATTATTAGAGATATCAAAATGAAATTTGGAAGTTGGATACTGCAGTAGATTGCCTATTTGTTTTTTACAATTTTGAACTTCCTGTTTTACCGGAAGTAATGTCGATTTTAAAATTTGCAATGAAACACCCTGTATAGTATTTTAGTTTCTGATGAAACATTTTATTGCGAATACAAAAATATAGGGTTTGATATTGTTTACTTCAATACCTACCGAGATATTAACAGAAAAGTGATTAAGGAAAGGAAAAATCTAATATCCATTAACGAAATACATAATCATAATTATTAACTAAATCTAAGTGATTTTCAAAACATTGAAACTTAACTTAACTAAACTAAATGTATTAGATGTTCAAACTGAGCACCGTTTACTTCTTGACAATAAGCAAGTCGGTTTTTAAATTCTCTAGTAACATTAGCTATTACTTCAGGTGTAATTCTCTAGATGTCTTGAGTTATTCTTGCAGTTAATTCTTGCAAATTATTTGGTCTATCAACATAAACCTTAGACTTTAAGTAACCCCACAGAAAATAGTCTAGTGGATTAAGGTCGGGACTTCGTGCCGGCCATTCATAAGTACCCCTTCTTCCAATCCATCTGTGATTAAATGTCCTATCTAAATGATCTCGAACAATGCGAGCGTAATGAGGTGGAGCTCCATCTTGCTGAAACCAGATATTATTTGGTAATTGTCCACTTACCTCCAATGCCGGAATAACTTGTGTCTCCAAGAGCTGTAAATACCTATCTCCGTTTAAAGTTTCTTGTAGGAAGAAGGGTCCCACGATTCTGTTGCTATAAATGCCGGCCCAAACGTTCAATTTTTGGGGATGTTGTGTATGAGCCTCTTGTACCCAATTAGGATTACTTTACGACCAGTAGCGGCAGTTATGTCGATTAACCGTACCATTTAAACAAAATGTAGCCTTGTCTGAAAACACCACATTTCTTATAAAATTATTATCAGGGTTACAAATATCCATCGTTTCACAAATATGCAAACGTCTGTCGAAATCGTTTTCGGAGAGTTCTTGAACGAGGCGAATTTTGTATGGATGATATTTTTCTCGCCTTAATATCCTTCCTACTGAACGATGGCTAATTCCATGCATATTGGCGAGGTCGGTAGTAGATAAATGAGGATTTTCTTCCAAAGATATAGCAACATTTTGAGCTACATCTTCATTACTTGCACTTTTTAATCGTCCACTTTTTGGTAAATTGCTAACTGTTCCACTTGTGTCGTACCTTCGCAAAGTTTTCGTCACTACTGAACGGGATATTCGTGTATTCGGATGAACAATGTTAAAAAGGTCACAAACTTCTTGATACGTCCTTTTCCTCTCCCCATACCCAATCATCATTAATATTTCTATTCTTTCTCTTTCACTTAATTCGACCATTTTACGATCAAATTAAAACAATACAATCTTTTTACGTTAAAATAAAAAAAACTAATAACTTATTTTCACAACTACTGTCACCTCTGCAATGAATTTTATGGACTACTAAACTTGATTCAGATTTAATTTGCCCCTGATTTAAACAAACACACGTTTATTCGACTATGGAACAAGCAGTGCTGTTGGCTGTGACGGTAAAATGCCACCGTTTGGCCAATAGAAATACAAATCCTTACCGAGCGGTTTGTTTATATCGGGTGTAAATGAAATCTGAACCGAGTTTAGCTACCATCGAATTTTTCCTTTCCTTAGTTACTTTTCTGTTAATATCTCGGTAGGTATTGAAGTAAACAATATCAAAATATTTTTGTATTCACAATAAAATGTTTCATCAGAAACTAAAATACTATACAGGGTGTTTCATTGCAAATTTTAAAATCGACATTACTTCCGGTGAAACAGGAAGTTCAAAATTGTAAAAAAAATTGGAAACAAATAGGCAATCTACTGCAGTATCTACCTTGCAAATTTCATTTTGATATCTCTAATAATTCCAGAGATATTTACTTGGTTCCACACATTTTCCCATCACTGTATATATGATAAAATATCTTAATTGACTACTCTCTTCATGATCCCTACATATATTTGGGCCTATTTTTTTTCTTTGGTTGTAGTCCATACCACATTATGATATTATTTATAGTAGACGCCACTCGCGGAACCAGGGGGTGAGCTAAGGGACTACTCCCCCTCCCCGCCAAATCATCTTAGTAGTATGTGTTTATTGTCCTAAAATCAACCTTCAGTGACGTCCTCCCCAACGAGATCAAGCCCCCCCAAATGACAATCCTGGATCCGCCCCCTGGTAGGTGACTTGGGACTGCGGTCATACATCAAAAGATGCCGGTTTTTTCCGACATTCAAAATTTTCAGCCTCAAGTGTCCCACTTCTTATTCCGTACAAAGATTGAGAGAAAACACGACGAAGATGAATAATAATTTTATATAATTAAGGATCAAGAAATTTAAGACAGTAAATGTTAGGATAGGACTCATCTTGCGCATGAACTAGCGACGTTTCAACACCTAAAATAGATGGTTTAATATGAAATTGTCAGTCAGTGCATTGAACCTAATAGATGTCGGTGACATCTACCGTCTATTGAGTAATTTAAGTATATGAATCTTGAAAGATGGTTCGAGTGTTTTATATAAAAACACATAAGTAAATATATATACAGATATATATCCACATATTTAGAACTATATCATTCAACGTTGAATGATATAGTTCTAAATATGTGGATATATATCTGTATATAATACGAAATTACCTATTCTAAAGTAGATTCTGAATAATTGAGAAGGTAAATAACTATTTTGGGTTTACACTCATCACAATGATTACTGAAAAATTCAGATAAGTTTGGTAATTGAAAATTAAGGTGTAGTATCTAAGGGTAATTTATGGGAACGGCCCGGAACACTATTGTCTCCTTATAGAAAAACTCTCTCACAGGATTTAGTAATAGAAAGTAGGTCTATGGATTTGTCAACTAGTTTTTCTGGATAAAAATGTTTGAATGTACATTGTATGACACTAAATTGTGTGATGGGTATGACATTTCGATTCCTTGTAATTGGTAATTCATTGATTAATTGACTTCGATGTTTCCTTTTTCATGTTCACTTGACAGGATTTGTTGCCATGATACCGCATTTTCCATATATGGTCTAATTTCTATATTAATTGACAACGTGTAGACAATTTCTTTTATTTTCTTTTTCATAGTAATACCTTTTTCTTTCTCAGTCCATTTTGCGTACCTATACCATTATGCGTTAGTACATGATTTGCTAATCTTGACATGTCTAAATGTCTTCTTGAAACGTTGTATTGCTGTTATTTTTTTCTTATTTGGAGGGGTCTTGATGTTTTACGGGTATATGTTTTCCCGCAGGCACAAGGCCCACTGTACCCAGAATTTTTGAAACTTTGAGTAGAGTTCTCTAGACTCTCGAGACTCTCGAGTTGTTGAAACATGGAAACTGGCAGTCAAGGTCATGAGATTTGCCATCCATGAATTTATTTCTACCATGCTATCTCAAGTCTTAAGTTATAAACAATTCTAGTCCTTTCGTAAGCATCTAAGGCACAATGGAAATTTTACCGACTGAACTCAACTTGTAATCAGTAATTGGGTCACAAGAATTAATCTTTGTGAGCAAAGCATCCACGTATTTCAAATATAACATGTCCTCATAATGTCATCGATTATTGCTCAAAGTAAAATGAAATTAGTAGTGTATTAAATCACAAGTGAAAATAAGCCTTTATTGGTAAGCCCAGTATATATTAATAATGTGATTATAGATTCAGTTGGAGAAAGAAAAAGTAGGATACGAATTAGAGAACGTCCAGTCGCAATTGGACAAGGTTCTAGCCCAGTCTGCTCGACTTCAGAAAGAAAAAGAGACAATACAAGTGGATGCAGACCGTCTAAGAGATAAATACGAAAAAGCACAAGTAAGTACTGTGATAATTGTTAATATGAGTTGTAAATGTCGTTTCGAATGATGATTAGTACTAGACTATTCAATGAACAATTTCTAAGAAGTGTATAGTTTAAGTTGCGCCTATTATGCTTGAGAAGTTTTCAGTTCCAAAATATTTGGCTATTTTACGAGTTCGTCTTAAGATACTTCGTAAACCCCGTACAGTCCTCATCTGATGATTCCTGTTGGAATTTGAGGAAAAGAAATTATTTTAAAACTGGAATTTATGAGCAATTTTTCACTATACAGTTCATCAGTTTATTTTCATCAGTTAATCAAGATGGCTTGTAACAATATGCAAATATCGTAAACCTATTTGAACTGTTTTGTGAAATGGGCGAAGCTATGGTGTTGACATCATCGTTAAGCTTCACTCCATTAAGCTGATTAACAATTTTGTTAACAATTATATCAAGTTGTCATGCATTCATTAACTTCTCGTGGCGGTTATATTTAAATTATTAACCCCATTGCTTATTGTCGGAGATTTCATTTGTATCACGAGATTGAAAACCACAATCAAGCCCGCACGGCTTTAAATCGATATCAATTGTTGTTTTCCAACACGGATCAACAACTTTATTAACTTTTTTTTCTACTCGTAATTATCTAATTCTTCACTAAATTATACAAACACACCTTTACCTCTAGTCATGCATCTACATCTAAATAGGTCGATGAGCTTATGTTATTTTGTCACGTATTATAACAAACATTTCATCCTGTAATGTCTCGTTGCAAAAATTAATTATCTTAATATAGTATACCAACCGAAAATCTTTAAACATCAAACATTTTTTAAATAAACTAGAAAATATTTTTCTGAAACAATTTAATCAATTTAATAAATCATAATTTGATAATCTTCACTTGTTTATTAAAATGTATAATCAGTGTCCATAACTAAGTTTGATTCGAAAATCAGGGCAAAGCTTAGTTTTGCTTTTAGTTAGGTTCTTCCCAGCTACTGCTTTTCTTTGTGAGTGTATTCTAGTACTGCCCCTTGTCTTATAAACTGTACTCCTTATTCCTTTTCTTATAAGAATATTTTTGCATTCTCTGCTTTCACTACTTGTCTTTATCTTGTCCATGTGTCTTTTCTAATTCTGTTAATGTTCATATATGTGCACTAAGATTCCACATTCACTTGTTTTCGTATTTGTATGTTCTTAATTTCCTTCATTGCAAGGAATGAAAAACTACGTGTTCTATTTAGTTGCCTGGTGGTCATTGTTAAATGATTCTTTGATTCGATTAACATTTGCACCGTATGCACTGATAAATGTTTTTATAACTCATTCGTCATATTTCGTTCTATGATAACAAATCTTTCTATGTGTCTTATTGAGTATGCACCCTACTCATGCAGTGGCTCTTATAACGTCATTTATTTTGCTATACATATACGAAAATTCCACTCCGTTTTCAATCGATCGTGTTTTAGTTTCTTTTTGAAACTACCCTTCCTTTTTTTGACTCCTCAGAGTTTCCACATTCGATGGTCCAATGTTCTGCTGACCTGTTTATAATTTTAAGTGTTTCAATTTTTAAGCTACGTGCTATATTAATAGATTCTTCTAAAGCATTTTCTTGTTCAGTTTGGCCGCCAGTTTACTTTCTTTCGCTGATTTATTCTTTTACCGTACGACTAATAAGTATTCCATTTCGGATTTTCATTTAAGTTTTTCTCCTTATTTGTTTTCTATAACAGATATATATTTAAAAATCATCACTGGGTAAACTGTAGTACAAACAATTTGAAAAAATTACCCGGATTATTGGTTGTCTCTCCAATATGATCCACCAGTCTTCCTATGAACAAATATATGTTTTGTATTTTGTGTTGTGGAGACGTTGCAACTCCAAGCCTTGAAACTTCCTCAACAATCATTTCGAAATTAGTCTTGTAGACATCTCTTGGTTTTTGCTACTTGTGAAAATTGATAAATATTTGATTTAGTATGCAAATTTCTGCACAAAGTGCACATTTTATTGTTGTTTTTTTCTAGCAGAACTTATGTAAAAAAGTGTATTTCCGTCAAAAAAATTTGAGATTTTAATACCCAAATGAATGTCACAAACGGTATTTGTTTAATTGAAATTAAAATGAATTTTCACCTAGTAAAGTAAAATAGAGGCACACTTAGCTTCAATGACATTATTTATCATTTATTTTAGAGCACAATAACTCGACTACAGAAAGAACGAGACAGTTTCTATCAGGAAGTTGAAGACATCAAACAACGAATGGACTACCAAAGTATGCAAGGAGCTAAGATGCAAAGAGAACGAGCAGAACAAGAAACAGAAATGGCGCTCTTAAAAGAAAGATTAGAAAAAGCCAACAATTCTGCGACGAAACTTCAAATCGAGAGAGACGACGCCATTACAGAAGTGGATATATTAAAGGAGAAATTAGAGAAAGCTATGTATTCGTCTCAAAAAGCACTAGACGAAAAAGACAATGTGCATAAAGAACTAGAAAAAATATTAGAAAAGTATGACAGGTAAGGCATTGGTGAAGAATTTTAAAATTACAGTTGATTAATGTTCTTTATGAGGCATTTTTATGCAAAACTTAGGGTATATGATGCTGATTTCTAGTGTTATCCTTTTTACATACAATATAGAACATTTATGTATTTTTTTCTTTCAGAAAATGTGTCCTGCGACATAGTTTTGCAATTCCCAAGATTTTGTCAGCTTCGAATTTTTAGATATTTTTCAGTGCATGAAATAATGACATGTCATTCTTGATATCCATCACACATCATTTTTCATTTATACGATATACAAACAATAATTAATATTAAATTATATATGTTGTTTCTAAGTGTCATCATGCCATATTAAAATTTTTTAAATGTTTCCAAAATAATTGTCATTCATCGCACACTCCATATTTTATTCCAAGCCCTCGCATTGCGCGCATTTTCTTGTATTCATGTTCTTGTAGCCTCATTAGTTGCCAAATTTTATTATCGTACTAGATGAAGAGCCAGTGATTTCCATATTTCATATTAATAATAATATTGATAATGTTGTGTATGTGATAACGTATTTGCTATAGAAGTTTAAAATTTTCACAAAAAGGTAACAGTTTACAATAAACAGTTAATATATATTTTTTTATTTTCCAGTGTGTATACATTTTGAATTCTGTCATCGTGTTTATTCATTTCATCGCATATTGAAATTATTATATTGGAAAACCTATTAAGTAAGACTTTAGACGACTGAAATTAGGGAGATAACTGATGCTAACAAAATAGTTTCTTCATAAAGGTAGAGAAAAATATAACCCCTATAATATATTTAATTTACGTCTACTACTTCTTGAATAACGTTGTATCAGTTCGCAAAAAAGATCCGACTTCAGCTCTCGCACATAATCATATCCAAACAGAACACTCTCTCAACTTCGAAGACAGTAGGACTATTATGTCCCTCTATTTCCTTCGTAATAGTCAGACTAAACCAATCAGAACACACCCACCAACACCCAACCAATGACCACACAGCCCACTCTTCACGTGGCATGCCCTTCTAATCGAACTACAAATAAACGAAACAAAGCAGATTCACTCTCAGTTCAGTGAGACTTAGGGAGTAGGCAGATGTCGTATTTACATCTCGCGTCTTCTCAGATTTACCGATATGTATCAAATACATAAAAATATAATAACTTATGAAGATACCCTGACCAGAAACAATGTTTGTCTTGGATACAAAGGAATGACACCTCCAAGAGAGTAATTAGGTAGTTTTTCTGAAGTCGGTGCCAAGTTAAAGTGATAATAATTTGGCAAGTACATTTATAAGGTGTACTTCGCAACTTCGCTGTTCAACTTGGCACAAGAAAAAGTATTTAATTGTTGCAGTGAAAAAATATTTCATGCGTTTTAGTTTTGTTTTTTTTTTTTATATTTATTTTCCTGTACTTTGGGCGAAACCCCGTATTACATATTTATTTTTCAGAAATTTATGCTCAGTGTTTTCGGATATAACTACTTTTAAACAAATAATTTTTATAGTAAAAAAAATGTCATCGTTCATTTAATTCTATATTAAATATTTCTTTTGTTAAATTACATGATGTCCTAGAAGCAACTACAATTTGCAGCCCAAAATTAACATTAGGACTTTCACTTTATTGTTCCTGTAAACTTTGGGTTTTATTCAAAAATTGATGCTATGTGATTTTGGAGATAATGAGGTGTCTATTTTGCATATTTTTGTTAATAACTTTTAAACTCTTAATTTTAAAAATATAAGAAAAATCTATTTGATATATTACGTTTATTATTTATTTAAATTTTTACATAAATTAGAAATAGGATAATCCCTTTATTTTTCCTGTAAACTTTGATTGAGACCCTATATTACCTAATTTCTTCAAAAGTTTAGGTGTAGCTGTTTCGGAAATAAAGGTTTAAGAATGGTCGAATTATAATATTTCTCTTAAAATCATTTAAACAAATAATTTTAAAAAAAAAAAAAAAGGTATCTGTATTTCACATGACGACCCAAAGGGCTCATTTGTGTATTAAATGATGCTCTTGAAATGATTTATTTTTTTTAATTTTTTATTCAATTTTATAATTGCCCCCCTCCTAAATATTAACATTCGAGACCCCACTAGAGTTGGATATTTAATCCTACTAGTGGTCGCCCTGTGGTTGAAATTCGACCCTATTTCATGAAATTGTAAATAGTATATTTTTATAAGAAACAGAGTTGTGGAGAAATCGGAGAAGTAGATGTAATGTCCAAAATTGTTCACTCATATTGACAAATCTATTCCAATAAAAAAATAAAAATGTAATCAATATTCTAAATATTTGTGACAAATTAATGACCCCCAAAATTTTTGTCTGGAACCGCTCCTGGCAAAAGTTCAGGTATATTAAATAAAAGAGAGGACCAACAACCCTAGGAGAACTTAAATATTTAATACATTCTCTATCGTCCTCTGTCTCACAATTTTTTACACTACACCTTCGGGAAGGTTGTGATAAGAATATATTAATCAAATAATTAAATTCACATTAGAAACAGAATATTTAAGGTGAAAGTTACCGCAACGTGTCCGAAAAATCAATACTGATCTACTACATTGGCTATTTTACCACTAAACACTAACAACGCTTGTATGCCACTTCCAGAAGTACATGACTCTAAGAATATAATAGCATCTAACGATCGCTCCCTTCATATATAATTACTCAATGTTTTGAGTTTTGACCGTCTGGCGGCGGCGGCATTGTCAGTATGGACGTAAATAATGTATTTTTATTATATTTTATTTAATGAATGAACCAATATTATAAATTAATGTTAGCATTCTGCACTGAAGGTCGTCAGTAGCTAATTAACACAAGAAAAATGAAGAAGATCGGTTGAGAGAGAGAGGAGAAAATGGTACTTAATCGTTTTATCTTTGCGTAATTATATATTGATTCTCAAAACGAAGTTTTGACTAAAGTGTAAATATTTGAATTTAACACGTGGCGTGTTTATAAAAAACTGTTATAATTCTTTATTGTTTTGGCTTTCTGTCAAGTCAGTTCTATAATCATGTATATGAAGTATTAGATTTTTTATTATTATGAATTCGTCTAACGATCTTTATTTCAATTAGAGAATTTTACAATGGGCTCTTGTTTACATTCGCTTCAGGCTCATCTGACGAGTTCTTAGCATCAGCTGGTCATTTGGTCCAAACAAAGGTGTTTATTTGATCTTACTGAACACATTAAGAATTATTCAATATCACATACTAAAAGTATCAGGCATACTGAAACGACGTAAGTTTCATGATCGCTGGCTCCAATTCTATTTATTCCCTACATGACAGGAATTAACGCTTTGTTTTATTTTCAGGTCCCAAAACGATTTGTACCGAATTCAAAACAAACTCGATACCATTCAGGCTGAAAAAGAACGTCTGGAAGTCGAAGTCGAGAAACACCAAATGCTAGCTGGTAAGACACGTGACGACCACAGGAAAGTACAAGACGAGCTTCAACGTACACAAGAAATGTTCGAAAGAGTTTCGATGCAACTTGCCAGATACAAAGAATTGGAAGAAAAATCCAAGGAAGAAGTGGAACGACTCAACATTGATGTGGAAATGGTACGAGATCGATATGAAAAAGCCCAAATTGAATTGAGAAGATTGCAAAGCGAAAAAGAAAAATTACAGGGCGATAACGAGAGAATGCAGTACGAAATCGAACGTGCACATGGCCAACTAACTAAAATACAAAACAACTACGAAAAGAGTCAAGAAGACAATTCGAGGTTGCAGGTAGAAGTTGAAAAAGCAAAAGACAAACATGACAAGTTGCAGAACGAATTCAGAAAGATTGTTGCCGAATACGACGCCTTACGAGACCAAACTGGACCAACTAGAGATAGATACTCTAAATACGATAGAGATGATCGTACTAAGGAAGATAACGAAAGACTGCGAGCCGAGATTGATAGGTTAAGAGAAAGACTAGAGAAGACGTTAAGTGATTTGGACAAATCAAGAAAAGAAATAGCTCAGATAGAAAGCACCAGATCCAAATATACTTACGAGCAAGACAAAGAGAGGATTGCTGAATCGGAACGACTTAAAGATGAGCTACAGAGAAAGATCAGCCAAAACCAACAACTAGAAACTAAGCTACACGAGGTTTCCATGCAACTCGACATTGCCAGACAAGAGGTAATGAAAGTCTCAGGCGGCCAAGAAAAGCAACGGCATGAACTCGAACGAGCGATGATTGAATGTGAAAAGCTCAGAGACAGGTTAGAAAAGCTGAAAATGCACAGTGATAAACTGGAGAAAGAAAATGAAAAATTAAGAATGGAAGTTGCACAAGCTGATCGCAGACAAACCCTAGCAGCTGATAAAGTAAGAAACGATGAGCGATTAGAAATTGAGCGACTCAAGGAAAAATTAGAAAAAGCTTTGCAAGCCCGAGATGCTACAGAAATGGAAGCAGGTCGTCTAGCACAAGAACTGGAGAAATCTCAACAACATCTCGCTAGTGCCTTACAGACTAACGAAGCAACAAAGATAGAATTTGAAAGAATGGCCACTGAACTCGCACGTATGCATGAGCGCATTGAAAGGGACAAACTTGATTGGAAAACCATGGAACAAGAAAGAGATGTCCTTAAAGCTGAGCTTCAGCAAATTCGAACCGGCCTTGATTCTCAGAGGCGAAATATTGATCACAGGAGTCAAGAAACAATCGTAAAACTTCAACAAGAGCTAGCTCATGTTAATAGAGAAAGAGAGAAAATAGCGACAATTTTGGAGAAACAAAGCAGAACCGAGTCCATTGAGAAGCAAATAATGAAATATGAAGCGGATATAAAACAAGTGACTATGGAAAGAGATCAGCTAGTATTGCAGTTAGAAAAATCTCAAGAAATGTTGATGAATTTCCAACAAGAGTTAAACCACAGCGAAGCAGAATTAGAAAAGCAAAAACAAGAAGTGATCCGGCTCAAAAACGAACAAAAACGCATGGCTCAAAATATGGAAAAAGGTACCAAAGATGTCCTTGACGAAAGAGATCGCGAAATCAATAGGCTGCAACAACAACTTCAAGCAGTGCAGAAAGAGCGAGATACACATCGGCAAAGAGCTGAGCGAGCAGAGAAACTGCTACAAGAGTCTGGTGCCAGAGGTGATTCCGAATTGGAACAATGGAGAAAGGTGGTGCAACAAGAAACCGACAGGGCGGATCAAGCAGAGCAAGTTGCACAAGATTTGCAAAAACGAATTCAAGTTATGGAAAAACAACTGCAACAACAACTTCAGCAAATGGCACAGTATCAGAAAGGAAGGGGCGTTCAACCTCCTCAACAAGATGAACGAGAAATGGCGAGATTAAAGAAGGAACTCGAGAAATCGCAGTCAGACATCAAGAATCTTAATACAGAAAAAGAAAGGCTGCAGTCACAGCTTGAAATGTTAGTACAAGAACTCGAAAAGAATCAGGTAGTGAATAAAATTAAAATATATGAGTATTATAAGTAAATATATATTTTCATTTATAGATGGAGTTACGACAAGCCCAACAACAAACTGCTGCAACTTCTCATGAAGATGTCACACTGCAAAAACAAATCCAGGAAGAGATGAGGCGACTGGAAGAGAAGAAGAAACAAGTAGATGATCAAAAGAGAGCTGTAGATGCCAAAGCAAAACAGCTTGACGAGAAAGAAAAGGCATTAGTAGAAATGGATAAACAAATTCAAAAACAGAAACAGCAGTTGGAACAGATGCAAGCATCTATACAAAGAGTAAGTACATGCATGCAAATGGTAAAATGCTTTGCAATCAAACTATCTTCTTTTTAGGCTGGTGGAGGGGCAGCTGCAGATTTGAAAAAATTAGCGGACGCCGAAGAGAAAATGAAACAAGCCCAAGAAGAAGCGAGCAGATCAGCTGCTGAGATGGAAAGGTTATTACAGCTGGTGCAAATGAGTCAAGAGGAACAAAATGCTAAAGAGAAGCAGATTGCAGAATTGCAACAGTAAGTTCCAATTTACAGCTTTAGCATAGAAAGACCAAAAGTTATGTGAACATATAGTTTCCGATGTATTTTTGCCTCCTAAACACGTATCTATAATCAGTTTTGCTCCATCACCCTGCAATTTTCCGTAAATAGACAGATCGATAGTCGCTAAAAGCTTTCAGAAAAATAACAAATTTTAAGAACTGAAGGGTAATGGAGCAAAACTGACTATAGACTCGGAGTTTCAGGAAACAAAAATACATTGAAAACCATATGTCATATGTACAGTTCACATAACTTTTTTTGTGTTATGGGGCTGGTGAAAGTTAAAATCAAATTCTGCTTCGTAATAATATGTCATCTTCGTTAGAAAAACTATGACCACACTGTTAAGTATTGAGAGAGTCTACAGATAGTTAAAGTTACAGAAATGTTCGCGAACGACTCCACTGAAAATTTTATAAAAATATCAAAAAACAAAACCTACAATTCATTGCTATTTTTTTAAACAAAATGTACTGAAAATTTTAAACTAGGTTGCTGCTATCAATTTCTAGAAATGAACTGATTTTTGATCACTAGTTTACCCCCACAAATAAGAAGCTTATAGCAGCACGTCTGGGATACCCTTGGGTGATTTTTTATTGCCCAACTATTCCCCTGTCATGGCGCTTTGCTCGCTATACTTTACCTACGTCCTATTTATTTTCCTTCGGTCTCTTCGGTCAATCATGTAGCCTTAATAACCCCAAATATTTTTCTAATATTTACTGCATTGCATTTATTGAAAGTTTCTACTAGTAGGTTCTACATTATCTTGATTTACGTGATATTTGTGTTAAGACCTCATTTTCTGCACCTATATCACAATCCGTATCACGTTATCTGACTCCACTATTAGTGGAAAATTTTAGGCTGCTTCTTATATTATGATTTGGACTTTAGCTTTCTCTATATATATTGGCTATTCCGTACTTCTAGTATGTGTCTAGTCAGATGATTCCATGTTTCTCTACCATATCGCCGTTCTCATGTCTTTGACGACTGACACCAGTTCTTCGAGGTATTTCCTTTTCTGTTATCTATAAATCATGAGTTTGTTAAGACTTTTCTAGTAGTACGTCATACTATTCAAAATTTTCGTTCACATTTTTGATGACTGTTGAAGTTGAATATTTCCAGTTACATGTTAAGCACAATTCTTGCTCTGGCGAACCTATGTAATGAATTTATTTAGCGTGCTTAAAATTTTGAGTTTTCTTATTTTTTCTGTTAGGACAAAGTTAATTTCATGCTTGACCGATCTATTTGGAGGTTTCTGGTTCACTTTCTACTGAAGATTTTATTAGTTATATAACATTACCACGTAAATTATATTATTTCAATGGTGCACATTTTTAAAATGACAATTAAATCTGAAGTACTGCAAATTCCAATGATTTTATTGGTTTATCAATGACTAGTGCTTCTACTTGGCGTTCCCTGTTACAATAAAATACCCGATTCACGTTATCATTTCTCCTGTTTTAAAACTAAGTGAAACTTAAGTTTGATTTAAAATCTTATTTTAGGGCGCTGAAGAATGCACAGGCTAAACTGAAAAGTCAACAGCAACAAGCACAAAAAGAAGAGGTATTTTTTTCTAACACTATTATTACTAACAAATTTACTAATTATCTCCTTCTCTTCTTGCTAACTTGGATAACACGTATGTACAGGCTGGACCAGCTGGCTTCCTCAAAAGCTTTTTCTAGTCTTCTAAAATATCCTTCTTCGCAACAATTATGCCCTATTCCTCTAACATTATGCTCCAAATATGTAGTTAGTTGTCAGACGTGAATGGTAAACCCTATTTTTATTTTCTAAATTTGAGCAATACTTTCTTTGTAATTAGGATATGCAGAAATCTAACCTACAACTGAAATATACTTCTGTGCAAGAACACAATGACGAATATTTCTTCCAAGAAGAATCAATTAAGAATCTCGAAGAGATATTAAATTCTTATCTATCTTCCACTGTCAGTGACAGTTTAACCTTACAAACAAATTCTGAATGGTACGAGCCCATTATTTCCGAGCTATCACAGAGCATGGAAGAACTGGTCGAATCGTCAGAAATACGTGGTAAATTTGAAATAATCCGTGAACTTTTGGAAAAAAGAAAACACCGAATAGCAGACCTTGAAGAGGGTCTCAAAGGAAGTATCAAACTTTCTCTAGAAAGAGAAAAAGTACTCCAAAGGGAGGAAGAACGTAGCAAGAAAACATTGGATAAAGTGAGTGACGTTAAAATAAACGTATTTAGATGTTACCATTGGTTATATGTTTTTAATTATAGGTTTTTAAACTGGAACAAAGATTAGCCTCACTCCAGGCGGCCCAGGCCATGCGTTGCCATAACTGTAAACCTTATGTCAATAAAATGATTTCTATTGAAACGCAACTATCCAAATTGGTTAAAGAAAAAAAGCGTAACATCACTGAACTCTTCCACATGAAGTAAGTATATCAATTTAATGTTTAATGTTCTAAGAGGTTTGACTTTTGGCAAATTAACTGAAGTTTTCTCATATGGATATTTCATGGTTTCCATTTGAATATGGATTCGGTTCTATAAGTTACCCTACGACTTGGCAGTAGTGTATTTCCATTTTTGTCTGGAGGGGACAGTTTTTGACGAGTAGGGAAGTAGCAGAGAATATTATGAAAAAATGCCTATACTTACAACATATGGCGACTGATTTTTTAAAATATATTCAATATATTCATTATCCGAATAAAAAAATCAAGTTGATAAAAAGTAGATACTTTTTATCAACTTGATTTGATTATTTGAGATAAATAAAGTAGTTTCCAATAATGTTCCAACAAACAAAGGAATTCAAACCTCATAGTTTCGCTTGATATGCCTACATGGAATTCAAATAAAAATGCAGTTTTAAGAAGCTGAGCTGTTCAACTCTAATGTATTTTGTATAGAAAATAATGTATGCGGGTTGTGCTATCTAATTTGTTGCTACTATTTTTTAGTCTTTCGCAATGTTTTATCATTTAGTGCAGATAATAGTGAGAAAAAATATACATGGTTAACTAATCACACCGTGTCTTGGGCGCGTTCATTGAGTTTTTGCGACGCGCTATAAGTTGGTAGTTCAAGAGTACCTATTTCTGGTTTGTTATTTCCTATTAATGTAATATTTATAACTTAATTAGAACTTGCTACGGTGCACATATTAGCAGCCACTTTGTGACTTATGCTTTCGGAAAATGTACATTTATCGAGCAATCCTTTATGTACTATCCTTGGGTGGTCTTTGCCCAACAAACCATAAGTCATTATAACGCAAAGAGCATTTCGGAGTCACAAAACATTCAATCATTTGGCGTTCTATTGTAGCGTTATAATTATATCCACTTATAGAATAAGCAATATAATTCATATTCAAATAATGGGAACGGCTTGATCTTTCCGCGAACGATTAATAACTGTTTTATTTAGAGTACTTGTTAAATTTATATTTAGATAATGTGTGGTGCTCGGCCTAGAAGTCATTTCTGTTGGTACGCCCATGACTCACAGGTAGATAATATAAAATTTGTGGGTGACAATTCTGCATCTTATGTATCACTTCAATACATTTTATATAATATCAGGAAATTAATCTTATTAATTCCAAGCGGTAGTATGTCCACAAAGATTAAAATCAAAATTCGAGAAAACTAGTAAATAAATCTGAACTTCTCCGTACTTGATCACTACTTGATGTCTTAATGTCCATCGTCTATCTATAGATAGGTGGTTACTGTGAAAGAGACTTACGCCTTTGCGTCTGCATATTCTCCAAATTTAATATTAAACACAAAACAGACTAAAATGACTTACCTATATTTTTCATGGTGAAAAAACACATTGTAGACACTGAAACGTACAACCACAATCACAACTCACAACAATCACGAAAGCGCGAATTCTTTGAAACTAGAATGAAATGAAAAATTATTATGTCAAATATTGCTGTTCGGCAACCAACTATACGCATCTGAGTAACAGGTAGTATAACACTGTGCTGTATTGTGCACTGTGAAATAGTTCATTTCTATTATGTTTGAATAGTCTTATAGTTTATTAAAAAAAATTAACAGCTGTTATTGTTAACCGATAACATAACTTTATAATATCGCTCATTATAATTATATAAATTACACAAGATCAACTATCCAAAAGTTCTTAAAAAGGCTTTAATCCAAAAAGTACATAGGTAGGTAGGTACCTACGTAAATTTTATGGATAATAATAGATATTCCTTTAAAAAATTACTCCTTTGTTTGTAAGCCAATTTTCTTCAAAATTACTGCATGGAAAAGGTTGAAATTTGGAATCAGTACATAGTTTACGATTACATAGTGTAAATAAACAAATTCCGATTTTGGACGATACTTTTGTGAAGAAATTTTACAAAAATCTGGCCTCCCCTCTTTATCCTTGAAACTGTTGATCCCAAAATTCTGAATAAAGATTGGGCCTCACTTCTAGTTTACAATAAAAATAATGCGAAAGTCCTAGTATTGATTTTAAGGGAAAATATACAAAAATTGACAAATTCCTATTCTTTATCACTGAAACTAGGCCCCAAAATTTTGAGAAAAAAGGGAAAATTGTTCATCGCGCAAAGTTTACACGAATAAGCGAAAATTCTTTTATTAATTTTGAGGGGTCAATTATACAATTAAATGAAAAATAAACAATAAAATGATGTTTCTGGGGCATCATGTAATATAGCAGATTGGTTAAAAGATATAAAGAAATGTACAAAAGTTCTTAGAGATTCGCGCCTCACTTACAATAAAACTGAAGCAGAAATTCTAATATTAATTTGAGCGAGGGGGCTAATATAAAATTCAATGAAAAATGAAACATAATTTTTTTTTTGCAGCGCATCGTTAATGTATCAAATCAAAGGTATGTGAGTAAAAAACATATTCGGGAAAAATTGGAAATACTTTTCTTGTCTGGACTATTGTATGAATTCAATACCATGACTTACCAGTCGATTGATGAAAATGGAATATGCTAGCTTACGAGTCTAAAAACTGTACTTAGTGTACGCAAACGTTTAAAAACATTACAGTGCTGCCGGGTCCACCTAATATTTAAATAAATGCCTAATTTATATGCCACAAACTCACATCCGAATTTAATTTTTAATTGAGCAATTCTTTGCAGACGTGAAGCCTTAGAAGCTGCAATAAGTCAAAAAGATGCCCATATAGCCTTACTGGAAATATCAGGAATAAGAAGTGCTAGTCAGGCGGAAGAACTAGATCAACTTCGAAGTGATAAGAGACGTCTCCTAGAGAAACTCAAACACGAGGTAAGTGTAACGATAGCATATCAGGAATAAAACCTTTTTTAACAGAATTTCTTTAACATCCCCCGAAAGTTTTCATTAATACACTTACTTCATGAAATATTTTTTAACAGGAAATAACCAAAGATTATCCGATGGTGTGTAGCAGTTGTGCTGTAAATATAGAGATTGTTTGATACGTATTGTCCTATTTTTGAATATTGGTTTAAATGTATAATAATACATTAATATTTTCATTCCATTTACAATATCATCACCACCTTTATCAATAATATTCTACTTGTGAGGAAATCTTCAATCATCTTATAAAAATATCTGTTATTTCCAGTCTATAAATATCTATATAGCGTTTTTTATTGCGTACACAGATTTCATAGTGTTTACTTCCAATAAATGTTCAAGATACCAAAGAAGATAATAAATACTAGTAGTAAGACCCAGTGAGTAAGATCTCCCATCCAAAGCTTTTTTTTAACAGTTCATGCTTCTGCATGGGGACGAGTAATTCTGCCATTAATCAATCCATCTACAGTACAGTAGACAACTGTTGCAACGGTTGTGATTTAGCAGTTCAGTGTGGACTATACTACTACTTTACAGCTTGTACTTCCGAAGGTAGACTGCAATACACAAATATCGTGACAAGGCTAGAAAGAGAGGGAAAGAGGCTATTTCATTCGATTGGCAGTTTCATCCAATGAGCTATGTACAGTATGTGGTTTATTGTCTGCACTAGGGATGTTACGGAGATTCGACTTCGGTTCCGAAAAGTCGGAACTTCCGATTGATATTACACCTTCGATTTCGACTTCGGTTCCGACACTTTTCAACCGGAGGTTAAAGTCGAAGATTGAAGAGCACTACAATGATCAGCCATTGTATGGTTTGTGGTCAGCCAGCGCGTACTACAAGTTAATGCTTGTCAGGCGGGGTACTCCCTCCCTATTTCCCCATGCTTACTGTTTTTCTATTAGTTCTATTACACTTTCACTTGTCATTTTGCATTTGAGTTGAAATAAAACACGAGTGTTTTTTGGAACTACTTTATTGAAGTTTCTGCGAATAAGGCGAAATGCAAACTGTGCAACAAGATACATTCACGAATTGGAGATACGACTACTTCATTAAAACGTCATTTGAAGGCTATACATAGTGTACATGCTATTGAACATGAAGAAATAAAAGAATTAGAAGCTGAACAGACAAATACAGTACAGAAAGATACTTTGTGGAAGAATCAGAAATGGTGTAGTTTTAACCCTAAACTTTTTTTACAACGACGAGCATTTATTTTAGACAAATTTCTCATGTTGAAGCCTTTACTGACTAAGTAAAATAGAGGAAAACGTATTCCTGTCAGTGACGATCGCTTATTATTGTGGAAATTGAATACAAAATTTTTAACCCCTGAACTCGATTGCCCACCAATATTTGGCATGTGCTAAAGGCTCCGTAGCCAGCGAACAACCCTACGACCCAGCTTTTATTCATTAAATAATATTTGCTTCTTTTACCGTCACTTCATTTGATATAAGAATTGTTGCAGATTTAAATAAATTTGATTATTTTTATCTTCAATGTCTAGTAAAGTGTACTATTTTTTGAATTGAAATTATCGAGGTTAAATACTATTTGTATTGTTTTATTTTATTAGATCTGTCTTCAACACATATCTCCTCTGTCATCACCTCCGTCTTCGATTCCGACTCCGGTTCCGACTCCGACATATTAAATTTAAAAACTCCGACTCCGACTTCGGTTCCGATAAAACCACCTCCGTAACATCCTTAGTCTGCACCTCCCAATCGAGTGAAATAGCTTTTTGCTGTCCCTATTGCGCTCTCTTTTACTCTTGGCCCGATATTTGTGCATTGCAGGCTACCTCCAGGAGGATATGCTCTAAATACACAACTGAACTGCCGTGGGACTGTGATGAATAGAAGAGTATTGTAGAATCGAAAAATGACGTCATTTTGTCGTCATAAGGCATAACCATCGTATAACGATGATACGAGTTATGACTGCGGTTACTGCGAACATTTCTAAAGTGACGTCACTTTTCGATTCTATTGATCGGAGTCCAGGGCCTGAAGTCACTCTCACAGAAGTATTTATATACTATTTGACATTCAAGAGTTTTCGAGACTTAGATCATTTACCTCTAGATATAGCCTGTCAAGCATAAAATCGTGGCAACACTAGAGAGAGAGGGTAATAGAGACGGTAAGAGGCTATTTCACTTAGTGGGTGGAAGCAGCCAATGAACAACATGCTGAACGTATTTCATAGGCCTTTTCATATTCGAAAATTTTTTGTTGCCGTGCGTCATTTTTTTCGAGCAGTTGTCAGACCATTGGCATAGAAATACATGGTTCTTTGCTCGAAAAAAATGACAGAAGTTGACGCTTTCTCACTTGAAATTTTCGTATATAAAAATGCCTATTGGAAGCAGCTCCCAACCAAGTGAAATAGCCTATGGCCCTCTCTATTGCCCTCTCTCTCCTTAGTCTTACCACGACATTTGTGCACTGCAGGCCATCTCCAGAAAGTACATGCTCTAAGTTTAGAGATTGTTCTATATCACTAATGTAGAAATCTGTAGAGTTTGCAAGAACCGTCAATTACCATTTGCTGACAGTGACATCTAGTTTGTATATATAGGTCTTCAAAAAGAATAGATCAGGGAGAATATCACCGACCGTAAAAAAACTTTATGAAACAAAAGTTTTAAGAATTTCCAGGGCTATCCGATGGTGACCATGTACTTAAGGTTATTTTAAGTTACTATGATTTTGAAATTACTTTGAGCTGTTTTTATATATACATCTATTTTTTAAATGATCTGAACATTTCTATTATTAATACATATTAAATATAAAGTTTGTAAAAATGTATCTTTAGCACATATATAATAGTACTTAAGAAACTCAAGGTAAAAACTTGATTCCGTTTCTTATCAACAAAAATTTGAGTAATTTGTAGGAGTTTACTTTATGAGTATTATAATAAAAGCAGTTTAGTTGAGTAAGTTTCGCCTCATGCAATGTTCCAGTAACAGATATGGCTATGAAATGATGGATAGTAGAACAACTTAACTATTTCCGGAAGATAAAGACCAAATGTTTTATTTTATGTATTAAATATTCAATATATTTGTGTATCACATTTAGGTATATATTCATCTTTGTTTCAAGTATACTCCAGGGCAACGGCAAATGATACTAGTAATCACTCACTGAAATGTAAAATTAAGATCATTAAAAAATAAAATAAAAAGTACGGCATCCCATATAGTACCTTGTGGAACACAATTTTGAAATTCATTGGAATCACTTCAAGTACCTACTTATAAAATTTATCTAATAATGTTGAAAGATCGGCAGCATGCTTTGATTAGGTCAAGTAATGTTTCAGCAATAGGTTCATTTTTAAGTTTTCCATAGATTGCATAGTTATTAAAATTTAGAACGCCTTTTTGCCAGCAATTTTCGTATAGCTAAATTTTGTTTTAGATAAAATTATATATTGGCTAGCTTCAATGCTATTGGCCAAATGAGTTTCACTAAGCTTACATTTATGTGAACAAGTGAAAATTCTGCATATTTAGATACAATCAGAATTTTCGCATCAATGTTATCATTTTTTCCTTGCAAACTACATATTATAGTATTACTTTATTCCAAATTTTTGGTGAAATGATCATTGTTGGTTTTTTAATGTCTCTAAAAGGTCAAGTCATGATCATCAACGGACAGTCAAGGAAAGTTCTTAGAACATATGCACTTGGTTTTAGGTAAGACTTGTTTTTTCTCCAAAATTCTGCCTTATCTATGCAATTTGAACCAAATTTCGATGACATAAATCCTGAAAAATTTGGAACTTTTGTAATATACAGAGTGTTCTTTATGTGCAATGCAATTGGACAAATAGAAAATTATCTCTCATGACTAAGAAGATTTCCACTGATTCCCTGTATCAGATATTATAAAATGATAACCTTCCGTTAAGAAAAAAACTGGGGTTCTAATTTATTTCAACTTTTTAGAATAATTTTTCACCCAAAAACTTGTTACATGTTTTCTCACTTTGCAGTCTGAATTAAGTTTAACTCATTCAGAAGACGCAGAAGTGCCAGTTGTGCAATACCAAGAAGAAGATGAGGATGAAAACTTCAAAGAGATCAGTTCAACCTCACCATAGGGATGAAGTAACTTCCAGTGACCTCAGCAATATCTCACGAAAATTAGCAAAAGCAAAGGGCCAGCATCTTCTGGCGCTTTGGGAAACACTGCCTTAGTAACATACGTTAAATTTAAGTATTAAAAACTAAATGGATATGAAAATTTTAAAATTAGCACACAAAAAAAGGTTTACCAATTGCGGAATATTTCCCTATTAGCCAGATTTAATAAGAATAATATTCGAGAAGGAAAAGAAAATTATTTTTATTATGGTTATGTAGGTGTTAAAGATGACATTTGTCCATTTGTTAGATATGACAATAATAAATGGGAATGGGGCGTAATTGTAGGTCGTATATAATTGTAGGTCGTTGTTCACAATACTAGAGAATGAAAAATTATACGAGTACATATTTTTTCAAAGTTAAAAATCTTTTCAATTCATTGTTAAGTAATTGTAATGTTTCTATTTTCATTATTTGAACTGACATCTAAACGTGATTTTTAATTTCTTGGAGATGTGCGATAGATCGAGATTAAACATCCTTTAAAATTATTCAATCATAAAATTAAAAACTGAGTTTATAGCAATTTTATTTGTAGGTTAACATTTTCAGCTGGCATCTTAAGCAAATCATAGTATCATTAGAACAGTGCAATATATTCACGAAAAATAAAATACGTCCAGTATTATTAAGTTGGGGAGTACTTGCCTTCTCTAAAACAAACTTTGATAACGACAATTTTTTGGAATCGAAAACAACTCGCAATTCATACCTGTAAAGGAAAATATTAATAGTGGTACTCAACTCAGCACTTTGTACTTTTATATGCACTATATTCAAAATCACTATTGCAAAATGAAATCCAAACTTTAAAAGATGAGAGGATTTTTGTTATACTTTGAATACCACATTGTGAAAAAGAGTACGCCTCAAGGGAAAAATAATATTAGGAAAAATACGTAATTAGACGCACATTCGATCATCAAACTCGATGTGCAGTTGTCGTCATTATCGTATTGACTCCATGTTTAATTTAATTTATAAGCAATATGTCTGGCCGTTGAAAAGGTAGCAAATTTAAAGGGTCGGTGAAATCATGGTCCAGCCTTACAGTTTCTGGTAGGACGTATCTACCGTTTACTGAAGATTTGGAGCTAACCGGTAATGCTTCTGGTAATAACAATAACCCAACACTCAAACCATTTTGTTACCAAGAAGAAATGTTAAATAGGTTATCTTCCCACTAATATATAAGAAGAGTAATCCTTTGCACTACTCTTACTGAAACTAAAACTCTTTTGGCTGAATCTGGTAATTCAGTCGCCTTTATCTTTGTATTGGTTGCTTTTTTAAATTTTATAGCTGGTTCAACTTGTGACGGTTGTCTCTTGGTTTTAGGATTCATTTTGCGAATACACATAATTGTTGAGCCTAGGATCTGAAATGATGTTAAACGAGATCATACAAACTTGTATCAGACTTTTCATTAGTTCTATTAGTTAAATATTTAAAGATTTATTCACTTTGAGTCGCCGTTGTTTCGGAACTGCTCTCCAAATGACGACGAGACACTGTCTACTGAGCATTATATAAAGGCTCACCGTTAACATCTCCAACACTGGGTAAACTATATCAAGGTTGTGCTTGTTAAGTAACAGCATAGGTATATTTATTGTTGGGGTAAGGAGGGCGCTCCTGAGTAACAGTAAGACTTTTCTCTTCTTTTTGCTTTGAAAATTTTTTTCAACAAATCGAGAAATATTTCCTATAAAAGGAGGGACACGAATTGCAGCTGCATTATATTAACTTACTGTGGTTAGTTAACTTCTTTTTTAAGAACTTACCACCCCTCCTGGTAACACTCTTGGAGGATTTAGTTGTACTGCTGCTGATGCCAGGCTTACCCATATTATTAATTACAGTTGCATAGAGTTGGTATTTTTCCAGCAGGCTCCCATATTATAATAAAATAACTTGAGGCCATTTAAGACATCTTCTTGTCAAAAACAATCAAAACACGGTCGTTTCTAGCTTTCCTTTATAAACGAATGTTCAATACTAATTCTTATGGATTATTCGAACGCCAGTTCTCAAAAACTAAACTGTTCAGATATAAACACAACTCTTCTTGTTGTTATGGTTTGAAAACATATGTACAACTGTTTATTTCGGCTTATTTCCTGATTACCATGTCACTGCAAAGTCATTAACCAAACGATAAATATTCTTATTAAAATAGATTGACATTAATCCTTTATAACCTTTATTATTTCCTATAGTATTCTGCTGAACATTTTGTAGGGCAATTAAAAGGAAACTTAAAGGCGAGGAAAAATTAAAGTTTTTTGGAAAACTTGCATTTCCCTAACTTACAAAGTGATATGTTCTAATTTATGAAAGGAAACATTTTTCCTATAAGTTGAATATGATGTGGTATCTTTGATGTTTTATGCATTCTGAAAGTTCCTTTATTTAGTTTTAACTTTTTCATTTTAAAATAGAATATAGCTATAAAATGCTCTAAAAGTTTTTTATATTTTGACCACAAAAATCCGAGAGAAAATGTATCAACACTGGAAAATAGGCGTTTATCATATTTCTAATTAATTTTTAACTTACTAATTACTCTTGAAGATGAATTACATCGTGTCCCAACAAGCAATAAATAGTAATTTCAGAAACTGATTGAAATTACGTATTAGAAATAACTACAAACTACTACAAAAACTATAAATATTTTTCAATATCAATTTGCTTGTACCTCGCTTTTATTAAAAATACAAGAACAAACGAATGCTTAAAATAATTTTGACTATAAATATGAATTCCACTTCTTTACATATTAATTTCGTATATCTGCTTTGCCAATAGATGCCAGCAATATCCAGCTTTGTTTTGGTTATCTGTTGAAAAATTTGGATATTTTTTGATAACATATTTCGTTTTTACATTTCTAGCAGTACCTTGTAAAAATTTTGCTTTCCATCTTAAAAAGGATGACGTATGGATATTAGAAATATAATTCATAATCATTTTGCTTTTTTTAACAAAGCATCATGCTGTAATTTAAGAAAAATTTTACAGGGTACTCAAAATCATCAATACAGTTACCAATTATTGTGTATAAAGAATGTATACTTACTTAAACAATTTACAAATATAAGGTCTTTATCTCTTACTTAGTTGTGTATAATACTTAAAGAAACAACTGTATATTAATTGAGCACTTTCCAAATGCCTTGTATATCAATTGTAAATTCGCATTTATCATATCATAGGCCGAGCAACACTGCCATCTCCTACCATTAGCGTAAGAAAAAAATGGGGCGAAATATGGCCAATTCAAACAGCATTTGCGATTATAATATAAATTCACGAACGATATTAATATAATTGTTATTACAGAATGCCATTTATTATATCATATAGATTTGAAGTTTACAATTAATAATTTTAAGGCAACCTTCAGTATCAAAGTCAACTGATAACTGATTTTCTCTAATAACAGGTTGTCAAGAATTTGTCTAATTCAAAAATTATGTCAACGGTAGTCCAGGAAATAAAGAGAAAAAAGTAACTCAAAAATATGAAGCCATTAATTGGCAAGAAAGGCTGCTCGTGAGTACCGAAGAAGTGGCCCATCATTGTTTATTAACAAATCGGCCATATATCAGATATATTTTTTTCATTTCCTGAGAACACTAAATGAGATAGAAAATAATGAATCATACTGAAAATACCTCTTAAACGAGATTTGCTACCACCCCGAAATCCAAAAATGTATTGCAAAGATCGGAATTCAAAAACAAAAAAAAACTTTGAAACGTTTGGTTTTCCATCAATATACGTCGTTTTATTTCGATTGTGGTGTTATTGCCCAAAAAACATAAAAATAATCAAGAATATGCCACAAACAACGTTTAGAAGACAAGACAGAAACTTATCTTAAGATCAAAAATACAAAAAATATCCATAATTTGAGATCAAAAAAGGGACAAGAAATAATAAAATATTACCACAACATATTCACCGAAATAAATCTGGCACAATCCAATTAAAAGGTAAAGATAATTAATATTAAACCTACATTACTCAACAACAAAAATTAGAGAAAATACATATGAAAACAGCATAATAAATATGCGACAAAAATAATGGAGCAAGTAAACAAATTTAAACTTGTGAGACAACTTATAAAACACCGTTAAGAAAATTAAATGCAGCAGAAAGATTTCTCTGAAAAAAACTTTAAAAATTTTTCTTATTTATAATTTATGAAATTTTTTTAGGCTTATGTAGAGCTATGAATACTTTTTAATAGTTTTATTCAAAAAAATACTTCCACCAGGAAAGAAATAAAAAATCATACTGGCTTGGGTAGATTTGAAAAACATAAGCTATATCCAAAAGAAAAAAAATCCGGGCAATATCTTAAGACGAAAGTATTCAACCCTGCATACTCCCGATATCGACGAACTGCTCCTAAACATGGGCGCTTAAAAGGCAAATATCGATAAAATTCCAAAGCGCAGAGATCGATGAGAAGACAATACTATCACATACATTAAAAAACAAAAAGAAAAAGGAGTTGATTAGAGATATTACTGAAGTTAAAGACGTTGGCGACAAGTAACCAAACAAAAGTCGATATTCGCTAGTTATAAAATTAGACATAAAAGCGCTAAATGGAATAATCAGATAATCACTGCAGGTCATGAAAACACAGAAGAGGGAAAGGAAGACCACAATTGACATTTACAAATGCTCTCTAAAAGTATGCGGGATCTAGATGGATAAACATCGCAAACGACAGGGAAGATTAGAAGCATGATGGAGCGGCCCACGTCCAAATTGGGACGTACCAAGGCTATTTAATAGGTAGACAGATAGATAGAATCTCAACAACTACAGGACATAATGAAGGCTTAACATACATAAAAATGAGCATTAGAATGTCTTAATACATGCTAGGTTAAAATCTTCAGTGTGCTTAAAAACATGTACAACATCTAATAATTGTAAATTTTCCACATACATGAATTTACAAGTACCTACTATTCCAAGGTATGTGGAACACAAACAATAGGAGCAGATGTTAATGGTGTTCAAAATTATTTTCGGATATACAATGGAACGCAATGTACAACAGTAGAGAGGTAGGCTTTCACTCCGAATTCGACAGTTAGATTCTGTTAAAGAAGATGGAGGAGAGTTATATGATCTTCCATATTTCATAAATATTTACTCTAGATGATGCCGCAAATATAGACGTCAGTTTAAATTTACAGTAGTCAAAATACTGTTAAAATGAAATTATTCAAATACCACAAATGTAATAAACATGTTTAAGAATTACCTAAGTGACTATAAATCTGTCTCAAATAATTAGTTTTATCATTCAGATGATTAAGTATGATTTTAGTTTTGACTTCTTAAGCTGCCATTACCGCATATACGCGGTAACGGTTAACGTAATTTCTAAATCAATTAAAGTGCATTAACATATACCCACTAATATCCCTTTTTAACCACACCGTATATTATAAAGTACATGGGGCCAGCAAAGTAAAATACTTTATGGTTAACACCATTGATAAGCAGGCATACCTCGATTAAAGTACCCAATATAAGATGAATAAAAACACGAATAATTATAGAAATACGCAATATGACTTCTTGAAATATAAGAAGTAAAAAGGAAAATAAACTATAAAGGGATAAATTAAAAACATTTTTTATTAAAATTGTAACGGATAAATAAAATTGTTGTTATGATTATAACATTTAAAAAACATTAAACAAAATAAATTAGTAAAACTCTCATTACGAATTTAAACACTTTTTCTGTTAAATGTTATTAATTGTTTATTATTATTATTTGTATTATGCAGATATCGTGATATCAGATCATGGTGGAACTAAATAATAATACCTAAACTAAAGTTCATTTATCTAGTAAATACAGGTGCTTTAAAGCTTATCTTAGTCAACACAACGAAAGTCAAACCTTTATATAAAGAATTTGAAGAATCTAGAGTGTTATTTTTGGAATCTTTTTATCTTTCCCTAAAAATATATGAAAATACATAAACGTCTGTAACACGTGCCATCGAATGACATAAAACTTAAATATTTAAACAGTTTGCTCTCCCTCTGGTTTTGTACACATAGTATTTCCTATGCTATTACAATAAACATTGTTAAACCCACTGAAGTTACTTCCAGAATCCAGGCTCTTTGAGTAAAGATTCTCTCGTTTCAATTTTTAACTCACTAACTCCAAGACTCTTGCCTTTCAATGTTTAAGCACTTTTTGGAAAATAACACCACAAGTCACTAAAATTGCTGTATATTACCAAACGTTTCGGGGTCCATGTCAGACCCCGTTGTCAATGGCTAAGAAACTATGTAAAATTAATTTTACTATTCTAAAATTTAATGAATATTATGAAAGTTTCCAAAAATGACCAGAACTGTGCAATAACTCGACATTTTTTTAAGAGTGCAATTAAAGAAGCTCCCACTAGGCACATAAGAGGCTAGTTACAGCACTGAGAACTGATCCAAAAAATTGTTAAAAGACCAACGCTTGTTTGCAGTTTCTATTTATTTCTGGTGTGAACCTAAAATGTGTATTATTCTTCTACAACCTCCAAAACTGTAGTACTTCGTACTTGATCCCTTATTCAAGTAATTTGTGACAGGAGTAATAAATTAATTTTATTGCAGTACCAAGAAGGATCTCAAAGTATTCAAGCTTACACCTATGTCAGCTACATCTAATAAAAAGAAGACATAAAAAGTGCATGTTCGAAAATGTTCCTTTTGAAATGTAACTATTTCCTAAATGCTTCGAACAAATTATCTAACAAAATCCTTGAAGCAGTGGTGTACTGTATTAATCTGTTTTTTGCCTCAAAGTTACCAGTATTGTCAAAAATCAATTGTAAACATTCTACAAAATGCTGTTTGGATTGACTAACTTTTATGGGCAATTATAACGCTGGCCACACTTTGTCGTTAAAGACTGACAAAACAACACTGACAATTTTTTTGTTTTAGTAGAAAAATTACCAGAACATTTTTTTACGTCGTTAAAGTAGCTGAAGAAATCATTACACTTTTTTCTTCTACTTATTGCTTTCGAAAAACAAAGCATATTCGATGTAGATTTTAGTTTTTCAATGTAAGTGAGAAGTAGGAGGCAAGGGAGAATAGATAGAATTTTGTATTTGAACCACAAACAAAAATCATACATAGATTTCATAGCTGTACTTTCCTTGCAAACGCTATCATGATGCAGAGAGAATTTCTAGACAAAAATATCAACAACTTTACTATTGATAAATAGATAATATTGTTATTTTTAATATTATGGTTTTTATGTACAACACAATTCTAACTTTTTAGGTCACTTTGCTAGTGTCAAACGGTTTATATAAACACCTTAGCAACATAATATCAATAATGAATCATATTCTAATATCAGACATATTTCTTAGCAATAAACGGTAATGTGAGGTAAAACATGGTGAATGGTTAGATTCTCATTTACAGTTATATTTTGTAAGTTCTGTAGGGCTGTTGGTTATTACAAAACATATTTTTTATATTAACTGAGAGTACGATAAAACTGATTTATTTAGACAATATTATACTTGTAATAATTGATATTTGAAATTATGTTTAATATTTATCCAGCTACTTGGAAGGTAATAAACAACATCTACATTATTGTTTTGTATTTAACCTTCCTGAAGGGGTACCATAACTTTACCTGCCCTTAATTTATCAGCGACAAAAAAGCTTGAATAAAAGTTCATTAAATAACAATTTATACTGAATGTGTCAAAATTAAAATATTTCTACAACTCATACCAATAATTTGTAAAGATTAAGTTCATTTGCTATGTTTTTTATTTGGCGCCCAACGTTAGGGGTGTAAAATTATAATTGCTATTGTTCCAATGTACAGAATTATGTAAATTTTGGACTAGAGTTTAAAGTTTCCAATCTTGATTTCCCTAAATTTTCACTGATTTTCTCAGTATTAAAAACTGCCCTTACAACCGAGGATTTAGAATCTGGTAGGTAATATTGACAGACTATATATGACCAACAACCTTACAAAATGTTACTAATAAATGTTTGTTTAATTAAATAAGTACAACTAATCATGCTACTTATTTAATGAAACAAATTGTAGCTAAAAAGTTTTATTTTTCGAAAAATTTATGTTTAGACAAACAGAAACTCTTAAGCTACTCATAAAGAATCCTAAATGTTGTAATTGTTGAGCATGTCTAAGGTTAAAGTTTGAAAATTTAACGATAATACCAATAATACATACACAAGTAAAATATTGTAAATTTATGGAAATCATTCCGCTTATTTAAATTTTAAAAAATTTACTAGATCTCAAAATGTAAAGAATCGTTAGAAATAAGTAGTTACATTATTATTTTATACTATGTTGATATTATATTATAAACATGCGTTTGTTTATTACGTTTCATCAGACTGTTGTACAAAAAATATGTTAAGAATGATGTATGAATGTGCGAAAAAAATGATCATATGACATAACATTTGTGTTTTATTTCTTTGATTTTTATCTCCTTCGGCTGATGGCTAAAATAGATGGGAATCATTTCCTAAAGTAGTACCAGCGTAAAGAAGCACTCACATCCTATCTGATCTCATGACAATGATGTAACTTAACTACATAATAGTAGGAGAGATAGAGCGGGATTTTGCTCGTCATCCTGAAAATGGACAGAATGTATCGTATTAAGTTCAATTCCTGAACTACATCAGGTTTCTAGGCAGGCGCCAGTGGAAGTGATAACCGACGATAGTTACAGGGGGTGAAACTGGTAATTTTTTTGGTCATGCTCATCATCGAGTAAACGTTCCAAAATTGGCTGCATACAAGATTGTGATATATTTAATATATTTAAGCAAATTCCCGAGAGGCGTCTGCCTAGAGCGTTACCAGCAAGGTGGCGGACAGGGGTAAATTTGTCAAAAATAGTTGTGAACTTCGTCATTAAGTAAAAAGAAGCACCATTTTTTTGCTTAAACAAAAGAAATCATAATCCAAAAGAACGTACAGCTAAATGGCATATATAGATTTTTCATGACGTCACTAATGTGGTCTATATGACGTCATACAACATTTTTTAAATGCGAAGCCACATTTTTTATTAAGGATTTGGAAAGAGGGGAAATTTTCATGTCCGAATATGCCTGACCATGACCTTGAACTTGATCTTCCGGGTGATTCCAGTTTTTCAAAATTCAAAATCCAAGATGGCGGGCCAATTTTTTGAAAATGTCAACCAATTAATGCACAACCAATTAAGGATAATCGATGTTTTTAATCCTGATCCGAAAGATGACTAATTCAAAGAGGGTATTCCATATTAAAAACAAATTTGACGTTGAACTTGGCCACTACTTGTTTTGAAAATTTTCAAAAACTGATTTCATATTCGTAATCACCGACGTCGAAACAACCCCGTATACCAAATTGGGAGTAGGTTGGTTGATTTTTTTTAAATTGACAATTTTCAAAATCTCAATCCAAGAGGGCGGACCAGTTTTTCAAACAAAAACTGATTTCAGATTCGAAATCAGCGACATCGAAAACCCCCCGTACACCTAATTTGGATATAATAGGTTAATTTTTCAAACAAACTTTGATATTGGAATGACCTTCAAGATCAAGTTTTCCGCTCTTTCCAAATCAGTAATGAAAAATGTGGTTTCGCAATTAAAAAAATTATGTATGATGTCATATAGACCACATTAATGACCCAATGAAAAATATATTTAGCTCTACGTCCTTTTGGATTATGATTTCTTTTGTATAAGCAAAAAAATGCTGCAAATGGCGTTCTTTTTACTTAATGACGACGTTCACCCCTATTTTTGACAGCCAGCTTGATGGTAACGCTCTAGGCAGACGCCTCTCGGGAATTTGCTTAAATGCATCATCTTGTATGCAGCCAATTTTGAACCGTTTACTCGATGATGAGCATGACCAAAAAAAATACCACGATGTATCGTATTAAGTTCAATTCCTGTCCATTTTCTCGATGACGAGCAAAAACCGGCTCTATCTAATAAAGATATGAACAAGTTATGAACAAGCGATTTTTAGACATATAATACTAACGTACACAAGTTCAAAATGTAATAAAGTCTTGCTACTGGTACTAAAAAAACAAATTTTCAACAATTATGGTATGGTGTTAAGGGTGTACCGAAAGTGCATGGACGGAAGATTGTGGCTATACAGATAGATATTTGAAAATCTGCCGCCAGGGAAGGGTGCGGGGTGGAGATACAAACTAAAAATACTTTCACTGTGGTTCATATTGAAGTTACATTTATTTAATTGGAACGCCCTGTATATTATTACATATTTGGATTCCTCTGTCAATTTTCCTTAGAGTTTATTCATCATACATGTAACATAAAATGCACCGTTTGCGGGTTGCTCAATATGTTGACATCTAGAAACAGGTGAATAATAGAGCTGTTTGGTATCATAGGAGGCTTTAACGTGGAAAAACTGATCACCCTCTATACTTCCAAGAGCCAGAATGACACTGATAAACTCTTTTTAATGTGCCAGATATCATCATTCCAATTTTGAAAACTTTAACCGCTAATAACTTGATATTTTTTTTTTTTCACGTTGTCCAATAATTCATTTAATTTCCAAGAAATCAAAATTATTCATGCTGTTTGTGTGATTTCTTATTAATCATGAAATATTTTTAATCTTAGAAGGCCCTGGTTATCTATTTCTAATAATTCCCTGTTGTTCCTCAATTCCATATTACTATGGAGTTTTTCCCCTTAGAAGTTGAACATGAAAAACAAACAGTAAAGTTCTGTTCCATTAATTTCACATTGACAATAATTTTAACTGTTTCAAGATATCCTGATCGTGGCTAGTACCCGGCAACTTGAGAGGGATTTTGATATAAGTAATAAGTAGAACCTCTATTAGGAGAATAATATCAAAGTGTAAATTCCATCCTTACCATGTCCAATTATACCAAGATTCTTGAAGAGCTAGTGACCCATTTTTCATAAAGTGTTTGGTTCATGTCAATATTTTACATAGAGGTATAATAGATATGATAGATGAGTGCGGAATCGATTGCTTGCCTTACCTAAGTGGGGACAATAGGTACCGCGCATGCAAGCAAGGTGTACAGTGTATACCACGACGAACTGAATATATATGTTATATGGGAAACACTGGTCCTCAGATATCTACGACTTCCAGTTCTACCCGAAGTGGACCCCCAACTTTGTTTTTTTAATAAAATACTTTGTTTTTATAGCATTTTTAAAATCTGCAAAGAATTATAATACTGTATTGAAAAACATATGTCTGAAGGGCTCCAGTTAAAAGTTATTTAAGTTTTATTGAAAATTTAGACAGCCCTTCACATAAAAATATTTTTTTGGAAACAAAGAGGACCACGTCAAAAATTCAGGAATTCGGAACAGGAATCTCGAACATCGTGTAACTCATTTTTTCACATCGCTACAGCTTTTTTCTCAACGCCATTGGATTCTATGCTAAAAATATGAATACACCCGCATATCTAAATTAAATGTTTTTTGTATAAACTTGGAAAAACTAGAAATTTTCGTATGGTTATTTGTAGTTATTAAAACCGTTTGCGAAACCGGGATAGATCAACATACACTCATGACACCCTGGCGCGACTCATTCACAGTTGCAAAACACAGGCCTTCTGTGAAAAATCAGAAATAAGGAAACCTGTCGTAGATAATGAAGAGAATTAAGATTTGGCATACTTCAAAAAGTATCCAGAAAATTCCTTAGTAGGTGCAGAAATAGATATGAATACTTGTGATGAAGATTCTAAAAATACATAAGTACTATTGATTCTTATTAATACAGAATTTTGTGATTAGTTAACGCTCTAAGGAGGAATGATTTCTGCGAATTCGGATTAATTAAAACTCAGGAAGAGAAACGGTTTTTATACAAAATGTTTTGAACGGATGAGGCAAAATTTATGAAAAATGGTATGTTCAACCGCCATAACTCACATTACTGGAGTGATACTAATCCACACATATTTAGAGAAAGGCAGTTTCAAGGTTAATGGAGTTTCAATGTTTTTGCCACAATAAAACATTACGGTGTACTTGTGGTGCATTCATCCATTGTCTACGACAGAATAATTTTGTTTTGCTTTTTAACAAATTGCAGTATCAATATAAAATTCTCGATAAATGATTAACAAATTAAAGTAATGTTCATTAGTTTCTTGTCGATTGTTTCAAAAAAGCCTACTGATAATTCAGATATCTCTAATAACCAAAAGGAAATTTTAGTTTTTCCAAGTTTATACAAAAACCGTTTACTTTAGGTATGGGGTTGTAATCATAAACTCTCCCTATTTTTCTAGCGTAGAATCCTCTGGTGTTGAAAAAAAAAGGGATTGCCACTTGAAGAAAATTAGTTACACGATTTTCGAGATTCGGCGTCAATTTCTAAGCTTTCAGCATAATTTTCTTGAAGAGTTCCAAAGATTTATGAAGCTTCCAGTTTTATTCAGGCAAATTCTGGCAATTTTTGAACTGGCCCTCTTTGTTTACAAAAAATCAAATTTTTTGTGAAGGTCTGCATCTGTCAAAATTTTCAGAAAAATTGAAATAGCTTTCAACTGGAGCCATTCAGACACATGACGCTTCCAATAACATCGAAGATTCTAAAAATGCTATAAAAAGGGTTGTCTATTTTAGAAAGAAAGTTGGGGTTCACTTCTGGTAGAACCGGAAGTCGTAGACAACTGAAAATGTATTACCTGGAACCAGCTCCTCGAAAAAACCCCGAATACTTATTTTCAGATTAATACTCCCAGTAGTTTTCCTTATTCAAATTTTTATACATACTTACCTTTTTTGCATGCACAGTATCTACTGTCCCCACATAGGTAAGGCAAACAACCAATTACTTACTCATCTACTCATCTATCCTATCTATATCTCTATGTAGGGGCTTTACACTTCATGAAAAATTGGGTAGAGCAACAATTGAATAGGAATTTGAATTTTTTGAATGAATTTACCGACGCGACGAGTCTAATTTTCATCACAACGGATTCGTGAACGAACACAATTTCCATTATTACTCGGATCCAAAACCAACACCTTTTCTACTTACAAAGTCAGGAGAGATGGAGTTAATATAGAGGTTACTGTTATTGTACTATGTACAAAAAGAATAATATTTGCACATTTTGAATGTATATGGAAAAAGAATTGGTGCAGTTACAGGCATTTAGTGGCATTTCTTTTTGCTATTTTTTTTCGCATTTCTGCATTTCGTGGTGAATAAATGAATATGTGAAATTTTTTGTTTTTATGTCGACCAAACGTACAAATAGCTTTCGATTAATATTGGTTTAATTTTTTTGCATCACCTATGATGTCACGCACTCTAAGGTGACTTTAAATGTTGTTTGCACTATTTAATTTCAAAAAATAATATTTTCTATGGGAATAAATACTTTCTGAAAAGTTGTCAGATCACCTATTTCATCAGATCCAAGTCTTAACCTTCAAATTTGTGATTATTTTCTGACTGAACCGATAACCGATGCGATCATATGAACACAAATTTTCTCGTGTGAACCATTTCGATGTATCAGATAAATTTCATTGTTTTGAGTTTTTGCGAAGCCCAGAGCGAACAGATAGCATTCTGTCCTAAACGGTGCATTGTACTCTCGATTGCTGCCTACATCAATTCTATCGGCAAGTAATTTATTATTCAGAATAGAGCGATCATTATACCCGCTATGGGCCGAGATTGGCCTGAGGCCACATCAAAATTATAGCCATTCCATACAACAATGGTTCACATGCTCGTTAAAATATGGAGTATTTGAAAAAAAGTCTATTTCGTCTGTCGACGAGTTTGAAGATGTCGTGACTTGTGGTCCAATTAAAGTGATAGACAAGGTTTTTTGGAAACAAGTTTTTGGCAGTCGGTGCATACTAAATTGTTGTTCCTTCTTGGAATCGTTCCTATGAAGAACTAACCATTTAAAATGAAATAAATACGTGACTTGAAATTAACAAGTCTGATATTAATTTTATTATGAGTGTTTAATTGTTTTAAATAAGATGGTATAAGAATTGTACCACTTGTTAAATATAATATAAATTGGTACTTCTGTCTGCTCATAGGAGTTTTCTCTCCTTACGTTTTTCGAGTAACAGATAAGTGTTTGAAATATGCAATGGAGCAAAGGGTATTAAGAACAATTTCGGAAAATTATGGTTGGTGATATTGTAGAGATTTCTTTCTCTATAAAAACAACCGTTATTAGTACAGTTAGGCTTACAGTTTTTATAAAGAATCTTTTGTATGAACCAGATCCAAATTAATTATTTCAGCGTACCACCCTATAGCACTAGATCAAATTAAGTAACAAGTTTCTGTCGCATTCTGTAACAAGGTAATTCTACAGCAGACAGTGCCAGTGGAAAACTCAATAGAAGGATTTTTGTATAAATTTATCTAAAAAACAACATGAATATAGTGAACAAGAAAGCCAAACTCTTACTTCATCCCATTCTAAGCCTTTATCCTTTACTAAATCAACCTACACAATTATCCATTAGACAGTAAGGAATTACCATCATTTGAAGAACACATAATTTTTACAAAAGACCATAATACTTTAGTTTAATCTTTATATGTCGACGATTATATTTAGTAATTGGAAATACTAACTGGAAGACTTACATGAATTACTAGCCGTTACCCGCGGTTTCACCCGCGTATGGAATGTACGATTCTTGTAAAAAGATATAGCTTATGAAATATATGGGCTATCCTATATAACAACTTTCCACCCTACAGAATTATAACTGTACTCTCATCTATATTTAAACCATCCTGTTTTTGCTGCTGCCAATTAGTCAATCATTATAACTTAATTGTTCATAAGGTTTTGTACCATTCTGTATAACCATAATTTTACTCTATATATTTCAGCTATTTTATACATGCACCTGCTTATAGACTACGCTATATAATCATTTTTCTGATATTTTCTGAAACACCCTGGAAAGCATAATTTGTCACTACCTTATATTTCAAACACCCCTTATATGCAACGTTTTTTAACATTGTTTTAATCAAACTCTATAACTATAATTTTACCTCGCCCCATGTTTCAGATATTACATATATGCAAAAGCTCATGTTTTATCCTACAAAATTTTTCGAACTTTTTTTTATCCACCCTATCGATCTATAATTCTACTCCTCGCTCTATTTCATATACCTTGTATATGGAACTTCTTATCGGCAACACAGTATACCATTTTTGTTGGCTCACAATGTTTAAATATAAATAAATATCTGTACTTCAACCTGTAATTCAACCACCCTGTATATGCTGCTGCTTATTGTTTACCCAATATAGCATCTTTAAAAACTTCACTATACCTCAATTCCACCCTTTATTCCAACTATCCTATCTGTACAACTGATTACATCACAATATTTCTTCATATTTTTTTTAACCACTTTTCATTTGTAACTTTTTCTAATCTTGTTTGAATCACACTCTGTAACTATAACTTTACTTCGCCGCATATTTCAGGTACTTCATAAATGCAACTGCTCTTGTTTTACCCTATAAAACAAAATTCTTCCACCATTTTTTACCCACCCTGTATAATTATAATTCTACTCTCCGCTATATTTCAACAACCTTATATACGTATATAACATAACATTTTTGTACCACCCTGTATACTTAGATTTCAACCATCATGTATATGAAACAGCGTGTAGATCACAACATTTCTTTGCAATATTTTTTAAACCCACCTCTATAACTGTAATTGTACTCCGTTACATATTATGCAACTATTTATGGCCCAGTCAGTTCAACTCTTTTGAACCATCGCGTATAACTAATTCAACTCCCTTCTTATTTGAACCACATTGTATGCAGCTGCTTAAGGTCCAGCAAATATAACTTTTTTTAAAAGATTTTTTAAACCCATGTATTCTATTCCGATCTACGTTTCACCTTTCCTATGTACGGAACACCCTGTCAAAATTAAGCTTGATATATCCGTTGATTTTTTTTATCGCAACAAGTTACAACGGCAAATTCCATTTTTTTTATAAAAGCTAAGCTAATGCAAGTATCTAATATTTGGTGCTTGCGGTGGAACCAATACTATAATTATGTGTTACCCAACATCGTAGTAATTATTTCGCTATATCTACCGATAAAATGCATATACCATATTTTAAGTCAAACTATAGGCTTTGCAACAAAAAAAAGATTCAGCAACATCAGTTCAGTAGTTCTTATGTGATGCCCAAACAAGCAAACAAACAGACCAACTACAATTTTATAATAATAGAGATTAAACGACAACAAACAAAGAACCAGCTATACAAATCACATTAGAAATTGCGCAAAGTAATACATTATCTTTCTTAGAGGTGTTAAAACAAAAACACAATCTTCATTTGATACAGAAGTCTACAGAAAGCTGACTCACACTAAAATGTATCTTAATTTGAACTCTAATCATCCAAATATTTCAAATACCGTAAAAGGGGCATTATTAAATCTTTTTATAGATAGAGCAGAAACCAAATGTTTTGATGTTAATAAACCTAATGAAGAAAAAACAATTATAAAAAAATAGGAAATGTACTCTCTGCTAAGAATTATTCTAAAAATTCATGATTAAAAAGTTGGACAAAATTAAGCACAAAACAATCACTAACGTTCAACACCAAGCTACTACATATAATTCTAATACCCATGATAATCACATTACTACAACAACCATATCATACATGTACGCGTACAAAAGAATGACACCTCGAAGAGAGTATTCAATATCTCTTATTGGTGAAGTAACCTGAAAAATTGTATCGTGATATTCTAACCTAGAAGTTACGGGAGCACAGCAATTACAAGGATCGGCTCCAGATTCGGAACCTCTGTGGGCTAGTTTCTCGAAAATCCTATGTCGGTCTTACATCTCGCGTCTACAAATTTACTGTTATGTATCAAATACATAAATAAGTGTTCAAGAGGACATTCTATTGCGGGAAGCGCAAATGATGAAGGTTCCCGACCAGAAACAATATTGACCATATGGTGCGTTCCCGCAATTTGTTTAGTGTATTGTTTTCAATTTGATTGAATTACTTCATTGATTTTTAAACTTCTGCACCTTTTCTAAAACTTTCCGTCGCGCTAATGCTAATTGTACGTGTTTTTTGCGTGTAATATATAGACAGTATTGACATTCGTGTGTCGGATCCCTAGCCATTTGGACGCTTGGGAGATTCGTGTTTGTTCTCCGAACTTTTCGGTCGCTTTGATTCCGTCTGAAGAGACGACGCTTATTGTTGTTGTTTGCGTTACGATTTCGCGAGTTAGTAGCTTCGTTCGTAACGACCGCTAAACCGCTTTCATTTTGTTTCTTTTGTGTTTACAAAAGCGCATCATTTGTTGTTAAACCCGCATTTTTTTGTATGCTCAATCAATGAACATTACGTCGCTATTTTTTGTGTAACTGTTGTCCAGACGAAGCTCTAAGAAACTGTTCCTGCTATTACGAAGAACCAAGAAAACACCAGAGCTTCCGGACGTAAAAGGTTAGTGATAACTTTTATTTGGTGATTCGTTTATGTGACCGCACATGTTTATTGATTGTTCCGCTAAAGGTCCTTTGTCAATTATATACTTGCATTGAACCAGCATTGAACTAAAACCGCAACATCTAATTCATACATTTTTTTGAATATTCTATGGAATGTGCCATCGAAGACACTCCACCATATATATATTGTCTTACGTACAAAAGAATGACACATCGAAGAGAGTATCACATAATATTGACCAACATTATAATTTAAAATTTTACAATTTGTGCTTTTTTCATATAGTTTCTATACTGTCACTGATGACGGGATCTGACTTAGCATTTTCAATTATCCATTCCTAACAAGTGCACAAATATTAAGAAAAAATGCATTCCGGAAACAAAGAAAAATTGAGGCTGAATATTAGTTTGGCGAAAAGAGAATACATGAAAGTAGATGAAGAGTCAGAATTACATAATTAGAGGAATTAAAAAAAAACCTTGAAGTATACGTATTATAAACAAAATATCAAAAGTATAGCTCAATAGGGTAGAAAATAAACTGAAACTTTGAATTCATTATTATTAAGTCAGAATATATGAACCGGTCGTTACATGATCGCATTTTAACGTATGAATGCAGAATGCTCGCAAATGAGAGTATCCAGAATAGAACACATCAGAAATGAAGAACCAAGAAGGAAAACTGGGTTTTAACATCATGAATAAAATAGAAGGTAGACAACTGATATGATATGGACATGAGCACAAAATGAAAGACTAGAGATTGTCAAAAGTTACTCTAATAACCGCACTCAATAATGCCAAAAGGAAAATGTGTGATTTTGTCGAATGAAGGAATTAAAAACATAATGAGAGCAATTGTGGAAGAACAGTGGAGAAATAAACATAAATGGGGGTTGAAATGCCAAATACGGCATAGTCTGTAACACCACCACTACTATAGACCTATAAAATTTTTCAAAATAGGTTTGAAAGTAGCAGTTCTTTATATATGTTTTTTTAATTGTCGAATTGGTTTACAACTGGTTTCACAAAGTATACGCTTCTTGTTACTCGAATATACTAGCTATCCAAAAAAAATTTAACGGAATAGATGAAATAAGTAAAACCATTCATAAACTTGCAAATCATGAATGATGTCTGGTCGTCACAATGTATAATGTCCCCAATCCACTGTACTTCTGTTACTGTCACTGACAAGATACAAGGCTAGATCAGACAATTACTCAATCGTCTTTGAAAATGTTTTCTACTGATAAAGGTCATTTGACATGTTCTGAGCCTCGTTATGATGTGTAATGGAAAGTATATTTTCTATCAAGGAGATCCAGTCCCTATGTCATTTTCCATCATCAGAGCAACTAGTGGTATACTAACATTGCAAGGTCACCGGCCTTACATAGTATCTTAAATTTAAGCTCAAACGGAAATCATTAAGTGGTTGAAACAAACAACTTACATACGAACAATACAAGTTGAATAAAACCTTGTAAAAAAGTGCGTTATTGATAGATTTTAATATTTAATATTAAATTTAGCACCCGTTTTTCGCCTAGCGTTTATGGAAATTGATACCCATGGAAACATTCCCCCAGAGTTACTAACGAAGGTAAGGAGAGTATCCCTACTTATGATTATTTGAAAGCAATACTGTTTTGTTAATATGAAATAATAATTTCGATAAACCTCCTAATATCGTAGCCTTATTTTGTGTAATACCATTGAAACGGGGTCTGATTTAGACCTTGAAACGTTTGTACTTTTGAAATATAAGGACTTTCAAGTTTCTGTGGTGTTATTCCCAAAGAACTCAGAAAAAATAAAAATCGTAACCTTTCTATTGAAAATGTTTCAATTTTTCCTTTATTAGTAAATTATTAAAATCACTTAAATGCGTATTTCTCCGTTTATCAATGTTTGACGTCAATTTAAAGGCCGTGTTACAATTTCATTAAACAAAAACACGTGGAGTTGCAAGTTTGTTTATTAAATTACTAGCTTGGTGTAAATTATTTGATAATATCATTTTTTCACTGTGGGTGTGAAATGATTAATTATAAAATATCGTGCTATATACGAGCATTAACTTAATTTAGCGGTTTATTGAAAGTCATTGGAGTTATTTATACAGTTTTGCCTGTTATAATAGTACATAGAGCAACAACCATGTATGTAGCAAAATATTGCAAGCTAAATAGTTAAATTCGATTTAATCAATTAATCAATAACGGATATTCACTTTCTAGAACATTTATTTCCACGTAAACATCAAAAACTTTATAACAGCTGATTCGAGTACAGTGACACCGAAATCATAACAACAAACTAAACTGAACGTACAAAGTCAACTCAACCTCTACTCAAATTCAGTCGTCTTATACAGTATACTTGAGTTTCCTGCTTGTTCTAGACTTTTGGTGGGCAGCGACTCCATTGCTACTTCTTTTGAAGATTCCAGAATTTGATGTTTTTATGCTCTTTGGAATGAATACGGTGTTACGGTGCTTTCGCCAGGACCGTAGTGGCTACATTTATAACAATATCATACGACCCTAGTTTCTCGTTTCAGTCGTATCTCTCTTATTTTGTTTATTTCGGACAATACTTCCTGAAGGGTCGGCTTTGATACTTCTTGACTGACAAAAACTGCCTATACCTTTGATTTGGGCAGGTTCATGACAGCTTCTACATCCAAAATGCGTTGCTAAGCTTCCTTACTTCTATATACTACGAGGTCCCAGATTTCGTTGAACCTCGACATATTTAATACCACCCTTTACAAAACCTTGTGTAGTCAGTTGGTCTTTATGTTCTTTGGTAGGTCAGGGTACGCTTCATGTATTAAGGGTCTAATATCTGCTTCAAATTCTTATATATGTTTACCAGATTTTTGTGTTTTTCCATTCAGTTGCACCTGGTATACTTAGTGATTAATTGTTATATCTTTTATCTAATATTGACATCATCTTCTGGAAGTTACCCTGTTCATCCACATTATTGGCTATTCAAACAACAACAGCAGCCACTGTTTCAAATTGTCGTTCGTAAATAGGCCAAGATGAAGTACCATCAAAAAAAGGGTGGGTTTTATAAAGGAACCTTTGGTACTTACGATGTTATATCTTTTTAATCACTGTTTCTACTTGATTTTGGATAGCATATTCATATTGTAATTTGTTTTGAATTTATATCATATGCCCTTATATTTGATTCCACTATCAGTATTTTCTGATTAATATTAGTTGTTTAAATTGTTCCTCATGTAAATTTACTGGATAAATTAGATGCGGCGAGTATGGAAAATAATTGAAGACCCACGAAAAGTTGGCGAATTGAGGCTGTCGAAGCCATGGACACAAGGAATAAGAGAGAAAAGGACAGGGTAAACCGCATAATGTCGATATAGAGATTAGGATGCGGGACACGATGATCAACATTGTAAAAAAACACGGAAAAAGCCTAAACTATTATAAAATTGTCGTTGTTGTTTGTTTATTTGTTTGTGTTTTCGGGCATCACATAAGAACTACTCAACTGATTTTGCTGAATAGTATTTTGTTGACAAGCCTATAGGCTTAGACTTAACATTTGGTATACATTTTATCTCGCTACATTGACGGAAACGTAGATATAGCAAAAATACTTCTACCATGTTGAGTAACATACAATTACTCAACTAGTTCCACCACAAGCACGAAATATTAAATACTTATCAAGCGGAATTTAACAAGGTGTTCCATACTTATTATAGAGCGAAGTATAATTACATGGGTGTAAAAGATATTAAAAAAGTTATATTAGGTGGCCCTTAAGCAGCTACATATCTACAATGTGGTTGAAATAAGAGTGGAGTAGAATTAGTTATACGGGGTGGTTTAATTAGTTACTGTTTGTATATAACAAATAACGGGTAGAATATATTTATGCAATTTTCTCATAAGTATACAGAGGTTCAAAATGGGTGGCCCATATAGTGGTTGCAAAAACGGTTGCAAAAAATGTTATAGCAGTGGTTGCAGCTACAGATATTTTGTTATGCATGGTAGCCCATAAGTACTTAGGATATTTAAATTATAGGCCGAGAGTTCTAAAATGAGTTGGTTAATTATGGTGGGTATACAGTTGTGAATTCGTTGAAGCAGTTGAATACAGAGTGGGTTGGAATTATGGTTAGGTATATGGTGTGGATCAAAAAACGGTAAAAAGATGTTGTTATATAGGGTAGAAAATGCGCAGTTGCATAAATGGAATACCTGAAATATGGGTCGAAGTAACATTATAGTTATACAGTGTCATTCAAAAATTTTGCCAAATAGCTGCACATAAAGGGTGGTTTAAATATAGAATGTAAGAATTTATACTTTATAATGTGGTTAAAAAATAATAAGGAAAAATGCAATAAGGTGTTGCACAGATAGGATATTTGAAACATAGAGTGAACCAAAGTTTTTTGTACAAATAGATAAGGTGGTTCAAAAAATCACAAACAAATAAATTATATTGGGTCACCAATAGGCAGCAGTAAATACAGGATGGTTGAAATACAGGTTGAAGTAGAGTTATACAAGATGATTCAAAAAAATGTGGAATAAAATTCTTATATAAGGTGGCTCATAATGAGTTGCAGTTTTGGTGGAATATATTGGGGATTGGTGCATTCATACTTACAAAGGGTGATACAAAAAATGTTATATTGGGTGACCCATAGTAGCTGCAAAGTGTTGAAATAGAAGGTGGAGTAGAATTATAGTTACACAGAGTGGATCAAAAAATGTTATTGTATTTTGTTATATAGGATAGAACATGAGCCGTTGCACAAAATAAATATCTGAAACATGCGGCGAGGAAAAATTATAGTTATACAGTAAACAATGTTTAAGGGTGTTACTAATATAACTCTACTTTCCAGGGAGGTTCGGAAAATATCTGGAAAATGGTCATATAGTAGCAGTAGCATAGACAAGATAATTGCAATATAGGGTGAAGTATAGTTATAGTTAAATGTTTTAAAAGTGTAATTCTTGGGTGGCCCATAAACAGATGCAAAAAGAAAATGTTTCACAAACCAAAATTCTCAAGAAATCGTGGATGATGAATAGGGTTTCTATTTTAGAGCAAGTTTTTAGAAGATAATCTGACAAGTTATGATGAGCTTGATGTAAATGACAAGTTGTGTTCATTTGAAAGTGAGTGTGAAGATATGAATATATTAAAAAAAAATCTGAGTATGTGTAGATAGCTGTTAGTGTATATGCCCAGCGTTAGTTTAAAAGTTTTAATTTTTTGGACGTAGGGAGTTGATAACTGATAACAGAGATACTGATATTTGTTTCTCTCATTATATAATGAAATGATGTAGTCAAAATGCAAAAAAGTAATATTGCTTAGAAAGCTATCGATTTCTGAATCATACTAATGGTGTGAAGACGCGAGATGTAAGACCGACATCTAGGATTTTCAAGAGGGTTCAAAAATATTATAGTGGGTTGCGAATAAGCAGTTGCATACAGGAAGTCGTTGAATACAGAGTGGGTTGGAATTATGGTTATATGGTGTGGATCAAAAAACTGTAAAAAGATGTTATATAGAGAGCATACTAATGGTGACCTGACGTTTTGAAAATCGCTTGATGCGGTACGGCAATTTGTTTCATAGTGAGCCATGCACTAAATTACTGGCAGATCATCTGAGTTGTATACTTATTTAGTGTTTATTATTATCAAAGGAAAATCCTGGATCCGCCACTGCACCAAATCATATACTTACAGGGATTCAAAGGGCAACTGGAAATTACTTATAATCGAGTTCCTATTTACTTAGTTGGTAAAACTAATAAAACGTTAAAAATTTATTTTTACGTTAGAAAACTTACATAGCGGCCATTTAATAACAAGTCATAATAAACTAAAAATAATTTTCCTTGTACGAAAATAAATATCATTAATGAGAAACAGTAATTTTACACCCCCTGTTAATTGGTACACACAAGACATTACGTAGTTTTTACATAATAACACTCATAATAAACTAAAAATTATTTTCGTTGAATGATATTTATTTTATCATTAATGGCGAACAGGAATTTTACACCCCTTAATAAATGGTTACACAAAAAAAATTCCGTAGTTTTAACGTAATAACTGTGTAGCCGTTTACATAACGGCACCTCGAACACTATAAGCTTTGTAATACGTAAACGGAGTGTTTCCAGGAAATGCACCAAATATTGTTTCTGTCAATATTGTCTTTATCGAAACAAATGACACAATAATGAACAAACGTTCACTTTTTATAGAGGTCGTAAAAAGTGATTTTACGTGTCCGCTGCGGAAAATTCTGTAAAAATCTGATATAACGCACGAATGAAATTATAACTTTGAATTCCACAATTGTATTTATGTGATTTTTAATGAGATCAATTTCCCCTCAGGTATCACTATGGATTATAATTTAGCTAACTGTGTTATCAAGGTAATATTTCCTATATCCACCGGCTATCACTTTCACGGTATGTGGGTCGGCTGAATTAAACTTTGGAAAAACTTAATTATATAAACGGTTTTGATAAATGGGAATTGTGTTTTCTGAAGAATAGTTATGGTATTTTCTAGTCGATATTCACAAATTATTTGGAATAACTAGCACGTTTAAACAAATTATGTATATACTCTCTTCGAGTTGTTATTCTTTTTTACGCAAGACACTATATAATAATACAGGGTGTTTTGTAGAAGGTAGCCAAACTTGGAGGGTAGACAGGTGGGCTCATGTGCTATATTATATAACCCATATAACATCTAGATATCTTACGGTTTTTGTTTTTTTTAATATAATTTTTTTTTCTTAATTTTTGAGATTTTTACATTTGAACGTTTTATTTTTCACTGCATCTTCACCAAATAAATTTAAATCTAAACTAGGATGTTTGTTTGCTCATCTGCATTTGATATTTGACACAAATAATTGGTTGAAAAAATTATACGAGTCCACAAATGGCGAGGTTCCATAAAAAAGTGATTAAGTTAAACACTTTATCACATTACAAGAAAAAATTAGAAGCACATCGAGAACTTCGAATGCTTACAAAAACTTCTCTACTTCAATCCCTTTCCAACGATTTATCACACGTATTGGAAAGTAATCAGTATCATAATAAAATTTGAGATTGTAACTTACATGGTTAGAACTACAAAAAATAAAACATACATCAAATTGCAATAATTTGTTATAAATTTTGTTCAAATCGGCTTCTACCGCCACGGATGCAATCGCGACACCTTTTTCGGACTCCTATAATGGTAGTCTCTAGTCGCATCTTTTCCCAAATTATTTCTCTTAACTGCACTTTGGTTTCTATTTCTCTCTCATAAACGCGTTGTTTGGCCCGTCCACATACAAAAAAATCAAAGCGAGTCAGGCCTGGCGACCTTGGAGACCATAGGGCCAGTTCTCTCAATTCACGCGTTTAGGATTGAAATGTGCAGGAGCTCTCTGACGGTTCGTCTATAACATATCGCACAGCCATCTTTTTTGAATTTTTTGACCAATTTTATTATTTTCTTCCAATGGGATTTCATTTAATAACATCGATCTCCCGCATTGTTTGGAACGCAACATTCATTATTTCCCTTAGCTGCTCTTTGGTGTCTATTTCTATCTCGTAAATCACGAACTTTTAATTAACGATTTATTGATCTTATTAGATGAAATCTCATTGGAAGACAGACCAATAATATTCAAAAAAGTTGGCTGTCCAGCACATTATAAGCGAACTGTCAGAGAGCTCCTAGAGATTACATTCCCGAACGCGTAAATTGAGAGAACTGGCCTCCAAGGTCGCCAGACCTGACTCCCTTTGATTTTTTTGTATGTGAACGGGCCAAGCAACTCGTTTATGATAGAAACCAAAGAGCAGTTAAGAAAAAGAATAAATGTTGCTTTGAAATAATATGGGATGGGATGCGACTAGACACTACTACTGTAAGAGTCAGAACAAGTTTTCGCGATTGCATTCGTAGCGGTAGAAGCCGGTTTGAACAAAATTTATAACAAATTGTTGCAACTTGATGTATGTTTTATTTTTTGAAGTTCTAACCTTGTAAGTTACAATCTCAAATTTTATTACGATCCTAATTATTTTCGAAAACGTGGAAAAGGGTCGAAGTAGAGAAGTTTTTGTAAGCATTCGAAGTTCTCGATGTACCTCTAATTTTTCAACCAAGTATTTGCGTCAAATATCAAATGCAGATGAGCAACAAACATCATAGATTAGATTTAGGTTTATTTGATGAAGATGAAGTGAACAATAAAAAAGTTACAACAATTCAAATGTAAAAATCTGAAGAAAAAAAAAAATTAAAGAGAAAACAAAAACCGTAAGATATCTAGATGTTATATGGGCTACATATTATAGCACATGAGCCGACCTATCTGCCCTCCAAGTTTGGCGAACCTTCTACAAAATACCCTGTATTGTTTCTGGTCAAGGAACCTTCAGTTTCCCCCAAAATCCTAGATGTCGATCTTTACAACTCGCTTCTACAAATTTACAAATTCTCTATAATTAAAAAAATCTTCTCAAAAAAGAACTAAAAACTTGAAAATCATTAAATTAAAACAACACTACAAAGTACCTAGTACCTGCCAAGCACATACACAAAAAAGAAGAAGAAAATATTTATTATCCAGTATATTTATGAAGTAGGAGCCAATCAATATTCAATTCAACAACCTGTTTCGAAATCTAAAACCTGCTAAGTGTCATAAATTAGTAGATTGGTATACGATTTCCGTTTGCCGTAGGTAGTAGGTAAAATTTAGCTTGTTAGGACCGTTTCAGAAAAAATAAAGTTCAAAAGTTTCAAGCACAAATATGTAAATTTTTACCAACTATTAGATCCTCGAAATATATCAATCTTTACAATTGTTAAATATGAAAAATGTAATTTTAAACTTTTACCTAAAATAACCAATTTCGACACAGGACACTACCGGAATCCTTATGTAAATTGGGTTTCGGTCAAACGGTTTGCAATCAGGTGGGTTATGTAGCTTTCCAGTAGTAGATTCAAAGTGTCACTGGACGTCAAAGTTATATCGCTGTAGCTACAATACTGTAGGTTGCACTACCTGCATAGTACAGTGCAATAACCCAATATACTATCTCCGACATACCGAGATCTCTAACTGAAAGATTTAAAACGATATTGAGATAATCTTTTAGATCACGATCAGTAAAATGGATTTTTCAGTCATTATTGTTCAATAAAAATCATATAGATTGCCGTCTACAGTCGGGTCACACAGTTGAAAAATCCTGTCTAGCGAAAATCTATTGTTCTAACCCAATACTTCAATATTAAGAACTTAATATTATGTTGATGCCGAGCATAGCCTGAAAACCACAAAATGCAGGCGATATGAGCTCGTGTGCCGAACACCCGGCACCAGATTGACATATGCTATAATATCTTATTAAGTCATCGGCATCGTCAGCATCGTTAATTCCGTCTCCATCACCATTATTATAAGCTATAAATATATGGTGCTTAACCACTCTTCGAAATCGGGATTAAACCCTAATTTTTAGAAAGCCCCGTTCATTTAAGTGCTGGTCTAGTTGAAATTGTTCATCGTTTCTCTCAAGATTTTAATTTGTATATAACATGGTGAAAGCTTGTCGTGATAAATACTGAGGGTTATAGCTTGTAAGTCACTCAAGTTATGAAGAGAAACATCAGGGATATGAGCACGATGTAACCTTCTCATTTCCCAATGACTCAACCATTTCTTCTGACAAGATTTTTGACCACAACTCTCTCTTTTTAACAACATATTTAAAGACGCGAGATGTAAAGACCGACATCTAAGATTTTCGGGGAAACTAACACATAGAGCTTCCGAATCTGGAGCAGTTCCATGTAATTGCTGTTACCCGTAACTCCTAGGTTAATGTCACGGTGAAATTTTCAGGTTAATTTCACCTGTCAGAGATATTGAATACTCTCTTCGAGGTGTCATTCTTTTATATGCAAGACAATATAAATAATATATATTGTTCCTGGTTAGGAAACCTTCATCAGTTGCGCTTCCCACAATTGAATGTCCTCTCGAACACTCCTTTATGTATTTGATACATATCGTTAAATTTGAAGACGCGAGATGTAAAGACCGACATCTAGGATTTTCGGAGAAACTAGCACATAGAGGTTCCGAATTTGGAGGTGTTCGAGAGGACATTCAATTGTGGGAAGCGCAACTGAAGAAGGTTCCCTAACCACTAACCAGAAGCATATATATATATATATATATATATATATATATATATATATATATATATATATATATATATATATATTGTCTTGCGTACAAAAGAATGATACCTCGAAGAGAGTATTCAATAGGTATCTCTGACAGGTGAAGTAAACCTGAAAATTTCACCGTGACATTCTAACCTAGGTGTTACGGGTAACAGCAATTACATGGAACTGCTCCAGATTCGGAACCTCTATGTGCTAGTTTCCCGAAAATCCTAGATGTCGGTCTTTACCTCTCGCGTCTTCAAATTTAACGATATATATCAAATACAAAAAGAAGTGTTCGAGAGGACATTCAACTGTGGGAAGCGCAACTGATGAAAGTTCCCTAACCAGAAGCAATATATATTATTGACTTGCGTTCAAAAGAATGACACCTCGAAGATATTATTTAACAACATATGTTGAACCAGTTCAACAGTTGAGCCTGCCCTGTGTATAACATATTTATTTTATTTACCATACCATACAGTTAGTGGAATCTAAAGCATTTTGGCTTTAGCGAGCTACAACTTTGGATCAGGAATTTTTACAGCTTGACGTCCAGTGATACTTTTAATTTACTACTTAAAAGCTGCAAAACCCATCTGGTTTCAAACCATCTGACCCAAACACAATTTACATAAGGATTCCGGCGATGACTTTGGCTTAAAACGTCAGTTGTCACACCCATTGCTAAAATAAAGCCTCAGACCAATCAATACATGTCAGTTGTCAGTCATTAAGTAGGTTACAGAAACGGTAGTATATAAAACTATAATGAAATGTATTAGGAAATATAAATTGTTAACAGAAAACCAATCAGGATTTCCAGGGCAACACAGCACAGAGTCAGCATGCCAGCTAGTGATGACGAGGTTGCAGTGTACTTTGACTTTAGAATAGCATTTGAAACTGTAAAGAAAAAAATGTTGAAAAATTGTGAGAATTATATAATATTAATGGTGGTGTACATGAATCATTATAAGATTATCTAGAAGGCAGGTATCAAAAGGTTAGATTCACTTGCAGTGTTTTAGCGGAGAACGAAGCATACCACATTGCATACCACAGGGTAGTAAATTGGGTACATTGTTGTTTATTCTCTAAATAAATGATATACCACGAATAGTAAGAAAATATTTGCCGATGAAACATTGATATATTTAAATGGGAGCAGTGTAATTAATACAAATGTTACTTACCTTACGACAAACCCATTCATATCGTCTTTTTCTCACACAAATTGTAAATGTAAATTGTAAATTGTTTTGCCCACAGCATTAAGATGGATTATATAGGAACAATAATAAGCGTCCATCAGTATTTTACAAGGCTATCTGAACATTTACATGTTGATAAAATTAGTAATAGCAAACGGCTCCAGTCAGTAAATACTCCATAGAGGGCTAACATATAACAGCGTGCCTCAAGAATAAAATAAGTTTAATCTATAGGAAGATTCGGGTAAAAAGTGGGAAATTGGCTAGAGAGTAAATGTATATATGTAGCTAAATTAGCAGTAGAGATTGTAGAGATTGTTAAATGTCAAATTATAAAATCGGAACTATCGATTAATTTACGCAGCATATATGAAGGAACACGACGCTTATAATGAATATTCCACAGATTTAATTCATTTATTTTGCGTTTAGGGAGAAAGCAACATAATTATTGACAGAACATACGGTAGTATTAACTAACCGAACCTTACTTGGCCCTTATAAATTGTTATCGATTATCTTTCAATAAACAAAAGCACATTAAGGAAAAAATGCTTTGGAATTTTTAAGTTCATACCTTTAGTTAGTTGGGTTTTTATTAACGTTTAAAATGGTTTAGTTGCTTAATTTTTCAACTTTTTTATCGGCGCGTATACGTTTGAAAATGAGGCGTGAGCGTCGAAACTAGTCACGTGGAGTGAATAAATCCAGTGATAGAAAACAAAGAAGAAATTAGTTTCATTTGATCACTATGAATTTAATATTTTATCGCGAAATGAGTACTGAGATCTAATAATTTTAGTGAAAATTAACTCACAGAGACAGAAACAGATGTTATTTACCAAATAAAATCTACTTACCGAAGCGACTGTCTGCATTGTCAAAACTCAGATTAGATATGAAAAAATCTACAATTTCAATTAATAGGAGGAATTTTCAAACAAAATTAAACATACTGTCAGACAGTACCTTGGAATAGCCCATTTATTTTTGATTCTTTAGAAAATTGCCCTAAGTAATAAGCACATAAATACATTATGAGTTCTTCCTCCACAGCTGGTTTACTTATCAGTGACCTACTCTGAGATCCCTATCTACCATCGCATGCCCAATACATGTTTTCCCTTTTAGTACCGGTCTTATTTTTCTCTTTCTCCCTGGGTCTTCCTTTCCAATATTTTGTTACCACTTGTATTCTGGCATCCTTTGGATATAGCCCTACAATGGTAGCGCTGTCTTTTCCATTTGTTTACTATTGAACATTTTATCTGATCCATATTTCCTCAGTTCTAATTTTGTTCTTTCTGGTGACTGGCAAACTTCTCGTAACTTCTAATTTGACTGTACAGTATCATCCTTTTTTCTAAACCAATAAAGGTCAGGTGTGTTTTAGTGTTATTTACGACATAACGAATGTATTGTCGAAACAAGAATTGGCTTTCCGGGTATCCCGATTACCTTTAATAAACTTATGGAGCGATATTTTGATTTAATAGTAAGGAAAAGATTTTTGTAACTGATAGCATGACACTAATTCCTCTATAGTTATTTGTCGATAATTTGTCTCTATTTTTAAATAAGGAAGACATGCATGATACATTCCACCATGACCAACATTTCAATAAATTATACGAACCATAAAATCTCAACAGTTTCATTTTTTGGTTGTATCTTCTTGACTTCCCCAATCGTTGTTGTCGGAATATCTTGCATCTCATATTCCTACCTATTTTGAAGACGCGAGATGTAAGACCGACATCTAGGATTTTCAAGAGAATCAGTACACAGAGGTTCCGAATCTGGAGCCGTTCCGTGTAATTACTGTTCTTTAACTCCTACAGAATGTCACGATAAAATTTTCAGGTTACTTCACCTGTCAGAGATATTGAATACTCTCTTCGAGGTGTCATTCCTTTGTACGCAAGACAATATATATTATATATAAATATAATATATATTGTTTCTGGTCGGGAACCTTCATCAGTTGCGCTTCCCACAATTGAATGTCCTCTCGAACACTTCTTTATCCATTTGATGCATTTCGTTAAATTTGAAGACGCGAGATGTAAGACCGACATCTAGGATTTTCAAGAGAATCAGTACACAGAGGTTCCGAATCTGGAGCCGTTCCGTGTAATTACTGTTCTCCCTTAACTCCTAGGACAGAATGTCACGATAAAATTTTCAGGTTACTTCACCTGTCAGAGATATTGAATACTCCCTTCGAGGTGTCATTCCTTTGTACGCGTACAAAGGTGAAGTAACCTGAAAATTTTATCGTGACATTCTGTCCTAGGAGTTAAGGGAGAACAGTAATTACACGGAACGGCTCCAGATTCGGAACCTCTGTGTACTGATTCTCTTGAAAATCCTAGATGTCGGTCTTACATCTCGCGTCTTCAAATTTAACAAAATGCATCAAATGCATAAAGAAGTGTTCGAGAGGACATTCAATTGTGGGAAGCGCAACTGATGAAGGTTCCCGACCAGAAACAATATATATTATATTTATATATAATATATATTGTCTTGCGTACAAAGGAATGATACCTCGAAGAGAGTATCCTACCTATTTTCTTGTAAAACCATTGAGTAATGTTTTCACTCAGTGTAATTAATTCTAAAAAACATTTCCACTTTTTTTCATTGTTGATCTGTTATCTTCGTTTGCAAATTCCTCCCAGTATTTGTTCTTTGGTGCCAAAAGTTAAAAACCTAATTTTTTATGATTTATTGAAATTATTGTTGATTGAAAATAAAATGGCATAAATAAAAATATACAATTTATGCCAGTTAGTGACATTTTATGGCTCAAATAACATTTGGTGATAGTTATGTCAGTGATTTTCGTAAATAGCCTGGAGTAACATTTATTGATGTAACTCCCTTTTGGGAATTTTTGATGTAACTTTTCCACAACTAGACATTATATCAAAATGTTCGTCGATAAAGTGTAATAATAATTTTCTAATGTATCTCAAAGTGTAATTATATCAACTCGTGACTTAAATAATTTAAATAAATGTCTACTAATTTATTCAATCATACATGTATATTAAAGCACCTGTTGAAATATTTTTACGGGATTAAAAAACTTAACCAACAAAACACAAGCACGTTATTAAAATATTTAGATATAAGATTTATCAACATAATAATAACTTATTGAATTTAATCCTCGCTCATCGGGATTAGAAATTCTAAATTCATTGTAAAAAAAATCCATTATAATTATTGCCACTTCCCCATCAAAACAAATCATGAGTCTCTGATTGAGTATATTATTACATTTAATTACTATCACCTACGTTGAATGGCAGTGGAGGGGCTGGTACTATCTTTCCATTGGCCCGTATCTCAGGTACCGTCGAGCAGGTGAGACTCTCTCATCAAAAAGCCAGCATCACTGACCAGCGTATATCGGTCCATCCACATCTCTCGAGACATACGCGAAATGTGATTTTTGATTCACTAGAAAAGCCGCGAAAGAAAAAAAAATACATTTTTGTGAACCAAATCAGTGACGCATGTTTAACATTTTTGAAATGCTTTGGACTTCGACATCTGTGGCCGAAGTAAATGATAAAATTGTTGTCACTGAAGATTTCGTTGAAGAAAGTAAAATAATGTTGATCAACAGAATTATGGTGAATTCTTACTTTCCATATTCTGGTATCTTGGTAAATTGTAATTAGAACTTTCACTGAATGAACCATAGTTTGTGTTAATGTTTTTGACATATTTTTTTGATTTTGTGTAGTGATGTTTTGTGATTCCAATGTTTTGGAATTTCTGCTGAGAAATCAGCATGCGGCTAAGCCGATTAAAAGTGACACTTCTTGTGCTGGTATCTGTTTTGCAGTCTTCAAGGTAAAATTTTCACATATGCTTAGGATAAGGATATACTTTTAATATATTTGTTTTTTTTTTTCGTCCTACCAAGTAAATACAATATTGTCATTCAATATGTCTTATTAAAAAAGCACAAATGAAACTGATGCATAATTTTAATTTCGTCCGAATATTTTATGTTTAACCATTATATTAAACCAAAAATATCCAAAAAAAGAACACAGTAATAAAATATCTAATAGTTTGTACATATATGTAGACATGATATTTTCCTACAATTTGTGACGCCACTGATATTTGGCAATAGACAATAGAGTAAATTAAAATTAACTTTATAATTTATTTGAATAATCTCACATTCCATCAAGAATCTAATTCATCGCTGTATGGTGAATTTGATATATTTGATTTGATAATCTTATATAAAAGTTAAATTAACCAAATCTGGGTGGTGTGTGTGACTGGCAGTTAATATAAGTTTATCTAATATGGTTAAGTATGGTTCACATACCTAAAAAACGAAACAGTTGAAAATGTAAACTATATTAGTGAGCCGTGATATTTTTATGTCCAATTTGATCTTTTTGATATATATTAGTGGAAAAAAATATTCCCTGAATAAGTAACTGAAAAATTGCACAACCAATCAACAAACAATTCCCGAAAAGTTCCTGGACTTGATTTTTAGAATGTTTGTTGTAATAAGTGCGTGATTGTCAGCTTTTTGATAGTTCTAGGACAACAGGTAAAGCATCTGACCGGTCAATTCTCATTTCAGTTAATACTGGGCTCGATGTTATATATCTATTTGTTTGGTTCTCTCTGCATTCCTTACTTTTTTTAGTGTACAAATTAGACAATCATATGCGAGTAATTTATAATTGCATTTCTCCAATTTTCTTTTTATATGTTAAGGCATTTCAGATTCGGCATAATCTGAATCTCGGAAACCGCTACAACGATTTTCATGAAATAAGGGTAAGCAGGGGGTTTCGGGGGCGATTAATCGATCTAGGTAGGTTTCATTTTTAGAAAACGTCTTTTTATCCATGTTTTCAAGCAATGAAAAACTGGTACAATACCGTTAGAATAATTCAGACAGCCTGGACCAGGAATCGAACCCGGATCTTTCGGTCTCTCCCACTTATACTATTCGAGACATTGTCCACAATTACCCATAGACCACCTTTATAAGACACATTGCGAACCTAAACGCCACCGTCTATCTTACAGTAAATATACCATATTTTTCATTTCTCTAAGGAAATAGGAAATTGAGGATAAGGAAGACCATTTGTTTATTATTTAAATATCGAGCAAAGCTCGGTCATCCATACTTGTTATCTTAGATATCTTCTTATGTATATTTCGTCATTAGAAACCTTCTTACATATATTGGTTTCCAAATGTGACCTGCTAGGGTCAACTTACTTTGTTGTTATTCGTAAGTTATTCTGTCAATATCGAGGATTGATTTAAAAAATATTCTGAATATAGCTCGATTAAAATTTATTCATTTTAACAGTATTCGGAGGATATTAAGAGCAAATTGGTAGTATTTTTAGTACATGTGTGGTATTGAACGTTTTTCGTGGAAAACGACCCCTACTGAAACTTTTCATTCACAAAAAAGTTGTCCGCCTATGTATAAAGAAGCTTCAACGGTGGGGATTTCACAAGAGAACTTTGAATTGTATCATTGTACATAGAATTACTGGCTAAAAGTAAACAAAAAGATTATCGAATGTTTAAAAATTGCTGTTATTCGATTGTAAGGCAAAATATGGGAGACACAATGTGTCATACACTGTAGACTGTAGAGGTTAGTAAGATTTATCATAAATTGGAATTATTTTAAAATACAGTCACTCAAATATGTGATTCGGGAGTTATGGCACTCAAGATCACAAAATTGAATGGACATGGATCTTTTGTAATATAGTAAAATAATTAGTACAAAACGTAATAATCCTTCTCTATTGACAGATGACATCAAATATTCCAACATTCGTAGAAGCACCTAAATATGTGCAGTGTTTGTCTGTTTAACATTCTCATATACCGTCACCAAATTTAGTTTTCATAGAATTTTTGTTTTGAGAGTTTTTGCAACAACTGAATATGCTCTTTAGGACTTCACATTATCAAAGAAATTCAGTAATAAAAATGTGATTTTATTATGCAATTATACATACACATAATTTTGTACAATCTGACATAACAATACTAGAAAACAATCAAATTTGTGTCTGTAACTTTTTAAAATATGTGCCGCAAAATTGGTCAAAATGAGCTGAGGGTCAATGTTTAATTCCAGTTAGTTAAATTCCTTAACTGCTCCTATTTATTACTCATTTAAGTGTACAAATTTCCAACTTTAACGCTAACTCAGTTACAAAGAAGACAGAGAAAGGGAATACTTTATTCTGTATTCGACTTTAATTTGTTTACGTTCAGCCAGGTATATAGCATGCGCAAATCTTCGTTCAACATGTTTGTTGTTTTGATGATTTTTTTCCAGCTATAAATATCTCAGTATCGTACGCTAACAGTTTAGTGTAGGTCATTTATAACAAAAAAATTGCCCCCAAAATATTACCCTGTGGTACCCCATACCGTTCTTTCTTGCTGTATGATTTTAGTTGATGAACCAGGAGACTATGATTTTTAGTCTTGGATACCCAACAAACACGTTTACAATTGTTTTTCCCATGTTATACTAACTCAAACTATAATTGAGCAACCTCTAAATACGTTCCTTTTTGTATTACGCGTTCCAAAAACACTCGCCTGGCCATCTATAAAACTTCCAAGCAATTTGCATTTTTCATCAAACATCACGTGACTTCATTCTTCTATGATCCAGTTAATGCGTTCTGCTGAAAACAATCCCTTAGCTCTAAACTCTAAGGGAGTACTCTAGTTGTCCTTGTATTAGCAGTATTTTTTCATTTTACCTAACGTCCCAAATATAAAAAATAATTTTCTGTAGCTCAATAATCTTTCGGCGAAATCGAAATTTTTTTCATCTAACAATCTCACAACTTTTATATCAATCCAGACTCTATTCTAGCACGACAAACATACATATTTCTGCAACACACCCTCTTCAGTAAATTTTTTTAATCAACCATAAAAACTTGAATATCTGTGTAATAAACTCTTCGTTTTCGTACCTATCCAGAAACCTCAAATTCCTTTCTTAATTCTTAAAAACATTTCCATGAAAATGGACAGAAATTAAAAACAGAATAATTGACTCCAAATCTATTGTTGTTTTCCGAACGATAATTGTGGCAACTCTGGCTTTTATTTTTTCTGAGAACACCCCATAAATTTGAAAGTCTATATATTTCAAAAAATCCAAACAAACGTTTCAAAGTCTAAATCAAACCCTGTATTAACACAAATGAATAAGAAATTAAAAAATTAAAAAATGAAAAGGATTCGTATGACAAATTTCGTAAATCACAATTTGACATTAATGTCTGACAATCAAACTGATGAAATTTTATATATACAGGATAGCACTAAAAATTTTAAATATCATTTGAAATAAAAAAGCTGCTTTCAAACTGGAAGAATTTGAAAGAGTTATCTTTAGAATTTCATGTGGTTTCCCAGGTATGACTTTGTTATAAGATAGTGCATTCGCCAAAAATGAGACCAAAGATATTCTAATGTTTCCGAGATCTCATAGGAATAAGGGAAAACCTTATGAACTATCCCGATAAAGGGTTGTTCAAAAAGACATTATCATTATTAGTTTCATCCTAGATTATTGGTAACCAGGAACGGCTGAATTCTATAGAAGTACTAACTATACAATCGCTTTCATTTAATAAAATTAAAGCAGACGCTTTCAGCTGTCGTTTTGTGTTATGTTCTTCTTTGTGTAATATGGTTGAATTTTGAAATTGTATGTTATGACCAAGGTTCCAGGAGGCATGTTCACAAATTTTTGACTTTTCGAATTGTCGTTTCTTTATATAATTTTTGTGTTCATTTATTCGAACATTTATAGGTCTAGAAGTTTCTCCAATATAAAACTTGTTACATTCGCAAGTAATCTTATATATGCAATTTTTTGAGTTTTGTGTTACGTTATTTGGTTTAGTTTTTGATGATTTCAGTGTATTTCTTGTTTTGAAAGCTGTTTTAATATTAAATCTGTCTTTCTGAAAAACCCTGTATGTATGTCGTTATCAAGGGTATTAGTATTGTTTGGAGTAGCTTGGTGTTCAATGTTAGTGATTGTTTTGTCTTGAATTGTATCTAAGTCTTTTTGATGAATTTTTACAATAATTGTTAGCAGATAATAATTTTTTTATAAATATTATTCCCTATTAAAATTATCCATATCTATCGTGTTTTGATCTTGATATCTTTACTGTGCGGATATCTTTAAGTTTCTTCTAAATCAGTAGTAACAAAATATATTAAATTAAGTTAGTGGCTCATTTTTCATTTTAATCAGTGAATAGTATTCCTTCCTTAGTGGTAAAAGTATTACTCCCTTTTTTTGGAGCACAGCAATGAATACTGAAATCTCAGGGATTCAGATTAATTATAAAGATACCAAAAACAGAAAAAGCGTTTGCTGTTAAACAAAGTGCAGTTGCCGCAAAGTCAACTGGGTGAAGATTGTTTCGGAAATTTAAAAAAATAGCAATATACATCAAAGGTAATTTTGAAGATATGAATATTACTTCAGCGGGTTTAAAACGACAAAACAAGAAAACTTCTGTCTTTCACATTATGTGATTTATGTCTATATTTTCTTCAATATAATTTAATATTTCGAATGCAGCGATTGTATCCTTTAAAATTATCAAGGATCTGCCTTTTAACTGAACCAACAGTTTCTTTATTTTAGTGAATCTATAAAAAATGTAGTATTCGATCACACCATATGTTGATACTAAAATCCTAACCAACATTTTAATTTCATGTTCAGAAATTAAAAACATTAATTAATAACTTTAGTTATCAAGTTAGAACATCTACCTATATTTCTACCCAGAAAGCAGTTAAACTGACAAATAAAAGTTAAGTTTGCAGTATCCAATAATAATAAATTCCAAAGGATTTCAAGCACCTGTGTTTCTACATGAGATCATTTATTAGTTCTTAATGTATATTGTGACCCAGTACCAATGGATATTTTTGATGTGACAAAAATTTAAACACATTATCAGGTTTATTTAAAAAAAATAACATTGTGGAAATATCTGTTGAAATTAGTATCTATTTGAATTTTTTAAATAAAGGTAGAACCAACTCAGTATTGTCAAACATTTTTGACTTTCGCATATTCCGAAATTACTTTATCAGAATTTGTATTTTATTAATTAAAGCAAGTCATAGTTGAAACAATTTCTGCTTATTGTGCGGTGCATACGTACGTCTTACTTGAAGATAGTTATGGGTTATCAAACGCTTTGTGATTATATAATTTATATTTAAATAAATTATATTTAAAAAAAAACTAAAAAACACTCTTTAGAAAATAATTGTTAATTATGAAGAGTTTTGTGTTATAGCAATAAAAAGTCCAACCAATCAATTATGATTAATTAATTTGGAATCAGAATAAAATAAAAATTAAATTATTAACTAAATAATTCATTTCATAGTAAAAAAGCGTGGGGTGCTTGATTAAATATTACAATTATTTGATAGCTATTTACACAAATAAGTTTATTATGAAAATATTTAAATTGCACCCCATGCTTTTTTACTATTAATTGAATTATTTAGTTAATAATTTAATTTTTATTTTAATCGTATTCCAAATTAATTAATTATAATTGGACTTTTTATTACTGTAACACAAACTCATCATAATTAAAAATTATTTTCAACTTTTTAGTTCGTTTTTTTTAAACTATAATTTATTTTCTTAATTTAATTTTTAGTCTCAAAACAACATGAATAGTATTTATAATCAAAATTACCAATTTTTAGTACATCTTAGGTATGACAATGAACCAAACTTTATGTCATTCATATTTACAGAACATATCCATTTTATCTAATGCATCACATTACATGGACTTTCCCTGTTAACTTTGAGCAGTCAAGTTTTTCTATTTGAATACCATATAGTGACTTCCGCGACATTCGTCTTTCATCGTTATCATAGCTATGTTTTTCTGGAAACTGTTTCGATATTGGTTTAATTACATGTACTGTACCAATTGTGTCAATATCTCTGGCAGGATAAGTAACATGAAAATTTTATCGTGACATTCTATCCTAGGACTTTAGGGAGAACAGCAATTACACACATCGGAACCTCTGTGTGATAGTTTCCTCGAAAATCCTAGATGTCGGTCTTACATCTCGCTTCTACAAATAAGTAACGAAATTCAAGTTTTTTTCAGATATAATTCAAAGAACTTTATTTGTGTTCAAATTCGTAATTAATATGACAACAATTCAACTGCTAATGGGCTACCCTACATATTTATTTTTTCTAACCCCCCTGTATAGCTATAATTCCACTCAATTCTCTAACATTTATTAAAATCCTCATTATAATAATTCCATCTCATTATATATTTCCACCACCCTGTATATGCAACTGCTTATGAACCACGCATAATATTTTTTATTTTGCAACCACCGGGTAAACCATTTGTATATGCCACTGCCTATGACCCACCATATTTACTCTTTTTGTTTATGAATTTTTTAATTATCTTCTGTAACTATAATTCTACTCCGACCTATATTTCAATCATTATATATATGGAACTCTTCGTGTTCTACTCTATAAATCATTTCCTTTTCTAACATTTTTTATCACCATCCTGTATATCTATAATTGCACTTACCCTATATTTCATCTTAACTATATATACAACTGCTTATGGGTTACGAAATGTTGCATTTCCATTTCCTCCACCCTGTATATGCATCTATGTAAAACATTTTTTGCACCACCCTGTATAACTGTAATTTTACTGCACCTTCTATTCCAAGAACCCTGTAAATTCAACCGCTAATGGGCTTCCCTATATAATTATTTTATTAGTTATAATTGCACTCTACTCTCTATTTTAAACACCCTATATATGCAACTGCTCATGTGCCACCCATGAAAAAAATTATTTCTAACATATCTGGAATCGCCCTGTATAATTATAATATTCAACTATTACTTTACCCACTAAACAATAACAACGCTTGCATGCCACTTCCAGAAGTACATGCTCTAAGCATATAACAGCATTGGTCTGCCTATATATAATTACTCAATGGTTTGAGTCTGGCGGCGGCAGCACGCGGCACATTCATTTGTTTGGCATTGACATTATTGACGTAAATAATGAATTTTTATTATATTTTATTTAATGAATGAACCAATATTATAAATTAAGATTAGCATTCTGCACTGAAGATCGTCAGTAGCTACTAAACAAAACAAAAATGAAGAAAATCGGTTGAGAAACAGAGGAGAAAATGGTACCTAATCGTTTTGTCTTTGCCTATTTATATATAGATACTATCTTAACCAAAATCGATACGGCCTGAAAGTAAGACTGACTCCTATACTTGATAGAGTGCCTTTATTGTAAGATGCTTAAAAGCCAATTCTCCAACTCTCAGAGAGTTCAATACTTCAATGAATGTCGTGTTTCGTTGTTGGTGCAGGTTTTTGTGTCAGTTCAACTTGCTTGAAAAGTTTCCATAAATGTGTAACTGGCCTCATATGTTCTGGTTGTTGAAAAACTTTATGTACTCACACAGGGGATAATTGCATTATATCACCAAATAATTTTTTGTTTTGATTTGGGTCCAAAGGCATTTTTTGACAATTTTTTTCTCAAAATTTCAATTTTTTCAAATAGAAATAGAAATGATCCATTATAAAACGTTTGTCTTAATAATTCAAATATTAACCTGCAAACTAATCTAGATATTTTATTTTGATCCCAGTCAGGATATTACAACAGAGGGATGTAATAATTGTATTGTCATCGACCGTTGACGCCTGTGCAAATTTTCAAGTTAATCAGACCTCTTTAAGTTGGTGAAAATTTCGTTGAAAATTTCTGTTACATACATACCATGTATGTATGTATATAACAAAAACATACATACATACATACAGCTAGTCATGGGATCATTCGAATGAAATATAATCGATCATTCGATTATGAAAATCACTCAAGTATTCTGATCATGGAATCAAAGTATTCGAATGAAAAATAATCGAATATTTATCTCGAAACTTTTACCGAGTGATGAGCATCGAGGACGAGCGTTTTATAATCCGAATGATTTCCTTGCGAATCGAGAAGTGCTTTTGGCCATTCGGCGTTCATATGGAGGCACTTTCGTTCATTCTCGCTCGCTTGATTACGTCTTTCCTTGGACAGAAGAAAAATGTAAATGCTGCATTTTTAGGGTACAGTGCAATTATTGCAATCCGATGTAATTTGAGGAATGGTCTGTTAATGTTCAGTTCCTTCACAAATAAATTTTAAATTAAATGAATATTTTATCTAAATTAATATGTTCACACATTGGGCAGCCACTGATGCGTAACAAAGAATAAAACTAGGGAGAATCCTTAGATCCATAAACGTACCATCTGTGTGATCGGTCATCCGAGCAATTATTCGATTATTAAAATTACTCCAGTTGTAATAATCGATTTTTAATATCACTTTAAGGACTTTTGCGTTTATTTTTTCCTTTTGCTGTTATATATATAGTATGTATTGCAACATAGAAAATTGTCTGGAATCACCTGTGAATCCACCTTATTATATTACAATTTATAATTTATTTTTCAAAAAGAACTGACTAACAGTAAAAATAAAAACTGGTACAAACACCTAGTATGATCAATATCCCATAACGACTAACTTTGACATTTAATTTTAGAAATTTATCTAGGAAATTTATTTAACATTTAATTTGTATTAAAATATACCGAATCAAGTCGCATTTATGTTTGTAGATGACATTTAAAGTATTCAAATTGTTTGAGACGTTTTAGAAAAAGATTTATTGAACCGTACTACATTAACAACTGTTTTTTCTGACTTTGTGGGAAACGATAAATCTCGTTACTGAAAGTTATTTCTCACCTTTTCGTAATATTCCTTAATACAATGCAGTTTAAATCTTGAAAATTCATTCATTTTTGAGTAATCCCTGAGCATACATAAAACAAAATGTCGATGAATTGGTCACTTCTAACTTTTTGGTAGTCGGTTAAAAATCAGTCTTAAAAGACATAAAGCAAATCACTTATTAACATGATAATATTTAAGAGAATATTATTTATTCTTGATGAAATGGATAAGTGATGAATACAAACACCCTAAAACTCGTTAGACTAACAGCAATACTAACTTGGTACTTTTTAAACCTTACCAAATTTGAGCAAAAAAAAATTACCATCATTGAACTCATTTATTTCCTGGGTGCTAAGGAGATCCATTCTTTTACTCTATAGTATCTATACGGATTTTGACATTTATACCAAAAATACTATTTACTCGAACAATATTTTCTTCAAAGCATGAATCATTCATACTTCAAATTTAATTTGATTAGATTGAGTTCCTACATCTAATGTTTAAATATCTAGTCATATGCATTATAAGTTTGAAATTGAAATATAATATCAGACTAACTAGATTCACAAGAATACCTCTTTATATTACTTTATTTTTTTTTCGATTTTATTAACTTGCTAAAACTGATTCAATATAATAAACGGTCAAGCACTATTATTAATTAATACCCATACATACCGTATTATCTAACATAATTCCTCTTATACTCCATGTTCGATAAAAGGCTTAAGGTTCCAAATATAATAATCTCTTTCACGAGATTTTGTTTAAATCTTTTCTGTTTATGGTTTAGTCTAGAAAAATCTTGTTGGTAGTGATCTCATTCGGTCCTTTTTATCTTTCGTATTTAGTTTCATTTGATTTCGCGAAGTAGACTTTGTTTTGCTTAAGAAATGTTTGTGTTAAACGTAATTTATGCACAGTTCTGATAAGGAATTAACAACGTTTTATTCGACAAAGATATCAAAATTACATAAAATTAAACAAACATAATACTCTAACTTTTTTTTTCAAACGAATGGTTGATTATGACAGCAAAATTTATATTCATATTCAGATATTCTCAGCATGTAAGAAATGTATAGAACAAATAAATATTTAAAAAAAAATAATACGTTAAAATTGATTTAATCAAAAGATTGGAGCTGACAACAGTTAAACAAGGTTTACCATATGAGAAGATTTAAAAAATCTTGATCTGTATACTATTGTTTTCAAGTTTGCTATTAATTCCTTTTCTGTAATTTCAACTCTTTAGAGGGTGGTCTCTACCTTACTTTATGCAAATGGAAAGTGTTGTGATACGTCTTTTCAAATGACATTAATCCTCTTTAAAATGGCTATTGCCGGTTTTAATTTAAAATATGCGTTGTAGTGAAGTTATATTTTGAAAAAGTGTAATTTAATTTATAAGCACTCTGAATAAATCAATGGGTTACAAATTACAAATGGGTTGTTCCCATGGGCTATTCGATAGCATCCCTTTTATTTCAACTCTTAAAACTTGCTGTATATGGGTAGGAGCTCCATCTTGCTGGAAAATTGACTTTTCTTCATGCAAACGTTGGTCGCAATACGAAATTGAATGCAGTCCTGTTTAAATTTCTTAAAAAGAAAAATGTGATCACCTAAATTTTAGTCCAAACCTTTAATTTTTGAGCATGTTAAGTATGAAAATCATGTAGTTACTTGAATTCTTGTTAGTTCCGGCAGTTATGGTATTGGGAAAAATAACATTGCAATTAATGCAAAACGTTAGACGGGGTAGTTTCAATTAATTCTAGTTAGTTTGGACAATATTACACAACATTATAAAAAATGGTTATGATCATTTCCATTAAATTTTTGAACATATGAATTCTATGTAGATAGAATTTATTATATTTTTTGTGATACATTGATCCGAAGTTCGTATTTCCGTCCTAATTAGTTAGTATTAAGTTTATAAGTAATTTTATTTATTTACATCTTAAATAAGTAAATACTTGTGGCTTAGTTCCGTAGTCAAGTAAACAATTAAGTCCCGGGCACTAATTTTTATTAATGAATAAAATTATATTAATTAAATTTTAATCTAACTTTCGATCCTAGTATAATATAAAATCGTATACACACCACGGGAGAAAGTATATCACATGCCTTCGTTCTTGTCACCCGAGCCGAAGGAAGGTTGAAATGTCATACTTTTCTCCCTAGGTGTGTAATATACTATTTGAATTCTCTGAAGAAGAGCTTCTTTAACTACTTCGTTTCTCACATGATTTTCAATATTGCTTTTTTATCTGCCACTGGGAGAGTTGGCCCGAATTTCGTCACTAATTCTACAATTTAGGCATTCTGCATTCCTGACATTAAACAATTTCATAATTTCCACTTTACCTCAAAGAATACACCATTTTTTAATTCTTGATGGAACCAAATACCACATAAATAGATATCCTGATTAACTACGTTACTTAAGAAAACCCGAGAATACCCGACATTCGTAATTTTGATGAGCGTTTTCGTTCAATGTGGTATCTCCTCCCACTTACGACGTTTAAAAGGATTTGCAGAATTTATATTGGTAAGATAGTATATTGAGCACAAAGTGCTAATAAAACGAGTCTAATATTTACGTAACATTATTTTATTGGTTAGTAAATTACATTAATATGGCGTCAAACTCATCATATGTGAACTTGCTTATTAACAAGACTGTTGAAGATAAACGGAATGGGAATTGAATCAAAAAGTTCTGGAGAACATTATTAGAAAATTTATACAGATAGATATCTTATTAATCTTCTTCTTCGAATCAAGTATTACCTGTTAGGTTTAATTTGTTTTGAGTTCTTTAGGAATAACACCAGATATAAACCTGAAAGTCTGGTTTTAACATAAATGAACAGCAAATTTACAAAAGTAAAAAACTAAAAGGATTCGTATGACACATTTAGTAAATCACAATTTGAAATTCTGACGTTTGAACTTTTTGAAATATACAGACTTTCAAGTTTATGTGGTGTTATTCCCAAAGAACTCAGAAAAAATAAAAACTAGAGACTATCGTTCAGAAAACAATTATCTTTTAGGGTACTTTATTGTTTCATTCTATTTATAATTGTATTTTTTCGGGTTCTGTTGTTTCATTTTTATTTTTGTTCTTTGACTTGTTCGTTCAAAATTGATACATTCAATGTGTTTCTAATAATTTCCCTTGTAATTTTTTTCTACTCTTCCAGTTGTATTAATTGTTTTTTCTTTTTTCTTTTTTTGTTGCCCGTGGTTTGCTTTCGATGTTAGTAAAAAAAAATTCTTACAAAACTTGAGTCTGGTATCTTCCCTCATTTTATTTTTGACGTTTTTTTTTTTGTTTTTCCATATATCCTAAGAAGAGATTGTATGGGGAAGCTCAACGGCATTTTGACGTCATTACATATAAGGGTAAAATAGGTGAACCGTACTCTTATGCATGGCTGCCAGATTCACAATTTTAAAGTGAATTCACATTTGTTAGAAATATTACAGAGCAGACTGAAGTATATAAACGTCGAACCAACAACCGTCGAAGAGTTCAGTAGAGTGCGAACACGTAAATCATTATGGTAAAAGAATTATTATAGCATTATATTTTACGTTCCAAAATAGGAACCCTTCGAGAAAGGAATGATCTTAAATAAAAACTACTCTTGCGAGTTAATAAACTGTAAAATCCATTCAAATAAACAATGCCGACAAAAAGTGGGATTTCCCGAAAATGCAATTGATTGTTAGAACGATTTAGAATCCCTACCAGAATTAGAACAGTGTAGTTTAGACTTCACATGGTTTTTAAGTGAAAAGTTTATTGTTAATTTTTGAAATAATAAAGAAGATTTTTCTTCGGTGTCAATCAATTGTTTTGTACACAGCAATATGCAGTAAAATATGAATGTCAATAAAAATCTTTTCTCCTAATCTTTTTTTTTTGTAATCTACCAGACCTTAGTATTGGAATAATGCCTCATACATTGATAAATTATGAGCTTTAGTATAAATTGGCATCTGAACAGGAAGTCAATTTGGTGATTTTTCCCATAATGGAAAAAAACAATACGCTTTTGTAAAGAAAATATTGTACAACTGCACCTATATTTCGCAAACTTGTTGAGGTTTGGATAGAAAACCAGTATTTAATTATAAAGATCTTTTGATCGGTTCTAAATGATTTTTATTTTAACAAGTAAACACACCCAATTTTTTTCTATAATTTTTATTGTACCGAAAGTTTTTTTTAACAATGCCCACACTTACACATACGAAAATAGATTAGTGTAGTAGTGAAATGCTGAAAAGGCCTTTGTTTCGACACTGTTCCGACCGACACTTCTTTGACCCTGCAATACTTATACAACTTAGTTTTCTTTGTAAGAAATAGAGACCAGGTTAAATATTAAGAGTCTCTTCGTTTATAGAAAGGAGATTTATACTAAATAAACTAATGAAACATCCAATTAATATACAATACCAACAAAAAATTTGCCATATTTTAAATTAGAGACTTGATATATATCAGAAGTCGGAACACCATAAAAAGGATAAAGTTACCAAGTTTATGGATGGTAGAGACAAGCATGACAAATTAGAACTTCACAAAAAAAGTCAACTTTACCAAGTTTAGGCTCGGTTAAAATCATTAAAATAACAAGTCCATGAAGTGACCAGATTAGCACTGGCGTAGGAAGAGGGTATGATGTGAAGTGATATAAAAAATAATATTAATATTAAGCCACTGGTTTAGTTGTTTTTTTTCAACAATAGATATGTAAAATATATATTTCTTCCTAAATGCGTATGAATTATTCTGAAAGGTTTAGGCGGGCTATTTAAAATCCACCCTCTTGTTACACCAGCGCCACGCTAATTTAATTCATTTAAAAAGACACTTTTAATATGTAGTAGATTAAACAATATTACAGCTATTTTAAAGAATAGTCTTGAGATGCTTTGATATTTAAAAAATATCTACTTAAATAATGTTCCCATAATTTAATCTGTTATAATGAGAGTAACCTGGTTATATATTAACAGAATATTAAATAGATGAAGTAGGTTAGAATTATTTTAATTCAACAAATTTTTTATTTTAATCAAAAATTAATTACACATCATACGTTCCTTTATAATTATATTTAAATTATTATTATTTACATTTAAATTAAAGACTACATTACACATTAAACTAATACTTGAGTCGTAGTAAAATAGTGACAGATACTTTAGTTCTCCTAAAATTATATTCATTACTAAGAATGATACAAAGAAAGAGAAACATAGACTGACATAACGAGAGACGGCATGTTTATTTCGTAAGAAGCTTTCGCCTCCATTTTTCAGTTACAAATGACTGTCGCTTTCATTTTTATTTGTTGACAGCCTTTAATTAAGCAACTCTCAATTTCTAGACAGTTTTATTAAACACAAACCTCCATTCATTCTTCTGTATAATCCATAAGTTTTGACAATATTTCTGTTAACCTTCTTTTTCTACATATAATAATTGTTTAATTAAAACAATGAAGCGTACTTAATTTACAAAATGCAAAATTGTCTTAAAGGAATACTTTTTACAAATTTACAATAATTGGCCTATAACTTGGTTCACAAATGGTATATCCTAATATTTTCTGGATATAGCTATCATATAAATATTTATTAAGACGGAGTGTTAAGGTGCAAGAGAATATGTTTTCAATTAAAAGAGCTCATACTGTTAACGTTCGAATTATAAATTTTTTATTTATTATAATGAACATAAATAAGTCATAAAACATGCTGTTTTTAAATAATAAGATTGTAGGTATAAAGTTTTCTTCTAATTATAATTATTCCACGGATTGGGTGTGTTATTTCGAAAGTCATCTTTTTTGATTTATAAGCCACGAACACATTTTCAGGGTCTTTTCAGAAGGATGATCATTTATATGAGACATATATCAAGATGATGCAGAATTGTGAAATTTCATTGTGAGAAATTTATTACTTACGTTAAAAACGCAACGTTCTTTGTCATCGTTTACTATCTGAATATATATTAGTAAAACTGTATAAATACAAATTGTTTTTTTTAATTAAAAATGTAATCTTTATAAATATTTATTAACTTTGAAACAAGATAGTTAACAGAAATGTTAGATATTGTATATCATTATTTAAATGCTTAGTTAGTATCATACAAAAAAAATTCGATGACATATTCGTTGATACTTGTTTTTCGAGATTTTAGAACTTTTGAATTCTTACTATACCCCAGGCAAATGCCTCTGAAGAAAATAATTTTTTTCAATTTCTCAAGCAATTAGCGACCATCAAAGTTATTGAGAACCGATTGCGCCCTTAAATTAAACGATTCTCTATATTCTGACTCCGCACATTCTCACAAAGTTCACTATGAGGCTGAAGAAAAAAAAGTGTCGTAAACTCTTCAATGGCTATTAACGCCTGCAATACCAAATCCCAAAAATTAATTTAGATGCAATTTATTTTCTGCATCACGTTATACCAAAAACGTTATCAAAAGTGTCTAACAACAACTGGAATTTCCTTCCTGCTAGTTTCCGTCAGAGCGTCTCTCCTCAATATATTTAACGATCTTTATAAAACACATAAATAATTTTCACTATTCAACTTGTTATACATTTTCAAGTTAATACGTTCTTTTACGCTCATTAAATTCACTTATTCACTCTCTGAATAACTTTACGTTCTCGTGATTCTAGTTCTTTTTCAAAACTCTTGTTTTGTTTATTTATTTATTCATTGTTTAATTTGTTTTAAAGTATTATTTAATAGCGATGAGTGTTTTTAACCTACTCAGTACACCAGATTAATAATAATAGAAGGTTAACAAGCTCAAATATATTTGTGAAGAAGCAGTGTAGCCGTTGGAAAATGTAACAATGACGGTTACAGTGATAACTTTACTGGATTTCCTCCTTTGCAGTTGAGAGCATGACAATGATAGAGATTGCACTTCTGCAAAAATTACCAAATATGAATTAACCTGATAGATTTCAATTTCATGACGTTTTCCAGGGGCGGATCTAGACACGTGCTTCCGTGGGGGCGATTTCATGCTTCAGGGTGGGCGATCCTGTACTAAATTTACCCAAATAAAATTTTACACCCAGATTTCTTGGGTTATTACATTAAAAATGGTTATTCGGAGGTTTAAACTCATAGAAGTTACCTTCTTCTAGGATTTTGGAGTTAGGATAACTTCGTTTTAATATTTAATTAACTAACTTTGAGGCTCTTGTTGGGGGCGATCGCCCCCCCCTCCTTGGATCCGCTCATGACGTTTTCTCTTCAGCTTCTAATGTTGGGTATTGTATATCTACTATTTTTAACATGAATATCGAAACATATTTCCAACAGAAACAGAAAAATAATAATAATAATAAATCTTCTTTATTAGCAAAGCATACACAAGGATTTACAATTAAACAAGAAGTATGAAAAACAGGTTACAAAAAATATGTATAAAAGAAAGCAAAATAGAAGATAGAGCTTTGCCCCTACAAGGCCAAAGCTACTTTGACTCTTAACCTTGTAGGAAACTTATAACACTAAGACATATCACAGAAAGAAACATTAAATAAAGAAATCACAAAAAGCTTGTAAAATCGTGTTTTTACTGTCCCAACAATAGTTGCATTTTAATTACTTTACTAAATGAAACATAGGCGTAATTTGCATTAAATAGTTTCACCGCATTGTAGGTAAAACTTCGCTGGAACAGTGAGGTCCGATGTGAGTGTTAAGCTATGTCTTATCAATCTGTTGTGAACATATTGTCTGTATATTAACTTTTTGAAAAGGTATTCAGGTAACTCAGTCATTACCAATCTGTACAAAAAAGAAAAAGAAAATTAAAATTATTTGGGACTTTCAGTCAATTTAGTTCATAAATTTAGCCGACACCCTATCATATTTGCGGAGATTACACACTTATCTACAGCAACAATTTTGAACGTACTGTAGTCTCCTTTTCTATGAAACATCCAAACAAAATAGGATTACAGATGTTTTATTTGCATTTAGACTCAAATTGTGTTGAGTAGAAAACTGAAAAACAGCATCTAAATATTGGTTAATTATTTGCTGTTACATTTCCCGGTGATTCTGAAGAGGGGAAATAATGAATTAATTGGGTATCGTCGGCATATAATTGAATATCCGAGTTCAAAACTATTTTCGACAGGTCTGACGTATATAGAAGAAACAGGAGAGGCCCTAGTAAGGATACCTGGGGTACCCCTGAAACAACCATTCTTGGCTATGAAAATATGTTATTCAGGGAAACAGTATGCGAATCTCCTCCAGAGATAAGATTTAAAGAATGAGATGGAGCGGTCATCAAAACCATGAATAAGCTAACTAAGCACATAGAAGGTCATGGTCTATCATATCAAAAGCCTTTGAAAAATCCAACGACACCAGTATAACCGACAATCCTCCATCGATTCCTCGTATAATATTATCAGTAAGATTGAGCAATGCAGTGGCAGTACTATACCCTTTCCGAAATCCAGATTGAGTACAGGGCAGAAGATTGTTGATGCTCACATAGTTTAAGACTTGCTCATATACCACTCTTTCCAAAATTTTCGAAAGGACTGTAAGTAAGCTAATCGGACGTAGATCACTCACAGCAGCAGGAGTGGAAATTTTAGGAATTGGCCAGCTTCTCGCCAAGATCTAGGAAAATAGCCATAATCAAGGCAATAATTTATGATGTGAGTAATGTGATTCAGTATTACCGGCAAGGAGAGTTTGATCATGGGTAACGAAATTCCATCTCTTCCTGCGGCGATTGATTGATTTCAGTCTACAGAGAGCATTTAATATTTCACTCTGACTAATGAAATTTGAATATAGTATCGCCAAATTTAGAATTTGAGTAAAAGTTAATTTTCTCTCTACAATTGTCATTTTTAGAAAAAATTCCGGAAAAATACTCGTTAATTGTATTTGCGTCTTGTAAATGTTCTGGAAGGCAATGTTGGCGATTATCACTAATAAATAATATTTAGATTTTTAAGGCGGCCTTTTCACGCTTGGTGGAAGCTAATGCAAAATTTCTAAGCTCTTTATATAACTTATAATTCTCGTCTGTTCTAACTTAATTTATACTTCTGTAGTGCTTGATTGCGGACATTGTAAATTTTCTTTAAAGCGTCGTATGCCAGGGTGCGGGAGCCTTGGACACACGTATAGTTCGAGTTGGAGCATGTAAATTAAAGATAAGTGTAAGTCCATTGACTAGAAAAGATACTTTGTCATTAATATTATCAAAGTAGTAGATTTTATCCCAGCAATACGCTTTAAGATCAGCCATAAAATTATCTTTGTTAAAATATTTGAAACTCCCCACATTTAAAAACTTTTGTTTGGAGGTTTGAGTTACAAGAGTAATGGAACAGTGCGCTATTTGATTATGGGCACTATGTCACAAGGCACAATACCACAATTGCGATAAATTCTCCTATCACTAATGAAAATTGGATCCAAAAGGGAAGCCGAACAAGCAGAAATACGCGTAGGCTCGCTGATGGGCTGACAGTATCCGTATGAATCAAACGATTCGAGGAGTGGGTTTGGTTTGAGCATATCAATATTGAAATCCCCTGTAACTATTAAGTAATCATATTCGAAACAAAGTTTAGCGAGGAGATCATCTAAAAAACTTCTAAACTGGCAGAAATTTGATTTTGGGGGCCTATAAATAATAGCCACTAGGACTGTGTGCATCATTAATTTGAGTCTAAGAAGTAAATGCTCAAAATCGGTATTGTCGAAATTAGAATTTACAATCTCACAGGAAAGACTCGTCTTCATCTAACCTCCACCCGGCCTGTCAGCTCTATCCCTTCTATAAAAGTTATATCCAGGAATAGCAATTGTTTCAGAACTAATGCGACTATTAAGCCATGTTTCAGTTACACACACAATAACATAATTGACAGCGATTAATTCTCTAAAATCAATGAAGGTAGGTAATAGTGATCTAACATTAGTTTTTACAATATTAAGCAATTAAGCAATATATAAGTAACAGAAAGAAGAAAAAATAAAAGAAGAAAAATATGTATATACGTTAACAACAAATGTATTCTTAATTAATCGTGATACGATGTTTTGTCTTTTAGTACCTTTTTGAGATAAACTAATGTTGCACAATTAGGATCCGTAGCAGCATGCTCACAATTGTACTTCAACTTGTATTTCTCATTAGAAATGAGACAGTTTCTGCAACACTTCTTCTGCTTGCTGCACTGACTTTCTTCATGTTCCTCACTGCATATAGGACAAACTATTTTGTTAGGACAGTTCTTACTTTTGTGGTAGTAGCCCTGGCATACGAAACATCTAGTTACATCCAGGTCTTCATAAACCGGCAGGCTTTCCCAAGCCACAAATACTTTACGTTTTTGCACTATTTTACTAAAACAAGAAGCTGAGCATTCACAAATTACGGTCTGATAACCTTTTTTGTCTTTCCGGATATGGACAATATCAATGCCTTCTTCTGGTAAATTATTTTGGTCAACCAAGCTCCTGAAAATATCTTCCTTTGCCATAGCCGAATTTAGCTTCACGATTTTTATTCGAGGTTTTCTCATTTTTGTTAGATCAACATCGTAATTACTGCTCAATTTCATTTTCAGTTCCTTCTCTAATTTATCCGTATCGGAGTGAGACTGGCATTTGATAATGATTCCACCTGATTTAGCTGTTCTCATGTGTTGGATTCCCAATTTCAAACTCCTTAAATCAATACTCTTACTAATAACATCTTGGATAAGTCTGTGATTTTCGGGCTCTCGTGGTTTGATAATAATTTGAGGGAAATTTCTTAGGCGTTTCACATCACCAACAACATCCTTCCTAACAGCATTTGCATAGCTATTATTATCGTCGCAAAATTCGTTTTTCTCTTCAGAATTCCTAATATCTCTTTGAAGTAACTCTATGATTTTAATTTTATCATTAATAATCTCATTTTTATCCTCAAGCCTGTCTTGGAGTATTTTGATCAAGTCAACTTCTCGACATTTTTTACAGTGAACAATAAGATTGCGTGTAACTAGAGACAAACATTTTAATTCTGAAGCAGTAAGCTGAGAACATTCATTACATACAAGGCGTTTGCAGAAGTCGCAAGGGTAACAAGGGCGCTTCAAATCCTTTGTTGGTTTTTTAATTTTACTACAAATAGCAGACAAAAATTTGGAAATTACCTATACCTATATTTTTATCAACTTTCATATTAATTCATAAATTAGCAAAGTACTTTATTTAGCTATAAATAGTTTATAATGAGTAGGACATTTGATCCCCTTATTATATAGTTTATTACCGCAATAACTGGGTAGAGATTTCTTCATAATTTAATTTAATCCGGAAAATACATATTTTTGTGCAAATGAATTTTATTTCATTCGAAAAAATTTATTACTTCACTTAATATGTATTATTAAAATATTTGTGTGGGGGTAATAGCGTTATTATAGCTTGTTTTTGCTAGTAAATGTCACAGGTGTTTTATAAGATTTTCTTGTAGAAAGTACATCACAAAATAAAGTTACTAGAATTAATGCTGTGGCAGGTTCTGTGATTCTTCATAAAAACTCGGTATAAGCAATTTGTCTATATGAAATCAGTTATTTTTATATGAAATTTGATTTGATCTCGGTAAGTATCATATCTTCGTTAAAAATATATTTACCCATAGAATAGGTAAGTAATTTATTGCCAGATGCATTGATAACCGTAGAAAAAGTTAACAAATGGTGTAGGTCTAAAGTTGGTCAAAAATGTTTTTCTATTCTCTAGGCTAAAATATAGTTTATAGGGAAAAAATTGGCTTAGTTCTATACCAGATTGACATACGCAATCATGTTAAAAGAGCTAGGTCGTCAAACGTTGAAATAAAATAATTTACATATTACGTTCTGACTCGAGACCAGACATTATGACCAGGGAAAACTACCTTGAACTTCCGGATATCCTTAGTTGTTCTAACCTTTGCTAAACGCATTTTGTATATCTCACATTCTTATAACAACATCTTAATAGTCCAAACATATCTTAAATCTAATCTATTCTATTCATGATCGTCTTTCAATTCAGAGAGCGTTTTCAACTTCAAAATGCGTCTATCAGTATAATAAGAATTGGGCAAAAACAGTAAACCATTTCACTATCACTAACTTATGCTACAAGTGGATGTCTCGCCATTTTTTTAGCAGAAGTGACCTACAATATCATAACAATATCAAACAAATGTCAGAGACTTCAGTAATAAATCGGATACATTAACAGAAAGTATAAAAAAATATCAACCAGCCTTCTGAATATGCAATAGGCAATAACCAAATTGATTTTTTTCTAATAGGTTATGATATTTAAACTATCAACCATAGACCTTTAAATTTATCACAATAGTGTTATTTTAGAACTTTGGAAGATATAGTATGGATTTAACAATGTTTTTTGATAATGCAGTTCTATTCTCTAGTACGTTACATGATTGTTTTATGATTGAGCAATATCACTCAATGGTAATATGATTCAACACCCCTTTTTATTTAATATTCATCTTACCGCCCCTATTTTCCAGGTCAGATGAAAACAATGGACTATAAAAGTTGAATAAATAGTCTTTGAAATAAGAAAACAAAACTGCAATTCGAAGATATGAAGAATGCTTTCGATAAAGGTATAATTATGTGGGGCGTTATTAAATAAGAAGTGTCTCAAATTTTACCAGATGAAGTTAGGAGTGTTCGACATAAAGTCAAAGTGGGTCGATCAAGTGCGTTCATGTGTCTTGCATCGTGAAATTAACTCGGTGAAATAGTTTTGTGTTTGACAATTATACTTGACAGTCACTTCAACCATCAATTTTTTTAATTATTGTTTATTTTCCACTTTTTATATACCTACCCGTACATAAATATGATCTTTCTTGTGAATTCATATCATGAAGTCACTGTTCCTTAAAACAGTGGAATACTCTGTGCTCGTTTAGAGCGGTGTATACAGGAAACATAAAACCCTGTACTAACACCAGTTCAAAAAAACACAAATATAACTACCGAAGAGGACAGACGAAAAAATCCACAATAGCAGCTTAGCCCTTACAGAAAATCACAATATGCTTTCTGAACATATAGAGGTTCTTGCCAGAATATCATCTTACTATCTCGTTTGTATTGAGAAGCTATCAAAATACAAAAAAAAAACAATTTTAATAGAACAGAGAAATCACTCAATCTAAGCAAAACCTGAACCCCAACATTGTGCATCTTCATAACCATTCGAAAAACTAGCGAAATGAGAATGAATGATGCCGATCCGGCACAATATTCCAAGACTACTATTTATATAAATTAAAGAATTGAAGCGCTGTCACTGTCATGGAAAACGGAAGATCATTCAGAGGTGTACTGCATCTGTAGATGACATATTAGGAGAAAGAAATTCAAAGAGACCACAGACAGTAAACCTGGAGAGCCCATTTTTAGTCCCTCGTCATCATGTGTAGTGGAAGGTATCTAGTCAATACAATAAAGGCAAGGAGACCAAGCTCGAGTATTTAGAACTTTCCGTCATGGAGTTCCAGTGGCAATTTTGCGACTCTATCTTCAAATCATTGTTATTATGTGTAAAGACCCTCATTCAAGGATCATACAATTTACTATCAGAGAGTTTCAGTCCCTACATCATCAGATCAGCTCACTGATACCAAAATTTTGAAACGGACTGCTTACATTAACACTGAAAATTAAAAAGTTTTTAAAAATAAATAAGCACAATAAGTAAGTATATTTGCTTTTGTATTAGAACTTTATATGCTAACAATAAAATTGTTGAATAAAAAATGCAAAGTAATAGAAGATCTTATCTTACATAAGAAAGTGAACAAAGCAGCTGGGCTCCATACCAAGACAACAAGCGTAAGATTATTAAATGAAACTGGGGATGAAAGTATAGATAAAAAAGAAAAATATAAAGATGTCGAAAGCTCGTTCAAAATCAGAAAACTCTCAAGTAAAATCAATAACAGTCTACACATAATAATAGTAGAAGTGGAGAAAGCTATCTCTTTAATAAAAGAAGGAAAAGTTGGAGTTATTTGATAAAGAAGGGATAGACTGGCTCACAAAAATATTTAACTCTAGTACTTAGCAAAAATACTCTATTTCTCAAAATTCTCTATTAACATATATACACAAAGTATGAAAGCGAAATGGGACATACGCAGCTCACCTTAAAAATGTCGTTGGTACGATAAACGCATTATTCTGCATACAGTTTCTATTTTAGAGATGTAGAGATGTTAACTTGATATTTATGCATTTGTTAGAAGAAAGCATTCGATATTGTACAACGAAACATGAAAAACTTTCTCTCCCCTGCTCTTCAACATATACTCTGAGAAGATATTTTCGGAAGTACTGGAGGGAATGAACTTGAAAGTTTTTGTGGAGAGACGAAAGGTAAACAATATGATCTGGAAATAAATGACGATAAAACTAATTAAATGGTCAATAGTAAAAACAGAGCAACTCCAAATCAGATAACAGTAATTAACTGAAACGCGCTGAAACATGCACATACCTGGAAACAAATTTAAATGACAAATGGGACCAATCCCAAGAGTTTAAATGTAAAATGGAGAAAGTAAGAGCAGAGTAAAATGGCTAAACATTTTCGAAACCAAAAATCAAAGTGTTACGCTGCTACGTATTTCCAGTTTTTTTACATGCAGCGGATACATGGACTCTCAGTGATGCTACTTCAAACAATTAAAAGCGTTTGTGATGTGACTGCACAAGCGTGTCCTAAAGATACACTTGGCCAACATGTTACTACCGCGATGTGTTGGATAGAATAAGGAAGAAGAAAGAAATACTCAATACTATCAATAGAGTGAAACTAGAATATATCAGCCATGTCATGAGAAACAAAAAAAGATAAGAACTATTACAACTTTTTCTGCAGGGTAAAGTATAGGGTAGAAGAGGCAGGGAGAGAAGAAGAATCTCGTGATTTGAAATTTACGGACTTGGTATGGAAAGACAACACGGGGCTGTTTCGATTGGGACTGAAAGCTGATGACAAGAACTTTCCCATATGTATTTACATTACCAAAATACCCAAGAGAAAATTTTAATAACGGTTATTCTAATTTTCAATACATTACTACTGTTTTAACAAATTGTGCTGAATCGTGGCGATCAAATAGTTTTATCATAGTTCTCTGAGAGTCAATGTATTTGATTATTGCTACCGGGCCAATTTGGTGATTAGAATTTGATAGATATTTTAAAAGAATTCGATTTTTCAATAGATTCTATGAAATAGGAAATAGTTTGGCATAAAAGACAAAATTCAAGGACTAATTTTATTTTAAAACTCATTTGATATTATTTGTTTCATATGTGAAGTGAAAGTTGACAATAAATATCAATATTTTCTCGTGTGGATATCATTATGAGATTCATAACATTTTGTTCTATTTACTGGTTGATAAACATGTAAATTTGTATACATTACTGCAACTGTTATTGTTCATGCTACTGTACATACTATAAAATGAATAGAATATTTCATTAAATAAATAAAAATGAACCGTTTTGTAGAAATTAGCGGGTATTAATATAATATTTTAATGACATGATTTCCCACTTTTTTCTGGAAACCGGTATGCTTCAGGTCACAGAAAAATATATGCAAACACCTCGGTATCATCATTAACAGCATACAGTTTAAACAATACAAACAGATTAAACCAAAAATGGCGAACATACATAAATAACATTTCCGTCGAATACAGTAGCTCATTTTTTTAAAGTCGGTAAAAAACAGACTTTCGCAGTATTAAAAATTATCGTACGAATGAAGAAACACTACAATTATCTATGTAAAACAAATTTACTTGGTCAATTAGGAAGTCCAGTCTATCTATTTTACTTGCATGTACCATGACATAAAGTGAGAAATTGTTTTCCTAACTAAATTAATTTTTCTGCGTAAATACAGAATTTGCGTGGTAAAATCTCACAAAAAAAGGAGACCTGTATACCATATTTAATATTCCAGTTACAAAACTGCTGAAACCCAATTCTTTTGTTTATTTCTCGTTTGCATAGTTACCAACCTAAACAGCGGAGAATGGAGACAAACAAGTTCCGCCGAAGATAATGAAAATCTTGGTATGCCATGCCATTCATGATAACTTCGACAGTTCGTATGTGGGCTGTAGACGTAATTAATAAAATAAAAATTAAATTGCTTAGAACGTATGGAAATTAATGCCAAAATTCTATTAAACGACCAATTAAATGCCGCATGTGACATTATTTTTTTCTCTAATTAATTGTGTTTATATCAATAGTCTCTATTAATAGTGGAATTAATTTAATTTATATTCCTACGTAGGAAATAACATTTCATTAATGACTATTAGTATAATATAATATAGAAAGGTTTTTACCTACAGCATGTTTCTACATATCGTCGAAGTTCATTCGATTCTTGAATACCTTTCAGGATTATGTAATAAACTGACAACACCTTGATTTATACAGTGAGGTCCTCAAGTAACGGACAAATTCAGTTTCTACGTAAATATGAATGCTATTTAATAAAAAATCCTAAAACAGGTCAATTTTTATATATGAAACTACTCTTTTTGAATAAAATTATAATTCACTTTCCCCTTCAACTACCTAGGGGTAAGACCTACTATAAATTTAAATGAAACGGGGTAGCAATTTATATATTTATACTTTTTGGACGTTGGTAATAAGAAATATTAATTTTCAGTTATCTAATTCATAAAATAAAGAATGATGTCTTAGAAAGAAATAAAGTTTGACGTAATTACCAATATTTGCAACAATTATAATCTAAGTAACACTGCTCAAACTGGGGACTTGACCAAAAAAAATCGACGGTGTTGAAATTCTTCCACTTTTTGCAACATTTCTCTGCTCATATGATGAATTTTTTGCCTTACTCTGTGTTTCAAATCAACAGTATTGGTTGGTTTACTCTTGTAGATTTTTTATCTTAAATAGCCCCACAAAAAATAATCTAGCGGAGTTAGATCGACACCAATTTCGCCACGTCTACCGATCAATCGATGTGGAAAACTTGATCAAGATAAACTGGTACTGCTGCTGAATAATGTGCTGTAGCTCCATCTTGTTGAAACAGTATCGTTCTATTAATAATTGCGGTGTTCACAGATCAGGATAAAGTTCTCTTGAGTGAGGGATTAAAATTCAAGTAACTCGCCCCAGTTAAAAAAACCGGCCTCAAAAAATGTAGTCCAATTATTCTGTTATTTATTAATGATTTTGCCTACTTCATTACCAAGTTTGTTTGTTGGCCATATTATGTAAAATTCTGTGAAAAAAATTATATTGATAATCATGGGATTCCCTTTGTCATTTATTTGTAACCATTTCAGAAAATTCTAATCAATGATCAGGATCATCGTCAGTTGGTTCCTAAACCAGTTTAATTTTATATGTATGGTATTTCTCTTCTCTTTCAAAATTCTCCTGTAGGTTCTTGTCGCTTTTCCTCAATATTTAACAATATACCCAATTTCTTTTCGTCATTTAATTTTTAGGCATATCTTTGACAGTTCCAAGCTGAGGGAATGTTTGTTCTATTCTTTTTTTACCACCAACTCCACAATATTGAAATCTCAATTATTTGGGTCACAGAAAAGTTAATAAAAAAAATAATGTTTAGAAATTCTTAAATAAACGATTAACATATAAAAGTTATTAACAACATCTAGGGAACTAATATAAATTATAAATATGGTTTTAAGTACATCTTAAATGTCACAAAAAGACCCCATTTTGGCAAATGGTGACATGTATTTGACTCGAGGGCTACTCTTTTGAGTATATACGTCACTTCATGCAAATAAATATAATTAATTTTTCTTTACGGTGCTTAAACTTCCAAGTTACTAGCGTCATTATAAAATAATATGTTTTAGCAAGAATTTTCTCATGTAATAAATTATTAATTTAACCGCTAATTAAGTATTAAAAAATGCACGGAACCGTAAAACTACTTCTAAAATTGCCACAAATAGATAAACCTGACCAAACTCGAATACCGTCGACTAATTCCAAAAATATCAGCAATTAAAAATCTGACATAAATCAATTAAAATCTAATAAACTCAACTAAAACCAAATTAACGAGTGTTGAAACAAGTTTTTCTCTGATATTTTGCTCATTTCCTGTAGAATCTTTAGATGATTATTTATATCTTAGCAGTGGCGACTCGTTAACGTTGAAGGCTATACACTACCACATTTAAAAACGTTCTTTAGAATTTTTTATGTCTAATTTCTTAGTTGTTAAGAAATAGCTAGTCAGATTCACTAAAAGATCTTGTTGATCAACAATTAGTTTTACGATAATGGAAATGTTTTCCATCTTCATCAACCAGCTTATAAGCAGAATAATTCCTCATGTGTGCTACCTCAGCGTCGTTATAGTTATTTTTGATAATTCATTGACTGTTGCTATAACAATGTCTCCAATTGTTCAGCTGCGAAATGCGTCGTTTTCCTATATTTTTCTTTTTTTAAATATTAATTATTTTTGTTTGGCGATTACGTGAGATTTCAAAACAAATAAAGAAAATCTGGATGTTATAGTCGAGTATGGGTGGGAATGAGGAAGTAAAAGGACCCAAACCAGAATATTACATGTTAGTCGCATATACTTATTTCAATGTACATAAAAAAGACTTTAGATCTGACAAACATCCACAGATACAGCTAACAACATCTTGAGGTATCAAATACATTATATTTTAATAATTAATAATTAAACGAGATCAGGTTTATAAGAAATCTGCTAAACCATATCCTGGTGTAGACCTATCAACAGCAATCTCAAATAGAGCCACAAATAATTTTACATTTCGGACTTAAGAGAATTCATAAAGAATTCCCTTTACACTTAAAATATTAATACAGAAGTATATTCATAGACCCAAAATGCCCTGAAGATCAAAGTAAAATTTGGGAATCCCTTAAAATAGTAATAATGACACCAAGTAAAGAATTAGAGAAACCAGACTCTCGAAAAATTAAAACTTAGCTGACATGAATACAGAATGAACAGTTACATTATGTAACTTACATACAAACTAAAGTAATGAATGAAATGAAAGGAATTCTCATTATCTTGTGAAATTCGGGGTGAAATTACCTAACTACAAACGCAAAAGGAAAACTAAAATGGGTAGAATATATTATACAAGAATTCAACAGTAACAGTCTGTATGGGCCAAGATATCGCCAAAGAAGAAGTATAATAAAACTCCCTTTCTCCCTATCGTAAATTTGTATGGCACATCATGTAACAAATTAATCATTTCCAGTAAGTGTTTTACGTCGCTTTAAGTGCTTTGCTCAAAAAGTTTAACGAACTTTCAAAATAGTCGTCATAGGTCAACGAATATCTAGAAAACTAAAACTTGACTGTAGTTACGCTCAGTTTGGCTTCAAAAATGTATTTTTGGAATGCCACAAAACGTTCGAGATGAGTACAGTAGAATGGGGTAACTTCCATCAGTTTCAGAATTAAAACTTTTTTTTTTTCTTAAAATATGCGAGAAAAAAATATATAAAAATAAATATAAATTTCTGTTTTGTCCATTTCTTTCAATTCAATTATTTTTCGAGAAAAAAAATAAAATGTCGGTGATCAATTTTAAACTGCGATCAGGGTTACTTTGATACCGTCCATTTTTCTTACAGAATTCGTAAGTATTCCCAACCAGGAACAAAACACAAATAATAGTTTTGTAAATGCATCCATGGGTCTAGGATTTATATCGCTTTATCTATTGAGGGTACCTTTGACTAAGAAAAACAAAGGAATTTTACGAAATAATCAACTTTATTATGAAAAGATAGATTTTTTGTTTTAAAAATATCTTATAAACATTTAGAAAATGTTATTAAATCTTAGCTTTTGTAACAATTACACAAATCAGTTTGCATAAACCCAATCTGCACTTTTCGCTGCCGATTTCAATATGCTTCATTTTCGGAGAAAACTGATTGTGCACCAGGTCTTTTCACAAATTTTTCATGGTACTTGTTATGTATATCGTTCCATAGGGAATATTATACTTTGCAGACACTCTATGTAACGTCATTCGGTTTTCAAGTACTTCCCTAATAGCCTTATTCAGAATCTTTTCGTAATTCCGGTATTTTCGGGAGCCTAAACGCTTTTTATAGGTCTTTGGCATGATGCTAGAACAATAATAAACAAACTAAATAACCTCATGGGATAACATTGATCATTGACCAAAGTAAACCCGCATAGGTGATCAATGACACCCCGTACAAAATATGCCACCAAAAAAACAACTTCGAGGTTATGGCTTGTAATAAAGGTCATTATTATAGCTAAATAAACTTGTGTTCAGGTAAATTGTAAACATTTGATGTGTTAGTCATACTGAAAGTTGTAGTTTAGAAGTTATTCAAGCTTTTAATATTACAAAGCCTAGTACTTACCTATTTACAATATTTTTTCACACCACGGTAGGGATGAAACGATACGAGTAAATACAAGTACATACTCGATACTTTTCACCGATACCAAGTATTTTTAGTATCGGTACTTTGCATTTAAGTATCTAGTAGGTATCGGTCAAAAGTTCTCAAATACTCATATACTTAATACTAATACTTAGTATTAAGTATATGCATATACCTATGCCAATGTCACTATTTCATTTAAACATTGATTAAAAATTGCGTTCTTTAAATTCTTAGTACACTAGAACCAAGGTATCGATACTTTTACTCGATACGGTATCGGTGGTAAAGTATCGATATTTACTCTGTATCGATTGAAAAGTATCGATACTTACTCGTATCGAATTATTTTTGGAGAATGTAAAGCAAAAACTGTAACAAGTATTGGTATTCTTTATTGATAGTACAAAATTTATGAAAAAAAATCTTCCTAAAAATATTAATTTGTCCAAATGTTTGCCAGTTAGGCGATTTCTGGAAGCAGTGACTGTTGCGCCAGCTTTGGAAAACAGCCTTTCGCAAGGTACAGAGGTACCTACACAGATCAAACACAAGAGGTACCTACTATGTTTACATTTAGGCGTGCTTGTTTATGTAATGCTGGAAATACGGGCTTTAAATCCTCCCACAGCTCTAACGGGTTGGCTTTCAAAGCGCAGACTGGATTAGCCAAATAAATTGACACTTCATCCGCTTCTGCCCAACTGCAAGCTGTTTGTGATGTGACCAAAAATCAAAATCTTCGTTGGGGGTTTCATCATCAGACCCACTGGTTGATGACGGTGTATCTTCTTTAATAATGTTTTTCAGTTTTTGTATTGCCCTCCCACATGCATTTGCATCTTGAAAATGGAGGTTTTTGAACCGTGGGTCTAAAATTGTTGCCAACGCTGCAAGTGTGTTTAGTTCAATGAGACCAAATCTTTTTTTTACATTCAGCCAGTAGTTTTGTTTGCAACTGAGTAACGCATTCTATTGATGATGAAAATTTTGTTAGCTGCGATGTGAGACAATTAATCATGGGTATGATTTTAGACAAGGTAACGTAATTCTGACCTGATGATTCTCTTGTCACACACTCGAAAGATAGTAACAAAGGTATCAATTGTTTCAATATTTCAATTTCCAGTGCAGTCACCAATTCAGGACTGTCTGTAGCATCGAGTAACAGTTGTGCAGCAATTTTGAACATATAGTGAATTCCAGCCCGTCTTAACGTCAAGAATAAATTTTTTAGTACATTCTTCAGGAACTCCACTATCAATCTGATTTTTTCTTAGTTTGTCTGATTGTATAACACTATTCTTTACCCATTTCACAATATCTCTAACTTTATTGATAATACTAGTAATTGCATTTGAAGTGTTTTTTAATGATGAATCTACTATCAGATTTATTGTATGTGCAAAACACGGCAAATGTTTTGCATCACCAAGACTTTTTTTGATCGCGGCAACCATATTAGCGCCATTATCTGTTACTGCACAAGTTACTTTAGACAGCGGTATATCCCAACTTTTAAGAATATCGCCAAACACTTCAGATATGTAATCTGCTGTATGGTTTGATTGGAGTTCCCTGGTAGCAATATTCGAACTGGTAAGGGCTGTTTTCTCTAAAAAATGTACTGTAACTCCCAAAAAACTTTTTTCATTCATCGTTTCCGTCCATATATCAAGAGTCACACATAGCTCAGTTGCATTAGTAATTCTTGAAGTATACTCCATCTTTACAGTGTCATATTTATCACAGAGCAACTTTTTAAAATGTGTCGACGAAGGTACTGTATAATAAGGGGCCAATTGTTTCATTAAATTCAAAAAACCTTCTCCTTCAACAACATTAAATGGTCGCATATCCTTGAATATAAAATACAAATGCACATATTTATGTTGTTATATTTCATGCCACCCTCTGAAACAAAGCAAATTTCGTACATGTATTTAAATTAAAACATAGATATTTAATTTTTTTTTGTAGCTACTTACTTTTTTGTGAAGCAATGTTTTCGAACATACATTTTAATGTATTACCACTATGCATTATCAGATCAGATTCAGACTGTGTATTCATATTACTCTTTGTAGATGTCGACGTCGATGTCGAGGCTTGAGGAACTATTTCTTTATTTTGACTTCTAAATTCTGCGATATCAGATTCCTTTTTCTTTCTCCTAAAAATAATTGAAATTGACTTAATCTTCATAACATACCATTACTATTTACTTCGTTATCATAAGGCACATAACATATTAATTACTTAAAGGTCAATTCTATTATTTATTTTGTCTATTCATTGGGTTTTCTCTCCTCCAATTTTTTTCCTGTAACAGATAAGTATTTAAAAATTGTATATGTAGAACAAACTGTAGTAAGGCAATTTCGTAAAATTGCCCGGATTACTGGCTGTCTATACAGAGATTCTTCCTCACAGTTTTTCTGAGAGAAAGAGATGTCTATAAAATGATCAACCAGTATTCCTGTATATAAGTAATGTATTGTATATTGTGTAATACTTATCTGTGTATGGAGACGTTTCAACTCCGAGTCTGGAGTCGTTGTCAATCGTTTAGTGTTGTTTTCGAGGTTTTTTTTTAAACGTCTCCATACACAGATAAGTATTACACAATATACAATACATTACTTATATACAGGAATACTGGTTGATCATTTTATAGACATCTCTTTCTCTCAGAAAAACTGTGAGGAAGAATCTCTGTATAGACAGCCAGTAATCCGGGCAATTTTACGAAATTGCCTTACTACAGTTTGTTCTACATATACAATTTTTAAATACTTATCTGTTACAGGAAAAAAATTGGAGAAGAGAAAACCCAATGAATAGACAAAATAATTCAAGACCTCCTCAACAATCTTTTCGAAATCTATTATTTATACTTTATAAATACCAGCTAAGACTATCAGTATGATTAAGTATATCAAAAGTTAATCCCTAGCAATAAAGTAATGTAGGTATCACCCACTACTCATAATCGACAGAAAGACCTGGTAATTGTATATAATATAAATGTATGTACTTGTACTTACATTAAAATCCTGTTAACATTAACAGGTGCAATATAATCAGGGTGGCTTTTTAAATGCTTATGCAAATTAGAAGTTTTGCCACAAAACAGCACGGTTTTAAAGCATTTTTTGCAACTTGCGGTTTTATCATCGTTTTTGTGAAATATTGCCACATATTAGACTTCGGAGGCCCCATTTTCAATCACTCAAAAAATTAAAATGCTTTAAATATAAAACAAACACCGACAACAGTACTGTTTAGGTTAACGCTTAACACCGACCAAACGAAAACAATGCCAATTTGGCATTAAGCATTAGATTTTGGGCCCCTACCGGCATAGTATATCTACTCAGGGTGACTTACCACTTTTCAATTTGATTCAGTTGAATTCCGTTGATTATTTAATATAAAGTATTTGTGTAAACTATTTGATAGATACACAGTTAACTATTTATCAACTGAAATCTTAGTACTGCCGTAACTTTCAAGTACCGGAAATTACTTTGAAAGCACAAAAACGTTTTGTTGTGATCCGAAATGTGTTTAGCGACAAACTGGCTTACAATTCATCTTATAACACGTTTAAGCTCACATATGTTAAAGAGTTTGTGTTGGAATGGTTTTGAGTATTCTATTTGAGCTGATAAACGAAATCCAATAAACCACATTCTGTAGTCGAAGTAAGTTTATTTCATCCATTTTTCTTGCAATGACTCCCTTGATAATCTCTAGGGGAAAATGACGCACGGTTCGCGTTTTCTAACATTGAATGAATGATGAATAATCGTTGACTTTAACGTAAAGAGCAAATTCTGTCTTCTTTCAACCCCTTTTGTCAGTATTATTGGTTTCCAAAGAAATTTAACGGTGATCAAGCACATCAAGACATTATCGTCAGCTTTAGCTATTTTCAGACGACTATTCAAATGCAGATCAACTTCTTAAACACTTCAAAAAGTATTTATTGCAGCCGAAGACCCTAAGTTGTTTATTGTTATTTTTTGGCTAAGCAAGCATTACTAAACTACTTGATATAAAGAGTTATCCCGATTACAGGTTTCTTTTCAATGCCCTCTAAGTAGTATATCCTAGGCACTTTATAACATTTTTATATATGAAGTGTCCACAGTCAAGTTTGTGGCAAATTGGCAAAGAACTACCACAATCCTATTTCATTAATTGAATGCCTAGATGGGTGATTCTTAGAGAACTGTGATTTTTTATTTCTGTGATTTTTTTTGACCAGAAAATTATAAATATGATAAATTTGATAGTATTTTACCGTCCACATTATATATTAAACCATAAGTATTCATGTATCATGAATAACTTACAGAAATATACCCAAAATGTCAATACCGAGGCATGTCTGATTTTCGTTTTTCAAACTAAATGTCTCTTATAATCTAAAGTATAGCTTTTATTGCAATTATAGCCCAATATTAATTGGTAGAAAGGAATAATAGATTAATGTTAAAATTATAAAAATTGTTATTTTAATTCTGCTGTTAATAAATTTTAAATGTTGTTAAAATCAAGAAACAAAAAAACGTAAATGTCTCTATATTATTATTATCAAAGACCTATAATTTATAATTTGTTTAATTATTTTAAGAATTTAAATAGATTTATTAGGCAAGTATTTTGAATATTTCATTTTGGTGTCAGTAACGTGGCCGTGAGATTTTTAATCATTGTTCTAGTTCCTTTTCTATTGAAGTTGTAGTACAAGTACGTTATAGGGCCAATTTTGAGCATAATAAAAGACCAATAGCACTCAGAACACAAGTTTTAAAGCATTTTTGATTAAAAAAAATGTTCAATTGTAAAAATCACAGTTATCTAAGATTCACCCAGATAAGAAAGTTTGACCAAAACAAATTATTGTAAACATTTTGATCCACCGTATAATATTAAAAGTTGCAATATAGAATGTCAATTTATGACAAGGTCCCAATCCGTTAGAAGATTCTGTCTAAGTAGGAAGCCCACCATAACACACCTTGTACACCCACTTAGCCGTCTATTAAAGAAAAAAATATACAAGATATACGAAAGTAAAACATTCATGTACTAAAATAAATTACAAATGCAAGAAGCTACAAGAGATAAAAATATATGCGGTGTCATTAAGGAAAGCATTAAAATTACAAAATATTGTTAATGTTTTTACAATACTTGGCTATTGATGTGCAAGGTGCGTTATGCAAATGCGATGGTAAATTGTTAGTTAAATAAACCCAATTATAGCTAAAGGAGCTTTTAAAAATTGAAAGGATACATTACTTTTCGGTAAACAGTAAACAGTAATGTCTTGTTCCACAGATGCAACTTTCATGATTAAAATGTATGCGAAATTGTTCATGTAAGCATTAAACTGTTACGGGATTGTGTTAAGTATGTTGTCAGATGTTCTGTAATGATAATTGAGAAAATGTTAATTATTCTGCCTGCTCAAAGGGAGCCTCTCTCCTCACTCAATTATGCTTTGTATGGGTAATATGTAAAATAATTTTATACACAGGACATTCCCTATCAGTCGCAATATGATTTACAATTTAAAGTTAATTTAGTTTTAAATTTAATAAAGTAAAAGTTATAATTAGAGCATAATAAGTCATTCACAATTTTTCCGAGCATGCTGGCCTCTGTATTTAGTAAAAACTTCTGAATAACTGCACTTCTGAGAATATTGAACGACTTTACTTTCACAGCGACCCCCGTTTTAACTAAAGGTTACTTGGAATGTCTTTCATATATAATATTAAATTTTTATTTTATTACTTCAAATACTGGAATACTAGCTGATCCAATGACTAATAATATATTAGTTGTATAGTAGTAGTATATTATAGTGATGTGCCGGATATCCGTATCCGTATCAGCGGATTAATGCTTACATGAACAATTTCGCATACATTTTAATCATGAAAGTTGCATCTGTGGAACAAGACATTAATATAAAATAATATACTACTACTATACAGCTAATATATTATTAGTCATTGGATCAGCCATTATTCCAGTATTTGAAGTAATAAAATAAAAATTTAATATTATATATGAAAGACATTCCAAGTAACCTTTAGTTAAAACGGGGGTCGCTGTGAAAGTAAAGTCGTTCAATATTCTCAGAAGTGCAGTTATTCAGAAGTTTTTAGTAAATACAGAGGCCAGCATGCTGTGAAAAATTGTGACATGAATAAATTATTATGCTCTAATTATAACTTTTACTTTATTAAATTTAAAACTAAATTAACTTTAAATTGTAAATCATATTGCGACTGATAGGGAATGTTTTGTGTATAAAATTATTTTACATATTACCAATACAGAGCAGAACAGATTATGGAGAATAACTATAATCAGCATAATGTAAAGAGGTTTTTTAAATACTTTAGTAGAGATGGATAGTGCTAAATCTGTTGATATAATTGCTGTACCAGCTGTGTGGTTAGCTGAAAATATTCCAAATGAAATCTGTATGAATTTTCCTAGTGTTTTCTCATCAAAACGGAACCTTTTTAGGAAGCTCCTCAAGAAATTAAATTTTTACCAGCACATGTTTCGAGTCCCGATTCTGAAGTATAAAAAATCTATTAAAACTAGTTTGTTAACGCATTAATCATAGAGTAATGTTAGAATTCGATTCGTGGTAGAATAGCATAGCTGAACTTGGTCAACAAGCCCATTTCAACACATACAAGTTCTACTATTCATGTTTTTTGACTAAAGTCAATTTTAGTATTTTCATTATTGTATTTAAAAAGGTAAATAATGATGAAAGTCACTAGCAAACATTACTTAAAGCTAAACTTAATTTTATATGATAATAAACTTATTTTGGTCAATGTATTATTGCTATTATTTACAATATTGTCACCATCGTGCCGCTTCGGCAATTACGTGAACAAACTCCGGCATGCTACCAATTCGCACTTGAATCCAAAAATTGATTCCACAACGTTTGGCGCCCAACGTGCATCATACAACGCTGTAAAGTGTTTTTGTTTGATTAAAGAAAGAAACAGGCACAATTAAGTACAGGCCACCTTAACATTCCGAATTCGAAGAAAAATAATCAATTACCCGAAACTGAGTAAATTACCCGAGTGCCTATCATCGAAACCATGGATCACGTTTTGTCCAACACCACTGAGTAAATGTAGAGTTTCACAACACGATACCGTAGCGTTAAATTATGAGTTTTGCCATATTTCTCTAACTCAATCAAACTCTCTTTCCATTTTCATTTTGAGGCCAAGGTTCCAGGAAATATTCTGTCAGCATCCTGTTATTTGAATTTTACACGCAAAATAATTGTCTACATATAGTGTCGCAGTTACCTTTTTTTTCCAAAATATATTGCTTAGAATGATTTTTTCTGGCTTGATTTGTTACACGGAAATCCTAGGGAGACAGCGACTTAGAGTCGTCGGTGAGCGGTTTCAAGAAAACTCCTAAGAAAAAATAACTAAACGTATTAAATGCAAACAGAAGAAAGAACGGTTAAATATAATGATGACAACCTGAATTCGCTACTTGCTTATAAGCTTATCTAAATCAGGAAAGGAACCACGTTTTGTGTTGGCACAACATCAATATTTTTAAAATAAAAAAATAATTAAGTTTCGCATACATGCATTTCTATAATGAAAATCGTCATTAGCGTTGCGATTTGAACACCTCCAACAAAATAAATCGTCGTTTGTATGGCTTTTGCACAACGACCAACTACTTTATAAACATATAGTCGGGAGTTCAAACGGTTAATAAATATATTTTATTTTCGTATTTTCTTCATTAAAATAAATCTGAACGATATGGGCGATGATTTACCACTGCAACTTTACCTTCCCATAGCGATCGTTGCTCTGATGAATAACCTGATCATTCAACGGCTTAAAGATCAGGCTTAGTCAAACGGATTAATTGGCATGATTAATTGGAGGTGTATATCATCATTATAATAAGAAACAAACATTTCTAAATGGTATAGAACAATCAGAGGCGGCACTTAAAATAATTTTCTTTGTTATTTAATATTTTTAAACAATTATTTTTAACCTCGGAGCCGTTTTCTATCATACTCTATTAATCTTAATTTATAATATTGGTTCATTCATTAAATAAAATATAATAAAAATTCATTATTTACGTCAATAATGTCAATGCCAAACAAATGAAGGTGCCGCGTGCCGCTGCCGCCAGACTCAAACCATTGAGTAATTATATATAGACAGACCAATGCTATTATATACTTAGAGCATGTACTTCTGGAGGTGGCATTCAAGCGTTGTTATTGTTTAGTGGGTAAAGTAATCGTTGAATATCATAATTATACAGGGCGATTCCAGATATGTTAGAAATAATTTTTTTAATGGGTGGCACATAAGCAGTTGCATATTTAGGGTGTTTAAAATATAGAGTAGAGTGCAATTATAACTAATAAAATAATTTATATAGGGAAGCCCATTAGCGGTTGAATTTGCAGGGTTCTTGGAATAGAAGGTAAAATTACAGTTATACAGGGTGGTGCAAAAAATGTTATACATAGATGCATATCTCTCTCTCTCTCTCACAGGGTGGCGGAAATGGAAATGCAACATTTCGTAACCCATAAGCAGTTGTATATATAGTTAAGATGAAATATAGGGTAAGAGGAATTATAGATATACAGGATGATGATAAAAAATGTTAGAATAGGAATTGATTTATAGAGTAGACCACGAAGAGTTCCATATATATGATGATTGAAATATAGGTCGGAGTAGAATTATAGTTACAGAAGATAATTAAAAATTTCATAAACAAAAAGAGTAGATATGGTGGGTCATAGGCAGTGGCATATACAGAATGGTTTACCCGGTGGTTGAAAAATGTTAAAAAATATTATGCGTGGTCCATAAGCAGTTGCCTATACAGGGTGGTGGAAATATATATTGAGATGGAATTATTATAATGAGGATTTTAATAAATGTTAGAGAATTGAGTGCAATTATAGCGATACAGGGGTGTTAGAAAAAATAAATATGTAAAAAACTTGAATTTCGTTACTTATTTGTAGAAGCGAGATGTAAGACCGACATCTAGGATTTTCGAGGAAACTATCACACAGAGGTTCCGAATCTAGAACCGTTCTGTGTAATTGCTGTTCTCCCTAAAGTCCTAGGATAGAATGTCACGATAAAATTTTCATGTTACTTAACCTGCCAGAGATATTGACACAATTGGTCGAATTTCGACCACTGGGCGACAGCTAGTGTTTATAATTATATTATACCCCATCCTATAATTCAAATATCCTAACTGCTTATGCTATATAAGAAATTTTTGATACACCCTGAATAACAATAATTTTACTCCATCCTTACTTCAAACACCTGGTATAAGCAACTACTTATGTTTCACACTATATAACTTTAATCTTCCTATATAACTGTAATTCTACTCCACCTTATATTTCAATCATCCTGTATATTCAACTACTTCGAACATTTTTTTAAGCTTTCTATATAATTGTAATTATTAACCGTCCTATAAAGCAAATATCCACTTTGTATAACGATAATTTTGTTCCACTCTTATTTCAACCACCTTGTATACGCAACTACTTATATACCACATATTACAATATTTTTTTAACCACCCTGTATAACTAATTCAATTCCAACTTATATTTCTTACAATCCTATCTATACAACTGCTTATGTACCACCTAATATCACATGCAAGCACGCACACACCTCCAAACGTATACCATACAGAAGATACAGACGGTATAACAAATTTTCGTTTCAATAAACTAATGGAATATTTTCTGCAATTTCACGCGACTATAAACCCCTTAACTTAAATTCGTCTCTAATAGAAACTGATTTCAAATGAATCAAAATGAAAACCATTACAAACACCCTGTTCGGTGACATACTTGTGAGAGAAACTGCTCTTGTAAAAATTGTTTAAATACTAATTGAAGTGAAGGAACTTTTATGGCTATTTCATATTTTTCTAGGCATTACATTTTTACTCTTTGACCCTTCAAGTTTTTAAAACGAATATTTGGTTATAAGATTTTTGGATAGCTAAAAACTATGAGGTCGCATATTAATTTGAAGGACATAGTGAAGCTCAGACTTGGGTGTCTTAATCATTTAGTGCCAATGCTACTTATAGTTATACAGGATCCTTCAAGAAATGTTTTATTTAGCTTACAAGCAGTTGCATATGCATATACAGTGAGTAACCGGTAAACACACATTATACGTAATTATGCATTTAAATGAAAAATCCCTGAAACAGGTCATTTTTTGTATATGAAACTACATCTTTGACTACTACTATTCACCTATCCTTTCAATCCCCAGGGGTAATGTCCACTAAAATAAATTAAAGGAAAGGGTTTTCTATTCTCTATTCCGCAATATAGGACTTGGATTTGGACGTTGGTCATAAGAAATATCAATTTTCAATTATTTATTTGCTAAAATAATTAATGATGCGGTAGAAAGGAATAAAGTTTAAAGTAATTAACAATATTCGCAATAATTATAGTCTAAGTCATTTGTTCAAACTGGGCACCGTTTGTTTCTTCAACAACTGTTGGCAACATCGCCGCACTGATTTGATTAATTTCTTGCCTTATTCGGTTTTTTAAATCAAAAATCTTAGTTGGGTTACTCTAAATAATCCAGTGGTGTCAATCGCATTTATCCATTAATCCGATTTCATGATGATGAGCAGTAAAAAGTTGACATAATTCAGGTATTAAAACATTTTGTTAAAATTAAAGTAACTCGCCCCAATAAATATCTGTTATTTATTATGCAAGGCCAAACGTTCACTTTAATAGGATACTGATCGTGACCTTTCCTCATACAGTGAAGATTTTGCGTACTCCAACAATAACTTTGCTTCTTGACCGTTCCATGTAGGTTAAACTATGCCTGATAAAAGAATATTTTTGGGAAATATCGGATTCCCTTGGCATCTATTCGTTACAGTGTCTAATCAGGATCAACATCCTGAACCAGACTCTTTTTTCAAAATTCTGAATACAGATGTTTTACTTACATCTTAATCCCCAACTACTTCTCTTGTAGGTTTCTGTGGGTTTGCTTCAACATTTAACAATATATCCAATTTCTTTTCCCCCAAGTTTGGGAAGATGTTGTTATATATAGATGCGAAATGTAGCAGTTAGGATACTTCTCCTTAAATATTCTGCATTCCTCGGAATGAATGCGTTCTTGCTTTACCACCCACTCCAATTAATAATATCTTTGATATCAGAATTGTGCCTAAATAAACCATTAATAACTAGAAAATATGAACGACGTCTAGTAACCTCAAATAAATTTTAAATGTCAGAAAAAGATAATTTTAAGTATTTCTTTAATGTCATATTTGTATAAAATAAAAATCAAAATCAAAAAAATATATATGAATAGTATGATCAATACTCATTTTCAGCAAGAAAGTATAGTTTCAAATTATATCAGCATTCATAATTACGATTTTTTCCTTAATTTAGGTCCACCGTGTAAATTATTAAGCATAAGGCACTGTATAACATTATATATACAGTGGATTTATATCCATGGACCATTATTCGCATACATAAAAAAACGTGACATGCTGGAGTGATAGATTGTGACAATATGACACCTGATGAAATTTCAGTTTATAGCATAATAACCTAAGCTTGGATATGCTCATTTAAATATGTCGAAGTTTTAGCTACAATTTTTTGAAAAAAAAAGTGTTTATTGGGGTTTGCGATGCAGGCTGACAGGAAATGCATATTATTCTTAAAAAAAGCTAATGAGAACCCAAGCATTGACTGATTGTTTGGATATATGTATCTACATTTTTTATGTCTTGTGAAGCTGGGTTATCCACGTATTTAGAATTACACGTAAACATTTAGGAGATTTATACTACTTTTGTCTGTAATCTGTAGATTATTAAGTTACTGTGGTTAAAGTACAAGCAACGTCTAGAATCTCTCCCTTTCTTATTGAACTTAGGTAGGGCTGCAGTATATCTACGACCTGGGAGTAAGGTTCCCAGATCTAAATCCCAAAATTCCTGAAAAAAAACCGGACACTATTTTTAATTTAATATTGATGATATATCATGCATGCACGCAAATGTTCTATTTTTGAGTAGTATGATCAAGAAACTTTTTTTGATTAATTACAGATTCGGAAGCTGGACAAGGAAAACTTATAGAATTCTTGCTCAACAAGTCATTAAGTTGAAACGGTATTTTCTTTAATGGGAACTAGGAGCATTAGAATATTCTCTTAACTCAGTATAATTTGAAAAATATAACTTGTAAAATGTTCTATGAAAACTACGAAAGAACCGGACTACGAGTTTCATATATGTTAATGTTAAGAAGAGGGGAGTTCAAGTCGATGCTCATCATGTCAGAGTAAGAGGTGCATACGTCTGTTGCGCAACGTGTTGTTATCAAATTTTTGGCGCGGGAGGGCGTTAGACCGTCTGAAATTTTGAGTCGACTATCTGCACAGTTCGGCAATGAAACACTTTCAAGGACCCCAGTGTACGACTGGCACAAAAAGTTTCAGATGGCCGAGAGACAGCACCGCGGAAAGCCAAGACCCGTCTTTCTGCATAGAAAATTATTGCAGTTTTTTGGGATTCGAAAAGCGTACTGCATATCGATTTTCTGCACGAACGCCGTACAATTAATGCTGAGTATTACTGCGAACTACTGCAACAAGTAAAACTTGCCTATCGGCAAAAGAGGCGGGATATATGTCTACCCGAAGTGTGATTCTGTTGCATGACAACGCTCGGCCACACAGCTGCATTGACTCAAGGAAAATTGAACAAAATGCATTGGGAAACCCTTGAACACCCGCCTTACAGTCCTGATTTGTCGCCATGTGACTACCACATGTTTGGGCCACTTAAAGAAGAACTGGGAGGCCACCACTTTGAGGACAACGAAGGTGTAGAAACGTTTGTGCGCAATTGGTTATCGACCAGTTTCATTCTTTGAGAAAGGTATTAAAAAACTTCCGATTCGGTGGGAAAAATGTATACATAAGAGAGGAGACTATGTAGAAAAATAATATGTCTTAAAATTTGTATTGATCGTACCAATAAAATTTTTAAAACAAAAGTCCGGTTCATATTTGATTCACCCTCGTATTATTAAAGGTTCGGAAGTATTGAACAATATTTCTAGGAGCATTAAATATCAGAAAGTACTTTACTTACTTAATTTCTAATAATCTCTCATCACTCATCACTTAATTGTTGAAATTCCTGGCGCTTTATGATTTCCCCTGCATTCCGGATATAGACCTATAATTCCGGACTTGTCCGGAAAATTCCGGTCACATGGCAACCCTACCTGGGAGCGGTTGCTTTTATAGTTACCTAACCCAACCTTATAGTGCCAAGAGAATTATAGCTTACAGTAGTTGAAAAATTAACAAACTAAAATCAAGTCAACATTATGGAATATTTTAAAATATCAATTAATAAATTTTATCTATCGAGTGAAAACTTCCACCACAACCGTTTTAAGATTTGACATCTTTATTGAGTTCCACCTTATTCTACCAAATTGTGTACTCATTGATATCGCTTTACATAAGTGCCGATTTCTGTATGTAAACACTCTGTCCATTTCAAGACACACTGTTTATTTACTTTTCATTATGTATTAGAGTATGGAATATCGTCATTTCAACAAGCTATTCATTGATTCTTATAATGAGTAACAGATGCACGGGAACAACGATGTTTCTTATTTGTTGAAAGACGATAACAATCGAGCAATCCTTTTTAATTTTTTAATGGCACTTGACCTCGAAGTTGCCTATTGGAAAATAATTGAATTACGGATTTCAGCGCTTCACGTTCAAGTGAGTAACACTCATTATATAATTAAGTTGGTAATACTGAAAAGTTATTTTACAGATTTGTTCTTTTAGATATTATACTAAGCTTCTCGTGAACAATCTTACGAGTCCCTGACCCAAAAATTTTATAAAAGTTGTTGAACAGTAATCTTTCTGGGTAGGTATGTAGAATGAGTCATTAATAGTAGTCGTATAGTAGGCTAGCATCGCCAGGCAAGGGCAGGGGTCGGCCCTCCTAGACTTCTCTTGCCGATCATTGGCGATTAGTTATATGTGAAATAAAAGCTAAAATCTACAGTCCAGTCCCCCTCCTCCCTAAAACCCTAATCCTACCATTTCTGGTGACGCAATTGATGATAGGTACAAACATTTTGTAAATAAACTAGGGTTGTAACGGAGGTCCTTTTGGCAGAGGCCAAGGCGGATAAATACAGAAAAAAATGTTAATTCATTATATTATTCATTTAAGAATAAATATACCCACTGGTAAGCAAAATTATGTATCACGGAGTATCAGTCTGGCTTCAGGGAATGTCTCAAAATTGCTTAATATTATTTTGTGATGTCTAGCGATTTCATATAAATAGTGTTCCAATTTGAGGTTAATTTTTAAATATGTCGCCATTTGTAATATTTTGTACTAGAATATCATAAGTTATTTGACAGATGACAAGTAGGAATATTCCGGTTATTAAAAATGGAGAGATATACGATACGATACGAACAATGTTACCATTGGAAAAATTGTTCAAAAATTTGTGGAAACTGGTTCAGTAAAACGTTAAAAAAGCAAAACATATCATCGTAGTGGACGATCAGAAGAAAATATTGCAGCTGTTACTGCTAGTGTTGTTGAACAACTAGAAACATCAATTCGTCACCGTGCCCAGCAATTGAACATTCCAAAAACCACTTTATTCAGAATTTTGCACAAAGATGTTCATTTAAAGGCTTACAAGATTCAGATAACGCAAGAAATAAAGCCAAGAGACGTTGGTTTACTTCGTCAATTCGTTAATTGGGCCATACAAAAGAACTGGAAAATGTGAATTTTTTCAACAATATCATCTTCAGCGATGAAGCACATTTTGAATTGGGTGGATTTGTTAACAAGCAAAATTGTCGAATATGGGTGAATCAAATCCACGAGAAATAATGGAAAGACCGATGCATCCACAAAAAGTAACATGGTGATCGAAATCGAACGATGATTACCAACTTTTTGTGGGATGAAATGGAGCATATTGATGTGCAGAATATGTGGTTTTAACAGGACGGTGCAACATGTCATTCAGCAGCAGAAACAAACAATCTTCTAAAACAGAAATTTGTTAATCGAATAGTTGCTCGAAGAGGAAACATTAATTGGCCCCCCTAGATCTTGCGATCTAACACCTCTAGATTTTTTCCTATAAAGCTAATTGACTATTTTCAAGTAATGGAACCGCAGTTATGCCAGAAAGTTATCGAAAATTTTGGCAAAAGATTAGAAGCTTGTCGTACAGCAGGAGATCATCACTTACAAGATATTGTTTTCCATTACTAAACCGAAACAATTGTACTATCATTTGAAATAAAAGATTTGATTATTCTCAAATAATTTGTGTATTTTATTAAAAATTTAAAAATCAACTTCAAATTGGAACACCCTTTATAATGAATATTAATTTTCAGCTGTTATATTGTATTTAAAACACAATTATTTGGACGTAAAGTTTCACTGTTGGCTCTAGAGTTTTCCTATTTTTAGAATCATTTTTCTCTAGATCATGTCTAAAATAAAACTGCATTTTTTAATACGTGGATGTTAACTTCTCTGGTTTGACGATAAAGACATGTAACAAACATGTATTTGAATCAAATAGTAAAAGTACGCGTGGAATTCTGTAATCAAAAAAAGAGGAGTAAGGGAGGGATATACAGGTTGTAATATAATGCAATGCAGATATTTTGGTAGATGATAGTACTGATGAATACAAAGAAAAAGTGTTATAACATATGTTAAAAAGTTTATGGTTTACGAGAAAAAAAACTGACCAGTACATTAACAAAATCCTCTACCATTTCTATAAAACGAAGAGATATTTAAAAAATAATTTAAATTTTCAGCAGAGTTAATAAACAGAAATCATGGCAACCTCGGATCTTTGCTTTCGTTCGCAGACCGTAATAAATAATTTAGAAAGGTAAGGTGATATTTATTTGTTTTGAGTGTAATATTTTCACGTGGTAGCTATTGGAGTTTTATTTCAATTGTGGTCTTATTCCTAAGAAGTGCATAAACAAAAAGTAAAGATGCCACACATATGATTCAGGAAACAACTGTAAAGTTTTTGTTTTTGTTTACGAAATATGAGTGAGAAAATGTTAAGCATGGAATAAAAAACAACGGTGTACTGGTGAGTTTTTATGATATTGCAAATTCTCGTTACTTGTAAAATTTCTCAATTCTTTAGTGGTATGATATGTTTTAGATATTTACACTTTGTTTTTTAATATTTATTTTTTCTGATAATTTCAGTGTAAATGAGTAAATTATTATTACTAAATGCTTACTCAGGAAAGAACGCTAAGTTGAAAAAGAATTCCCTTATAATGCTTGAGTAAATCAAACATATCATATTGACATAGTTTTTTTCATTGAGTGTCTTCTGTTGAAAAAATTTATTAAGAATCTGTTGAAAAGTAGCATTAATATTGTCTTATAAATGAATACATAGATACAAAAACTACATATTTCTGAAAACCATCATAGAAATTGAAATCTTAAATACATATTAGTTTTTAGTATATTCTTTCCGTTCCACAACGTTGCCAGATGTACTGAAATTTCCAAAAATTAATAATAGAATAGGCCCTTCACTGTACAAGAGCTTTGTTAAAAGTTTTTAGTTCATACTAACTAGTACTATCACCTGCAGAAACATCCGCACTGCAATATGTTACACCCTGTATATTGTCCACCATGCTCTTCAACATATACTCCGAAGTACTGGATGGAACAGAGGTAGGCATATTAGTAAATGGTGTCCACATTTACAACATAAGATTCGTGAAAGGCATGACAGTTCGGTAGGCAGGTTAGAGGGTCTCCAGAAATTAATGAGCATAAAACTAATTACATCTTCATTAGTAAAACTTTAATAACACCAAATCAGATTATATTAAATAACAGGAGGATGGATACGACGTACCTGGAAATAAATATAAATGACCAGTAGGATCATCCCATAGAGGTTAAATATGGGATTGAGAAAGCAAGAGACATTAAAAGAGAAAAACTTTTTCGAAAACATGATCTAAATCTAAATACAATAATCGAAATGTTCTAGATCTTTTATATGCAGCTGCGACATGGACTCTCACGGATGCCATTTCTAAAAAACTAGTGTTTAATATGTGTCTGTACAGGCGTATTCTCAAGATACTCTGGACCAAACACGTTCCTAACGGATGTGTTAGATCGAATAGGCAAGAACAAAGAAATACTCAATATTATCAAAAGGTGGAAACTACAATATTTCTGAAAGATATGAACTATTACAATGTGTTCTGCAGAGTAAAGTATTGGGTAGAAGAGGTCCGAGAAGAACAAGAATCTTCTGATTGAGAGAAATTCACGCACATGGTATTGAATATATTAAGGACAGATATTGAAGAATTCTATTTTGAAAACATTATCAATAAATATTATTCTGGTGGATTCAAAACGGATTTAAAATGATAAAAACCCTTTATTTGAAACAAGAACACTATAATCAAAACACAGGTTTGTTGCTATTTCATTAAACATCAATATCAGTGTTATCATTCAAAAGTAATCAAAAAATGACAACATAATTTACTATTTTTTCCCTTTTTTCATTTTTTAGTCTCACCAGATCTGATATTAAAAACGTCACCAACAATTTAAAATCGCGGTGAGAAATAATCTAGATTAATAACTTTAATTATCAAGACAGAATATCTACCAATATTTTCGAAAGCAATTAAACAGGCAAATAAAATTTAAGTTAGCGATCTCCAATGATAATAAATTTTATAGCACTTCGAGCACCTGTTTTTTATAAACGAGATAATTTATTCAATCTTAATGTATAGGGTATCCCAGGACCAATGGAATCATTAATGCATTTATTTTTTAAGAAAAATCATTTATTCAACATAATATTTATGAAATTTTATTTAACGAAACTAAATTTTCAGATTAGGTTTGTGCTGTGTACAGGAACAGGTAAAATATTTCATGAAACACTTTAAGAAAGTTAGGTTCATTTGTTATTTCTGTCATGATTCTGCTTAAAATGCAGTTCAAATCATATTTTCACTGAAAATTCTGAAAAATTATAACAACCGTCTCCATTTTTCCTCAACTTATATTATGAATACCAAACATTGATTTGCAATTAATTTTTTCTTCTCCTAACGTCCTAGATGCATATAGCGTAATAATTACTTTAAGTCATTTTTCTATGTTAATACATTAAATTTAGATACTCGGTTGGACACCTTTGTAAATACAGGTTTATTTATTCCCACCTTTAAAGATATTTGGTTAATATGTCATTGTTATTGTAACATAGATTTATCTGGAAATTCTAATAATTTTTAAGAAATTTATAACAGTCCTTTTGTAAATTATCAATTAAAAGAGTTTTTTCATTAGTTGGCCATGTTGGTCTTTATAAGCTAACGTTTTTTAATTGCGGACGCATAAATTGCCAACTAGTTAAACTAAGTTTTTCAAATTTTGTAAAATTTTTGAATTTGTACCTATTGTAATAAGGAAGATCCTAGAAAGGTACCATATAATTTCCCATAACGTGAGAGTTTTCCCATGCTATTAATTTAGCGCGGCTAATTATAGAATTAAACGGAAATAAAAAAAATAACTTTTTTTTAAATCATTCAATAAATCAAATGAAAGGGCTCATTATGAGGACTACAAAGATATTTTTTTCATATTTTTAAAATCAGTTGATTGTTTACAAGATATTAACAAACATAATTATAAATTCTCATATCCTCCTTTATTTTTAAATCATACCTACTACCCAAAATTTTGAAAATAATTTTATAAGAAAAAAATAGTAGAAAACCCCAATTTTAATTTTGGAGGACAAAATATAGAATGAAATGTAATGTAATGCCATGTAATATATCAACAAAAAAGGGTTCATTTTGAGAAACACAAATATATTTTTTTCCTATTTTAGAAAATTAAATAAATATTTTTATAAAAATGAAGTGAATCATGAAGCAGATAAAAAATTCTCTGTGTAAGAAATAAAAGTGTATATTTTCTATAAATTTAAAACGCATAGTTTGAAAGATAGTAGGATAAATATAAAAAATGTACTCATTCCCTACTTCTCTAAAATTGGAATATTAGAATAAAATATGCATTGATTCACCTACGTTGTATCAAAGGTGGTACGCAACCCTTAGTATGCGAATCCAACTCGCACTGAACCAAATTATTTAGTAAATATATCCCCTGTAAGAGTTTTACCAGGTTAGTTATAGTTTATCGAAAGTTCAAATTCCTAGTAGAGTATGTATTGATTATTGATGTAATTCTATTTATTTAAGAGAAAAAGCTTAGATACAAAAGTTCAAATATCCCAGATTATTTAAGTGGGAAATGTGTCATGATTTAGGCATGGAATTTATATCAAAATCCTACTGTACCTGAATGTTAGTTGACCTCATATGAATTTCTCCCCACTGCAAATGTAAAAATAAAATTTTGTTGTTGTCTTGGGATATGGCAATCTATTAAAAACTGCAAGAAAACAAGATAATAACAGATACAAGTAAATCTATGGGATTGTAGGATAGGTACTTACATAAGTTAGTAACGAAAGGTTTTTGTTGCAAGAAATAATAGTCTAGTAATAAATAAGCAACTACCACTAAATTGTTCATTCTAAGTTTTGTGTTGCATACGATGGATACCTCACAATGTTATGTAGTTAGTTTTTTACCTATTATTGTTAATTTATAAATATTGCTTAAATTTTGCTTCATAAATTTCCGATTGACGTCACTCTTATCAATCGTTTTTAATTGAAGGCTCACTATTTTATCTGCAGTTCTCTTTTGAAATGTAACAGTAGACTCATTTATCTTAGAAATTTATGGCTAAATAAAGGAAAGTTCTGAAATACTGTTTGTTACGGAAAAAATGTGAACGTACCAGTTAGAACTTCTCTAGATAATTTATGTAAAAATTTTAATTTTTGTTCTAAAGCACATTGATAAGTGACATTCCTTACGATCACTACCGGTCATCGAAAAAAAAAAAAACAAAGTATATCCAACTGTGGGTTGTTAAGCAAAAACAACGTAATTTCAAAAGTGAAAAGTTCGGTATTTGAAACTCGTTATTTATGTACTTTCTAATTATATTTGTAAAAAATTTTTCGAGGTTAATCCATGAAAGTTTAGCTGTAAATCTTATTATTTTAAGGTGAAAGAAATTTTTGTTCACAAGACTGTAAAAAGGAATATTGAAACGTGTTAGATGGCTTTTCAAATATTAACATATGCAGATATCATTATATCTAAGCAACTGGTCCGTCGGAAAATTAGGATCATGAAGAATATTCATACAAGCCGT